>CM048655.1:5455260-6137760 GCA_026413185.1 Pueraria montana var. lobata
ATCTAGGGGCAAAGGTAGGACAGACCCCGGTTGGAAATACTGTCATCCACTTGTGGAAGGGGATACAAACACCATTGTGAACTCTTGAAACTTGTCATGTTTTTCATTTATATGTACTGTTTTTAAGTTTTTTATCTATATTTACTGTTATATCTACTGTTTTGTTAGTGTGTGTGTGTGTATATATATATATAGATATATATATATAATTTTTTTTTTGGTCCGCCATTTTCCACTACGCCATCCGCCATATATATATATGGCGGATTTTTGGCTTTCCGCCATTAACAACATTGCTTATCCCCTATATATTTTTATCAGTAATAATGAAAATGTCTTGAATTTTGAGTTTAAGGATTAATATATGTATAGTGAATGTTTGTAGATATAGATTACTTGTATTAATATTTAATATTCCACAATAGGTGTCATCCTGCTACAGCGGCTTTGGGATCAGCCACTCCACACCACTATTCAGGATTGATAACTATGCTTAGGATTAGTTTTCATATTTCTCAATATTTCACAATCTGTTTCCTTATTAAGTTAGGCTTATGATCTAATATTGGTATAGATAATGGCTAATGCTTTAAGTTATGTATCACATTGCAATACATCATATAACATTAAGCTAATATCAGATTCAAAGTATTTATTCCATCTTTTTCTACCCTCAAAACCTAAATACCTACAATGTCAACATGGTATCATAGTCATATCATCCTCCATGACTAACCTTATAACTATGATTTGTCAAGTTTGCCAAAATCTGGAATTCAATTGTAAGAATGTCATTATCTCCATTATCCATGAAACAAATTCCATGCATAAAAACTTGGGTCCATAAAGTGTAAGACACACCAATATTGACTACTCTACTCATATCTCTCTTGAGTGCACACCCAGCCTCCCAGCTGTCTCCTGCCCTCACCATCACCATTCACTGTCAGAAGAAAAATTTTCAGCGACATTTTTGGGCAGAACCACCGCCAATAGACTCATAATGGACCAATATGTTGCCTGCCCAAATTTCAGGCCCAGAACCCCACAGATGTGCCCCCATGCACCCCCAGCATCACCATCACCTGTGTGTTTCCTAATTGCACGCATACTCTAGCGCGCATGCCAGCATGTGACATACTCATTTCCTCCAACGCTTGTTGCACCATACTCACAAGAATATCCTCTCAGCACTCATTTAGTGTTTTCCATCCTCTTCCATTACAACACCTGTTTGTCTGTGTTCAACTCTTTTTCATTGACCCATGTACTTCAATGCCTTTGGCAACCTATGCTAAGTGGTTTCAGTCTGAACCAACTTCATCATGTGATCTATTGCTGCTGTCACTTTCTCTTGTCAGGCTCAGTCCATTTTGCCACTATTTGCCACATTCACATGGTTGTTTAGCTTTTTTTTCATTGTACTAAATAGTCCTCTTTACTAATGCTAGCATAACATTGACTCTTGAAGAAAGGTGGAGGACACCTAGACACAACTTTAGTTCCGAACATGGTCTGGCCCTGATCTTAGTCCCAAACATGGCCCTGCCCCATTCATTTCAACCCCCAGGACATCCAATGCAAGGTTTAAACACCGTCCACAACCGCAATAACCACAACATCAAAGTTGTTCAGGTTTCCACAACCGCAGTCACATCAACCCTACAATTTTCCGCAATACCAAGGATCACAATGAAATCACAATTTAAAACCTTGAACTGTGTTTTTCATGATGTTCTCTTTCCACCAACAATCAATTAAGTTTTCTCCAATGAGTCATACAGTGCTGAATTAGTGATGCATCGGCTATCATCAATTCTAGTCTCCTTGAGGTGAGGTAGATGCAAGACAGAATTTCACATCCAACAAGTCACATGCTCGAACCCCCATTTGTCTTCTCAAAGTGAGGTAAACGTAAGTCCTTCGTAAGTGTTCTTTGAGTCTGAAGATTTTTCCTACCTTGGACTAAGGTACCATACCTTACCCCATTTAATTAAAAAAAATAAAACTTGGTTTCAATGTCGACATTATTAATAATTAGCATCTAAATTTTATTGTGGCTTAACACTTATAAAGTTTATCCTTAATGAATTCAAAAAAGTTTTAGTTCTTGACGTGTATAATTTGCTGCCATGATATTTCTATATCCCACTAAATTCTCTCCTTCCTCGACCACACAAAATCCAACCAGCTCTTTAGGATGATGATCATTCCAACCATTTTGCTGAGTTGACTTTCCAAAATGCTCATCTCACCAATGTCTGCAGCATCCCTGAGTTGCCTTTCCAGATAAGTTTGGTATTTTCCTATTTTTTGGAAGGGTTTAGTTGTAACAAGCTAAAGCACAATATACTTTATCTTGCGGGAGAGTGTTATTGTATATAAGAATACTTAGGTTATCTGTTAGGATTAGTTTCCATATTTCCTAAAATGTCATTATTTATTTCCTTATTTAGTAAGGATTAAGATCTAGTAAACTAGAATTGCAATATCCCATGCTAAATGGGATCAAAAAGCAAATGAATAAAAATAAAGTACCAAAAACAGAACCAAAAACAATGTAGTAGCATCAAAGGCAGGAAATATTTGAGCAGAAGCCAACATGTGTCCAGGTTCTGGACAGTTTTGACAAGGGCTATTGCTTTACGTTTTGTATCACATTATAATTGTAATAAATCAATTTCAGAATATTTAGTCTTCTACTCTATCCTTTTTTTCCCTCTATAGCTAAAAAATATCACTACCTCCTATCATATAAAAAGAAGCATAAAGTTAGTTTCACTGTACAGCATTACTCAATTTCCATGGTATTGAAATTTGTAAATTGTAATGCAAAGAATAAAGACTTGTTTTAAAATTGAATTTTGCATCATACAAGGCCTTTATCTGAGACTCCAATTAAAGTCATATCCTTATTGATAATTTATTTTAACTCTGGATGACTACAATACGAACAGCTGAATCTGTTTCTTCCATCATGACCTTATGGAGACTCGTGTTTTAGGCTTTGCAGTATCCAAAATGATTATGGATCAGTTGTCTATCCTATACACAAAACCTGCCAGAACTCCTTCCCAATAAACAAAAAGATGCTTGTAACATAATATGTGATCACACCGTATTCCCAACAGCAAGTTATTGTTCTGCATATCTAGATATTTATGTGTCATCTTGTCTATTCCTATACAACACCTACCAGAACTCCTTCTCAATAAACAAAAAGATGCTTGTAACATAATCTGTGATCACATGGTATTCCTAACAGCTAGCTATTGTTCTTCATATCTAGATATTTATGTCTCATGTCCCCATCACATACATGTGAAAATACATACTAGATCAAAAGGCAATGAACAGCAGAGATCTCTCAACACTATTACACATACCACTGTTCAGAGAGGGTTGGCCTGATAAAAGCATAATAATGTCCGCCATGCACACCTCCACTGTGAACCAAAACACTGGGGGAAATTTCAAAGTATGTTAAAAACAGAACGTCATAGATCAAATATGCAAAAAACAAATTGGATAGCGATGTCTTCATTAGAATGGATAAATAGAAATTTATAATTTTTATGCATTTCTTTAATTAAAGAGTAATGCTATTTAATACATGAAAATGCATAACAATACCTAGATGGTCAAAGAAAAAATAATTTTGAAGGTAACTGCACACACCAATTACATGCATTCAGCCAATCATATCAATTCACACAACTTTCCCTATTTGTTTGTTTGTTATAATAGAAATGACCACGAAAGAATTAGCTAAGAAAGAAAACACATTTTTATGCATCTCCTATCGTTTAGAATACTAAAGAGATGGATGAGGAAGAAAATAGTTATGTGAGATCCACACTAAATTTTTTCTCTTCACAACAGTCAAGAAAATGAGAGAAAAGGAGAGCAATAGTTCTTTTTCCATTTTCATCCTTACAATAACAGAAGGGACCAGGACTCCCAGCAGTTGAAAAGCAACTGTAGAGTGGTGCAGTCGCAATCAAATGGTTTATATAATTTTTTCTTATATGTTCATTAAATTTTTAATTATAAAATATAAAATTAAGGGTGACGATTTTGTGCAGTTAAAAAAGCAACTGCAGGCAATCCAACAAAAACCAAATTAATCACTAGGTGAAGCCACTTTCACATGTTCTTAATAACAACATTCATGGAAACCATATATAAAATGAAATCATTCTATGATAAAAGATGACCAATGTATATAAACAATTTATGTCATTCAGACATGAAACGAACTAACTAATTGCACATGGGGAGAAAACTCTGCAACATATATAGCAACAAGTGCCTATAAAAATTGCACCGCTCAGCAAATCATATCATACTTCAAATAAACCGAAGACAAAACTGGGAATCACATACCCAATTACCAACCACACACATAACATCACAGAATAACACCAGTTATGTATGCTCATAAAGTAAATAAACAAACTATGAAGTACCCCATGCAATCTGTACAGGCACTACCATAATATTACCTGTGAAGTGTGTAAAGATTGCGGACACTCCTATCAGCATCAGGTGATAGATATTTTCCATCCTCACGATCAAGATCAAGTTGTAAGGGAAACTCATAACGGTCATTAATCTATAAAGTGATAGCACAAAGAAAAGATTAATCTTCCATGTATTGAAACGGTGAGCAATCTATCAAATGTGAATGAAAATTGACAGAAACATAGACACTTATGATAATAGCTAATCCCCATGCTCACTCTTGCAGAAAATCTTCCTTCTCTGTAACTATCTCAAATGATGGAAGTAAATATTCATTCATACAACCCCCATCCCCTGCCAGAAGCACTAATAAAAAAATATTTTCAAATAAGTAAATATTAACAAACAATGGCCTAGGGTCCACTGTGTATTTCAATTCCATAAGGCATTATCCTTTAAATTCCACCAAAACTACTCAAACTCAAGCACTCAACAACTTCTTTGTAATACCACCAACCAGTTTAGTTCGAGTTGCCTTCCAAATACAATATAAACGCCCAATCACTTTCTTGCAAGAATAAAACAGCAACAGTAAAAATACCATGAAAGAACCACTACTAACAACCAACAATGAGTATCACTATACATTGTCAAGCATAATTTATAATAATCTTCATCAGCATTTTATAGTAGAGCTGAAGCGCACCAGCTGCACCTTACTCCTTACAATTGAAGCTCTATTTCAACACATCAAGTGATAAAATTTCTACAACCCAAATAGATAGGTACTAACTGCCAAAGAAATATCAAGATAAGGCATAAAGAAATTTATCAATTGGACTACCAACCTTAACCATAGTATCCCGCATAAAGTCATATTCAAATCTTTTTAGCTGAAGTTGAAGGACGGGAGGAAAATCAATAAATAGGACACCTTTCTTAGCATCCTGAAATAATCATGTACCATTAAAAAGTAAATTAGTTTATGCATCAAGCTCAATAAAAATAAAACTGCTTAAATTTTTGCATTCAGGCAGTAAATACAAGCAAGCAACTTAACAAAATATCAAGAGACTGTTTGAAGCAAATAACCAAAATATTTTGAGCTGCACAAATAAATTATTTCTGAATAATATAATAATATTGGAAGCCAGGGAGCTAAATATAAATAAATTAAATCATACAATCCATGTTACAGTTAATATTTTCAGCCATCCAATGGCTCCTTCTAGAGTAAAAAATACCATTGAACTTCTTACAGTACTACATTGAAAATTTTCGAGTCTCAGGTATGAGTTGTGATTGAGAAGTGTCTACCAAATTCAAGAAATTCTATCTCACTGCTATGTGAATAGCAATAAACTATGGCAATGAATATTGGGCAATGGGCAGTGAAATACCAGTTAGAACAAAAACAGAGTGTAGCAAAGATGAGAATTCAGAGGTGGATGAGTGAACATACAATATAAGATTAGGAATGATTGTATTCAAGAGAAAGTTAGGGTTGAACTACAGGATGCAAGATGTGAAAATTTTCAAGTCTCGGGTATGAGTTGTGATTGAGAAGTGTCTACCAAATTCTAGAAATTCTACCTCACGGTTATATGAACAGCAATAAACTATGGCAATGAATATTAGAACATGGGCAGTGAAGTGCCAGCTGGAACAAAATCAGAGTGTAGCAAAGATGAGAGAATTCAGAGGTAGATGAGTGAACATACAATATAAGATTAGGAATAATTGTATTCAAGAGAAAGTTAGGGTTGAACTACAGGAGACAAAATGACAGAAACTTGTGTAAGGAGGTTTTGTCATATGATAAGAAGACAGATGCTCCAGTGAGAAAAATAGGTTAAATGGAAGATATCCAATGAATGGCAGAGGAGAACTTATGAAAATATTAGGAAAAACAATTAAAATATACCTCTATAAATGATTTTACAGGAATTTTGATATTTTATAATGTCCAATGGTATCAATTTGATCCAAGTACCTAATCCAACTAGCAGGAAAGTCTTGACATAACCATAGTTATCAATCATGTCAAATAGCAGCACTAGAGCACCAAAACAGATATATTGCATTGTGTTTCAGCGCAGCAAAAATAGCAGTCAGCCACAAATGGCTGCAATAATGGACCAATGAATCAAAATCCTAATTATGTTATTGAGTGAGGGAATTCCCCAAGTACTCGCACTAAAACTCTGTTGGGGGGAAATTCCCTTCACTATGAGAATCAAAGGATAAAACACACACAATCAGCATCACAAATAGAAATAACAAAAAAACATGAATTTATCGTGGTTCAGCACCTCTTGCCTACATCCACAAATCATGTCAACAAGATATTCGCTATCTTAAATAAGATTACAAGTTTTCTGGAAGAACTTGAGAAAACCCTCCCCATTACAAGTTTTTTGGACAAACTTGAGAAACCATCCCAATTACAAATTTTCTAGACAAAACTTAAGAAATTGTCTCAATTACAAGACACCCCTCTCACTTGGATGGTGACCCCCTCTTCAAATTTGATGGTTCTTCTCATCTCAAGAACCTCTATTTATAGTGGAGGTTCTTGACTTCATTCATAAATGTGATCTAGAAGACTTTAGTTGTCCCACCTCTCCGCCTACCCTCTCGTTATGGTAGTGGAGTTCTCCAAGAGTCAAGATACATTTCACTACCTCTTGGGAATTGAAATGCATCTCTTAATTTTCAGCCCACTTACATTAATATTGGATATTTGGATTGGTTTTCCCAACAAACTCACCTAGAAATAGCAAATTCCCTAAATTACCTTTAAAACTCACCTAGCAGCACCATTAGGTATATTGCTGTTTTAGATGTTCAAAAATAA
The DNA here is from genome assembly GCA_026413185.1 of Pueraria montana var. lobata. NCBI lineage: Eukaryota > Viridiplantae > Streptophyta > Magnoliopsida > Fabales > Fabaceae > Pueraria > Pueraria montana. Next base: position 5,462,582 of record CM048655.1, read on the forward strand.
AATAGTCTGTTTCAGGCTATGTTCTTCTTCAACCGACCCAGCACTCTCTTCAAGGTCCATGTCAAGTCTTCCTCAAGCAAGTAGATCCAACCAACATTTTTGCACTGTTTAGAGTTTTTTCTGTTCTGTTTGGCAGATAAAAAGCCTCATCTACGACCACCTTTCCACTATTTTTGCACTAGCCAACCTCTGCTATACACTGGCAACACAGCTATATGAAGCATGAACCCCTTCTTAAGGTGTTTTTAGTACCAGCCACACTTCCACCACTGACTCCTTCAACACCCCTACATGTATCAGACACTCCACTCAGTGTCCAATTAAAACATATATTTTTTTCCTCAGCTCTGGCACATGACACACAACTTAGACACAGCTCATCAGACCAAAATATGGTCTGACAAAGGACAGAGCTCATATAAAAATTTCAAAAATAAAATAAAATAAAATGACTTTCAAAAAAGTCAACTTAAAATATAAAAACAATAATAACTAAAAAATAATTAAAATGATGCTAAATGTCAATAAACTTATCCACTACACTTCATTTGGTTAGAGAGCATCACTCCTTTCTATTGTCTTCATTGTTCATTGCTACTCCAATATACTTCCTTGTTCATCACTCCTCCCTGGTCATTGCTCCTTCAGCATGCTATCATAGTAGTCAATAGCAGAGCAGAGCGGCCGCCCCCCAAAAAAGCTAGAGCAGGATAACGGTAGTGGGATGACCGCTATTTTGATGACTAAGTAGATTTATATTACATGTTGTATATAATATATAATTATATATATGCTGAAAAATAAAGAACACCACATAAAATTAAAAACATGTTCTAATTAACTTTCATAACCAATGATAGATCCAATCCAAAACAGTAAAACAACAGTAAATTACTATGTCTAAAACAGTAAAATAACAGCCAATCCACAAGAGGCTAATGGTGGCTGAATAGGCTGAGAGGTTGGCTGAAAAAGTGGAGTGGCAAACAGTGGCTGGCCAGATGAAGCCATTGTAGCTGAAGTTCAGAAGAAAGAATAAAGCTAAACATAAAACAGAGACGAAAGAAGGGTGCAGGCCTCGCCGGAAGCGCCACCAAAAGGGACACTCGGTTGGGTTACGGTTGAGAGCGCGGGAGTGATTGTTGAATAGGGGGGTGAAAAACGTGGGTGAAAAACTATTAGAGTATAAGAATTAAAAAGCATTTCTTGCTTCATATATACATTGTATTTTTCCTTTCCTTTGTTAGTGGGTTTGGCCCAGCCTGTTAGCTGGCCCACTATTAGTTCTATATCACCTATAAATAGGTGATCATTACCTATTGTAACTGTCTTTAACATAATGAATAATACAGTTACATTCCAGTTACATGAATTTTCTCTGAATTCTATTATGGTATCCAGAGCAGGGTTCGAACCCTAGTTACCATTCAATTTTTCTTCCCAAACAGGGTACTTACATTTTTACCCTTCATTTAAAAAAAAAACAAACAAACAAGCCAAAACGATGCCATTTCATGGTGTCTCTTTTGCCCCAACCCTAAAACAGAAATAACAACTCAGAAAGTCGCAAGACGGCGTATTTCACACAATTTTGGCCGCAAAAGGCGGCGTGACCACCGCTACAGCAAGGTGCAACACGATGTTCAGGAGTGGCAGGTGCCCGGTCTGCTCCTATGTGATAGCGCAAACAGGTGTTATTGACTACTATGCATGCTATCATTTGGTTCTTCCTCCTACTTTATTCTAGTTCCTAGCACTACCATAACCCAAGGAAACACTAACTGTTTGTTTGGTCCTAGAACCCATAAACCTTCTATGAAGATAGCCCAAGGTTTCATAACATAGCAGAGTCTCCAAGTTTAAGTATGTTGGAAAGCCTCCTTAATTGCAGTCACCTCTAGTCCGTCTTAGTTGTGGCCTCTTTGAGGACTACCTTAATTGCAGCCTCAAGGGTGGTGTTTAGTCCCACATCGACTAGGAACATGGCTTAAATAGAACTTATAAAGCTTGGGCAGTCCACGCCTTACAAGCTTGTTTTGTGGCGTTAAGCCCTAAGTCCAAATTGTAAGAGAGAACCCTTTCTTTGCAGTAGCCCAAGGCTTTTTACTAAAAAGGCAACACCTCCAAAACTTGTAGACTTAAAAAAAGAAATTGACGCCTCCTCGAAAAAGCAATTTCTCCACCATCTTATTGGCCATGAAACGCACCACAATGGTCAAACACTTCATGATGACTCTCTAAGGAGCAGCAGGGGACCCAACTATCATGCGTGATAGAAAACTATGAGATATTCACAAAACCCAAATCTCTAGGGTGTGTTTGGAAGATCTACAGCTTATTTGAACTTATCTTATGGCATAAGCACTTGTGTATGTGTGTGGGAGGCTTAGGAAAATAGCATATGGATATGTCTACAAACTGTTTTCAGCTTATTTCAATAAGCTCTCTACAATAGTTTATGAAAACAGCTTACAGCTTAAGTGGTATATTGAATTTAAGTCTTATTGAATAAGTGCTCATCATATAAGCACTTATGTATAAGTAGTTTCTACAATGAAAGAGGAAATTGGGTTAGATTGTTTTCATATAAGCTATCTTGGAGAGCTTATTGAAATAAGCTGAAAACGGCTTATGGATATTGCAAGTTATTTTCATAAGCTCTCCCAAACATTTGCCCAAGTTCTTATACCATAATATAAGTCCAAATAAACTGTAAATAAGCTCTTCCAAACAGACCCACAAGTGCTTATATGATAAGTACTTATTCAATAAGCACTTGATTAAGTTGTTTACCCAAATGGGCCCCTAATCCTTATTTATACCAATCAAAATCCAAACTAAACAGGAAACAAATCATGAGATAAGGATGGTAACCAGTCCTAAGAGATAATGAGGAAATAGGGAAAGCAATCCTAAAGGATAATACAAAATAGTCTAAAATATGATTAAGACAATATTGGATATTCCAGACATTCTAACAACCTGATTAAAAAATTGCTATGATGTTTTGCTCTTCAAGTGTAACAGAATTGGCAACCAACTACAACAAAAGGTTGTCAGTTAAACTATAACTAAATATAACAGATAACAGAGGTACAGAAGTTTCTAAATGTAGTGTCACACATGCAGAATACTCGCTATAAAATATTGGAATATTTTTGTAAAGAGACAAAGTACTTACATTTAAAAATCAAATTCTTATTTTGCAAAGCATAACATGTAGTTTTGATAAGGTGAATTTATAAATCTTGATTCTCAATCCAGATCTTTTGTCATATTGCTTATATTTAATTTAGTTTGACTTGCACTCACACATACACACAGTGTCATATCCCAATATCCTAATTGAGCATTGCCTGTGTCTATGGGTGCATGTGTCCATGTCTTTGTCCATTGCTCCATGCCTCATAGCCACAGCTTCTTGCTTAGTTCTGCATGCAACTTCATCTAGTAGTTCGCATAGCAGCCTTTCTTTTAGATGGTAGCCTTTGTTTCGACCACTGTTTCAAAGCTTCACATTGCTACATCCTGTGTTTCCTAGAGTTATTTTAGTCTTGATGACGTGTTCATTCTAATTTTTTAGTGAACTACTCTCAAGCTTTCAGTAACCTGTCTTCAGTGACGTGGCCAATCTGTATCCCATTATACCACTATAGCATTCTTGGTGCCCACCACCCCACACCACTATAAAGGATTGATCACTATGGTTGCAAAGCAATTTCGTGATTGAGTAAACCAGCAAATCCTAGACTTGTTTAAGAAACATCATAAATAACTTGATCTAGTGAATATCACAGTTCACTCAATTAAGCAAATATCATAAATAACTTGGAACAAGCTGCCTTGCAATCAGGAGGTCATTGGGTCAAATCCTGGAAACAGCCTCTCCTCCGCTTACAGGGGTAAGACTGTGTAGTGTGTACATCTACCCTTCTAAGATCCTACTAGGTGAGAGTCTCATGCCCTAGGACACCCTTTATTGAATATCACATTCACTTGCTAATTTACATGGCTGTGAACATCAAAATACAGAATGCACAGGAGCAAAGGAGGGATAATGAAGACATTGACAAGCTGAATAACAGAAGGTTTTTGCTTGCCTTAGAAGAGTTTTTCAAATACAACCTCTTACAAGTGAAGATGTCACTTGCTCATTACCCCAACAATCAAAAAAAAAAATTGCAATGAATATTTTGCTTTTGAACAAAAAAACAAGGAGAGAATGAGACAGAGAGAGAGAATTCATAAGATAAAGCAGCCCAATTGCACAACATAAAGATATCCTCCAATCGTAAAAGCCAAAATATAACAAAGGAACGTGAAAAAGAAAATAGAAGCAAAGCTTCCCTACGTAGAGTATTGTGTGTGTGTGTTATTTGTCAGCTAAGGCAGAAAGCCTTGAGAAGCTTTCCTTCAGTTAGTTTAGCTAGATGTAAAGCTTGCTGTGTACGCTACTAGTGCTGGTATATAAACTGACTGTACTATCAGACTGTATGATGCAGGATCATCCTTAAAGAATAGAAAATAGAAGTCATCTCTCTCTCTCTCTCTCCCTCTCTTCTCTCTCTCTCTCTCCACCTAATCTTCTCTAGAATTCTATTAGCCTATCACTCTGCATGAAAACAGCAATCAGTAACTTCGCCTTCAACTTTTCTAAGAACACTTTAGGGATCTTTCAAAATTTCACACAAGCGCCATCAAAATCTATGTAACTGTCAATTTACTGTTTCTTGCACTTTCCCAGCTAATATTCAGGAAGATGCATCACAGTTTTAAAAATGCACCCAACATCTGACCAGCCAGTACTGATGCAGAAGAGAAAATGATTGTTCATAGAAGACATTATAATGACATCATAACAAATTTACACAAAAATACAGAAAAAATCTTTGAAACACAAGAAGGTTAACTTCTCCAAATGACACTAACAATTTATTGTAAGCTGCTTCAGCATTTATGAATAGCAACTAACCTGCAAACCATACTGTTCAGCATGATATTTGTTATCCCCTTCAAGACGTTCAACTTCAACATACTTATCAAAGGAAGCATAAACATCACGACAACCTTTGACATCAAGCTGAAGGTCTAACATGCATATGCAAAACTAAATTAGAATTATATAACAAGGAAGAACTAAACATATAATTGAATTCAAAATGCATATGGAAGTACCATAAAATGACTCCTTTCTAGTTGATTTGTAGTCTACATTGATGCATTCTATGTAATTCATATGGTGCCCTTCAAATAACTTTTGTATGGTTCCCTCAACAACAGTTCCCTGAAGACAAATAACATAAAACAACCATTAGATATGGTCACTCATCAAGAAGAATCATGAATAAATATACCAAAGCTCTTGTCATACCTTCATTTTGTCTTCAAGTTTTTCACAGAGAACCCGATTTAGTTCTTGAACATCATGCTGCATGAAAGAATCATATGTATCCCATCCAAAAGACTTTGTCAGCTCCTTTGTTGCAACACTGGTGTCACTGTATTGAAGCTTGTAGAATAAACTTTGTAGAGCCAAAGGGATGCTACCAGTGGGCATATCATTCTCAGTTGTTGGCATATGGTACACAGCCTGAAATGTAATATCCAGGAACAAACTTCCCATTAGTTTCCAACAGATAAGTGAACTTCAGGCAAAACAAAATAAGACAAACAGTTCTAACCTTTCTAAAATAAGGAATATGGTACAAGGTTTGGAGTAGAGAATTCATATAACAGGTAGCTCCTTGGTTCTTAAGCCCAACATAGCCAGTCTCCTTCTTTGAATCATAAGTCCAGTAATCAACAATCCTACGAACAAGAACCTCAGCTTCTACTATAAGAGTATCATTCACAAGATACCCTCTACTAGGATCATACAATTCACCAAGAGGCATGAAGGACGTGAAACCCCAATCACTTTCGCGTGCATTAAATTGGTGTTGTGTGTCTGCATAGTGTAAATAAAATTAAGCTACACCAAGGTCATAGATAAATCCAAAAAAATTGTGCACTTTCACTTCCTCTTTTAATAAAAAAAATAAGTGAAACAAGTAACACCGACAAGTTCATTTAGTGGAAATAGACTATAGAACTCATCATCTCATTCTCCACCTAATTTTAAACAAGGTGCAAGAGGGTGGAACCAAAGGTTAAACAACTGCTAACCAATATCCCATCCCCAACCACTCCCCACCCCCCCCCCCCCCCTCCAAAATGCCACTATACTATAGTGAATAGAGAACCAAAGGGCAAGATGCAGAAAATTAACTAAGAAACTATAAATAAATTACAGAATGAGGCAATGAGCAAAGGTGTCACATGATTCATTATATAATGTGGTATTGATAATGTTGTATTGATAATTGACTAATAGATTTATACATTATAAAAGAATCTTTATCGTGCGAGGAGGTATCAAATGCCCTTCCATCCACTAATTGCAACAAAAACCTAGCGAAATTCTTCACTTTTAATTCCAGCAATGCTCTTTCTAATTTACATTCTATGTCAATATGTCATCTTGTAAAAGTGTAGAAGATCAAATTGCAGGTACTACCTTTTCTCATGGAATACTTATTTTGGATTTGATTAACAACTGCCAAGCTAAACTGTGCATATCTACTCCAACCATAGGGCAAACTAGCTGAATCTGCAACATCCAAATACATGGACAAATAGTCCACATTGTTTCCTTTTGGGAAAATAAGCACACGCCTGCCAATGCATAAAACCAAGTTGGCAGAGGTAATCACTGAAAACAAGTATACATACCAGAGCATATTCAAGAAAATAGAACATCATTAACCAGTTTAGTAAATCTCTCAGAAAAATACCATTTATAGCCACCAACAACAAATATTTCCGAATAGAGCTTCTTCGTATTTAGCCTTGAAAAGTTGTCAATTCTCCATGTGAATCTAGATGATGGAGGATCCTCAACAGGCTGACTCTCCACAGTATTGGCATTTTCAGGTTGAGCTACAACTAACGATCATCAAAGAAACAGAAAGACGAAGGAGCAATCAGCTATCACATCTGGAATTAGCTGAAAACTTAAATTACCAAAAAAAAAATGACCATAGCTGAACTAGACCCTCCAACAGCTGACCAGGAACATGAGTAAAAAAATGGGGTTGGAGAATTAATTATACAATCAACAAATGCATCAAAATCCCACAACTTCCAAAATACAAACCAACCAATGATTGGATGCAAATTATTTTCCATTCTGAAGCTTTAGCTGAAAAGCCCTTTTTTTATTCAAATCCCAAAGCCAACACTCACTAAAAATCCCTAAAAACGAAGACAAACACAAAACCTAAAATCCTCAAACCAATTTTTCACTCGACTCCCCACTCTCCACACCCCCCCCCCCCCCCCCCCCGAAGCAATAATGCATAAACCACTTCCCCGAACCCTCCAAAACAATTCAATTAAATCACACACTGAAAAAACCACAGCTCCTAAAACCAAACATCAAAAGAAAAAAATAATAATTAAAAAACACGGATCAAAGGAAGCCCGAGAACACGAAACGAGAACTACCTTCCATGGGTTGGTGATTGTTCTCAGGCAAATCCGCATGCGGCACGAGCACCTCCTCGTCCTCTTGCTGCTGCACAAAACAAAAACCAAAACCAAACACGTCACCCTAGTTCGGATCCACCGAAACGCACACACACCGAACCCCCAATCGGAACCGCAAAGCCCTAAAATCGAAACCCCGAACTGCACCAGAAATCGCGAAATTGCACGAAACGCTCACTCGCTCAGATCAAAACGAAAACGAAACCCCCGTCAGTGGCACCACCACTCGGAAGTGGAGAAAAATCAAAATTGAATAACACGACTCGTCGTTTCGCGCCAAGAGAAGCACGACGCGCGAGTTATTATCATTATTATTGTTATGTTATTGTGAGGAACAAACAAAACAAATAGGAGCGAAACGGTGCGTACAGAGAGTGTGTGTGTGTGTGTGTGAAAAAAGGGTTAGGGAAGAAACACGTACATCAATGGGAGCGGGCATCATCACGGTCATGGTGAATTGGAACCTGCGAGGGTTATCGTGAGAGAGAGAGAGAGAGAGAGAGTAGTGTGTTTGAGAAAACGAGATCAACAAAACCAGAAAGAGCTGGTTCCAGAGAAAAGAGAAGGAAAGAGGTCTTTGGTCTTTATTTGGGGCTTTGGGCAAAACGGGGATTTCGCCCTTTGCCACTGTGGGCCCAGTTCTTAGAAACTGATGAATCATATAGGGTATAACTGAAATTTTTTCCTAGTTTGGGGTCATACCTTTTTTATATAATAATCATCATTTTCATTCTTTTTATTTTTTATTACACAATCATAATCATTAAATTAAATAGAGTTCGTTGAGATTAATTTTTAAAAGGGATCAAGATAAAAGATGTGTATTCATCGAGTTAATTAGATATGTTATGCTATGTTAACTTGTTAAATAATTTCAAGATACATGTAATTATTTTTTAAAATTGTATATTGGTGTAGGTTTTTGATTAAAATTGTATATTTAATTCCTATGTTGTTTTGTTTAAACATAAATGTAAAGGAATGCAACGTAAATATAAAGGAACAAATTGAAAGAAGTGAGATAAAAAAAATAATTATATTTCTATTATTTGTTTGAGAAGGAAAATAATCATCAATATCAATCAATCAATATTAATATATATTTAATTTATGAATCTAAAAACAGCTTCGAAAAATATGTGGCAAAACAAGGTTGTTTCTCAAGCATTGGACAACACGTGTCATCATTTCATGTTTCGAAATTGTTTGGTTCGACTACGAACCAAATTCAAATACATTTAAGTCTCATTAATTTATTAGAAATAAAAATTTATTCAAAATCATTTTTAATTAATATCCGAAATTCAAATTAAATAATTTATAATTATTATTATTATTATCGTTATAATTACTACATTAATGACTTTTAAATAGCTACATTTGAATTTTGAATTTGAAAATTCAATTAAATAGTTACCTTAATTATAATAATTATGGACGAAATTATATTTACTTCAGCCAAATTAATTAATTAAAAATTAATATATATATATATATATATATAATTTACGAATCTAAAAATAACTTCGGAAAACACGTGGCAAAACAAGGTTGTTTCTCAAGCATTGGACAACACGTGTCATCATTTCATGCTTCGGAATTGTTTGGTTCAATTACGAACAAAATTCAAATTCAAATATATTTAAGTCTCATTAATTTATTAGGAACAAAAATTTATTCAAAATCATTTTTAATTAATATCCGAAATTCAAATTAAATAATTATAATTATTATTATGATTATCGTTATAATTATTACATTAATGACTTTTAAATAGCTACATTTGAATTTTGAATTTGAAAATTCAATTAAATAGTTACCTTAATTATAATAATTATGGACGAAATTATATTTATTTCAGCCGAATTAATTAATTAAAAATATTTTGCAAATAAATTTTTACACTAACTATTATATGAATTTAATTTGTATTTTATTTTGTTATATAAGTTCTATTTGGTGTATATTTTAATTCGATAATAATATGATAAATTATTGTATATATAATATATAATGATTATAAAATTAATGTACAGAATTGTTTAATAAATTTTTTTACTATTCTAAAATTTAGAACTTGCAAATGAAATTGATGTAAATGATATTTGATTGAAAGTTAATCGCACAGGGATATTTGGAATTAAATTTCAAAAATAATTAGATATGAAAATCAATATCAATATATATAAAATTTACGAATCCAAAAGTAGTTTCAGAAAATACGTGGCAAAATAAGGTTGTTTCTCAAGCATTGGACAACACGTGTCATCATTTCATGCTTTGGAATTGTTTGGTTCGATTACGAATCAAATTCAAATACATTTAAGTCTCATTAATATATTAGGAATAAAAATTTATTCCAAATCATTTTTAATTAATATCCGAAATTCAAATTAAATAGTTTGATAGGGAAACAGCATCATACAACCCATCAGGAATACTATGAGTCTGATACATAGGTTCCAATCACTGCTTAAGAGAGGGTTTTGTTTATTCTATGGTGAATTTTAGTATAGTAAACAGTAAGGTTTTTATAGAACGACCTGACATCCATACAAGCTCAATTTTCAATTGTTAAAGTCTTGTGAGTTGTTAAATCTATCTATACTATATAAAAAGCAATCTCTTCCTATATTCCTATCTGCTACATGTCATCATATTAGAAAGCATTTACCAAGTGTCATCACGTTAGCACATGTGAATCTAAAAGGCTTATATGTCATCTTCTCCTTATTATATGCATGATAATTAAATTATTAATTATAATTAGTCCAACAATATTTAAGCGGTCATTAATATAAAATGATTGATCAAATAAAAAAAAATGATTATGAACAGGAATAATTTAAGAATACGATTCTGATTTTTTTTTTAAAATCTCTTTTTCTACTTCTCTATAAATTTAGAAAATTGAAAGTTGTATTGTTGTTAATTCTCTCTTCCCTACATTATACATATCGTGGAGTTTTTTGTTCTTCAACTTTCATTCTACGGTTTTTTTTCTCAAAGAAAGAGAAGCATCGTGAAAAATCAGATGGTATAAACCTTATTTACAAATAATTTTTTCTCATTTTTTTTCTAAAAAAATGGTACAAGTTTATTTGTTGTCTTTCTTCCACCTTTCTTCCATTAAAAAATGACTTATTTCTTTGCATTACTTTGTTTTTTTTCTTCCATTGAAAATTGGTACTAATTTATTCTCTTTTTGTCCAATCACAATTTGAATATCCAAAACATGTCATTTGAAAAGGAACGTCAATATTTGTTCTATATTTTAACTATATTTATGTTCTATATTTTTATGATTTCTAATTTCTAATTTTCTTCCATTTTTCAAAAACTATTGCGTCGAATAATAGATTAAGGAAGGTAGTATTTCCAATTCCTCCCCCCGGATTGTCATTTTATTTACTTTCTATTTTGTGCATATGTCATGTTATTGTATTGTAGCTGAAGAACTTGTTTTTTATATCTGTTATTGCAAATTTCAAGTAATTTGTCAGTGGAGCACACAATTGCTTATGAATCCTATTTGAACAAAACAACCATTGTTGAAGAATTTATAATTCAAAATATCCCAAAGCTATAAGATGAAGTCAGAGAGTCTTAGAGAGGAACTTTATGAAAAGAAAACAAAGGATATAATAAAGCCAAATGTATATCAATTTTATGGATGCATCTAAAACAAGGGATATATATTTTCTATAATTCCTTTTTGTATCTATTGTACAGAATATAGTCTATAAAAAATATAGATCATAAAAATTATAAATTTTGTACCCTTCTCTAATTTATTAGTATTATTTTTTTAATTTCAATATGAATATAATTTTTATTTTTAGTGTTTTCTCTTTCAAATTCATTGAAGATTTTTTTATCCAGATGAATTTGTTTTTTTTGCCTAATTAATTCATATTTAATTTGATAATATATTAACATAAATTTATGTGTTTATTTCTATATTTTCCACGTAAATTAAATTTAGACTCCAAATTATTTTATTCTTTTTAATATTTTTCTTTAACTTTTTTTTAGAGGAATAGTTTCTTTAACTAATTGTTATAATAATTAAATACAAAATTCTATATTTACATTTTCAATTTAAATATTAGATACGTTGTAATCTATCTATACTCTATATAAAATAATCCCTTGCTATAGACTTTTTTTTACCACATATCATCATATTAGAGCATTTGAACCTAAAAATTCTACATGTCGTCTTCTTCCTATAATTTGCATGTCCATTAAATTATTAATTAAAATTAGTCCAATAATTAAGCAACTATTTAAAATGATTAATCAAATAAAACAAATATATGATTATGTATAGAAATAATTTAATACAATATATATTTACATGACAAAAATAAATTAAGGATATATACAATCATTCTCAGAAATGTTTTAATATGAAATATATATTAAGAAATAATTTAATTTAAAATGAAAATGATCAAAATGCAGTTAAATATAGAATTAAATTATAATGTTCTTTTAATTAAGGAAATAATTTAATCAACGATTGACATCAATCCAAAATTTAATGGATTGATAATTTAAAATAGTCTATTAATTTAAATTATGTGATTATTTTTTAAAATACTTTAATATGAAAATATTTTTTATATAATTTAATTTAAAATGAAAATAATCATAATGCAATTAAATATGAAATTAAACATAGAATAATCATTTACATATAAAAATAATTTAAATGATTGACTAACATCAGTCTAAGATTTAAGTGGATATTAATTTAAGATGGACGCGTAAATAAAAATGAAAAATAGAAGGTTATGTACATAAATAATTTAATATAAATTTATTTTCAGAAATAATTAAATCTAGAATATATTTTAGAAAGTAATTCAATTTAAAATGTTAATAATAAAAATAAATATAAATATGGAATTAAATATTTAATGTTCATTTAATTATGAAAATAATTTAAACCATTGATTGACATCAGTCCAAAATTGAAGCAACTATTAATTTAATATGGTTGATTAATTTAAAATCAACAATTATGTAAAAAATAATTAAATATGTCATTTATTTGCTTAATGAAAATAATATAATATGACATTTATTTCTGAAAATAAATTAAAAAGGAAATTATTTGAATTTAATTTAATTTAATAATGGAATAATTATAATTGAATTAAAGATGAAATACAATACGCAACGTTAATGTCCCTGTCCATAAATTGTAATTCCTAAACCCCATATTATTATTGCATCAGTTTCAATGAGTTTATATATGTCAACGAGTTTATATGAAATTCAAACCATTTAAGATTCTTAATATTTTTTATACCAAAATTTCCAGTTTTATATTCCATATTCCAAAATACAACTTGGAAATTCTTTTTTGGCAAACCATTGTTTGGGTTTTTTTTTGGATTTTATATATCAAGAAATCAAAATCAATTAATGTAATTACTACTAAAAAGGAAATAAACATGTTAAAATCAAAATCAATTAATGTAATTACTACTAAAAAGGAAATAATTGGAAAAAATCTTTTTTTTCCAATTATTATTGCATCAATTTCTTTTGCTTTACATGAAATATAAATCCTTTTGGATTTTTTTTTTGCTTTTATGTATCCAAACTTTTGCTTTTATATACCAAAATAATGTTTGTTATTCATTCTATTTTTATATACCCAATAAATCAGAATAGATTAATAGAAATTTATTAATATATAAATAAAAAAATTTAAATATATTTTATTCTAAGATTAAAAAAATTACATAAACATTAATATTTAAGTCCTATAAATAAATATGAATAAAAAATAACCTTAAAGTAAAAATGTTCTACAAAAAAAATTACATCAAAACATATTAACATTTAATTAAAATATACTAATATTTAAATTATAGAATAAAAAATACTATCATAAAAGCATAAGTTTAACAGTGATGTATTGACAGTCGTCCAATCACAAATCACCTTTAATATAACTTTTAAGATAGTTTTGTAAAAGTCAACAAACGTACCATACATGGTAGGTTGTGATTGAATGATAGTGTAAAACTATTTTACACTGTCAGTGCATAACCCTTTTTCTCTAAAAGTATTAAAATTGTAAATGAAATCTACACCAAAATAATATTTTACATGAAATCACATTAATATCTAAAATATTGTGGAAAAAAATACAATTTAGTTAAATATTTTTTATATAAATTTATGTAAATTAATTTATTTACTTATTTTATTTACTTTTCAGTTAGAACAACTTTAAAAACTATATTAAAAACAACAACTTTGATTTGAATAGTGGCATTATAATTTTATTCATAATTTTTTTTATAATTAATTAGTTCTATATACAGTATGATGAATAAAATTTATAACCCGTACATTGCACGGGTCACTAAATACTAGTTAGATTATCTTTATATATATAAAAGTAATAGATTTTCATCCTAAAAAGGAAATATTTTTCCGTCTAAAATAGGGATATTTTTGTATTTTTATATTATGGTACTCTTAAAAAGGAAATTTTTTTTCCACTCAAAATAAAGATATTTTTGTAATTGTCTTTTATTTTATGTCACTCTCAAAGAGAAAATATTTTATATAATTAAATGAAAAGAATAAAAATAAAAATAACTAATTTACTTATGACTAATATATTATTTCTTATGATTAAAAAATAAGTGTAATTAAAATATTTTAATATATTAATTCTAACATAAAGATTTTAATATAAACATTATTTTTGTGTATAAATAGAAATCAATTTGAAATCAATTAATATATCTAAAGGTGTTTTTTTGTGTAATATAAACAATATTTTTGTGTATAAATAGAAATTAATTCAAAATTAATTAATATACGTAGAGATTTATTTTTAATTAATATAAAAACAAAAATATTGAATATAATATAAACATTTATATTAATTGTTTAATATAATTAATTAATAATAAATTATATTATTAATTGAAATAATTTAAAAAAATACAAACATTATTTTTGTGTATAAATAGAAATAAATTCGAAATCAATTAATATAATATAAAAATTATTTTTGTGTATAAAATTATTTGTCTATCAATAGCATTTTCGAACTCAATGACCATACTTTATATATAAAAGTGTATTTTTTAAAATACATATAAAGAGAATTCTTAAATATTATATAATAATTAATCAAATTAATTAATAAGATAATAAAAATAATTTCCATAATTAATAATTGAACAAAAATATTAATAATCAACATACTAATTAGTATATCAATAATAATAAAGTATTTCATAATTTTTATTAATTAATTAAAAAATAACGTATAAAATGTTTTAATTGATTGGGTAAATTAAATTAGAGTTTAAATCTTTATATATCTTTATCTTTATATTCAAACTCTAATTTAATTTACTTTAGCATCTCAAAAGATCAATTACCATTAATGGATGAGTGGTTTTTCCTTTTTCGTGTAAAAATTTATATGATTCTTAATCTCTAATTATTTTCAAATTTCATAAGATCAATTATCATTAATGTATGAGTGGTTTTTCACGTAGAAATTTATGGGATTCTTAATATCCAATTATTTTCAAATTTCTATTTGAAAATATTCGAGAACTAAATAGGCACAATATTAATGCTATTAATAGGCACAATATCAATGCTATATCTGATAATGCTTCTGACGCATAAAAGAGAAGCACCCATTGAAAACATCATGTTCGTTTTTCTCCCAAAACACTATCATTCTTAAATTTTTCTTCTTTCTTATTCTATTATGACCTAATTTTTTCTGTCGTTTGTTTTTTCTTTGTAAGTGATTTGATCACAAACCCATTGCATGCCTATAGTCAATCTTATTGTAATCCAGTACGCATCAGAGAACTGGAAAACATTTGTAAAAGCTTTCAATTTTGTAGGGTTTTGGGACGCTTTTTCTTGCTATCTACGAAAGACCTAGCGTTCTACATTTTTTTTCCTTTTTGTATTTTGTCCTGTTAATTATTGTTTGTTTGCCTTTTCTTTTTAATAGGTTTAAGCACAATAGTGAAGCCTTTATTAAAAATCAGAATTATTCAACATGTAAGGTTTTTTTTTAGGTTTTAGGGACATTTTTTTTTTCTTTTTTGTATTTTTCTCCTAATAGTTTCAACAATCTTTCTTTTTTTTTTTTATAGTGAAGTTTGAGGACAAAGTCACTGCCTACATTAAGTTCACTTATCGTCACACTGCAACAACATCACACATTCTACCAGGTTTGTAAAAGTTTTTTTTTATTACCGTGATTTATAATCATGATATTCACAAATAGTTGTACTGACGTTTTTTTCTCTTCACTTTCAAACCGTCTTTAAAATTTGAAACTCTTATTTACTTTTGTTTTTTTTTCAATGTTCAATAGGATGAAGGGTAGCTGAATAAGGAATGAATCATATCATGGAGGAGGATGGTACAAGTTTGTCAAATGAAATAAATTGGGACCTGGAAATGTTCTAAATTTAGGTTTTTTAATGATCCTTTTGTTCTATGTATATGGATCATTAGAAAAATAAAATAAAATCTGATGTGTTTGGTTTTTAAACATAATATGTAATTACCAGTTGAGAAATTTGAGAATTTCTGATAAGACAATTATGGTACCTATGTTTTTGCTTCTGATGTAATGCCATCTCACGATGATTTGTGTTTATATTTGTTTCTGATGTCAAATATATCTTTATATATTATTATTAATAGATTACTATTTCTTTCATATTAAAAATTACGATCTTAATAACATATAATTAATAAATTATTTTGAACAGAAAAAATTATGAAAGTTTATAAATTTTAAATATCTTATTTTTAAATTTAAATTCATTACTAATCGTATATGAAAATACTAAATTATTTAAATTCTAAACTTAACAATAATTAATTTATAGTGAATAAAATTAGGCTATATTTTTAGTAAATCAAAACTCAAATTAGGACAAATCAATAAATTTAGAAATTTCCATAACTAAAATAATAAAAAGATCAGTTGCACAATTTAGTTGATTTCTTTTCATCTCCCATTTCTCTCACTTGCAAGCATTAATTATTTAATTAAATTCAAATTTCAATAATTTGTTATATCTTTCAAATTTCTATTTCAAATAATTTATTATCTTTCTTAGTTTCACTTGGGCTTTCAAAATTCAAGTGCGTGCAATCTCTCTCTCTCTCTCTCTCTCTCTCTCTCTCTATTTCTTCTTCTTCTTGCTAAAAACATCTCTCTTATTAATGTTACAACAATCATTTAAAAATTAGAAATAAAAATTATAATCGTTTTGAAAATATATTTATTATTAATTGTTAGATTTTAAAAATTTAAAATTAAAATTAGTTATCTTTATTACTCTCCTTTATTTGATTAAAGAGGGACCTAACACCAAAACAACATATTGGAGTTAAGAGATATGAAAAGAAAAACTAATTGTGTATATTAAACTCAGTAAATTTTGTTTGAAAAATTGAAAAATATTCAGTAATTGAAAAGAATTACTACCTTCTGTCTTATTTTATAAGAAACAAATTGTTTGTTTCTTTAGTCATAATTATAAGAAACAAATACTACTTTTCAAACTTATTTAGGGTTGAATAGTGTGTTTATATTTTCTTCAAAAACCTTTAACAAGAATGACGATAGTATATCTTAAGTTTTACAAGAACTTAATGAAATAGAAAATAATGCTATCGTCCAATGGTTCAAATGCAACAGTCCTATGAATCTGCTTTTTCACTTTTTCGTTAGAACACAAGCAAAAGATTTTCGTAGATAAAATGTGTAACGAAACACTTTCGTAGTGTGTTGAAGAGATAACTTAAGAGATATGCAAATAAGCTAGAACACGAGAGAATAGAACACTTAGTTTTATATTGGTTCACTCAACTGAGCTACGTCCAATTCTCCTTCAAAAACCTTTGAAGGGTTCTACTAATCAGTATCTGATTACTCACAAGTATTCTAACCTTGCCACTTCTGGCTACAAGTATTCTTTAAGCCACTCCTGGCACACCTTTAATCTTCCCCTGAGATTAAAAACAAACCCAAGTATTCTTTAACACTAAGCCACTCCTGGCTTTCCAAACAGAATTGTTTGAGTATAGAAAGAAAGAATAACTCTCACAGAGAGGATATTACAATAAACACGAATACACAAAATCACTTAGCAAAGCTAAGTAGAAAGCTCATTTTGCTTAAGTATTTATCGTCCAGTCGTTTTGACAGAGATTCAGCTCTTTATAAATTTTTCGTCAGTTTGATACATGAGCTCATTTCTCTATTTATAGGCAGCTTGGTGTAAAGTATCCAATGTGGGATCTGTTCCTTTTCCAAAAGTGGTTCTCTCAAAAGCATGTGACCGTTGTCACGTTTTGACTTGGGGTGGAGAGATAGAGGAGACAGCCGTACATGTAGCGCCTCTGCTACTTGTACTTTTCTGCAGTCAGAAGCTTCTATGTTCTTGTTCAATACTATTAGAAAGTTCAAATAGATTTTCATGTTATAATGAGAGAGAATATTCGTTGCATAGCAGAGAATCTTCATTGAAGACGTATTGTTATATTATATTAATTTTAAGATAGAAAACATAGTGTGTAGCTTATACAGATATTGGACGCTCGCTTTTACAAGAGTATTGGACGCTCGCTTTTACAAAAACATTGGACGCTCGCTTTTTCAAATCATAACTGGACACTTTCCTTATTGAAACATAAAGTCGAGGTTTGAGAGATACAATACCATTTCGGCATTGGACGACGTAAATCCTATAACACTCAAACAAGATCATTAGATACTTCAAAATTTATCCTTTAATTGTTATCATCAAAACCGAAATTCGAGGGGTTGGACATCGTCCAAGGTCTTAGAACCTAACAATCTCCCCCTTTTTGATGATGACAAATAATGTTAAATTTTGATGTTTACAGTCACATAATCATATATGAATACAATGAATCAAGTCAGAGATGATTATGTTATTTCAGTGTATAAATGTGAAATGAGGTACTCCCCCTGAGTTCAACATTTCTTATGCATCTGATAACAGAGAATAATAAATAGCAAGAATATATCAGATATAACAGATATCAGAGTGTAAAACATATCAAGGATATGGATGCGGAATTTATGAAATAAACACCTCATGTATTAAAGATGTTTTGATAAAAAAAATAGCCAATATATTCACAGAGTTTTAGCTATATACTTCTATGACATCAAAATTCCAATTTCTCCCCCTTTGTCATTAACAAAAATGGGTTTGAAAGATGGAAAAATGACTGGACCATCATGGTCACCTTATGGTTGTGGAGGTGGTTCTTGTGGTGGTGGTGGTGGTTGTTCTGGTGGGGCTTGGATAGGTGGTGCTGGTTGATGAGGTTGTGGTTGGACGGGTGGAACAGCATGAGCAACTTGTCCAAGCAGGGTGGCTGCCGAATTTTGAATTTGGTTCACAAGCATCTGGGAGAGGCTCATGAACTGTTCAGTGATAGCATTCTGCAGCATCAAACGATGTTGAGCAGCCTCAGCCTGTTGCCTTTGCTGAAATGCTTGAAGAGCTGCTTCGGTTTCCAGCTGTTGTTGCCTCAGAGCCTGTTGCACTATCTCGTGAACATGATCTTCTGAGACTCCTTGAGGTTCAGCAAATCGCAAGGGATGGATGCCCCTTGGACTTGAAGATCCTGTGGGAACCAGTTGACATGTACCTGAATGAGCTTCAGTAGTTGCATCAATAATGGGGAAGCTGGTTATATCTTCAGCAGTAGGCTTTGCTGCAGTTGATTCCATGGGCTTGGATGCTTCAACAATGGGCTCTCTATCATCCTTGGACTCTCCAGATTGGATGGTAAGTTCTTCATGTGAAGTGACAAAGTGTTCCACGTCCACTGGTACAGATGGGTCCAGGTCAAGATGAGCTAGCACCTTTGTTACTTTGGCAGATGCTTCATCCAACTCTGCTTGTGTAGCTTTCGTCTTGGCAACCTGATCTTCCTTTTCTGTGGTTGCGGTCTCAGCTTTCTCAAGAGCCAGCTACTCTAGACGAGCTTGTTCTGCTGCTGTGGCTTCTTCTGTGTTGTACTCCTCATGCAGAGTTTGGAGTTCCTCCACAAACTCTGTGCGATCCAGTGTTCGAAGATCAAACACTTTGTTGCTTCTGATGATTGGCAATGTTTTCATTAACTCCAGATAATCATCTGAATCTTTCAGAAAGCAGGCAAAGGTGTCTGAGAAGTGGTGAGTCTTCACTGGACGCAGCACCTCAAGACCATGAGGGGGTGAACAAAGTCATCCTTGGAGCTGCCGGAGGAGGAGACCTTCTGGGAGTCATTCCATAAGATCTGGAGCCAAAAGGTCATGGAATCAAAAGTTCCAAGTGAACGTGTAAGCTTACTAGTCTTGTCAAATAGATGACCCCAGGTATGAGAGGATTTTTGCAGGGTTTCAACTTTCTCTTCCCTGCTTGGCATCTCAATGTCGTAGAACTTGTAGTCTTTCTTCCGACCAGCATCATATAAGGGTAGTCTGGGACATACCCTGTCTGGTACAAACTTTATTTCTGTGGCGCGGCTTATGTGAAGGTTTGGTGGGTAGGTGATGGCTTGGTTTGGTATATACATTTGTTGCAGAAGTTTTCCAAGTTCATCATAGTCGCCTGGCTGGAAGTTTAGCACTGGAGTTCCAGCAGGTAGAGGCAGGAATTTTGTGATGGGAGTCCAGATGTGAACATCCTTGACCCACCCTACATCTGGACGCTGCTTCGATATGGAAGGATCCAGACTTTCTTTAATGGCCAACTGCAATTCTGCGGCCAGTTCAATATCCCTGCTAACAGGGGGCTTCTTGGACGGTGCCTTCTTCTTTCTTGGAGCCTTCCCTTTCTGCTCCGCAACCGTCTTTGTGAGTTGAGAAGCAACCTCTACTTCTGGTTCAGGCAGGTCTGCTACTGCTGGACGCACTCTTTGCTGAGTTCCAGTTGGACAGGAGTAAGGATGAGGCATGCGAATCAAGTGTGGATACACTTCTCTCGTCCAATTGGGCAGAGGATTGCTGATGATCGCTCCTTCTGGCATAACAGCATAGTCAGTTGAAAGAACATGAGCGTAATCATACCTCATCCACTCTGGTGTTGTGACAGTAGTCAAATGCCTCTTCAAGGGCTCTTGTAGAGGCCTCCGGATCACATCACTTCTCTTACAGTAATTCTGTTTATTTCGTGTAAGGAATGCAACCAGGAAATGTTCTCTGTCTTCTTCTTCTTTGGTTTTCTACTTGGGGGGTATAGTCCATGGGGACCAGGTATCCCTCCATGCATCCCTTGGACGCACAAACTTGGACAGGTCCAAGCAAAGATGTGGATGCTGGGTTGTTGATGTGGATGGAGCACTGGATGTTGCTGGTAGTAGGGTGTTGGTGGATATGCTGTCGGTGTCTTGAGAGGAAGGTGGTAGAACTGCAATTCTCCTTGGCCTTGCTGCCTGAGTCTTGACTCGTCGCGGCATGTTAGAAGGAAAGGAAATTGGTTTAGCAGGTTGTACCTTCTGCTTCTTTTGCTGAGATTCCTCCGTTTCCTCTGCTTTCTTCATGATTTGACCAATTGGGATCTGGTCATCATCATCAGAGTCGTCCAGTAGTTGAAGCTTCCGAACCTTTTGCTTTTCTGGAGCAAGCTTTACTGGTGCTGCCTTTGGACGCTGCTCAGCTTGAGCAGGTCTGGACGCATCAGTCCTTGGAGGCTTCTCTGCTGGGAACTGAGCAGTGGACGTGTCAGCATGTCTTTTCTTGGTTCTTCTCTCCTTTTCAGCATCTTCCTCATGCTTCTGAGACATTTGTCGTGTGATCTTTCTGCTCTCCTGTTCCTCCATCAACCTTTTGATCTTTTTGCCAATACCAAGAAGATCAATCTCCTCTTCATCATTATTGGAGATGATCTTGCTCTGTTCATGTCGTTGCTTGTTGATGGTGTCCTCGTCCAGGTCCCTTAAGACCTTGGCTGTTAGCTTGATCTTCATAGGTTTTATGTTGGACTCACCAAATATTATTGTGTTGCTACCATTGGCCCTTTCTTGACAATAGCTTCGTAAACATCTTCTTTCAGTTCATCAAAGAAGCATTGATAGACCTTCTGGTCCCAGAAGATCTTGTTCATCAGGGCGGCGTAGAAAATGTCATCATTGCCACCAATAGACTTCATCATTCTCATGATATTGACGTAAATGGTGTGAGGGAGGTTGAAGGGAATACCTTCCATAATATGGAATATCACGAACTTGTGTAAGTCCGTGACTGAGTCCTTAGATCTAGCTTTGTGCAGGATACTCTTGTTGCACACCTGCTGCCAGATTTTTGCTTCCTCACACAGGTTCCTGTACTCAATTCTTATTGAGTCTGTGGATTTGGTCTTGCAAAGCACGTTCGTAACATAATTGTCGTACTGCTTGGCCCAGTCTGTTCTATACTGGTTTTGCTCCCTAATGCAACCAAATACCTTTGCAATGGTCTCGGTGGACAGTGTCACCTCTCGTCCAAG
Organism: Pueraria montana var. lobata; assembly: GCA_026413185.1. Lineage (NCBI taxonomy): Eukaryota > Viridiplantae > Streptophyta > Magnoliopsida > Fabales > Fabaceae > Pueraria > Pueraria montana. The sequence goes on from CM048655.1 coordinate 5,484,709, forward strand.
AACCGTGGCCACGAGCTCCCTTGGGCTCTGGAATTTGACATTTCTCCAGAACATTCTGATCAACTCAGGGAATATCTTTTGGTTTTCATTGAAGTAGCCTCTGATTCCACACTTCAGAAGGCTCTCGTTCAGGTTCAGTCCCAGCTTCTCAAGCTTTTCGATGTCGAAGAAGTGCTCAATGTGCACTGTAGCAGCACCTTGGCACACAACTGTGGCTTCAGGGTAAGTGAGGACGTCGAGTTCCGAGTTGCTTGAGCTTGCAGAGTTCGACATGGTAGAAAAGTTTGGATTTTTAGGTTTTCTGAGAGGATTTTGGGTTTCTGAGAGAGAGTGTGTGTGTGCTTAAGGGTGATGATAATCTCAGAGAAGATGGATACGGTGTTGATTTTCTGTGATGATTTGATAAGTGTATATTTGGGCTTTGTTTGGAGAATATGAAACGGTTTTGGGCTTTTTGAATATTTGAAATGTAAATGACGCCATAAAACCCGCCATGATGAGATGTGCGAAGAATGTGGGTAACTGTGTACGGTTACTAACATTTTGGTGACTCAGCATAGAGTATTAGCTCATACTTACTCTTAAAATGATCCATTTTGATCATTTGAACAATAAAAAAAATGCTAAGATAAAAGCATCGTCCAGATATTGGACTTAAGTGAGATATATGCAATGCATGTGCATGACTCTAGTGTTCCTTGGACGACATGTCCTTTGGACGCTATGGTTTTATTGGACGCATCATGTAGATGTTAATCATTCCTTTACAAAGTCCATGCCAAATTTGTTCCTCAGAAGGATTAACTTGTCTTCAGTAAGGGGTTTGGTGAATATATTAGCAAGCTGATTATCTATGGTTACAAAGTGTAGTTCCACAGTACCCTTTTGAACATGGTCTCTTATAAAGTGATGTTTGATCTCTATATGTTTGGCCCTTGAATGCAATATGGGATTCTTAGAGAGATCTATGGCAGCTTTACTATCACAGAAGATAGGAATGTTACTCTCATATATGCTGTAGTCCTCAAGTTGATGTTTGATCCACAAGATTTGAGAACAGCATTTTGCAGCTGAAATATACTCTGCTTCAACAGTGGATAGAGCAATGGTTCCTTGCTTCTTGCATGTCCAGGAGACTAGATTACCACTGATGAAGTGACACCCTCCACTGGTGCTTTTTCTTTCAATTTGATCTCCAGCATAATCAGCATCACAGTATCCTATTAGCCTGAAATCTTTCTGCCTTTTGAAATATAACCCAAGGTTAGTGGTTCCAGCAAGATATCGAAAGATTCTTTTAATAGCAGTTAAATGAACTTCCCTTGGGTCAGATTGAAATCTGCCACATAAGCATACCCTGAACATGGTGTCAGGTCTGGACGCTGTGAGGTATAGGAGTGATCCTATCATTCCTCTGTATAGAGTATTATCTACTTTCTTTGAGTTGTCGTCCAGTCCAAGTACTGTTGTTGGATGCATAGGAGTTTTCATTGGTTTTGCATCGTCCAACTTGTACTTCTTTAGCAGCTCTTTGACATACTTAGTCTGATGTATATATATTCCCTTTTCAGTTTGTTTGATTTGAAGTCCAAGGAAGAATTTCAGCTCACCCATCATGCTCATCTCGAACTCTGTCTGCATTAATTTGGCAAATTCTTCACAGAGAGACTCATTAGTGGCACCAAATATGATATCATCAACATATATTTGTGCAATAATAAAATCAGAAGAGTAGTCTTTGTGAAATAATATAGTGTCTACTTTTCCTCTTGAAAAACCATTTTCTGACAGAAATGAGCTGAGTTTTTCATACCAAGCTCCGGGGGCTTGTTTCAACCCATATAAGGCTTTGTTAAGTTTAAAAACATGGTTTGGAAAAGCATCACTTTCAAATCCTGGGGGTTGTTCCACATATACTTCTTCCTTTATGAGTCCATTGAGGAATGCACTTTTTACGTCCATTTGATATAGCTTCATATTACTATGAGCTGCAAATGATAGTAGAATGCGAATTGCCTCTAGACGTGCAACGGGAGCATAAGTTTCAGTATAATCTATACCTTCCTGTTGTGAGTAACCTTTTGCTACCAACCTCGCTTTGTTTCTCACAACATTACCTGTTTCATCCAGCTTGTTTCTGAACACCCACTTTGCTCCTACAACTTCTTTGTCGTTGGGGAGTTCTACTAGCTTCCAGACATTGTTCTTTTGAAATTGGTCAAGTTCTTCTTGCATTGCTTTGACCCAGCCTTCATCTTCTAAGGCATCATCCACAGTCTTAGGTTCTATTTGAGATATGAATGTTGTGTGACCTTGCTGTCGTTGAAGTGAAGATCTGGTTTTGACTCTATCTTTTGGATCTCCAATGATTTGCTCCTGTGGATGATGTTTCTTCATTTGCCAGTTGCGTCCAGTTGGTTCTCTTTGTTCTGCGACTGGACCGTCTAGTGGTGCATTTGACTCTTCAACTGAGACATCATGGTTGGACGAATCTGATGACTTACTTGCATCGTCCAATCTGAGATCTACAAATGATTTATCCAGCTCTGATAATTCCTTATCAGGCTTGTTGTCATTAAACTTCACATGGATAACTTCTTCAACAACTAAGGTTCTAGAGTTATAAACTCTGTATGCCTTTGAAGTTTCAGAATATCCAAGCAGTATTCCTTCATCACACTTAGAATCAAATTTTCCCAGGTTATCCTTAGTGTTCAGAATGAAACATTGACATCCAAATGGATGGAAGTAGGATATATTGGGTCTTCTACCCTTCCACAATTCATATGGAGTCTTTTTCAATATCGGCCTTATATAGATTCTATTTTGTAAATAACAGGCAGTATTCACTGCTTCAGCCCAGAAGTGTTTAGGGGTTGAATTATCATTCAACATGGTTCTGGCCATCTCCTGGAGTGACCTATTTTTCCTCTCAACTACACCATTCTGTTGTGGTGTTCTAGGTGTTGAGAAGTTGTGAAGGATACCATTATCCTCACAGAACCTTTGAAAACTTTCGTTTTCGAATTCTCCCCCATGATCACTTCGGATAGAAGTAATGCATACTCCTTTTCAATTTGAACTCTTTTGCAGAGGTTATAAAAGGCCTTGAAGGACTCATCTTTATGGGATAGGAATAAGACCCATGTCCATCTAGTATAGTCGTCCACTATAACCAATCCGTATCTTTTACCACTTACTGAGGCTGTTCTTGTGGGTCCAAACAGATCAATATGTAACAGCTCAAGAGGTCTAGAAGTGGAAACAATGTTTTTACTTTGAAAAGAACTTTTCACTTGTTTCCCTTTCTGACAAGCTTTACAAAGAAGATCATCTTTATATGACATACTTGGTAGTCCTCTTACGAGGTTGTGCCTATTCAGCTTTGAGATTAACCTCAAGCTTGCATGACCAAGTCTTTTATGCCATAACCAATGATTTTCTTGTACAGAAACTAGGCATGATACATTTTGACTTGATAGTTCCCCAAGTTTAATCTTATACAGATTGCCTTGCCTCTTTGCGGTAAAGAGAAGGGATCCATCAGAGTTTTTGACTGTACATTCACCTTTGTTAAAGGCAACATCATATCCACTGTCACATAATTGGCTTATGCTAAGTAGATTATGTTTAAGACCTTTAACATAAAGAACTTTATCAATACAAGGATAGGGTGGTATACCAATCTTACCTACGCCAGCTATCATCCCTTTCTGATTCCCTCCAAAAGTGACTGTCCCACCAGTCTTGGGTAGGAGGCTTTGGAACATACACATTTCTCCTGTCATGTGATGTGAGCACCCACTGTCTAGGTACCATGATTGGAGATTCTTTCCTACTGTTAAGCATGTCTACAACAGGAACAAGTTTATCCTTAGGTACCCAAATTGACTTGGGTCCTTTTTTGTTAGCTTGAAGGGCATTGAATGCTCCCTTCTTAGGCAGGTGTCTGCATTTGGACGTTATATGTCCAGGTTTCCCACAGAAGTAGCAAACATTTGTTTCCTCGTCATGAATATATTTCTTTCCCTTATATCCATGTCCTGACCTGTCATTTGGTCTCTTACAACCTTCATATTTTAAAAGCTTTTTGAGATTGTCAGAGCCCTTGACAAAGTTTGACAGATCCTTCTTTAGGCTGTCAATTTCTTCATGAAGTTTTACAACATCATGTGGTTGACCTCTTAAGGAAGTATCTGCTTCAACTTTCAGAAGCTTCTCAACTAGCCTTTTGTTTTCTGCGTTGAGATTTCGAATCTCTATGGAAATATTTCTTTCTCTAGTCCTTGAATCCTCACAGGATTTATGGGCTCGAGCAGCATCATTCCAGAGAGTTCGCCTCTCCATATTTGTAATTTCATTTTGCCTTGAGAGCTCTGTAAACTTTTTCTGTAAATCTTCCTTTTCACTTTCCAGTTGTCTGACACTTTTTTCTAAAGCTTCTTTTTCTTTTGAAAGTGATTTGGATGATTTCTTTAAAGTTCTGTAGGCCCTTGACAAAATAGAAGAGTTTGAAAGTAGTTCATGATAAGCTTCTTGAATTGAATCTATGTCATTAAAGTCTACCTCATCTTCTTCTTCTGGTTCAGAAGAGTCTGTTGAAGTGTCTGCCATCAGACATATGTGTGCTTCCTCTTCTTCTCCATCGTCCGATGATGAGTCATCGTCCAGGTCTTCCCATGTGGACATCAGAACTTTCTTGCCCTTTCCTTTGCTGAAGAATTTCTTCTTCTTGTCCTTGCTCTTGTCGAGATCTGGGCATTCTGATTTGAAGTGTCCTGGCTTTTTGCATTCGTAGCATACGATTGGACTCTTCTCCTTCTTTTCTTTGAAGCCTTTCCTGTTTAGGTTTCTCCATCTGGATCCACCTTTCTTCTTCCACATAGCATGTATCCTTTTGGATATAAAGGATAGTTCATCATTCTCGTCTGAGTCATCATCTTCATATTGTTCGTCTGATGATGTTTTAGCTTGCATGGCTTTGGACGATGATGTTTTCCTTGGCTTCTGGACGCTAAGCGCCAGAGACTTATTTTCTTACCATCACTATCTTGATGCAGTTCTAGTTCATGCACCTTGAGAGTTCCCACGAGTTCTTCTAGGGACATATCGTCCCGTTCCTTTTTTGTTCTGAAGGTTGTAACCTGTGGTCTCCATTGCCTAGGCAAACTTCTTAGAATTTTGTCAATATGTTCATAGTTATTGTAATCTTTACCATGTGCTCTAAGTTCATTTAGTATGGTTTGAAACCGTCCAAACATACTTTGTATGTCCTCATTTTCTTCCATACTAAATAACTCATATTGACGAGTAAGGAGACTGAGTTTGTTACGTTTTACCTGGGTGGAACCCTCATACGTTAACACAAGAGTGTCCCACATTTGTTTTGCGCTTTTGAGACTGTGCACCTTGTTGTATTCTTGTTCGCTTAGTGCACAAATGATGATGTTTCTAGCTCTGGAGTTGAGATAAAATCTTTGTTTTTGCTCTTCCGTCCATCTAGCCTTTGGGATTTCGATGAGGTTCGCATCAAGTGGAATGTAGTCGCCTATCTCCACAACTTCCCACATGTCAATATGGCTAGATTCAAAGAATGCTATCATTCTTTGTTTCCAGTAATCATATTTGACACCCTTGAAGAGTGGTGGTCTGTTCACAGCTTGTCCCTCGTTTTCCATCTTTCTTAGGATCTTTCTTCTGTACTGCTAAGTACTCAACCCAAGAGGTCGAGCTCTGATGCCAACTGAAATACAGAGAAATACACTAGAAGGGGGGGTTGAATAGTGTGTTTATATTTTCTTCAAAAACCTTTAATAAGAATGACGATAGTATATCTTAAGTTTTACAAGAACTTAATGAAACAGAAAATAATGCTATCGTCCAGTGGTTCAAATGCAACAGTCCTATGAATATGCTTTTTCACTTTTTCGTTAGAACACAATTAAAAGATTTTCGTAGATAAAATGTGTAACGAAACACTTTCGTAGTGTGTTGAAGAGATATGCAAATAAGCTAGAACACGAGAGAATAGAACACTTAGTTTTATACTGGTTCACTCAACTGAGCTACGTCCAGTTCTCCTTCAAAAACCTTTGAAGGGTTCTACTAATCAGTATCTGATTACTCACAAGTATTCTAACCTTGCCACTTCTGGCTACAAGTATTCTTTAAGCCACTCCTGGCACACCTTTAATCTCCCCCTGAGATTAAAAACAAACCCAAGTATTCTTTAACACTAAGCCACTCCTGGCTTTCCAAACAGAATTGTTTGAGTATAGAAAGAAAGAATAACTCTCACAGAGAGGATATTACAATAAACACGAATACACAGAATCACTTAGCAAAGCTAAGTAGAAAGCTCGTTTTGCTTAAGTATTGATCGTCCAGTCGTTTTGACAGAGATTTAGCTCTTTATAAATTTTTCGTCAGTTTGATACATGAGCTCATTTCTCTATTTATAGGCAGCTTGGTGTAAAGTATTCGTTGTGGGATCTGTTCCTTTGCCAAAAGCGGTTCTCTCCAAAGCATGTGACCGTTGTCACGTTTTGACTTAGGGTGGAGAGATAGAGGAGACAGCCGTACATGTAGCGCCTCTGCTACTTGTACTTTTCTGCAGTCAGAAGCTTCTATGTTCCTGTTCAATACTATTCAAAAGTTCAAATAGATTTTCATGTTATAATGAGAGAGAATATTCGTTTCATAGCAGAGAATCTTCATCGAAGACGTATTGTTATATTATATTAATTTTAAGATAGAAAACATAGTGTGTAGCTTATACAGATATTGGACGCTCGCTTTTACAAGAGCATTGGACGCTCGCTTTTACAAAAGCATTGGACGCTCGCTTTTTCAAATCATAACTGGACACTTTCCTTATTGAAACATAAAGTCGAGGTTTGAGAGATACAATACCATTTCGGCATTGGACGACGTAAATCCTATAACACTCAAACAAGATCATTAGATACTTCAAAATTTATCCTTTAATTGTTATCATCAAAATCAAAATTCGAGGGGTTGGACATCGTCCAACGTCTTAGAACCTAACAAAAACATCACTTTACAATGTTTTAACATTCAAAAAATATATAAAAGTTTTATTATATATATCATAATACTTAAGCTCAATAATTTGAGAAAAATGGTGAATTTATAACATAGAGGGAACTGTGAAAATCAAAATTGTTTGGCTTGTTACATGACATTGCATATGGGTAGGAATGTAAGTTGAGGGTGTTAGGTAGGCTCTCAACCTAGTGCTGGAGGTTTTTGTGGTGGCTAACGGTGGGCCTATAGAATAGACAAGTGGACGAATTCCTATAGATGTAAGGTTTTGCAAACCTTACAAAGGTAAGTCAATACCCACACTTGTCTATATTCGATTAAAACCATACTTCCTCCATAGGGTAGCTCAAGGGACTCCCTGAATGGTCAGAGAGTGGGACCATGGTAGGGGATGGGGCCTATGGGGACTGTCCAAAAGTTGTAGAAATCTCCATGGAGTCGAGTCAGCACGACATTACATAATGAAATTGTATATAAGATTGATGTATGTATTGTTGTATGATGTTATTTGATTTACTATTGTTGATTGATTCTAATTTTCCTTTGATTAAATCCTATTCTTCTTTTTATAAATAAGTTTACCCTTGCATTTTGTGTTTGTGTTGTATTACTGCAATGATCGTGTGGTTGGCACGGGAGCAAATAGTAGTGATGTTGCAGGTTCTCAGGCCGCTCATAACTGAAGCGGATATAGATCTTGAAGATGGGATAAGATCCCTCTTTTTGGATATGTTCTCGTATATATGTACATAATATGGGGACCAGCTTAGGACATATGTATAAATACTTAGGTTATGGTGAATGTCCTATACAAGAGGACTATTTTGGTATTGTATGTACACACACAATATATATATATATATATATATATATATATATATATATATATATATATATATATATTTAAGTTTTGTAAAACTAGACCTAATACTTTTATGATGTGATGATGTACATTATATGTAGGAAAGTAGGTACATATATATGTGTTAAATGTGAAAAAAATTTCTATGTAGTTTCATATGATAATATTTAACAAAATATTTAGTATAAAAAATTTGTAACGAAGATGGGTTGTTACATCGCACGGGTCAAAATCTAGTTGTATTGTAACAATAGTAGTTGTCCACAAATATTATATGTAATTTATTTATTTTTATTAAATGTAAGCATTAAATTGTTGACAATTTTAATTGATGTGATTAAAATAATTAATATAATTATTAAATATATATAATTAAGATTAAGATAAATACATGTAATTGTTATATATAATTTAAATTTTATTAAATATAGTTATTTTTTATGGCATTAAATATGGTTGTTAAATATTGCTAAAGATATTACTTTTTTTATTGATCAAAATACATAATTATATTAGTTATGACAATTACGACTTGTAATTTTTAAATTATATAATTAAAATAATAAGTATAAATATGAATTATATATAATTTATTTTTTTACCAAAATATACATGAATTTTTTTATTCATTTATTTATAAAAATATATAATTATAATTATTTTAAGTTTTGGTACTCTTATTGTTATTAAATAATTTCTTGGTAACAAATTAAAATCATAATGTGCTATTTTGTAGTAAAGTAATATGTGACACATCAGTATCTTTTATTTGAATAACTAATCAATTATAAAATATAAGAGAAAGATAAATTGTAGTAAACTTTCAAGCCCAAATTAAGGATAATAGAATAATTTAACCTTTTAGTAATTAAGTACAATTAATTAGTTTAATTCAACAAAAATTACCACCTAATCAGTAATTGAATGACACGTGTAATTTCTAATTAATAAGGATAATGGAATAATTTGATATGTAATTTCCTAATTAATTATCCTGCACATCGATATGAATAAAAAAGGAGAATGATAGTCGGCAGTAAACTTTTGGGGCCCAAATTAATGATAATTAGTCTGATCTACTTTTTTTTAGCAATTAAGTGTAATTAATCAATTTAATTGGACAAAATTATTACCTAATCGGTAATTATATAACAATTAATTACTATTTTAGATATGTAATTTTTAAATTAATTGTTTTGAGTACTGATATGAATATACGGTATTTAATAATATATATTATTGGAAATTTTATATATTTGCAAATACATATAAAATGTGAGCAAATATGTGTATTTAATTTTTTTTAAATTTTAGCTTATTGATAATGAAAATATGAATTAATTCTTAAATAATAGGTCATTCAAAACTTTTAATTAGCAAAGTTTAAAAATTATATATTTATATATTTACAAGTTTATGTACTAGTAACAAATTTATATATTTACAAGTTTTTACAAATAAATATAAAATATGAAAAATATATATGTTTAAAAAGTATTTAAAATTTTAGTTTAAAGATAATAAAAATATAAATTAATAAATAAAATATGTGGTCATTCAACACTTTTAATTTACAAAGTTTTAAAAATATGTATTTAATGAAAGAATTAATTGTGATTTTTATTGATAATTTATAGTAAATTAAATTATTTTATTTACATAATCAATTAAAAAAACTTAAAAATAAGAGAAGGATAGTCTACAACAAATTACACGAGCCCAAATGTAAATTAATATATAAAATATGCAATCAGTTAAAACTTTTAATTTAAATTGCTATCAAAAGAACATTGCATCATCATCATGGCATCGAAGTTTTTTAACGTTGTTTATTATAATTTTCTTTTAAATCAATTTAATAGTAATTATATATTAATAAAATGTTTTAGTGTAATGTTTACGATTTAAAATATATATCCTATATAATAGTATTACTATTTATTTTCATTATTAAATTAAATGACTAAGTTTGCCTATTTGGCAACACAATTTAAAATTAAATAGACAAATAAGATATAATATAAATTTATAATATGATGTAAGAAAATATGAACATATCATTAATATTTTTATATAATAAATTTATCTTAAATTTATTATATATTTCTATTGATAATCTTAATATATTCCCGTGCATTGCACGGGTTATTATACTAGTTAGAAAAAAAAGGAAATTTTGTAAATTTCACTTTTAGTCCCTAAATAATTTTTTTAGTATTTTTGGTTCTTATACTTTTCTTATGTTTAGTGTCAAGTAACAACCTCAACTAATTTAGTTACATTGGTAGCTTAGTGACTTTCCACATCATTAAGGATTCTTTTCGGGTAATAATATAATGTTATTAGTACAAAGTCACTGGCTGCTTTGTCGATAACTAATCTTCACCGAAAAATCTCGCTAGCCACCTTTAGTAGGGTTCCCCTCCCAACCACATCATCAAGGAGTCTAATAGGACAATCACGTATAATTTTTATTTTTTATTGGTAAATTGTGTTTTTAATCCCTCATCAACTAGTTTGACACATCATCAACTAATCTGACTAGATAAAGGACTAAAAATATAATTTACCAAAAAAATTACGTGTGTCTGCCCCGTTCGTCAAACTTCTTGATGGCATAGGAAGTCATTGAACTATCAATGTAGTTGTTACGTCATCAATTAACATTGTTACTCGACAGCAAAGACTAAAACGGTTAATATTGGAAAAATATAGGGACCAAAAACATAAAAAAATTTGTTTAGGGATTAAAAGAGAAATTTACAAAAAGTTTAGGACTAAAAATATAATTAACCCAATATTAAATTTCCACATGTAAAAAAATCCCCCAGTGTTTGTTATGTATATTTTTTATTTCACTTTTTAAAAAATTAAATAAAAATTTGTAATATAAAAATAATAAATAACCTTATGTTAAAAAGAAAAAAATAATTGGATATCCTAATTTTTATTCATTCAAGCAATATATTTTTTCTATCCTCATTTTTTCTTATCATTTTTATTTCTTTATTTCTCATATTCATTTACTCTCTATTTCACTTAAAATCAAATCAAACCATTTGATGATTATAGATTTAAATGGATTTATCATAGCATTGAGTCATATTTTCTTGTTATATAATTTTTTTTATAAATTACATGTATTTTCAACAAATGACAATTTTGTTTAAGCTTAGTAGAATTTCTATGAGTTGTAAAGTTCTCACTCCAAGCATTTAATGCAGTTATATATCCAAGACTCGAATCTAGATCATTAATTAAGTTAGAACAATCTCGTACTATTCACATGCTTAGTAATTATTATAAAATAAATCTTCTCACACAATCTTCCTTTAGACATTTTTGTTGTTGTGTATGTCAATTTTTTAATATTAAAAAATTATGTTACATTGTGACTAATTTGAATAAAGTCTATTAGACCTATTTAGGGATATTTTATTGGTAGAATTGAAAAGAGTCTTCAAATAAGGTAAGATCAACCAACAAGTCATTGGTCCGAGTGGTGCTGGACTTGGTCCCCTTAAGCAAGGTCTCGGGTTCGAGTCTTGTGGATGGAAAAAATGTGGTTAGGAGGGGAGAACCCCACTAAAGGTGGTCAGGTTCCCCGACGGTGGCCAATAACACAGTAACCAAAAAAAAAAATAATAAGGTAAGATCATTATGGACAATAAAACTCTCTTGTTAAATGTTAAATATTTGATTTGATATACACAACATGAACTTGAGACCACTAATTAAGTTGAATAAACTTCACACTAATTAGTTCACGCGCTCAATATATCTATTTAAGAATATAAATCTTTCTCGATACTTTTATTCAATTTCTGAAAACCATACACCTTAAATTTTTTCTTGACATTTTTAGTATTTTATAACAAAAATGGTAAAAGAAAGATTAAATGTATTTAACATTTTAAAAGTACTAAAAATATTTCCAACATTTTTATTTAGTTAGTACAAGAATTGATAAAATAACATTATAAGGGAAATTCAATTTTTTTACAAAAGTTATTATTTTTAAATGTCATTTTTAGTTCAATCAATTTATTCTATATTAAACATGTATTTCTTGAAATATCAATTTAATATTCTATATTTAGTTCAATCTATTTCTATTTTTATTTTCTTTTAATTTTAATTAAAAAAATGATAAATTTCTTACTTTATTGTCTATTTTCAAAATAGTGAAAAACAAAAAACAAAAAATAATAATTTTATTATTTCTTATGCAAATTTTTGAAAATAAGAAATAAAGTAAAAATAAGGTAACATTTTTATAAGTGTTAACTATGTTTTGAGTTCTTAAACTTTTTTAGAATTTTGTTTTAGTCCCTAAACAAAAATTTGACAGGTCAAGATCCCTTAACTTTTTTTTATAAGGTTTTAGTCTCTAGTGTTTGTGCCTTTAAATGATTACGTAATATTAATTTTATTATTATTTTATTATGTTTTGTAACGGTTAGTTTTCTGATTGTTCATAATTACCAGAAATTATTTGGCAAAAGGTATTAAAAAATTTCTAACAATTTAAAACCATCAGAATTTGCATATGTGATTCACCAAAGATTTTATACATAAATCGTCAAAACAATAGAAACCCATATCATCAAAATAATAAAAACACATCTCCCAATCAAACTAATCTTCGTCCAATACATAGATACCCAGAAAAAATGATTTTCTTCTGAACAAATTTACTCAATTAAAAACAAATGCATATTCATTTCAGCAATTCAAATTGAGATTATTCCGACAAACATGAAAGTGTAAATAAAAAAAGGAGTTAAATTGCAAGTTGAGAATCCATAGAAATTGTGTGTGGTGAGTGACTAACCCTAACGAAAGGGTAAGTGTGAGCAGAATAAGTAAATTGCGAAGAGGCATTATTGTTGTGAAAATTGTAGCGAGTGAGGAAGCCTGATACCTTGGAGCTCGAGCAAGGCACGCAAGATGGCAATGACAGAGTCAACTGATGCAGAAGCAGTGGCTAAAGAGGTTGCCATCATTCTATTGCTTCTTGCATCAACGCATAACTCCCTCGCTTTGATGAGGCACTGTGGAGGTTAGGGAAGTTGAGCAACTTCTGATACAACTGCTTATGACCTAGATTTGGGCTTGGATATGAAGATCTTAAAGCTTACCATAAGAGGTGCGACATGCAGCGATGAAGATCTCGTACGCGGTTAGGGTTAGGTCGAAATCAGAGAGGCTAGCAACGAGTTGGCCAAACAGAGAGGGGAGGTCATTGATGAAGGTGGTAGGTTTTGGAGGCATTATCAACGACAACGACGTTGAGTCTTTGAAAAGATGAGCCATTACGAGAATAGAGAGAAATAAAGATAGGGACACTGCCTCTTCTTTCTTTCTCTTTTACTTTTCTAGCATTCTTTTTTTAATTTCATAACTTGTTTTCATTTAACAAGAAAGCTGTAGAACAAAAGGGAATAGATCCAATTTCACAACACTATCTATTCTTTCTTTCTCTTTTTACTTTTCTATCATTCTTATGTCCATTTCACAATGTTACTTCCATTTAATTAATTACAAAAACACTATGCTACAATATAATTAACGAAAGGGGGAGAAACCCCAATAAGAGGGTTTTTTTTTCCTTTGGTCAAGAAAGTGGAGAAACCCCAATAATGCACGAAGATGGGGGATTTAATCTTTTAATTTGAAATTGATTTAGAAGCTTATTTTAGAAATTATGTGTTTAAGGTTATAGCGTTTAATCTTTTAATTTGAAACTGATTGGTGTTGTCGTTCTTATGTGAATCATTTGAATTTTAAGGTTGTAGATTTTTCAAAATGAAGCAATTGTGGCGGCTTTTAGCCACCAACAATTATTTAATCATTTAAAAAACACTTCACCCAAAAAAATTATGGCAGTTTTTAACCACCAAAAAGCGCTGTAAAATAATAAAAAAAATTAGCATCATGCCATCATTTAAAGGTGATATTTAACGATAGGGACTAAAACCTTAACGGGACAACATTTTATGGATTAAGACCAGTCAAACTTTTGTTTAGGGATTAAAAACAAAATTCTAAAAAAGTTTAGGGACTAAGACATAGTTAACCCTTTTATAATTAAAAATGAAAACAAAAAATAAAAATAGACAACTTTTTTCCAATCTAAGTGATACCTTATTTTTCCTATTGGTAAGACTTGAAACTTGAAACATGTTTAAACCTGTTTGAATTGATGGAATTAAATGAAATGAAATGGAGTGAATGAAACATAATGAAATAAAAACCTCCATCCTATTATTTAATTATGTTATAATAGAAAAAACAAAATTCTCATTTCATAATTTAGGTAATGAATGGAGCAGGATAAATATAACCCTTCATTGTCACCATCACATATAATTTATAACAATATATAAAGGGAATACCCTCCTTTTGTGTACACAATATCTTAGGCATTTTGCTTCTCAATCATACTGCAATCCCTTACTTTTTTCAACTAAAAAAAGCACAATGTGTATCAATTAAAGGATAAAATGGCAAAAAGGATGTGAAAACAAAAAGTTGAGCTGATGCAAAGGTAGTTGCACGTATTCTTGAGATCGTGCTTAGGGTTTTTTGCTTTTTTGCAAACAGAGTAACCATAAAGTCTCATTCATTTGATCAATAACCACACACTTTCCATCGTGGTTCCAGACATTTTTTCATTCAAACTGTATAGAACAACTCCCATTATCAAATTCTTGATTCACTTCACATTTTCACTATGTCTAAATTTGTTTGGTCTTCTTCCTTAGTTTTGACCTAGCTCATTTTTCTCTTTCTTTCATTTTTTCATTGTCAATTGGTGCCTTTTTGTTAATAATTATTCAATTTTAAATTTTTGGGTTCAATTTTGTTGATTGGTATTTGGGTACGACTTTATGTTATTGATAAGTTTTATTATGTGGGTTTATTTTTGAACTTTTCCTTTTGCATTTCATTTCTCATTTTTTTTCTTTTTTCAAAAGTTCAGGGTGGAGATTGAGATTGAAATGGGTTTCTTCCCAATTTGTTAAAGACTTTTGATATAGGTCAATTTTGAAACTTGATCTCTCTTATTCCATTGAGGTTTGTTTTTGTTGAAAGACCTTATAAATTTTTGTTGAAGTTCTTTCCACTTCTAATACCTAATGCATAACTATGTTTTTATTAAAAGACCTTATAAAATTTCCCCCTTCTTTTCTCTCATACATATTACTTTACCCATTAATCATTTAACACAATTGACTCATTCTGTCTCTCTTCCTCTTCAATCGTGTTTTTATATTGTGGGATTTGGATTTATAATGATAGAATTGACTGTGAAGATTCACATATAAGATGATTGTCATTGGGTGAGTGGATTCTTACATAGTCCTCTTCATTTTATTTTTATTGTTTCTCTTTAATGAAATTTCTTATGAAAAAAAGTACATTATTCGAAACATATTACTATGTTTCGATTGCAACAATGGATGTATTAGTAGATTCTATTATGATCCCAATATTAGGTGCTCTCCTTTTACGTGCCCATTTGGTTCCCAATATCAATTACATTATTTTATCTTTTAACCTTCACCTTAATCTCTTATTGAGTTGGGGTTATGTCTTTTGAATTGAGAGGAACAAGTAAGAGAAAATTATATTTTACATTAGTACTTTGCTTCATTGGGTGACTAGATTCAATTTTATATTCCGTCTATTTTTGTTGTGTTTATTATCTTCATTGGTTTTTCTTTTTAGGGAGTAGTGTTGATTAATAGGTTACCGACTACAACAATATAGTGACTTGTAAGGACAAGCGCAATAACTTGCAAAGGACAGACGTGTGCTAAGTCACCAAGGATGAGGACAACAAGTTGGTACCATACCTACACCCTAAGACTTTTACTTCGTCTGCATTATGTAGGATGGTCAAGTAAGTTTTATTTTATAGAAAATAGCATACAAATATATTAGATACTTAAATGACAAAAACATAAATAATGTATATATGTATAAAAAAAGAACAACAAAGACCTTAGTGAGGTATAATGTTATACATGTTTTTGATGTACATAAGCATTGATAGTTTATTTTTTGAAATGGAAGGATTAATAATCTCTAATTTATAACAAAAAATTTGTTGAAAGTTTTTCAAGACGATAACTTTGTCTAAAATGATTTATATACTTCTTACTACAACTTCTCTTGAGAACATAACCTACAATGATTTCATTTACGATGATCTACAGAAGAATCAATTTGTAAAGGCAAAAATCACAAGAAGAGGGGTTAAATTGTGATTTATAAAAAATTTTGCAAACTTTTTATAAATAGTGTGTATCGTTTGTAATCAAAAGAAACCTTTTTATAAGAAAAATGTTTAACAAACTATAGCTCACATATGAAAGCCTTTTTAAGTAAACAAGTTTAAATCACAAGACAAAGTCAGTGTAAGCAGTTAAAAGAGATGAACTAGAAAGACAACACAAGAAATTATATTGGTTCGTCTCACCCCAAGACTACGTCCAGTTCATGGCAAACCACCAAGTTCTACTAACTTACACAAGTTACAAGTATTGTTCACTGCCACTTCTGGCTCACCTAAGTAGTTTTTCACACTTAGCCTCTCCAAGCTAAAAACCCAAATATTCTTTACTACCAAGCCACTTCTGGCTCTAAAACAAATCACAAGATTTGTTTTTGTAAGGGGGCGCACAGACTTTTTAACTATCATCTTACAGACGGATATAGAAGGTTAAGAACGAAGTCTTTTTCTCTCAGGATACACAAGGTGATTTGAAAGCTTTTACAAATAGAAGTTTTACAAGAGAAAGAATGAAGGCTTGAAAGAATGCTTGAATTTTGAATTCAGTTCATGTGTTATATATGCAGCACTTCAAATCTTCTTCTATATGTAGACTTGTTGAGAAAGTAACTGTTGTCTCTAAATGGTCTTCTTTCTTGCGTTTGACCAGCGTCTGAAGGGAAGTGGTTGAGGGGCATTTAATGTAAGCATTAAATGTTTGTCACCAACTAGTCATTCTGAGCTGATAAAGCATTCTGCTTATCTTTCTTGAGATATACTCCATATCCTTCTGTTGTAGTGGTCACATCACTTGCTCAGACAAGTACTCATTGCTAGCTGTAGCGCATCTTTTGAGGTGAGGGGAACTTCTGATACTTTGACTCTTCTTTCTATTTCCCTTTATGCACTTAGACGGATCCTAGGAGGATGTTCTATTAATATTCTCTGCAAAACAGATTACAAAACGATAATGTATTTACTATGCCTTTAAATGCTTCTTCAGACTTAAGCGTCTGTCTGCGTATCATCTGTATCTTACAGACGCAGATACAACATTTTTGTCTGTTGGCTTTTATAAGACGCAATCTTTTTACTTAATATTTGTTTTGCATAAAATCAAAATAATTGAGGGTCCTGATTTGTCTTATGACTCAACAATCTCCTTCTTTTTGATGATGCCAAGCAAATATTGTAAAAAGATTTATCAGAGCTACTAAAACTATTAACTAAAAATATAGAATTTAAACAAAGAGAAGAGAAGACTCAGGTTTGATGAGCAATCAAACAACTTATCTTATTGAAAAGTTTTCACATCAAAATGATGTGTTTTTACAGATGATAAAAAAATACTCTCCCTTTTCTTAGTCTCCCCCTTAGATGTAGCTCCCCCTCAGATGCATCATTCATCATGCTTTCTTTTTACTCTTCCCTTCTCCCCCTTTTGCATGGCGATCAGCAAAACCTGGTTCCCCAGGAATCGGACCATCAGAATTAGAGATGTCAGAGTCAGAGTCTAATGAGAGTACCATAGGGGATCCTGGTGGAGTGGGAGTGCGTCTGCGGCGACATCCTCTGAAGAAGGCCTCAATGTTGATCTACTTTTTGAGCTCAACCTTGAGTACTTTTCTGTCTTCCAAAGCTTGACATAGAGCTTTCCTGGTTGCCCAGAGTTCAGCATACAGATCATAGACTTCTTCATCAGAGATGGGAGGTTTGTATGAAACAATGGCATCTTCTGGTTCTTGCACAATGCCCAGAATAAGATTAGAGAAGAAGAAGGTGGAATATGGCAGCTCCATAACAAAGGAGAAGTCCCTATCAGATTGATAGTAGAAGGTGGACTTCCAGGGCATGATGTCGGAAGGGTCAGATGAAGATAGGAAGGGCTGATGTCCATGGCATTGATAACATCTTCCTATCTTCAGATGATACCCATCTGCAGGAGGCTTGTCTTCAGTTTCTAGACCAGAGCAAAAAACATCAAACTTCTTGACACGTATGATAGTCTTTAAGTCTTCAGACGTTATTTCAGCAGCTGACTTCTGAAAGATGGCGTCAATCTCTCGTCTGAAGGGTCTGCCTCTTCGCATTCAAATGTTTCTTTGAGGAGCGTCGTCTTCTTCTGCTTTCTCCTTACCCTTATAATTCAAGATTGGAAGAA
This sequence comes from Pueraria montana var. lobata, assembly GCA_026413185.1. Taxonomy (NCBI): domain Eukaryota; kingdom Viridiplantae; phylum Streptophyta; class Magnoliopsida; order Fabales; family Fabaceae; genus Pueraria; species Pueraria montana. The sequence continues at coordinate 5,503,078 of CM048655.1, forward strand.
TAGGGATGACTTTGTCCCAAGCAAGCTTGAATTGGGTTTGATTGGAGGCCACACAATGAAATTGTGTGCCTAGGAAATGAGGTAGCAACTGTGCTCTTCTTTGGATCTACTTGAGGGAGTTTTTCCTCTTCTTTATCTCCTCCTTATATGTCTGCAGCTTCATGCACAACTCTGTAGAGTAGTCTAAAGATTCCCATAAAGCAAAAGTTGGACTGGCTTCTGGTCGTCCAAGTTGAGATTTTCAAAATAGATAGAATGTCCAGGTTCAGTGTGATTCCAGGGAAGAATCACATTGAGATAGGCAAGCAGACCCATCATCTGTTGAAGGTTGATAGGCTCATAAAAGGGCACTCCATCAGTTAGCATTGAGTGCCGTCGCCAGACTGAGGCTACAGGAGGATAGTTTCGTATGCCACATGGGTTATGCTCAAAGATGAGTGTGATGAGAGCAGGTGGTGATGTCTGTCGAGGAGGGAAGATCCTGAACTGAGGTTCCTCCTTATAGCATGAGAGTGTAGGCAGTTCTTTTTCAGGAAGGACTTCATAGTTGGAAAGATTGAAGGGATCGATCCCAGGAACACCTTTCTTCCACAACTTGATGAAGTTAATTGAATCAAGCAAGTAAGCTTGATCCTCATCAGTGCAGATACCCTTCCTCCTCCATTCCCTGTTGCAGAGTTCCCATTCATTGACCCTAGGTCACTTCCACCCATGGTAATATCTGACGTTGACGTCTGGGTCTGTTGGTAGTTGCACTGGAGGGAATGGGATGTTGGGGATTCGTCGGATGATCCAGTCATAGCCTCTATACTTTGGAGCTAAGTCCAGAGCTAGACTTCCATAGTATCTGAGAGACAGAGTGGCCTTGGCAGCATACCTTCTGCGTCTGAAAAGTTCATCTTCAGTCAGAGTCTGAATGTCTTCATCGATCTGAGTCTGAAGTTCGATGGTAGATGCAGACGATGATCCACCATAAATGGCCTTCTATTTGGCAACGCGATCGGCTTCAGACTGTGCCAGGTGCTCATCTACTTTTCTTTCATCCTCTTCAGTGATTGGTCTGTAGATAGCACGAGGTCCTGAGTCATCAGCTTCAACCAGGTCTTCTCCAATATCCAGACCTTGAGCACTCGCCTCCAAAGTAGACTGAAGGAGTGCTTCATTTAATTCTTCTATCTCAGCTTCGTCTGCATCTTCTTCTACTGTGAGCATCTGAAACTCCTGTTGCTTGGCTACAATCTCTTCAAATGCTATCTTAGCTATTTGAATCAGGGCATATTCAATTCTTTTCAGATCTTCCAAGGTTCCCTGCCTCTGTTCTTCTTCAAACAAAGTCTTGATAGACTCAAGAATAACTTCTTCTATGGCTTCTTCCTTTGCAGTGTCATCTGTAGGGGCCAAGGCTTCTTCAGCAGCCTTTGTCTTCAACTCATCAACTAATAGAGTCTTGACAGACTCTACCATAGTTTGTTCCAATTCAAACTGTTCATTCTTCTTGAGCCTCTTGTCTATCTTAGCCTTTTTGGCAGCTTCCTTTCGGGATAGCTCCTGAGCCTTCCTTATTGCGACTGCTTCCTTCTTATCGGTCGATGGAGGAAAAGATGAAGGTTTGGGCTTAGGTGCAGGCTTAGGTTTTGGAGAGGTTTGAGGTTTAGGAGGGGGTGCATCAAGAATCTTAACATCATAATCTTGGGTTTGGGAAGGTGAAGGTTGATGTGCAGGTTGAGATTGAGGTTCAGGTTGGGATTCAGGTAAGGTGGTGAGTTTGGCTTTGGTGATGATGAGGATTTTGGTGGTTATGGTGAAAGGCTTTTTGTGGGGAGGTTCAGAGATTGGCTCAGATGGAGTTTCTGTAACCTTTCTCTTAAGAGATGAGGGAGGATCTGAGGATGGTTGTTGTTTAGGCTTTTTGGGTTGGTCTGAGGAAGGAGGTTGGGTGCGTCTAGTGGTTGGTTTGGTTTATGTATGTGCAGGCTTAGGCTGAGGTAGAGTCTGTGTCTCTGCTACAGACTCTGGTGCTTCAGACGATTCCTCCTTAGGCTCCTTTTTCACCTTGGTTCCTTGCTTCTTTACCCACTCAGGGAATTTGTGAGCTATTCCCATTCACACAAATGTGGTTCCTGTTACTTGTGTGGGTCCTCCAGAGGCTTCAAACTTCATCAGATCAACACCAACATCCCTCATTAGTTGAGTGAACAACATACAGTAAGGGATGAGGTTCTTCTGCTTCTTCGTTGAGAACCTGTCCTTGAAAGCTTGCTCCAAGTGATAGAAGATCAAATCAGGGAGATTGACCTTTTCTCCTATTACTATGTTGTAGATGCAGAATCTGTCCCTTTCGCGTACGTGGTCCCTTGACCCCGTCCTAGGGAGCACAATGTTGAAGAGCGTGTTATGAAGAAGTATGCAGATGTGGGTCATGTTGGCAGACCCTAGAAAGTTCTTCATTACTGCAGCACTCTTCTTAGGGTCATTATCTACTAGTCTTACCCCGTCATAGAGAAGTTTATCCATCATCTCCTAAGTGATGGTCTTCTCCCAATCCTTATAAAAAATCAGTCCCTTTTCAGTGCATCCAATAGCCTTGGCGATGGTTGTAGGGCTGATTTCCACTGACGTCTGACTAATGGTGCCCCTGATGCATTGGTCATCTTCCATCTTTACAGTCCCCCAGAAGATGGCATAAGGACCATGGTACCAGATGCTATGCTTCCCAATAAAATTAGTTGAGCCAACTCTGGTAAACATGTCCAGAACATCAAAACCCTCCTTTGCTAGCTCCTTCATACTCGCCCACTTTCTAGGGATGAAAAGCTCTTCTGGAAAGGTTGTAATAGCTTTATCCATGTTGTAGATGAGAGGAGTAGCAGAAGATGAAACTTGCTTCCTTGGTGCCATTTGTTCATAGAAAGTTAGGTTTTAGAAAAGAGGAGATGAGAAAGTTTTGATCTTTGAAGTCTTTGAGAAACTCAGAATTTCAGAGATATTAGAAAGATCAAAGGAACCTTCTTCTTTAGTGATGAGGACACAACTAAGGGCAAGGACCATGAAGCACTTGAAGGGCCCATGACCAGAGGCAGACTTAAAAAGGCCCAACACGTCATAGAGACAAGGCTGGTCATTTGTATAGCTGCCATTGATGATGACTGAAGGCCCATGTCCCCATAATTTTTATTTTATTATTTAATTATTGCAATTTTTATTTTATTATTTAATTATTGCAATTAAATAAATAAATTGGTGGTTGTGGCTGAAACCTATATGTATTTTCGTCAAAAATGAATGAAGGACTTTTGGCAGTTTTTCAAAATACGTGAGTATTCTGAGAGTTTCTCTCAAGGTTCCTGTTGAACCAAATTCTGACTTATCAAGGTTGATTCCTTGTGGCGTCACCGTGACTTATCTTCCATCTCTGGAAGTGGCGTCCCTCCCCGTCGGCAACCCTGTACCAAGCGGTCCGCCCCGTAAGGATCACGTCATCTGGTATCAGAGCTTCGGCTCTTGATACAGGTTCTGTTGTCGTTTTCGTTGATTGTCAATTTCGTTTATTTCGTTGATTGTTCAATTTCATTTTTTTTTCATTGTTGTCGTTGCTATTTTGTTTGTAATCTGTTCGTTCTTGTTCTGTTCTCGCCGTTTTCGTTTTGTCTTCTGTTCTCATTTTCGTATTGTCTTCTTAATTTTCGTTTTCGTCATCGTCCTGTCATCATTGTATTTTCTTTTTTCGTGTTGTCATCGTATTCTGTTTGTGCCTGTCGAATTGTTTCAGCCTGTTCGAAGTCTGTTTGTGCCTGTCGAATTGTTTCAGCCTGTTCGAATTCTGTTTGGGTAAAATTGGCTAATTGCCAAATTGCTAAATTGTCAAATTGCATAATGCTGCTTGCCTATTGAACGAATTCTAATATCTGGACGACTATTAAAAAAAAAAAAATCAGTTGCAAAAAAAAAAAAAAAAAAAAGTTTGGAAGAAATTTGGGTGTTTGATCTTTGAACACAAAATTAAGGCAGTTAGAGGCGTTTTTTGGGAAAATTGTGGAATGGGGATTTGCCCAGGGATTCTCCTCTCAATTCTGAGCATTTTGACATATAGTGGGCCTCAAACGGACGTCTGTAGCAAAAGTTATGGTCATTTGAAGTTTGCATGTCAATTTTGCTATTTCTGTGTCTTCTTCTTCTCTGTTAATTACGTAGTTTCCTTGTTTTCAATCCTACCTGTTTGTTCTGTTTATGTTCTGTTTATGTCTTTGAACTTCTGTTTATGTCTTTGCCCAAGTCTGCGTGCGGTTTAGTTTAGGGTAGTCACTGTTAATTGTGTTTCTGTTAATTGTGTTAAGTTCTGGAGCATCACTTCTTCGTGCGTCTAATCATTGTTGCAACCTTCTTGTGAGTCCAATTTGGTCCATCCAGGAACTTAAGAAGGAACACGAGTGGTAAAAGGCAAGAGGGAATACATTACACAAAAGCCTATTGAGAGCATCAAACACGAGTGTACTACCATCTAAGAGAGAAACACGTAAGTAGAGTGTGGTGAGGTCCTGAAACCTTAATAATTTTTACTGCAAACTTTTCTGTTGAATTATGGCAGGAGCAGGTGGTGGTGGTGAGGAGTATCCTCAGTTGGACGGAGCTCAGCGTATGTTACTGGACGCGATGAATGCACAGATGCAACGTTTGCTGGACCGTAACAATGAGGAGGTCTTTGGACGACTAGAATTATTGGAGAACCAACCGAATCAGAATGCTAGACGAATTACAGGTGGGAACAGAGGTAATAATGGCGGTAATGACGGACCGAGGCAAAACCGGGTTGAGGGAGTAAAGCTCAATGTTCCTCCCTTCAAAGGCAGAAGTGATCCAGATGCCTACCTGGACTGGGAGATGAAGATGGAACATGTATTTGCCTGCAATGACTACACTGAAGAGCAGAAAGTCAAGCTAGCAGCAGCTGAATTCTCCGACTATGCCCTTGTTTGGTGGCATAAAAACCAGAGAGAAATGCTGAGAGAGGAAGGGCGAGAGGTAGATACATGGACTGAGATGAAAAGGGTGATGAGAAAAAGGTATGTGCCCACTAGCTATAATAGAACCATGCGACAGAAGCTCCAAAGGCTGTCCCAAGGGAATTTAACTGTGGAAGAGTACTATAAAGAGATGGAAATGGCGTTAGTGAGGGCCAACATTGAAGAGGAATCTGAAGACACAATGGCTTATTTTCTGAATGGTCTAAACCCTGAAATCAGAGATGTTGTTGAATTACAGGAGTATGTGGAGTTGGATGACTTGCTACATAAGGCACTACGAGTTGAACAGCAAATTAAAAGAAAAAGTGCAGCAAGGAGGAACTCACCCAATACTTACAACCAGAACTGGGCCAACAGATCCAAGAAGGAGGGAGGTAATTCGTCCAGCCCAGCAGCAACATCCCCACATGGAAAGTCAGCAGTGTCCAGTGCTGGTGGAACCAAACATAACACTTCTACTTCCTCATCCAAAACTGGAACCAGAAACATAAAATGCTTCAAATGCTTAGGCAGAGGACATATTGCTTCTGAATGTCCAACCAGGAGGACCATGATCATGAAGGCTGATGGAGAAATCACTAGTGAGTCTGAAATCAGTGAAGAAGAAGTGGAAGAAGAAGAGTATGAGGAGGAAGCTATGCAGGGTGATATGCTGATGGTGAGAAGGCTGTTGGGAAATCAGATGCAGCCACTGGATGACAACCAAAGAGAAAATATTTTCCACACCAGGTGTGTCATAAATGGTAAGCTGTGCTCTTTAATTGTTGATGGAGGAAGCTGTACCAATGTTGCAAGTTCCAGGTTAGTGTCCAAACTGAATTTGGAAACTAAACCCCATCCTAGGCCATACAAACTTCAGTGGCTTAGTGAAGATGAAGAGGTAAAAGTGACTCAACAAGTTGAGGTGTGTCTCACCATTGGAAGATATAATGGTAGAGTGCTGTGTGATGTGGTTCCAATGGAAGCGACCCATGTGCTGTTAGGAAGACCGTGGCAGTATGACACCAAGGCAGTGCATGATGGCTTCACCAACAAAATCTCTTTCAAGCAAGATAACAAGAAAATTGTTCTCAAACCGTTATCTCCTAGAGAGGTTTGTGAGGATCAGATAAAAATGAGAGAAAAGAAAAAGAGTGAGACACTTGAGAGGAAAAAGAGTGAAACACTTGAGAAGGAAAAGAGAGGAAAGAAAAAGAGTGAAACACTTGAGAGGGAAAAGAGAGAAAACAAAAAGAGTGAAACACTTGAGGGCAAACAGCTTTGTTTAGCAACAAAAAGGGAGGTAAGGAGGGTGCTTTGCGCAAGGCAACCCCTCTATTTATTGTTTTGTCAAAGTCAGATGTTGTATGCTAACCAATTTGATGAATTGAAATTGCCTTCTGGTATTAAGTCCCTTTTGCAGGATTTTGATGATGTGTTTCCAGCAAGTGTACCGGATGGTTTGCCACCATTGAGGGGAATTGAGCATCACATTGATCTCATTCCAGGAGCGTCCTTGCCCAATCGGCCAGCTTATAGGAGCAACCCACAAGAAACTAAGGAGATCGAAAGGCAAGTGTCCGAACTCCTGAGCAAAGGTTGGGTGAGAGATAGTATGAGTCCGTGCGCTGTACCTGTCATTCTAGTGCCCAAGAAGGACGGCTCATGGAGGATGTGTTCTGATTGTAGAGCCATAAACAACATCACCATCAAGTATAGGCATCCAATCCCCAGGTTAGATGATCTTCTTGATGAACTGTATGGTGCATGTGTGTTTTCTAAAATTGATTTGAAAAGTGGCTATAATCAGATTAGGATTAGAGAGGGAGATGAATGGAAAACTGCCTTTAAAACAAAATACGGTTTGTATGAGTGGATGGTTATGCCATTTGGTTTGACTAATGCACCTAGTACTTTCATGAGATTGATGAACCATGTTTTAAGGGAGTTTATGGGAAAATTTGTGGTGGTGTACTTTGATGATATTCTTATCTATAGCACTAGTCTTGATTTGCATGCTGAACATTTGCAATCTGTTTTGAGTGTGCTTAGGAAAGAACAATTGTATGCCAACCTAGAAAAGTGCTCCTTTTGTACTGATCATGTGGTGTTTCTGGGTTTTGTTGTTAGTGCTGAGGGAGTACGGGTGGATGTGGAAAAGGTTAAGGCCATCCAAGAATGGCCAACACCTAAGACCGTGAGTGAGGTGAGGGGATTTCATGGTTTAGCAAGTTTCTATAGGAGATTTGTTAAGGATTTTAGTACATTGGCTGCACCTCTAACTGAAGTTGTTAAGAAGAATGTGGGTTTCAAATGGGGTGAGAAACAAGAAGAGGCCTTTGCTGCCCTCAAGCATAGGTTAACTAATGCACCCATTCTTGCTATGCCTAATTTTGCAAAATCATTTGAAATTGAGTGTGATGCGTCCAATGTGGGTATTGGGGCTGTTTTGTTGCAAGAGGGTCATCCAATTGCTTATTTTAGTGAAAAGTTAGGAGCCGCTGCCCTTAACTATTCAACTTATGATAAGGAATTGTATGCTTTGGTTAGAGCTTTAAAAACTTGGCAGCATTACCTGTTACCCAAAGAGTTTGTCATCCATAGTGATCACGAGTCCTTAAAGTACTTAAAAGGACAAGGAAAGCTTAATAAGAGGCATGCTAAGTGGGTAGAGTTTTTAGAGCAATTTCCATATGTCATCAAACATAAAAAGGGGAAAGGGAATGTAGTGGCTGATGCGCTGTCTAGGAGACATGCTTTACTTGCTATGCTTGAAACTAAACTGTTTGGTCTAGAGTTTTTGAAAGACATGTATGAGCATGATGTGGACTTTGCTGAACTTTTTGCTGCATGTGAAAAGTTTTCTGAAAATGGATACTATAGGCATACTGGATTCTTGTTTAAAGCAAATAAATTGTGTGTGCCTAAGTGTTCCATTAAAGAGTTGCTTGTGAGTGAATCACATGAGGGGGGTTTGATGGGTCACTTTGGGGTTCAAAAGACCCTGGAAATTCTGCAAGAGCATTTCTTTTGGCCTCATATGAGACGTGATGTGCATAAGTTTTGTGATCATTGCATTGTGTGTAAAAAGGCTAAATCTAAGGTTAAGCCTCATGGATTGTATACTCCTTTGCCTGTTCCTGAATATCCTTGGACTGACATTTCTATGGACTTTGTTTTGGGGCTGCCCAAAACCAAGAATGGAAAGGATTCTGTGTTAGTTGTTGTTAACAGGTTTTCTAAGATGGCACACTTCATACCTTGCAAGAAAGTGGATGACGCTTGTCATGTGGCTGATTTGTTTTTCAAAGAAATAGTGCGGCTTCATGGATTACCGAGGAACATTGTCAGTGATAGGGATGCAAAATTCCTTAGTCACTTTTGGAGGACCTTGTGGGGTAAGATTGGTACTAAATTGTTGTTTTCTACTACTTGTCACCCACAAACTGATGGTCAAGCTGAGGTAGTCAATAGGACTTTAGGCACATTGCTTAGGACTGTTTTAAAGAAAAATCTTAAGTCTTGGGAAGCATGTTTGCCTCATGTTGAGTTTGCTTACAATCGGGCTGTCCATAGCACAACTAATTGTTCACCATTTGAGATAGTGTATGGATTTAATCCTTTGACTCCTCTTGATTTGTTGCCTATGCCTAACATTGCTATGTTTAAGCATAAGGACGCACAGGCTAAAGCTGAGTATGTGAAGAAGCTGCATGAGCAAGTGAAGGCTCAAATTGAAAAGAAAAATGAGAGCTATGCAAGGCAAGCCAACAAAAGCAGGAAGAAAGTGGTGCTTGAACCAGGTGATTGGGTTTGGGTACACCTGAGGAAGGAGAGGTTCCCTGAACACAGGAAGTCCAAGCTTCAACCTAGAGGAGACGGACCATTCCAAGTGTTGGAGAAGATCAACGACAATGCCTACAAGATTGACTTGCCTAGTGAGTATAATGTAAGTGCCACTTTCAATGTATCTGATTTATCTCTTATTGATGCAGATGGAGGAGCCTTTGATTTGAGGACAAATCCTTTTCAAGAAGGAGGGAGTGATGAGGACACAACTAAGGGCAAGGACCATGAAGCACTTGAAGGGCCCATGACCAGAGGCAGACTTAAAAAGGCCCAACACGTCGAAGAGACAAGGCTGGTCATTTGTATAGCTGCCATTGATGATGACTGAAGGCCGGCCCATGTCCCCATAATTTTTATTTTATTATTTAATTATTGCAATTTTTATTTTATTGTAATTTTTTATTTTATTATTTAATTATTGGCAGTTATGTCCCCATAGTGAACTATATGTATTTTCGTCCAACATGAATAAAGCACTTTTGGCAGTTTTCAAAATACGTGAGTATTCTGAGAGTTTCTCTCAAGGTTCCTGTTGAACCAAATTCTGACTTATCAAGGTTGATTCCTTGTGGCGTCAGCGTGACTTATCTTCCATCTCTGGAAGTGGCGTCCCCTCCCCGTCGGCAACCCTGTACCAAGCGATCCGCCCCGTAAGGATCACGTCACGCTGCCCTTAACTATTCAACTTATGATAAGGAATTGTATGCTTTGGTTAGAGCTTTAAAAACTTGGCAGCATTACCTGTTACCCAAAGAGTTTGTCATCCATAGTTATCACGAGTCCTTAAAGTACTTAAAAGGACAAGGAAAGCTTAATAAGAGGCATGCTAAGTGGGTAGAGTTTTTAGAGCAATTTCCATATGTCATCAAACATAAAAAGGGGAAAGGGAATGTAGTGGCTGATGCGCTGTCTAGGAGACATGCTTTACTTGCTATGCTTGAAACTAAACTGTTTGGTCTAGAGTTTTTGAAAGACATGTATGAGCATGATGTGGACTTTGCTGAACTTTTTGCTGCATGTGAAAAGTTTTCTGAAAATGGATACTATAGGCATAATGGATTCTTGTTTAAAGCAAATAAATTGTGTGTGCCTAAGTGTTCCATTAGAGAGTTGCTTGTGAGTGAATCACATGAGGGGGGTTTGATGGGTCACTTTGGGGTTCAAAAGACCCTGGAAATTCTGCAAGAGCATTTCTTTTGGCCTCATATGAGACGTGATGTGCATAAGTTTTGTGATCATTGCATTGTGTGTAAAAAGGCTAAATCTAAGGTTAAGCCTCATGGATTGTATACTCCTTTGCCTGTTCCTGAATATCCTTGGACTGACATTTCTATGGACTTTGTTTTGGAAGAATGGAAAGGATTCTGTGTTAGTTGTTGTTAACAGGTTTTCTAAGATGGCACACTTCATACCTTGCAAGAAAGTGGATGACGCTTGTCATGTGGCTGATTTGTTTTTCAAAGAAATAGTGCGGCTTCATGGATTACCGAGGAACATTGTCAGTGATAGGGATGCAAAATTCCTTAGTCACTTTTGGAGGACCTTGTGGGGTAAGATTGGTACTAAATTGTTGTTTTCTACTACTTGTCACCCACAAACTGATGGTCAAGCTGAGGTAGTCAATAGGACTTTAGGCACATTGCTTAGGACTATTTTAAAGAAAAATCTTAAGTCTTGGGAAGCATGTTTGCCTCATGTTGAGTTTGCTTACAATCGGGCTGTCCATAGCACAACTAATTGTTCACCATTTGAGATAGTGTATGGATTTAATCCTTTGACTCCTCTTGATTTGTTGCCTATGCCTAACATTGCTATGTTTAAGCATAAGGACGCACAGGCTAAAGCTGAGTATGTGAAGAAGCTGCATGAGCAAGTGAAGGCTCAAATTGAAAAGAAAAATGAGAGCTATGCAAGGCAAGCCAACAAAAGCAGGAAGAAAGTGGTGCTTGAACCAGGTGATTGGGTTTGGGTACACCTGAGGAAGGAGAGGTTCCCTGAACACAGGAAGTCCAAGCTTCAACCTAGAGGAGACGGACCATTCCAAGTGTTGGAGAAGATCAACGACAATGCCTACAAGATTGACTTGCCTAGTGAGTATAATGTAAGTGCCACTTTCAATGTATCTGATTTATCTCTTATTGATGCAGATGGAGGAGCCTTTGATTTGAGGACAAATCCTTTTCAAGAAGGAGGGAGTGATGAGGACACAACTAAGGGCAAGGACCATGAAGCACTTGAAGGGCCCATGACCAGAGGCAGACTTAAAAAGGCCCAACACGTCGAAGAGACAAGGCTGGTCATTTGTATAGCTGCCATTGATGATGACTGAAGGCCGGCCCATGTCCCCATAATTTTTATTTTATTATTTAATTATTGCAATTTTTATTTTATTGTAATTTTTTATTTTATTATTTAATTATTGGCAGTTATGTCCCCATAGTGAACTATATGTATTTTCGTCCAACATGAATAAAGCACTTTTGGCAGTTTTCAAAATACGTGAGTATTCTGAGAGTTTCTCTCAAGGTTCCTGTTGAACCAAATTCTGACTTATCAAGGTTGATTCCTTGTGGCGTCAGCGTGACTTATCTTCCATCTCTGGAAGTGGCGTCCCCTCCCCGTCGGCAACCCTGTACCAAGCGATCCGCCCCGTAAGGATCACGTCACGCTGCCCTTAACTATTCAACTTATGATAAGGAATTGTATGCTTTGGTTAGAGCTTTAAAAACTTGGCAGCATTACCTGTTACCCAAAGAGTTTGTCATCCATAGTTATCACGAGTCCTTAAAGTACTTAAAAGGACAAGGAAAGCTTAATAAGAGGCATGCTAAGTGGGTAGAGTTTTTAGAGCAATTTCCATATGTCATCAAACATAAAAAGGGGAAAGGGAATGTAGTGGCTGATGCGCTGTCTAGGAGACATGCTTTACTTGCTATGCTTGAAACTAAACTGTTTGGTCTAGAGTTTTTGAAAGACATGTATGAGCATGATGTGGACTTTGCTGAACTTTTTGCTGCATGTGAAAAGTTTTCTGAAAATGGATACTATAGGCATAATGGATTCTTGTTTAAAGCAAATAAATTGTGTGTGCCTAAGTGTTCCATTAGAGAGTTGCTTGTGAGTGAATCACATGAGGGGGGTTTGATGGGTCACTTTGGGGTTCAAAAGACCCTGGAAATTCTGCAAGAGCATTTCTTTTGGCCTCATATGAGACGTGATGTGCATAAGTTTTGTGATCATTGCATTGTGTGTAAAAAGGCTAAATCTAAGGTTAAGCCTCATGGATTGTATACTCCTTTGCCTGTTCCTGAATATCCTTGGACTGACATTTCTATGGACTTTGTTTTGGGGCTGCCCAAAACCAAGAATGGAAAGGATTCTGTGTTAGTTGTTGTTAACAGGTTTTCTAAGATGGCACACTTCATACCTTGCAAGAAAGTGGATGACGCTTGTCATGTGGCTGATTTGTTTTTCAAAGAAATAGTGCGGCTTCATGGATTACCGAGGAACATTGTCAGTGATAGGGATGCAAAATTCCTTAGTCACTTTTGGAGGACCTTGTGGGGTAAGATTGGTACTAAATTGTTGTTTTCTACTACTTGTCACCCACAAACTGATGGTCAAACTGAGGTAGTCAATAGGACTTTAGGCACATTGCTTAGGACTGTTTTAAAGAAAAATCTTAAGTCTTGGGAAGCATGTTTGCCTCATGTTGAGTTTGCTTACAATCGGGCTGTCCATAGCACAACTAATTGTTCACCATTTGAGATAGTGTATGGATTTAATCCTTTGACTCCTCTTGATTTGTTGCCTATGCCTAACATTGCTATGTTTAAGCATAAGGACGCACAGGCTAAAGCTGAGTATGTGAAGAAGCTGCATGAGCAAGTGAAGGCTCAAATTGAAAAGAAAAATGAGAGCTATGCAAGGCAAGCCAACAAAAGCAGGAAGAAAGTGGTGCTTGAACCAGGTGATTGGGTTTGGGTACACCTGAGGAAGGAGAGGTTCCCTGAACACAGGAAGTCCAAGCTTCAACCTAGAGGAGACGGACCATTCCAAGTGTTGGAGAAGATCAACGACAATGCCTACAAGATTGACTTGCCTAGTGAGTATAATGTAAGTGCCACTTTCAATGTATCTGATTTATCTCTTATTGATGCAGATGGAGGAGCCTTTGATTTGAGGACAAATCCTTTTCAAGAAGGAGGGAGTGATGAGGACACAACTAAGGGCAAGGACCATGAAGCACTTGAAGGGCCCATGACCAGAGGCAGACTTAAAAAGGCCCAACACGTCGAAGAGACAAGGCTGGTCATTTGTATAGCTGCCATTGATGATGACTGAAGGCCGGCCCATGTCCCCATAATTTTTATTTTATTATTTAATTATTGCAATTTTTATTTTATTGTAATTTTTTATTTTATTATTTAATTATTGGCAGTTATGTCCCCATAGTGAACTATATGTATTTTCGTCCAACATGAATAAAGCACTTTTGGCAGTTTTCAAAATACGTGAGTATTCTGAGAGTTTCTCTCAAGGTTCCTGTTGAACCAAATTCTGACTTATCAAGGTTGATTCCTTGTGGCGTCAGCGTGACTTATCTTCCATCTCTGGAAGTGGCGTCCCCTCCCCGTCGGCAACCCTGTACCAAGCGATCCGCCCCGTAAGGATCACGTCACGCTGCCCTTAACTATTCAACTTATGATAAGGAATTGTATGCTTTGGTTAGAGCTTTAAAAACTTGGCAGCATTACCTGTTACCCAAAGAGTTTGTCATCCATAGTGATCACGAGTCCTTAAAGTACTTAAAAGGACAAGGAAAGCTTAATAAGAGGCATGCTAAGTGGGTAGAGTTTTTAGAGCAATTTCCATATGTCATCAAACATAAAAAGGGGAAAGGGAATGTAGTGGCTGATGCGCTGTCTAGGAGACATGCTTTACTTGCTATGCTTGAAACTAAACTGTTTGGTCTAGAGTCTTTGAAAGACATGTATGAGCATGATGTGGACTTTGCTGAAATTTTTGCTGCATGTGAAAAGTTTTCTGAAAATGGATACTATAGGCATAATGGATTCTTGTTTAAAGCAAATAAATTGTGTGTGCCTAAGTGTTCCATTAGAGAGTTGCTTGTGAGTGAATCACATGAGGGGGGTTTGATGGGTCACTTTGGGGTTCAAAAGACCCTGGAAATTCTGCAAGAGCATTTCTTTTGGCCTCATATGAGACGTGATGTGCATAAGTTTTGTGATCATTGCATTATGTGTAAAAAGGCTAAATCTAAGGTTAAGCCTCATGGATTGTATACTCCTTTGCCTGTTCCTGAATATCCTTGGACTGACATTTCTATGGACTTTGTTTTGGGGCTGCCCAAAACCAAGAATGGAAAGGATTCTGTGTTTGTTGTTGTTGATAGGTTTTCTAAGATGGCACACTTCATACCTTGCAAGAAAGTGGATGACGCTTGTCATGTGGCTGATTTGTTTTTCAAAGAAATAGTGCGACTTCATGGATTACCGAGGAACATTGTCAGTGATAGGGATGCAAAATTCCTTAGTCACTTTTGGAGGACCTTGTGGGGTAAGATTGGTACTAAATTGTTGTTTTCTACTACTTGTCACCCACAAACTGATGGTCAAATTGAGGTAGTCAATAGGACTTTAGGCACATTGCTTAGGACTGTTTTAAAGAAAAATCTTAAGTCTTGGGAAGCATGTTTGCCTCATGTTGAGTTTGCTTATAATCGGGCTGTCCATAGCACAACTAATTGTTCACCATTTGAGATAGTGTATGGATTTAATCCTTTGACTCCTCTTGATTTGTTGCCTATGCCTAACATTGCTATGTTTAAGCATAAGGACACACAGGCTAAGGCTGAGTATGTGAAGAAGCTGCATGAGCAAGTGAAGGCTCAAATTGAAAAGAAAAATGAGAGCTATGCAAGGCAAGCCAACAAAAGCAGGAAGAAAGTGGTGCTTGAACCAGGTGATTGGGTTTGGGTACACCTGAGGAAGGAGAGGTTCCCTGAACACAGGAAGTCCAAGCTTCAACCTAGAGGAGACGGACCATTCCAAGTGTTAGAGAAGATCAACGACAATGCCTACAAGATTGACTTGCCTAGTGAGTATAATGTAAGTGCCACTTTCAATGTGTCTGATTTATCTCTTATTGATGCAGATGGAGGAGCCTTGGATTTGAGGACAAATCCTTTTCAAGAAGGAGGGAGTGATGAGGACACAACTAAGGGCAAGGACCATGAAGCACTTGAAGGGCCCATGACCAGAGGCAGACTTAAAAAGGCCCAACACGTCATAGAGACAAGGCTGGTCATTTGTATAGCTACCATTGATGATGACTGAAGGCCCATGTCCCCATAATTTTTATTTTATTATTTAATTATTGCAATTAAATAAATAAATTGGTGGTTGTGGCTGAAACCTATATGTATTTTCGTCAAAAATGAATGAAGGACTTTTGGCAGTTTTTCAAAATACGTGAGTATTCTGAGAGTTTCTCTCAAGGTTCCTGTTGAACCAAATTCTGACTTATCAAGGTTGATTCCTTGTGGCGTCACCGTGACTTATCTTCCATCTCTGGAAGTGGCGTCCCTCCCCGTCGGCAACCCTGTACCAAGCGGTCCGCCCCGTAAGGATCACGTCATCTAGGCACTTCGTCCTTTTATACCAGAGGATATGAGAGAGGAGAGAGAACGTCATAAACAGAGCGGTTTAAAAACATTAAAAACTTTTCAAAAATTGTCTCATCATGGCGAAAAGGGCGGCGCACATTTTGAGTGAAAACGAAAAGACTTATAACCATTGTGAACATGGGGCATTTTATCGTCTGTACACTTGAACACACATTAGTTCCAACATATTAATGAAAAGGATAAGACGAAGAGTATCATCTAATGAATGCAAACATTAATCTGAAAGCATGTGCATATGTAGATGATCCCTAATACAGACAAAACGTTCTTCAAACAAAGGTTTTGTAAAGATATCATCCCATTGGTGATTTGTATCTACAAACTTAATATCGAAAACACCTTTTGTACATAATCACGAATGAAATGATATCTGATTTCAATATGCTTTACCTTACAATGTTGTATGGGATTTTTTGATAGATTGATTGCATTAGTATTGTCACAATATACAGGTATGTTGCTTTCAAAACTAGAGTAATCTTCTAATTGATATTTTACCCATAGTAGCTGTGAGCAGCAACTTGCAGCAGACACATATTCAGCTTCTGCAGTAGATAAGGCAATTGAGTTCTGCTTCTTGCTTGCCCAAGAAATGAGACAAGGTCTTATAAAGTGGCATCTTCCACTTGTACTTTTTCGTTCAACTCTGTCTCCTGCACAGTCTACGTTGCAATATCCTACTAACCCGAAATCTTGATTTTTCTTATAGAACAGACTAAGGTTAGTGGTTCCCACTAGATAACGTAAGATCCTTTTAACAACTTTAAGATGAGACTCTCTAGGATGTGACTGAAATCTAGCCCACATATAGACACTATGCATAATATCAGGTCTACTGGTTGTAAGATAAAGAAGTGAACCAATCATACCTCTGTAGATCGTCTAATCTACAGGTGTACCTGATTCGTCTTTGCTCAAGGGACTAAAAGCATGCATAGGTGTTTTCATTGGTTTAACATCTTCCATTTTGAACTTCTTAAGAAGCTCCCTTGTGTACTTATGCTGATGAATGTAGATTCCCTTGCTATCTTGTTTGATTTGAAGTCCTAAAAAGAACTTAAGTTCTCCCATCATACTCATTTCAAACTCACTTTTCATCAGATCAGAAAAATCCTTGCAAAGAGATTCATTAGTAGCTCCAAAGATAATATCGTCAACATAAATTTGAACTATAATGAAATCTTTGTTAACTTCTCTTTTGAAAAGAGCAGTGTCTACTTTGCTTCTCATAAAACCATTTTCTAAAAGAAAAGAGCTCAGTCTGTCATACCAAGCATGAGGTGCTTGCTTCAGACCATACAGAGCCTTTTTGAGTTTAAAAACATGATCTGTAAGAGTGGTATCTTCAAAACCAGGAGGTTGTTTAACATAAACTTCTTCTTCAATAAAACCGTTTAAAAACACACTCTTAACATCCATTTGAAAAGCTTAATATTTTTATGAGCAGCAAATGCAAGTATGATTCTTATAGCTTCTAATCTAGCTATAGGAGCAAAGGTTTTAGTGAAGTCTATACCTTCCTACTGATTATAACCTTGAGCTACTAACCTAGCTTTGTTTCTTACCACCTTTCCTTGCTCGTCCAGTTTGTTTCTGAAGACCCATCTTGTTCCAATGATGCTTTTATTCTTTGGCTTGGGAACTAGGGTCCAGACGTCGTTTGTAGCAAACTGGTTCAATTCTTCTTCCATGGTTAAGATCCAGTCATCGTCTTTCAGGGCTTCGTCTATCATTTTTGGCTCCATTTCTGAGATGATAGCATAAGATTCTTGATCTCTGAATGATGATCTGGTCTTTATGCCTTCTTTCTGATCTCCTGTGATCTGATCTTGTGGATGATAGGTTACGAATTTCCAGTCTCTTGTCTATGGTTGAGAGCCAGACGCTCCTTCAATTTGAGGAAGAATTTCCTAAGGAGGTTGAACTTCATCTGACTTTGGTGCTACAGATGGACCTATCTGCATATCTGTAAAATCATCCTCAAGATTTGATTGTCTCTTATCAGACGTTAGTCCATCATTGAACTTAACATACAACTAAGGTTCTAGTATTGAAAACTTTGTAAGCCTTAGATGTACCAAAATATGCTAGAAAGATACCCTTATCCACCTTGGAATCAAAATTTTCCAATTGATCTTTGGTGTTTAAGACGTAACACTCACATCCAAAAGGATGAAAGTAAGCAATGTTGGGTCTTCTTCCTCTCCATAGTTCATAAGGAGTCTTTTCAATCATAGGTCTAATCAATACTCTATTTTGAACATAACAAGCAGTGTTCACAGGCTCTGCCCAGAAGTGTTTAGGTAGAGAGTTCTCACAGAGCATGGTCCTAGCCATCTCTTGCAGAGTTCAGTTTTTCCTTTCAACTACTCCATTTTGCTGATGTGTTCTCGGTGAAGAGAAGTTGTGGAAAATCCCATTCTTTTCACAGAAAGATTTGAACTCAGCATTTTCAAACTCAGTTCCATGATCACTTCTAATGCTAGAGATGCAAAAGCCTTTTTTCATTTCAAACTCGTTTACAGAATATTTCAAAGACCTTGAGAGACTCATGTTTATGGCCTAGGAAGTATACCCACGTATATCTTGAATAGTCATCTACAATAACTAAGCCATATTTTTTTTCCCCCATACTCAACGTTCTAGTAGGACCAAATAAATCCATATGCAAGAGTAGCAACAGTCTGGAGGTGGAAACAATATTTTTGGATTTGAAAGATGTTTTAATCTGTTTCCCTTTTTGACATGCTTCACAGAGAATATGAGTTTTCCACGAAATCTCGGGCAATCCTCTTACTAAACCCTTTTTCGAAATTTTCGAAATGTGTTTCAGATTCACATGCCCAAGCTTTTTATGCCAAATCCATCTTTCATCTTCTCTGGATAGTAGTCACGTTACCTTCTGCTTGCTAAGATCTATAAGATCAATTTCATACAAATTGTTGTATCGTCTAACAGAAAAGACAAACTTGCCATCATCTGTTTTGACTATACATCTATCCTTGTTGAAGGAGACTATATAACCATTGTCACACAATTGACTTATGCTTAGTAAGTTATACCTCAGACCTTCAACATATAAGACGTTACCTATGGAGGTTAGGGAGGACATACCAACTTTACCTATACCTGTGATGCGTCCTTTTCTCATGCCTCCAAAGGCAACTACTCTGCCTTCAACTGGCTTTAGGTCTAGGAACATAGACCTTTCTCCCGTCATGTGTCATGAGCAACCACTGTCCAGGTACCAGCTCAAATCCTTGCCTTTTCCTACCAAGGATATCTGAAATAGGAATAATCTGAGACTTTGGTACCCAAATCTTCTTGGGTCTAACAACATTAGTGCCCTTAGACATTTGCTTCTTCTTGTGTATGCATCTGAACTTGGAGTGTTCAGACTTTCCACAAAAGTCACATTTATCTGGCTCAGACTGAGTAGAAGCATATGCATCTTTTACTAAGCCTAAACCAGATTTATCATGGGGATGTTGGTGATATTTTAAAAGCATAGTGAGAGTGTTAAAACTCTCCAGAAACTTCCCAAAGTCCTTAGTTAAACAAGCTACTTCTTCCCTTAGTTTTTCAACTATGGATGAATCGTCTGTTTGACTAGGGGTACTGGTTTGACTTAGGCTCTCTTCCAGTGTCTTGACTTTTTCTTCCAGTTCTGTATTTGATTTATTCAGCAATTCTATTTCAAAAATAGATTGTTTGAGTTTTTGTTTAAATTTTTTACATTGCTGAAATATCATATGACAGTTCTGAAGTGAAATGTCATAAGGCATCTCTTCTTCATCGTCTGATGAAGAACCTCTTCTTCATTGTCTGATGAAGACCCAGATGAGCTTTCAGATTCAGAACAAGTTTTTACCTCAACTTTTTCTTCTGTCTCTGCCATCAGACAGATATTTGCTTGTTCATCGTCTAAGTTGCTATTTTGCTCACTGTCTAAGTCGTCCCATGTGGCCATTAGACTTTTCTTCTTTTTTTGCCACCGTAAGACTTCTTTTTCTTTAGCCTTAGACATTCAGATTTCATGTGTCCAGGCTTTCTACACTCAAAGCAGATGATCTCCGAACTATCCTCCTTATCTTTCTTCGTGAATCTGGAATCCTTTTTCCTAGAGGATTGTCTGAACTTGTTTTTCTTCTTCAGCATCTGCTTGAATTTTTTTCCATGAGGATAACCTCATCGTCTGTAGATTCGGTAGAGCTTTCAACTGATTCATCTGGCTGAACAGTTTGAACCTTCAGGGCCTTGGGGATTCTTTTCTTTTCTTTATTTTTTGTGCTGGTTTCACCAACTTTAAGAGCAGCGGAATTGTTTATGTTGTTTGTAGGTAGTTGGTCCCTGTTATGCAAATTCACTTCATGCACTCATAGAACTCCCAACAACTCATCCCAAGACAAGGTTCTCATGTTTCTTGCCTCTTGGATAGCTGTGGTCTTGGGTTCCCATACTTTGGGCATAATATCGAGAATCTTTATATTAATCTAAGCTTTAGTATACATATGCCCAGGAGATTCCAGGTCTGAGAGAAGAACCTGAAGTCTCCCAAACATGTTATCGACACTTTCTCCTTCTTTCATGGAGAAACTCTCATAGTGTCTGGTCAGAGTAGCAGCTTTTCTCATTTGAACATCTTCTGTTCCCTCATAGTTAGTGCAGAGAGAATCCCAAATTTCCTTTGCCGACTTTAGTCTACGCACCTTTTTGTACTCATTTATGGTTAAAGCACAGGTCAAAGTGTATCTAGCCTTGTTGCTGAGTCGAAGGATGTTGTGGTCATCTTGAGTCCATTGGTCTTCGGGCCTTGTGATGGGAATATCTCCATTTATGATGATGTTCCATAGTTGATACTGATTGGACTTGATGTACATTTCCTTGCGGTCTTTCCAGTAGGAATAATCGTCTCCAAGAAAGGCTGGATGCCTTGTTAGAGAGGCTCTCTCGGGGATGAACTGATTTTCCTGACTAGCCATCTGGATTTTTTCCTCTAGACACGGTCAGGTGCTCAACCCTTAGAGGCTGAGCTCTGATACCAAACTGTAAAGGCAAAAATATAAGAAGGGGGGATTGAATTGTGATTTATAAAAAAATTTGCAAACTTTTTATAAACAGCGTGTATCGTTTGTGATAAAAAGAAACCTTTTTATAAGAAAAACATTTAACAGACTATAGCTCACAGATGAAAACCTTTTTAAGAAAACAAGTTTAAATCACAAGACAAAGTCAATTCAAGCAGTTAAAAGAGATAAAGGATCTAGAAAGACAACGCAAGAAATTATACTGGTTCGTCTCACCCCGAGACTATGTCCAGTTCTTGGCAAACCACCAAGTTCTACTAATTAAACAAGTTACAAGTATTGTTCACTGCCACTTCTGACTCACCTAAGTAGTTTTTCACACTTAGCCTCTCCAAGCTAAAAACCCAAGTATTATTTACTACCAAGCTACTTCTGGCTCTAAAACAAATCACAAGATTTATTTTTGTAAGGGGAGGACAGACTTTTTAACTATCGTCTTACAGACGGAAATAGAAGGTTAAGAACGAAGTCTTTTTCTCTCAGGATACACAAGGTGATTTGAGAGCTTTTACAAATAGAAGTTTTACAAGAGAAAGAAGTAAGGCTTGAATTTTGAATTCAGTTCGTGTGTTATATATGCAGCACTTCAAATCTTCTTCTATATATATACTTGCTGAGGAAGTAACCGTTGTCTCTAAACGATCTTCTTTCTTGTGTCTGACCAGCGTCTGAAAGAAAGTGATTGAGGGGCATTTAATGCGAGCATTAAATGCTTGTCACCAATTAGTCATTCTGAGTTGATAAAGCACTCTACTTATCTTTCTTGAGATATACTCCATATTCTTCTGCTACAGTGGTCATATTGCTTGCCCAGACAAGTACTCATTGCTAGCTGTAGCGCATCTTTTGAGGAGAAGGGAACTTCTGATACTTTGACTCTTCTTTTTGTTTCCCTTTATGCACTTCGACAGATCCTAGGAGGATGTTTTATGAATATTCTCTGCAAAACAGATTACAAAATGATATTGTATTTTCTATGCCTTTAAATGCTTCTTTAGACTTAAGCGTCTGTTTGCGTATTATCTGTATCTTACATACGTAGATACAACGTCTTCGTCTATTGGCATTTATAAGACGCAATCTTTTTACTTAATATTTGTTTTGCATAAAATCAAAATAATTGAGGGTCCTAATTCGTCTTATGACTCAACACAATGCATAAGAGCAATGATTCAGTCCTTACATTTTAAAGACTTAAGTTCAATATTAACATTACTCATTAGAGGAGGTAGCAAGTTCTAAGTCTATAGTTGAATCTAAATTTTAGTGTCTAAAAGGATTAGTGAATCAAATATTCTACATGTTGTGTTCCTGTTTGAATGCATGGATCCTGTTATTGGATGCACACTTGTATGTAACTTTTGCATGGTTTCATTCATTTACTAAAAGTGGTCTAACCATATCATCATTAAATGCTTTCATTTGTATATAAAAAAGGATGTACGATCTAATCCGATAATTTCTACAACCAAATGCTCAATGTTAATGGTAAAGAAATTTTTTTCACTTTCCAACATAATTAATTAATTTCATTTTTCTTTTAACTCCTCATTTCCTAGTGACATATTGATGCAATTGATCCAAATAGTAAACATAAGGGGAAGTTTGAACAAAGAGCTTGCTACAATTAATAAGTGTTAATTGGACGTTCATAAGGTCACTCTACATCTATGGACACTTGAATGACAACCCTATTGAAGAATGGTTCTTTTGTGCATTGAAAGTTGGTTGCCTAATTCCTATACCCATCTTAGTAATACAAATAACCCAACTTGGTCATGTTAAGGTATGACATTAGCAATGTTATTGTTCTTTAGCTAATTATATTCATTTTGTTACCAGAGTTCTTTATTTTATCATGCATACTATATATGTAACACCCCATTATATTAGACACAACCCACATTACTATTTTTATTTGTTTTAGTTACTATAAAAATGAGGGTAAAATTTTCACGTTTAAATAAAACATTCATAAAGCATATTTAGAATATAGAAAATATTTTATAAAGAACCATGATCTTCTTAAATAAAAATTAGTTCATATCACAAAATAAATGTAGAGAAATTATGTACTAGCTAATTCCAATCCATACATAAAATAATCCTAGTCAGAGCAGTACACAATTTCTACCCAAATACAATAAATAAAACTAGCCTTTGAGTCTCGTATCTTCTTGCTAGTCTCCGCAATTCCCGAAATAGCCACATCAACAAGAGAGCTCGATCATTGGGTATGACTGTCATCTTCACGTATCCAATCAACAAGTACATACATAGAAAAGAAACAAAGAGGAATGAGACTTGATTCTAATATATATATATATATATATATATATATATTACTAATGGTATAAACTACCGTCAATTAATATAATAGTAGGGGAACCTAGTGTCTATCTCGTCATAACATCTCAACCTTCCAGACACAGTATGGATCCATACTCCACGATTGATCAATCATCAATCACAATACCACTTTTGGGAAGTGATGGGGAGTAAGTATACCTCAACTGCTGCCACAGTCCCATACCTGTGCAGCTCCATAATCCACATGGTACTCGACACCATTCCCAGTGTCGCTTAATATCATATCAGTATGCATACTCAAATCACGGGGCAATCTCCCCACGGGGTCACATCCCCGTCATATCACGAGGTATACCCTCCGCATCATCATGAAGTTGTCTCTGCGCTTATCAAGGTGTTACGAGTTGGCACTATCAGTTCTAGAACATAGGGGGCCGACCTACCTATTGTGACGTTACACACTCGATGCCTTCCACCCCTTAGACCTTAGCCAAGGTCACGCATATCAACTCGCGGCATACCAAACCAAAACTTCTCGCTCCATCTCCCATTAGGCCCTCTGCCTGACTTGGTTACACCAAGTCACGTAACTAATACGTACTCTCAGAATATATCCATAGAGACTTATTTATCTTTCACGGGTCATTCTCATCCATATATATAACATACCTCTACCTCAACAGGCAAAGGTTCATCATCATAGCATAGAGATACAACAAAACATAACAATTATAAAATTCAGAGATATTTTTGGTCTCAGCTACTCTGAGCACCAACACAGGATATCAACATATCCGCCTTACTGACAGAAAAGCAATGTTATCATAGTAGAATTATCATATTATATATTAAGTATCTAATATAAGGATTTATATAATATCATAAAATACTTAAGCAAGACATTAGATACTTAATTTTTAATTTCACTAATGATTAATTTAACAATTAGCTAATGTTTAACTGATCTCTGCTTCTATTAAATTTTTATTAAAAACCTTTAAATTTTTTTTATCCTTTCTCAATATCTAATTCCTTAACTTAAATTGATAAAAAGAAATAACTTTCTAACTTCTAATAAAATATTCCCTTACAAACATAAATTAATATTGAAAAATTCCTTTATGATATGGAAGATCAGGTTAGACTGGAACCATAGAGCATACTCAGAATTTTCCATAGACTAAGTTTAAAAACTATTAGTGAGAAAATCCTTTTTATGATGTAGAAGGTCAAATGAAACTGCAACCATAGAGCATACTCTGAATTTCCTCAAAATTTTATTCTAAGAAACTTTGTATATTTTAAGAAAACATCTTTCTTTCAAAAATAAATTTACAAACACTTTTTATTCTAACTATTTATTTATTTATTTAAAATAGTAATCTCTCCTTCTCCTCCAGAGCCCGTGAATAATTAGAAACAACCAAATTTGTATCAAAAACCTATTACTAAGTAATGAAATTTAGTGTTAAGATTA
Organism: Pueraria montana var. lobata; assembly: GCA_026413185.1. Taxonomy (NCBI): domain Eukaryota; kingdom Viridiplantae; phylum Streptophyta; class Magnoliopsida; order Fabales; family Fabaceae; genus Pueraria; species Pueraria montana. The sequence continues at coordinate 5,527,510 of CM048655.1, forward strand.
TCATCACAAAAACTAACATTTTTTCTTTCCTTTTTCCTTGCCTAGCCCGAGACCAATTTTGATAGTAAAAAAAATCAATTCCAGATTTTTCTTCTCATACTTAGAAAACAATTTGAGATTGGATAATTTTAAAAAATTGTTGAATAAGAATTTCCTGGAATTGGCTTAAAAGCCGAAACTAACACACCCAAAGGAAAGCTCTAGGATTTAATTTTGTTCTTAATCAAATTAAAGAAAATATTACTCTAGCATATATAAAGAAAAGCTTGCAGTAGCTTCCTTTTTAATTGATTAAACCGTACCTATTATTGATGTCAGGATATTAATTCACTTTTTGGAATTCATTAGTTCATGGTTAAAGAACCATATTAATATCTTTATTCTACGTGGATTATCCATGATAAATTTAAAAGAAGAAATTCCTTATATTAAAACATTTGTTTATAAAGCTCATTAAAATTTTCCTAACCCATTACTTCTCTCTGTTTGAAACTGATTTGCACACACAAAAGCCTTGTTTGGTAAATTTTGATAATAAATGAATTTAGGAAAACAAGATTGGGTAAAAAATATATTTGGTTCCTCTCTTTTCTTCTCACCACCGTATGCACACACACTTCTCATAAATTTTTCCTTTTTTATCTTATTAAAAAAATGGTTTTTGAAAAGAAAGAATTATGAAACAAATCAGTCCACTCATCACACAGTACCACCGAACACACATCCCCTTTGTTTTCTTTTCAAATCGTGCCTTGTACTCTCACCCAACCACCAATTTTATTCTTTACTTCTCTATTTCCATTTAGGAAAAGTTTCAACGTACACCCACATAGTACAGACACCCCTCTAACACCCATTTTTTTTTATTAATTTTTCATTGCTGACTCATTAAGTGAATCTTATGTGGAGTTTTATTAAAAAAAATTGTTAAAAAAATCAAAATTCACAAAATAATAACACAAGGAAAAATAACTCATGAGAAGCAAACAATGGAATTTTGACTATCATCGGAGTTCCAAGAATTGACTTGGAGCCTTAGGAGAGCATTCTGGGAGACCTTCCACACTGAGACGGAGTCATCGACGACGAGAAGAGCTCGATTGGCAGCAACGGCGAAGTCAGCATGTTCGATTGTGAGTTTAAGATTTGGGGGTGGAGGGGATGGGTTTTGAGGAAGGAAAGGACAAACAATATTTGGGAATGAGAAAGACGACGACGGTGGCTAGAAGAAGACATTGTTGAGGTTTGGGACATTTTGGGGTTGTGATAGTAGTTGGAAGAAAAAGTGGTAAGGGGTCGGGACGTTTGTGGTATACTGCAGCGGCGAAGTAATGGAAATTGGGTTAACTTTATTAGTGAAAGTAGTTAATTATGTTAGGCGAATGGTTACTAGAATTTCTCTGTTAGTTGGTTAGCGATGTTAGTAAGAGAGGTTAATTTTATGAATTAAGGGGGTAGTATTGTAGATTAATTTGTAGTGGGTTAACTCTGTTAATGAGAGTAGTTAATTCTGTTTAGTGAAGGATTAATTGATGTTATTCAGTATGGTTTATATGTTGTGTAATTACTCATAAAAAAATTCTTTTGCATTCAATATGTGTCTTATATTTGGGACATACATTATCATAATTGATAATGATCCTTCAACATTCTTAAAATGAAGAAAAAGAGAATCAAGGAGAAGGAGAATGGTTAATGTGGTGTCTTAGGATACTTTAAATTTAGGGGTAGTGTTGCATAGTAATTGAAAGTGGGTTAACTCTATTAGTGGGAGTGGTTAATTTTGTTTAGTGAATGGTTAATAGAGACTATCTAGTATAATTTATATGTTATTACTAATAAAAAGTTCTGTTACATTCAATATTGTGTGATATGTTAGGGAGATACATTATCATAATTGATAATGATTATTAAAATGAAGAGCGGGAGATTCAAGAAGTTGAAGAGAATGAATATTGGATAATTGATTTGTTATACATTTTTTTATTGTCACTTTGTTGTAAATCATTCTTGATTTTTGATTTGTTTATCGGCATTTTGCAGGTGCGTCTGAGACATGAATGCAAAACGAAGTGGCTTGCTAAAGTTAATAACAATTTGACAAATGTGCAAAGGTGTTGAATTGAGACGACACTGTTTAGTGAAGGGTTAGTAGAGTCCATATGATATGAGACTTGTAAGAATACATATATTTAGTTGTTTGTAGTATACAATATATGGACAACAAAAATTTCTTCTTGATCTTCTTAATTCTTGTGAGTGTATGAGTTTTCTCTCTTATATTCAACAAAGAATATGGAAAAATGAAAGTTAGTAACCACAAATACATTGATCAATATTTGTATTGAGTTAACCATTTTAATATGAACAATTAACCATGGAGTTTAAAATTTAAGTTTTGCATTGTATGTCATTTAATTAATAGTTAGTAAATGTTTTAATGTAAAAATTATTCAATTATTTATGTAAAATGATACTTTCAAAAAGTGAAACTTTAATAATATAATGTCAATTTATTTTTTGAAAAAAGTTTTAATTAACCAGATAGAACGCATGATTAATCCTTTATTTACAACCAGTCAACAATTTTTATGATTGAACACTTAAATAACCATTGAATGATTAAATGCAATCTCACATGTGAGAATAAATTTGTAAGTGAAATAACTTATTTATTGCATGTCAATCAAATTAATCAATTTACTATGACTAATTAACCACATATTTACACTCAGTTAATCATGAGTTTTTTTTTTTTTACAATAAGATCTTTAATCAATATGTACAATTATTTAACGCTTTTACAACAAACAATTAACCACTGAAATTTAAACAGAGTTTTGCATGCTGGTAGAAATGAAACTTTAACCACATATGATGTACAATAAGACTATGTATATAAATTATTAAGTTAGTCTCACAAATAATTTAAACGCTATGAAATTTATTGTATATAATTATGAGGTTATACCTAATACAATCAATGCATTTGAATAATTGTTGGTAGTTAACTTTGTTTCACAAGGATTGTTAACTATACTTGTATGGATGACCAACTTTTACTTACATGTGATATAATCTTATTAATTGTAATACGTGGTTAACTACATATAAATTTAATGGTAATATTGCATAGAAAGTGGTTATCAATAAATTAAGGTCATTGGATCAGTTATGCATGTTTTACATTGTGTTCAACTTTTCAAAATTTGTAACAACAATTAACTTTGGCTCACAAGTGAATTAGGATTACATATGTAAACAACTACCTCAACCAATAAAATACTATTGAGCAATAATTGATTTAGTCAATCAGTTATTTATAACCACTTCTGAAGAAAAGTTGACTGTGTTTAGATATATAGCTAACCACATGACACACAATAAGATTATATATATAAATTGTTAAGTTAGTCTCACAAATGGTTTAAACATTATGAACTTTATTTTATATGATTATGAGGTTATACCTAACACGGTCAACGCATTTAAATGATTGTTGGTAGTTAACATTGCTTTACAAGGATTGTTAACCACACTTGTATGGATGGTCAACTTTGACTTACATGTGGTAAAATGTTATTAATTGTAATATGTGGTTAACTATATATAAAATTAATGTTAACATTGCATAGAAAGTAGTTATCCATAAATTAAGGTCATTGAATAAGTTATCAAGGTTTTAATAACTTGTTCAACCTTTCAAAATTTGTAACAATGATTAATTTCGTCTCCCAAGTGAATTATGATTACATTTGTGAACAACTACCTCAATCAAAAAAATACTATTGAGCACAAGAATAATTGATTTAGTCAATCATTTATTTATAACCAATTGTGAAGTAAAGTTGACTATGTTTACATATATAGTTAACCACATATGCAAAATAAGACTATGTATATAAATTGTTAAGTTAGTCTCACAGATAATTTAAACACTATGAATTTTATTGTGTATGGTTATGAAGTTATACCTTGTACAGTCAATGCATTTGAATGACTGTTGGTAGTTAACTTTGCTTCACAACATTGTTAACCACACTTGTGTGGATGATTAACTTTGACTTACATGTGGTAAAATGTTATTAATTGTAATATGTGGTTAACTACATATAAAATTAATGTTAACATTGAATAGAAAGTGGTTATCCATAAATTAAGGTCATTGAATAAGTTATGGAGGTTTTAATAACTTGTTCAACTTTTCAAAATTTATAACGATGATTCACTTTGTCTCCCAAGTGAATTAGGATTACATTTGTGAACTACCTCAACCAAAAAAATACTATTGAGCACAAGAATAATTGATTTAGTTAATCATTTATTTATAACCAATTGCAAAGCAAAGTTGACTACGTTTACATATATAGTTAACCACATATGATACACAATAAGATTATGTATATAAATTGCTAAATTAGTCTCACAAATAATTTAAACGCTATGAACTTTATTGTATATGGTTATGAGGTTATACCTAATACAGTCAATGCATTTTAATGATTGTTGGTAGTTAACATTGCTTCACAAGAATTGTTAATCACACTTGTATGATGGTCAACTTTGACTTACATGTGGTATAATGTTATTAATTTTTATACGTGGTTAACTACATGTAAAATTAATGTTAATATTGCATAGAAAGTGGTTATCAATAAATTAAGGTCATTGTATCAGTTATACAGGTTTTAATAACTTTGTTTCACAAGGATAATTAACTACATTTATATGTATGGTTAACTTTGACTAACACGTGATTAAGACTTCTATAATGTTATTAATTTTTATACGTGGTTAACTACATATAAAATTAATGTTAACATTGTATGGGAAATGGTTATCAATAAATTAAGGTCATTATATCAGTTATACAGGTTTTAATAACTTTGTTTCACAAGGATAGTTAACTACATTTGTATGTATGATTAACTTTGACTAACACATGATTAATACTTCTATAATGTTATTAATTTTTATACGTAATTAACTATATATAAAATTAATGTTAACATTTCATAGAAAGTGGTTATCAATAAATTAAGGTCATTGAATCAGTTATTGAGATTTTAATAACTTTGTTTCTTAAGGATAGTTAACTACATTTGTATGTATGGTTAACTTTGACTAACACGTGATTAATACTTCTATAATGTTATTAATTTTTATACGTGGTAAACTACATATAAAATTAATGTTAATATTGTATAAAATGTGGTTATCAATAAATTAAGGTTATTGGATCAGTTATCGAGGTTTTGATAACTTTGTTTTACAAGGATAGTTAACTACATTTGTATGTATGGTTAACTTTGACTAACATGTGATTAATACTTCTATAATGTTATTAATTTTTATACGTGGTAAACTACATATAAAATTAATGTTAACATTACATAGAAAGTGGTTATCAATAAATTAAAATCATTGTATCAGTTATACAGGTTTTAATAACTTTGTTTCACAAGGATAATTAACTACATTTTTATGTATGGTTAACTTTGACTAACACGTGATTAATACTTCTATAATGTTATTAATTTTTATACGTGGTTAACTATATATAGAATTAATGTTAACATTGCATAGAAAGTGATTATCAATAAATTAAGGTGATTTAATCAATTATCGATGTTTTAATAACTTTGTTTCACCAGTTAACTACATTTGTATGTATGGTTAACTTTGACTAACATGTAATTAATACTTTTATAATGTTATTAATTTTTATACATGGTTAACTACATATAAAATTAATGTTAACATTGCATAGAAATTGGTTATCAATAAATTAAGGTCATTGAATCAGTTATCGAAGTTTTAATAACTTTGTTTCACAAGGATAGTTAACTACGTTTGCATGTATGGTTAACTTTGACTAACATGTAATTAATACTTCTATAATATTATTAATTTTTATACGTGGTTAACTACATATAAATTTAATGTTAACATTGCATAGAAAGTGGTTATCAATAAATTAAGGTCATTGTATTAGTTATACAGGTTTTACATTGTGTTCAATTTTTTGAAATTTGTAACGATGATTAACATTGGTTCACAAGTGAATTAGTATTACATATGTGAACAACTACCTTAACCAAAAAATACTATTGAGCACAACAATAATTGATTTAGTCAATCATTTATTTGTAACCATATGTGAAGCAAAGTTGACTATGTGTACATATATAGTTAACCACATGTGATGCACAATAAGATTATGAATGACTTATAAGTGAAAGTTAACCATATTGAAGCCAAAAATTATATTTTCATTTAGAAAGTTTTCACAATTACAAGTGACTTGAAAATCGTTATCATTTATTTGTAGTTGTTTCCATTTGTAATTTGTGTTCAATTCTGTCTACAAAATGGTTACATGTAATAGTATATGCAACATTGGTGCCCATGCCAGCTTTACCCAAATGGATATAATCAGTATTTAACATAGTTAATATCATCTCCATGACATATGTGTAATGAGTTTTCACAAAATGGAAGTTTTATTGTCAATATCAGCATATTGTACACCATTTACTATTAATACAACTACATTCCAAAAAAATATAAAAGTTTTCCAACATTCAAATTGAAACTTGGTTTTCATCACTTCTAAGTCATTTTTTGAGTCATCAAATAGGTAGCATTAACTTGTGACAAACTATATTGTCCACGATTAACTTGGTCAATACTCTGTCAATCTCTCTAAGAACATGAAGGTTAACCAATTTGTATGTATAATTAACCATTCTTATTTGAAAAAATAATCATTGTGGTTTATAATTGAGTTTTAATTCTCATGTAAAGTAAGTAACTCTTTGTCAAAGTTTTACTTCTCAAATTATGCATTTAACTTAATTTTGTAAATCATTCAGGATAAAAAGTGAAACAATCCAAAGCCATGCATATTTTTGGATGAACCCTTAATTAACCAAATGTTGCACATGGTTAACCACATATTTACATTCAATTATGTTTAAAGACTTAAGTAACCATTCATCAAATGATGTTGTTAATCATGGTTAACCACACATTGTTTTTCTTATTAACTAAAAGTACTTTTGAACAAAATTTTACGTGTAATATGAAAGGTAATACAATTTAACCACATAATTCACTATATTAACCCTATTTACAAAAGTCATTAACCATTAAATGTACCAGACATGCTTTCCAGAGCAAACAATCCCAAGGATTCCTTCACATGTTTGGATACATTGGAACATCATTATAAACTTTTGTAGACTTTAGGCATGTGACTCCCTGTAATGCCATAATGGTATGACACGAGAGCAATAATATGAGAAATTGTTAGTTAACCATGATTGTTCTCAATTAACTAGTAAATATCATTTACTTAACCACAATATTGAATTTTTAAAAATGTTTTCAATTTATAAAACTTGTTTTCATTTGTTACCTATTGTATGTCTCATGACAATAGTTTGAAGACAAGAATTAATCGCTGAATAGGTGCAAAATGACTTGACCATTGTCACTTTTTGTCCCCTATATTGTTTCTTATTCTAAATTCTAAATGCTATAGTAATCTGTGACAATATTTCTATAAATGGATTTCATTTGAAATTTATATTATTCTTTGTTAGTGATCAAACAAAGATAAACCATTTATGCTTTGATTGCAAAGATCATGACACTGTAAAGCAAATTTGAGCAAGACAAAAAGCAGTTTCAGCAGTTCTTAGGATACATGACCGTTAAACTTAGCTGACAAAATTGGATACATGACCGCTAAACTTAGCTGACAAAATTGGAGTGCTAAGTTTGTCTAAATTTAGTTGTCATACTGCTAATATGGTCCACCATTCTCAACACTCCAATTTTGTGTAATGTAGTTGACTATTTAGTGTAGCTAATAGTTATTGTATTTTAAGTTAAAGAAATCCAAGACAAAAAATATTGTTGCATTGGGTCAAATTGATGATGCACATATAATTAAGCTAGCCTTAATTTATGAATAGGCTATATTGTGCACAATTACCGTGGTCAATTCTATATATGTCAATCTCAGGAAATTGTGGTTAACCAATTAGTAAGTTAAGTTAACCATCTTTATATGAAAAGTTAACAATAGATGTCTAAAACTAAAATTTAAACTACATATGAACCTAAAACATTAACAACACCAAAAAGTCAAATATGAATTGAGTTCTCTATTGACAACATCATTTGCATCACTTCTCTTAAAAAATTAAGACAAATGTTAAAAGCCGGTTGTGTTGAATATAAAGTCTCAAATTCACTTTTTATTAAATCATGTGAGTATAACATGCTATCCAACATTTGAATTATAAAACAAAGGTTCCCAAACATATACAAAAGACTATATAAATTAAAAGGAAAAAAAATTTCTATAACTTTTAGACTTTCAACTCCAACAATTATGCACTAACATAAGCTAAGAAGACTAGCAGATTGTTAGACCAACTAAAACTAGCAATCCCAGCAAACTAGGTGTTTAACAAAAATGAAGTTGAGAGTTGTTTCATCAAGTTAACACTTAACAACAGTGTGATGTGGAGGATAAAATCCAAGCATTTAGAAAGAGCATTAGGAACTTGTTGACTGGTGATCACTAGGGACCAAGCACTTATGTAATAAGACTCTGAATCGTCATTATCTTGTGATATGAAACACTCCTACTACTAATGGTCTTTTTATACTAATAATCTAGACCAAGCACAAGTGTTGTACAACTAACGCAAGCTAAACCTAAAAACACTCTTAATATAATAAGACTCCTAACTCAATAATACTTCTAATAAAAAATTATTGTTCTGTGTAGGTTAGGTACTTTAGATGGATCTACAAAAGTATTAGGTACTTTAGATGGATCTTCTAAAATCATTATTTACATTGTTAGGGTATATACTATTTTTTGTCTCTCTCTTTATATAATTATATAGTATGATATGATCTGCAGCCTCTGTAGTTATGAATTATGTACCAATCTGCACCCTCTTTATATAATTATATAGTATAATATGCTTTGAAGGTTGAACTTAAGTTAAAACAAATTACAAAAAAAAAATGGAAAATCATATAGCAGAAAGATGCCAGCATGAAAGGAGAAAAGCCAACAATGATCAAGATTGCTACTACCAGCTCACAAGTGAACTAAATCAGCAAGCATCTCAAGGATTAGGATCAAACAGAGACACTATAGAAATTAATCATATACTAGCAAAATCAATATAAAGGGAAATGCATCATGCAGTGTCAAATTCACAAAACTTAAGTCATATGTGATATAGATAACTAGTCAAATCCTAACAGAAACTTCTAATAGATCAACTGGGGGCAAATTTAAAAGTACACATAAGAAGAATTTAGAAAGTGTGGAAAAAGGGATTAAAGAGTAACTCTATACAATAGTCAAGAGTAAGAAATATAAAAAAGAAGTCACACTGAAGTTTAAAAAGCCATCAGCCAAAGAGAAAGAAAAAGAATTTAATTAAGATAGAAAAAGCTAACAGAAAGCTTACATACTGTTTCTATCATAACAAATTTCTAACTAAAATAATAGAGAATGTAACTAATAGTTCATATTGATTAAGATAGAAAAAGCCTGGGGAAAAAAGGTTAAACCCGTTGTTAGGCATTAGGCTTAATTAGTATTAGCATTAGGCTTAAACCTATTGAGATTCAAGTGACAATTTCTTGGATTTGGCTCCACAAAGTGACAAATTAAAGGAGCATCCAACCTTGACTTAAAGTGGGTCAAGTTTGTGAGATATTTTAATTTAAATTAAGGATAAATACATTCTTACTTTATCACTTTAGAAGAGCTAAATCCAGTTTCTTTTGTCTCGGTATAATGAGGGCAATTTAGAAAGCCATCAAATCTTTTGTTACTAATGAAGAACTAAGTAATATAGATTATTCATTTTTTTCCAACATTCCCTTAATTTTTTTCTCTTCTCTAGTCATCTTTCTCTCTTCTTATCTCTTAACTTGATTTGTAACCAAAGTCATTATATTCTACATTAATTAATCCTTACTTTCATTACCTATTCCCAGCAGCACTGCTATTGCAGTTTGTAACTCAGTATCAGCTAAGATATTTATTTTTGTTCTTATTTTCAACAAACAAAGAGCATTATATAGATAAGACTTAAGTGCAAGTTTCAGTACCTATAACTCTCTGCAGCTCTTAATGGGTCACCATTAGCAATCACAAGAACTAGATTAGCATAGCCAAGCCTCAACTGATCCGGTAGATCCTTCACATGTCCATAGTCTGGCAAGGAAACCTAAATTAAGGGAAGTTACCAACATTAGGATGGTTAAGAGTTTGAAAAAAAATTATTTTATGCATCAATGTCTAAAACTAATTTTTAATATTCTACCCAGTACTCCAAGAACATGACTTCAAAACTTGTTGTAGTGTACTACAATGGGAAGATTACAAGCAGTGATATAGGGGTTAAGTTTGAATGCGATGCTCCAAATGTTGTTAGGATAAATGAAGGCAACATAGTGAAAGCCATTAAGAAAAAAATTCACGATAATATTAGAGCTAAAGAAACACAAATGGTGGTTATGCCCTGTGCCTATAAGGAATGATTCTATCAAGTATGAGATGCTGGAAATAGAAGACGATGATGATGTAGCAAAGATGTGTTCAATCTTCGCCCATTACAAAGAACTTCCTTATATAAAGTTATATGTAACATTGTCCAATTCCTATGAGCATATCATGGTCAGATTGCGTCACCCAGATTCACAAACCATGTTATCTCCCAACCATGATCATTAGAAAACAAGTGTTATCTGCATATGCATGAACACTATTTTCATGAATATTGTTAGGAAGGGATGAGATTGGAGGAAATAGTGTCAATGATTCCTTCACAGCTCTTAACAAACACTTAGAACATTATTGTAAAGTCTTACAATTTAATACAAGCTACTCCCTGTTCTGATATGACATTTGAGTAATGCTAGTTTCCAAATTAACTAACTATTATCATTTACTTAACCATTATATTGAATGTGTGAATGAATACCTTTCCCTTCTAAGTTGCCTTAATTAAGTTGAACAATTAGTGTAATTTTCCCTTGTGTTGGTAAGGTCATTTGTCATATGTCTCAATAGAGTAAGGGTTCCTCTCCAGCAAAGATTAATTTCTCTCCAACTCTCGCTTGCAAGAATAGCACCATAAGTTTAATCTAATGGCTGGGATTAAAACTCAAAAAGAGACACACCCCACATGCTGCAGAACCAAATGGCATTTGCTTTAAACCAGAACAACAACAACTTAGAAAAAATGTTTGAAACAGAAATAAGCTACAAACCCAAATAATACTCCCACACCTCCAATCTTCATTCCTTACACCACAAGATTACGGGTAATATTAGACGGGGCCTTTTTATCAACAAAACAAATACCACGGAATGCAATTAGGGATTTGGGGTTTTACAATCCAGGATTCTAATTCAAAGGGACAAAGGTCACGGAGTCAATTGAAAGGTTTTACAAATTAGAGATTAGAGTTACCAGAGAATATTTGTGAAGATTGTAGTGGCGAAAATCGGGGATAAAGAGAAGATAACGGGAAGCCTGAATAGAAAAGCCACCAAAAATGCACCTGCGAAAGGTGAAGCAACTCTGAATTCAAGTCAAGCGGTGCTCAGGATACGATGATGTGCGATGTGCTCGGTGCTTAGGCTGTGATGATGTGCGACGTGCTCGGGCTGCGATTCTGTGGAATGTGCTTAGGTTATGGCGATCTACAACGTGCTCAGGTTGCGACGATGTGAGACATACTCAGGTTGCGACGATCTGCGATGTGCTCAAGTTGTGACGAGGTGCGACGAAGAGCGAATGGTTACCCTTGTGGTTTTGAAATCGTGTAGTGTGCAGCAAAAAGTTACACCTTTTCCCTCTTTATTTTATTTTTTGGTAAAAAGAAAAATATTTTTTTAATTATTAAAAAAATTATTACTCATTAAAATATGCCACGTAGGCGGGTGTAGCATGGGTGGCTGCTACTGTTGAGTGGTACGTCTATCACTGCTTTTCCATTTATAGCATTAGAATCCTTTGACTTTTGTAAAGGAAAAACTTGGCTCTTCTGCCTCATGACAAGACCGTGTAAGTGAAGGAGAAAGAGAAGCCTTCTTTGACTTATTTTAGTTAACCTGACTAAGTGTGAGACTTGACCACACACACCCATCCCCAACATGTTGTTTCTCTGGGAAGGAGAAAGAAAATAAATTTAAAAGAGACCATCCCTTTTTTCTTTGTGCAGATCGTGAGCTTTGTGAGTGAACATAAGTGGAAAGATTTTGATTATTTTTAAAACCATGAAAATCACATACTTTTTAGTTTGCTTCTTAGTTTATAAAACATTAATTCTTCTCTTAGATTCAAGTAAAAAATTTGGTAGAGTCTCCCCTAAAAGAGAGACAACCCAATCAGTCATCAACAGTAGAAAAATCATAGGAAAATTGCAATTACAACTCAAGAACAATGGAAGAAGGGAGATTATAGCCTAAACTAGAAGATTAAAGTAACAAAACACAAAATCAACAAGGAATAAGATAGAAATACAAGTAAATCAAGACCTCACTCCCCCTTACCAAGCAAGTGAATTCGTGCAGCTCTTGAGAGGGAGAGGATGATGTTTTCTTCAAGCTTCTAGGCACTTTGATGGAGAAGGAAGGAGAAAAGGTAAGTGTTGGGAGCTTGAGACTCTCTTTTAATGGAGGCTTTGGGTAAGTAAGTGGCTGAGAGGATGAGAGAAAAGACAGAGAATAGAAGAAAGAGAGCTAGAATTGAGAGAGTGGGTCGTGCAAAATAGAGAGAGAAAGGAGAAAATGTGAGAGTGGGCTGGAGAGAAAGTTCTCCCTAAGAAATGGAGAGGAATGAAGAGAAATGGAACGAGAGAGCTTCCATTTATAGGCACTTTTTAGGCTTTGTTATTATTATTATTATTATTATTATTATTATTATTATTATTATCTTTTCTTTACTTGCTCAAGAAGTTGGCTGACGTGTGAGTGAGAGATGTGAGCTACGTGAGAGAATGTGAGGACTGATGGAGAAAATGAGTGGGTAAGGGATCGTCTCCACAAGTAAAATTTTATTTGTGTTTCTTCTAGCTTTTTAACCAAATAATATTTTTAGTTAAAACATTTTATGAAACTTAAATTATATGTATTATTAATTATTATGACTTAAAATTACATTTTTATAATTATTTTGGAAATATTTGAATTAGTTAGATATTTTTAGTCAATAATTCACAATAATTTTGTTTTAGCTATATAAATACCCAAAATTTACCACAAATTATATTTTTATATATGTGACTTAAAAATGAACTGACTTTGCCAGTTTCATAAAGTTTTGATATTAATCTTATACAAGTTGACTTATCAACAGTTTGTCTAGAGCGTTTTGTAAAATTTCCTCAGAAAGCTCTAAAATTTATGAGAAAATTATCCTAATCATATTTAAACCTATAAAACACGATTTTAAGTTCAAATAATTATTTTATAATTATTTGAGACTTATTCTCATTTTTGTCACAAACATTGATTATCCAGTATAATTGTCGTTCTAATAGTTATTTCATATTTTCATCTGGAATAATTATTAAAGTTTTCAACTATATGGAATATAAAATATCAGTCACAATAATGTGATTTAATATTTTATTATCCTATTTGGGCTTATCAATTCTCAAAAACAAGATTAAGAATAAAGAAACAATTAATTACGAAAAGCAAAAATGAGGGTGTTACAATATATATATATATATATATATATATATATATATATATATATATATATATATATATATATATATATATATATACCAATTATATATAGTGCAAAAATGCATTTTAGAACAAATTTTTAGATCAGTTATATGAATACCAATTTAAAAATAAAACGGAGTGATTTTTGTAAATAATATAAATATTTTTAGATCGGTTGTAAAGTAACTGATCTAAAAATAATTTTTTAAATCGGTTATAAATTGAACTGATCTAAAAGAGTAACTTTTTAAATCGGTTGTAAAATAACTGATTTAAAATGTTGATTTTAGATCAATTAAAGATTGAATTGATCTAAAAACTTTTCCTGCTCTCCAAAACCCCAAAACAACGCTCATCTTTTCATTGTCTCACGTCTTTGTTGAGATTTCTTCCAAACCCTCGATTTCAATGTACTTTGTATTTGACCTTCCAAAGAATTTTTTATTTGATCATGTCTAGGGAATGGGGTTGTTTGCTTCCAAAGAGTTTTTTATTTAATCTATAAAAAAACCCATAATTGTAAGTTATGCATTTGAGTTGCAAATGATCAAATATCTATCCAGATGTGTGTGTAGTTTGCTAGATATAATGTAGTCAAAGTTTAAAGTCAAGTTGGTTGAGGGTTCAATCAGTCAAAATGTTAGTTAAGCAAACACTTGCCAAGTTCAGGTTGATTTGGGAAGGCTGCCCTTTTAATTTTCTCTCTTTTAATTTATGGCTAATTTTATGGCATATCATACAAGTTTTATCACCTTACAAAGATTTTATTAACTTTTCAGGTGACTACTATTCAAAGTTGTTCTTAGGTTATGAATAAAGTGTTAGTGTCTTTGCAACAGAAGTTCCCTTTTGTATCTAAGTCCTTGCAGAAGAATAAAGTGCATGAAGTATTAGACTATGTTGATAATCGTTTACAGGTTAGTATAGGTGATCTCACAAAATAGCAATTGTTGCTAAGTTTTATAATGAAAGTCATTAAAAATTAATGGTTTAATTATAATTTGCAAGTGCATATATAATCAAGCACAATTGATACCAATTAAACTTTTTACAGTTGTGATTAGTTAAGATCCTAAGTGTGTTCTATAAAATAGCATTTCTTCCCCCCAAAACCTTTACTCCTGTTAGGAATTCCCATGAACTTAACCCTGTTGGGGCCCCAAGGTGGAGAGTAGTCACTAGTAATGACCTACATACATTTGACCCACAATGGACTTGGGTTGTTAAATATGGAGTGGACATGCCATGTTTCAGCTTATCAATTGATTTTACATTGAATTGGATTCATATGGAGTTAAGATGAACCAAAGTCATGTGGTAATTTGCAATTTAGTATCCATTCATTCACCAGACAGGCAGTAGGTTATTCTATTGTTTATAATAATTTTAAAAAGGGTTGAATAATTCCTACCAAATCTTTCAAGCTGGTTCTCCTTCTTTCTGGTCAAGAAATGATTCATAAAGTTAATGGAGATTCTTTACCATTATTTTTATCCTGGGCTCCAAGAACAAATGTTTTGCATGAACTAATTGATTTTTCCTTCTACTGATGTGCCTTCTAGTGTTGATGTCAGTTTGGATGACTATATCAAACCAATCACGCTTTTTATAAAATTTTCTTGGTCATTGAGAGGTTGACTTGTAAATGTTGAATTTATTCATCATGTGCTAAAAACCAATGTTGTTTTGACTTTCTAGGGATTACATATATTGCTTCGTGCTAAGTGTGCACTTATTATGCTGGATTTTCTCATTTTTATCCAGGGGAAGAAAGAAGTTTTGGATAACTTGGCAGTTAAACCTGGTATGCTATCTTGACTATCCCAAGCACTTCACCCAAAGTCTTAATGTTTGTTTGTTTCAATTTCTAAATTATATGTCTGGTTAAGCTGATAGAAAAAAGCAGCGGAGAACCGAGGAATATTGCTGCATTTTTTTAAAAAAGGTGCTTGCCGTTGGTTGGTGAAAGTGTGAAATTCTAACAAATTTCCAAAACATTTGCTTTCTGATGTATTGTGTGTGTGTGTGTGTATCTTTATATTAATAAGGCAAAATAGTCTAGGTGGGAAATTCTTAAACAATTGACCACTATTTTTTGTACAAGGCTGGAAAATATAATTTTCTTTTATTCTCATTCAAAATAAAAATAATTTGATAATTAAATAATTTAGGAAATTAAGGGAGTTTATATAACATTCAAATTTCAAATTCTGGAAATTGATAATTCATTTTATCACTTATCCTCATTTACTCAAGATTACTTTTTTAATTTCAATATTATGCAATTTTTTTATCTAGTTATAATTATCGATTTTCACGGCTATTAGAAAAGCTTTACCATTTTTTAAAGATTACTTGCCATTTTTTTAAACAAATAAATTTTAATATTATACGATTTGTTTCTTTATTAATATAATGATGTTTTATCCATTCTAAAATTGCCACAACTGATATATGATTCCCCATGACTCATCACTTTTGACAAATACCAATTTTAGTAAGATAAAATGGAGGAACAAATTATTTTTTGTTAGAAGTGTGATTGTTGCATGTGGTAAGGGGAATGGATCCTCTGCAGTGACATTTGCACTATAGAGGATCCTGACCCTTCATTAAAAATTTTTGACATAATATTTTTTATTATAAAATGGAAATTTTAAAAAATCCATGGTGAGATTTAACACTGCAAATGATCACATTGTTTTTTACACTGTAGAGGATCTGCTCAGATGTGGTAAGCACGCATCAAAGGATTCCAAAGCTAATGAAGAAGACAACTACTTATGGAAATAACAACTAGAGAGACGTAAAAAAGAGGTTGATTTATCGTTTGTTTTGTTTGCCGTAAAAAAAATTGTTTAATCTTTACTATTTATTATTGCAGTTTATGTTTTTTTTTGTACAAAACACTGTGATTTGCAAAAATAAAGGTGGACAAAAGGTGAGAAAAATACCATTTTAACTTATACTAATTACAAAACTTCATTTTCTTACCTTCTTGTAATGATAAGAACAACAATGAGAAAGATAAATAGTTACTCACCTATTTATCGCAATCTTTTACATCTTTTATTTTATAATTTAAATTTTTGCAAGCAATTCCAATACCCGTTGTTAGATTATAGACTCTATTACATTTTTAGTTTTATAATCATAAAGCTTAAGCTCTTTTGTTTTTCTTTTTGAAGATATGACTTGATTATTATTCTTGGTAAGAGTATCTATAACTCTGAAATGCAATAGTTTCTTAAGTTAATACACTTTTTTTTTCTTAAGTAACAATTGTTTGTGAAAATAATTTTTTTTTTTAATTTATCTACCTAGTTTTCACACCTCTCTTACAATAAAATCAAGGTGTTTTAATTTGGAAGTGATAATTGTTATAAGATTTTTTGCTTCATATTTGTGAAATAATAGTAACATATAATTCTTAGTCTTTATCGTGAACTACATTTACGTATTGTCTTTATGTATTTCTATCTTGAATGCAAGTCATTGAACTAATAAAGCCTATAGATTTTGTAGAAAAAAATACCTATTACTTTAATTCTTGCTCCTGATTTGCCTACTCATGTCATTAGTGATGAAAAATAGCTTACCTAAAACTCTTCTGAATGTTGTGGGTAATGCTATGAATGTCGAGGGTTATGTTTTTACAAGAACACATGTTGCAAAATAAAAATCCTTACAAGATTGACAACCTTCAGAGTTTTATCAAGCATCAAGTAATGGCCAAATAATGATGTGATTGAATTGTTTGGTTAACTAAATAAATGAGTCATATGTTTCATTTCCTATAATTATTCTATCAATTTTTGTTATCAAATTGATATCTTGGATTGCAATTGTTTTCAATTTTTAATTTATGGAGGGGGAAAAATTACCTTGGTATATTGCCTATTATAAAGATTTCAGTGATTGGTGCATGCAATACATTTTATTTGTTTTTTTTCAATATTGCATGGCTGTCTCAAGCAGTGTTACTCGATACATGGGATAACTTTTCTTAATGTTGTAACACCATTTCATTATTTTCTATTTATCGATGTTGGCAATGACTACTACACATATAGGTTAAGTTAGTGCAATTTACTAATTTTCTTTAGTTTTTAAGAATCCTATTTTATAATTAGTTTATTCAAATTTATAAAAGTGTTATGACTATTTTATCCAAATGCAACTCTAATGATCAAATACCTCGAATATATAGAATCAAAGATGTGGTGAAGGCTACAAATGCAATTGTGAGAACATTTATATAAATTTTTTTAAAATTAAAATTAAATTTAAAATAAAAATAAGACTGCTCATTTTAGGATTAAATTAATTTCAAATTTACTAATTTTATATATTTTATAAAATATTATAAATGTTTTTAAAAATTTTAAACTAATGCTTCATTGAAACATGGAATAAGGCTAAATTTTATAAGTGTAGATTGGAGTGTTATGTTGAATTTAAAAGAGAGTGACAGTTTTTAGCCGCCACTATGTTAAATTAATTATTTCAAAATTTAAAAGTTAACTAAACACTAACGTTGCTAACGGATAATTGAAAAAAGGTCCAAAACAAAACCCTTCGAAAACATAAAGGACCAAAAGGAAACTTTTAAAACTTATTGTACCAAAACGAAAAAACACTAAAACATAAAGGACCAAAAGTGACATTTAGCCTTATGTTTTTAAGAGATTAAAATTACCTAGAAAAAACATTGACAACCCTTGTTACACATTTTGTGACAATACATCTTTGAATCTGGATTCATAGAACGACTGCAATGGCATGCCAAGTACCACTAATCCTTGTTTTGCAACAAGGGAAACACTAGCCAGTACCATATATGACATTTCTTGGAACAATGTTTCAAATATTTCTATTTTATCAATTATTTTGAAGAATATTTTTATTGCAATGATACATAAAGGATGGAATTAACAAACATGATGAAATACATTTTTGCGGTCTTTTAGTGCCTGGATGGTTTTCATAGAGAAAAGAAAGAAAGCATTCCCCTTCATTTATTGGAGAAGGTTCAACAAGCTGAGTCATAGGAATATTACATTTAAAAAAAATGATGTAATATTCCTTTTTGGAAAATTCTTAATTCGTATTATTACCATTTCTTGAGTTTGTGGGCCTTAGAAAATTTTAGATTGAATATCAACCAAGTATAACGTTTCGCATATTACAAATTAATTTTTCTTATAGAAAAGCCACAAAAAGAATCAAAAGGTTTAAAGGTACAATGAAGGCAAGATACATGTACATATGAATGGAATTTACCTGGGAAAGACCAGGCTTTAGCAAGCTCAAAGATAACAATGACATTTCCTAGGTCCCTAAAACTAAGAAATACATTGAACTTATCTACATATGAAAAACACGAAACACTCTAAAAGGGGGTTGAATAGTGTGATGTATAAAGTTAAAACCTTTTTCACAAAGATGAAAACTTTTTGCTCAAAGGACTTATGCAAAAGTGTTTTAGAAGCAAATATCAAGTGATCGTCCAAACACAAAAAAGCATTGTTTCAAAGAAACTGAGTTTCAAATATTGTCCAATGATCAAACCAGATTTTCAATAAAGATGTTTTCGCAAAGCTTGAATGTAAAGTGTGCAAGAAAGTAAGACAAAGAGAAAATAGGTATAAACAAGATGGTAGAGTAAAAACACAGAGTTTATATTGGTTTACCCCAACTCTTAGGCTACGTCCAGTTCTCCTTCAATCCCTTGAAGGGTTCCACTAATCAAAACAGATTACAACACTACTACAAAAAAGGCATTTAACATCGATTATTTTAGGCTTTTAACATCGGTTATTAACCGATGTTGTATCGAACGATGTTGAAAGTGGACAACTTTCAACATCGGTTGTTGAACCGATGTTAAAATACAATACAACATCGGTTCGGAGCACAAGCGATGTCAAAAGGATGCCCACATAGTGAAAATTATGTGTTGAAAACAACATCGGTTTTTGCCAAAACCGATGTTGTTAGGTGACTAACAACATCGGTTATCCCAAAACCGATGTTGTTTGTGCCAGAATAGTCAAAATATGTGTTGAAATCAACATCGGTTATGGCAAAAACCGATGTTGTTAGGTGACAAACAACATCGGTTGTCCCAGAACCGATGTTGTTTATGCACCTACCAACATCGGTTTTTGCCATAACCGATGTTGTTTGTGCGCAAATAACATCGGTTATGGTCAAAACCGATGTTGTTTGTGCACTAACAACATCGGTTTTTACCATAACCGATGTTGTTTATGCTGTTTTTTTTATTAGCGTTCTGTTTTAGATTGAACCAAACCTGTAATTTCAAAAACAAATCCAGACCAGGCAATTTGTATAATTAATAATCAATTATCTATGCTTTATATTGTTATAAATAAAATACTAATTAATGTATAAACAAACATTAAGCAATATATCCAATATACAAATAGAATCCATTAATAAGCTAACATTCTACTAATTTGTTAAGTGCTTCATTTCTAACTCTCAAAAAGTGTCTGCCCACTGAATGCGAATATCTTCAATTGTCGTTGCCTCCAATGGTTGAGAATCGCAAAATGTCTACATCATATATAAACAAATGTTAGTTAATCACATCGAATATTAATAGTTATAATAAATGAAACATGTTAAAGTAAACAAATATATTACCGTTTCCCAGTTATCCTTGAATCCCCCATGGATGATGGTCCACATCCAATGCATGACATAATAGCCACACTCAGTGCCTCCGCTTTGTAGATTACACTAAATTCAATATGAAATTTAATAGTGTTTAAGACAAATTATTGTAAAAAAAAAAAAACTAAGTAAACATTTTGGATATTCAAACATTGGTTAAATTACTTACTTTTACATTTATCCAATCAATTTTCTTCGATTTACTTGGATGGTTACCTTGCAAGGCCTTTAAAGCACTGGTTAATGAAACATGCAAATATAAGTGTAAGACCAAGATATTCATGTATAATAGGTTCCATACAATCAATTTGTTACAAATTTAAACGTATCCTATAACTGTGGCTTTGATGTCTACATCGGGCTTCTTGTGTAGGGAACAAAACCAGACAACAACATTGGACCTAGGACAAATAACCAGGAGTTGCCAATGTTGGCTACATTGGAAAATAGTTATTAGTAACAATGCAATCATTATTTAAATGCATTTATTAATGAAATTTTACTTACTTATTTAAGTAAGCTCCTAGGTAGACTTCTTTTTGAGATTCCTGTATCCATCTTTGAATGTAATTTTGAGCATGATCTCTCGTATTCCCTGATCTCTGTATGCTCTGAGGCTCAAGGAGTCCATAGACAGAACCATGCTCGAATTCCATACATAAGTCATTCAAAAACCTATTTTTGTTCAAATAAATGTAAATTGTTAATCACTTACAATTAAATAGGTAATTGACCTAAAATTAAAATGTACTTACGTCATCCACAACTGTATAATACTGATATTAAGATATTGATTGCCACTCAATATCTCCCCAACATCACTATGATTTATGTAGATGGGGAACTGTTCATTATGCACCCCAAACAAGCTCGCATCCCACGACACCTGGAAAGGATGTCTGAATAGTAACAGGCTAACCTGTACCAAATTTAGTAATGGATCATCATCAGGGACCGACCTATCATGAGGTTGAACTGGTTCCTTTGGTCTCTGTTTACAATCCCACACAATTAATAAATACAAGTTACTTGTAGTCAACAATTTATTCTATTCAGTTGTATTGATTATACCAAAAAATAAAATCAATTAAAGAAGCTACCTCCCGTGCTACCTCCCATGAAATAGGCTTCACAAGATGACTCGGCCATGCAATAAAGGTGTTGAGGGCGTCCCCCACTAATTGAACCTCATCAGTCGGTAAAGGGACTCGAGCAGTAGCATCTAGAACCTCTTCAACCCCCACCTTGACCATATCATCCGTCAAACACGTGTGGTGTATGACTGAAGCCCCATGATAAACTCTCCCAATGGCCACCAAGCGGGGAGGCTGCTCATCAACATAGAAGCCACACTGTTCAGTTGTTGTGACAGTGCCAGGCTCCTCCCCTGAGGGATGAATATCAGTACCAGCACAACTCCCCTTCGTGCTAACACGGGCACCGGAAGGAGCTACATATGGGTGAACATGCTCAGGCGGCTGCTGGGAGGTCATCTGGCTCAACTCCATTAACAATTCTCTCTTAAGCTCATCTTTAAACTCCTCTTTTAACTGCTCTTTAAACTCCTCTTTAAACTCCTCTCTGAAGCTCTCTTTCAAGCTCTCTTTCAACGAAGCCACAAGCTCTGCAGTGATGGATGAAGAAGTATGCGAGCCACGTGATAGTGGTCCAAAGTAATGGTTAATGGTCACACCATATCCAGCAGCACGAACACGACCACCGTGCTCCGGTCGACCAATAGCAGTGGTCAGTATATCCTGACGTCCATGGGGAACAAAGGTACCCTGTGTGCACTCCTCCTCTAGGGAATCCTACAAGCAAAAAAAGATAAAGGAGTCAACTTCTGTTGTTACTATATGTAGTTACATTTTAAGCTGCATAATAACTTACAATCCTATCAGCAACATGTTGTGCTGCCTCAGATGTCATCTGCCCAGAATGTTTTGTACGGGCCTTCTTCCACTTCACATGTCGTTTAATGGGAGATGGAGGATCAACTACACTTGTACTCCCAGATTCAGCAGCTTCAGACTGTTTTATCTTCATCTTCTCGGCCATCATGTTTTCCTCAAGCCATTGATAACCCCCACGAGACATTACATGTGGCATGTTGTTTTGTTTCTGGATTTCTTGAGCCTTCTGTCTGATTTTCTGTGAATAATAAGACATACTTTCAGCAAAATAATTAATCAAATTTTGATATAGACAAATTAAAAAACATTGCCTACAACTTACCTGCCAAGCAGAAGTATTACGGCTGGCTTTAAATTCCCTCCACATGTCCTTCTCAATGCCAAATTTTACACAAGGAATCTCATCATCATCCTCATCTACCTCTTCCTCCTCATCACCCTTCTTTTTTTTAAGTGCATATTTCCTTGTAAGGTCTGCCTTAAACTGCCTCCATCTTGTTCCCACATGGGAAATAATTTTCCTCTTAGCCTTGGACGCTTCTGGAATATCAAATTGTTCCTTCAACAGAGAATCATATGTACCAGTCAATGACAATAATATGCAAGTTAAATACATACAATTACTATAACATAAAGAGATTATTGCAAATACCAGAATGTCCTCCCAAATCATGTTCTTCTTAGTTTCCGGCACATGGTGCCAATCTTGATATGTAATATCAACCCTGTCTCGGGCAACAATCCCCAAATAGGTCCTGAAATGTGATCTATTTGGACCTGAAGCTTTCCCAGTTGCAGGATCGACATCAACTCGTGGCTTCTCCCCAGACAAGCGTTTAGCAGTGAATTGTTTGAGTCGTGTGGATTGTCTAGTCCTCCTGGACGTAGACTCAGAAGGAGCTGATGACTCAGGATGAGGGGAACCTGGTGGTGTACCCATGTGCCTGTTCAAACAAACAAAAAATTAAGTGTTATTTGCAATTATACAAAGTTTATAAATTGTAAATGGAGATAAAAAATAAGTTGACAAAATTATTCAACTATACAATAACATAGACATTACTTATATATAACATGGTTAGGTAGGAATGTTCTCCCATAAGCCTTCATCATGATCATGATGATTTGCGTGTACGCCATCCTCCTCATTTTCTTCAATGATGGTAGGCATGCGTGTGTAGAAAGAGGGAGGCTCACAAATATCAAGTGTTGAATAATCATTTTCATGAATAACACCGCTGGTTCTTCCTTGTAGAACCACTGACCACCTTGCATTACAGGGATCTTTGACATAAAACACTTGTTTTGCTTGTTCTGCCATGATGAAAGGCTCGTCCTTATAAGCAACCTTTGTAAGGTCTACAAAAGTGAATCCCAAATCATCAGTCTTCACACCGGTGTTGCTATCAACCCAATTACACTTAAAAACAGGCACTTTGAAAATAGTATAATCAACCTCCCAGATTTCTTCAATCACTCCAAAGTAAGACATGGACCCCAATTTGGGGTTGTTATCTTTTGCACTAGAAAAGTGTTCTGATTCAGCCCGAAGACTAACCCCACTGTTTTGAACTGTACTCTTGTCATCTTGTGACTTCGTGTAGAATGAATACTTGTTGATATCATATGCCTTCCAAGTTGGAACATTTAGCTTAGGCCTATTTGCTAACCACTTTAACGTTTCAGAAGGATCATCAAGAGCAAAAATGGTGTCTTTAAACCAGTTTAAGAAAGTTTTGTTATGCTCAATCAACACCCGATTCTTGTTCATTTTTGGGTTACTGGCCTTCACAAATTCTTTGTGTGCATTTATGTATGGGGTCACCTCATCGGTATTATTCAATATATACAAATGTGCTTCATTCAGTGCCTTGAGACCCATGGTTACAACAAGTAACCCTCGTGTACCCTTACCTCTCACTCTATTCTTGTGACGAGACTCAGGAACCCCGACAGGTTTCGTCTTCTCCATGTACTCTGAACAAAACTCAATAGCTTCTTCTGCAATGTACCTTTCAACAATGGATGCCTCAGGACTGTATTGATTCTTCGTATACCCTTTTAAGATCTTCATGTATCGCTCAATTGGGTACATCCACCTTAAATAAACGGGTCCACATAATCTAATCTCCCTCACTAGATGAACAATTAAGTGAACCATGATGTCGAAAAATGAAGGAGGAAAATACATCTCCAACTGACACAAGATAATAGCAGCCTCATTTTCCAAGTCATCCAAATTTACAGGGTCAATTACTTTGCTACATATTGCATTGAAGAATAAGCACAGGCGAGTTATGGCAACCCTGACTTTGTTAGGCAAGATGTTTCGTATCGCCACGGCTAGAATTTGTTGCATCAAGACGTGGCAATCATGAGACTTTAAGCCAACTAATTTGAGATCCTTCATCGATACAAGACTCCTTACATTTGAAGAGTATCCCTATGGCACCTTAACATCCCGTAGACACTGACAAAAACTTTTTCTCTCTTCTCTGGACAAAGTATGGCATGCTGGGGGCAAATATGTTCGTTTACCTTCAGACCTTGGATGTAACTGCTCACGTATACCCATCTCAACCAAATCTTGCCGAGCATTCAGACCATCCTTTGTCTTGCCTTTAATGTTAAGAAGCGTGCCGATTAAACTATCACACACATTTTTCTCCACATGCATAACATCTATACAATGTCTAACATCTAGATCGGACCAATATGGAAGATCAAAGAATATCGACCTCTTCTTCCATATTCTTTTCTCACTTGCATCCTTCTGTTGCGTCTTCCCAAACATATTTTGGATTTCCTCCACCCGCTCATAAACCTGCTTTCCAGTCAAAGGTATCGGTGCACTTACATCCTCTTGTCTTCCATTGAAAGCTTTTTTCAATCGCCGATACGGGTGATATGGTTTGAGAAATCTCCGATGCCTAGTGTAGACTGTCTTTCTTCCATGCTTGAGTTGCACATAGCTTGCGTTTTCTTCACATATAGGACATGCGTGATGCCCCTTAACACTATATCCACTCAAATTCCCATATGCTGGAAAGTCATTAATGGTACAAAATACCATTGCACGCAACTTGAAGGTTTCCTTGCGATTCCCATCAAAGACATCAACCCCTTCGTCCCACAACTTTGTCAAGTCTTCAATCAACGGACTTAGATAAACATCAATGTCATTTCCTGGCTATCTTGGACCCGAAATCATCATAGACAACATAATGTATTTTCGCTTCATGCACAACCAAGGAGGCAGGTTGTAAATTACTAGCAAAACAGGCCATGAACTGTGGTTAGTACTTAAGTTACCAAAAGGATTCATTCCATCGTTAGCAAGTCCAAGCCTAAGGTTTCTTGACTCTTCCCCGAAATCTGGAAACAAATGATTAATATTGTCCCACTGGGGAGAATCAGCCGGATGCCGGAGCAATCCATCATATTTTCGACTATCTGCATGCCATGTCAGGTTTTTTGCGTCATCTCCATTAGCAAACAATAATTTAAACCTTGGAATTATTAGAAGATACCAACACACCTTTGCTGGGGACTCTTTCTTTGTGCTTTCATCACTACCACACGCATCATCCTTCAATTTGTACCGTGACACTCCACACATGGGGCATTTATGCATATGTTCAAACTCATTTCTGTACAATATGCAATCATTAGGGCATGCATGTATTTTCTGATACTCCATACCCACCGGACACAGTATCTTCTTTGCCTCATAGTTATTTTTCGGCAACGTGTTATTTTTTGGAAGCATCGTTTTCAACACATCAAGCAAATCAGTGAAGCTTTTATCACTCCACCCATATCTTGCCTTCAAATTGACCAAACTTAACACCGCTGACAACCGTATGAAGTTATTGCACCCTAGATACAAAGGCTTCTTCGAATCACTTTCCAATGCATCATACAAAGGGGCATGTGCTTGATGAAAAGACTCTTGTCCAACATCTCGGATCATATCCTCTAATCGATCTCCCATTTCAACATCAACAACAGACTCAGTTTGGGACACCGTCGGCATGTCTATGAATTCACCATGCCATATCCATCTTGTATATGTTTGAAGAATCCCGTCACATAGAAGATGTGTCCTTATGTCGTCCACGACATGTCGTCTCCCATTCAGACAGTTAACACAAGGACAATAATATTTTCCCCCCATATTTGGTGAATTTTGTTGAGCAAATTCCAAAAACTTTTCAACCCCATTCTCATACTCCTCAGTGATGCGAATAGCTTTCATCCAACTTCGATCCATCTTTCCTTTTCTGTGATACTCACAAAATTATATCATGCATGACGATCTCACTTTTTCATAAAGGTGTGGCCCTATCCCATTCAGGAAGACATTTTTTATACTTAATTTGTACGTAGAGGTTAAGTCTCTTTTGTTAAATTTGACGAAATTTCGGCAGCATTTCGCATTGATCTCCAAGTACACGACATGAAAGCAGTGACATCAATTCCACCACAATCAAGTATGCACTTGGAGAACAAAATGAAATACACTAAACCAAAATTTTGTCAAATTTAACAAATGAGACTCAACCTCTACGTATGAATCAAGTATAAAAAAATGTGTCTTCCCAAACTGTCCAAACGGACAATTCAAGATTCAATACAACGATTAATCCAAACTTTCCGTATTAATCATTGTATTGAACCTCAAACGGGAAACTAAGGTTCACTCAAAATGCTTAACTTGCATATAAAATAATACTCATTAATTACACAAACAACTTATACAGCATTATTATAATTGTAACAAGCACTGAAGTGTTACAATGAGATACGTACCTGAAAAGATGCTCACTAACAATAACAAAGAATGCGGTGATGACGGTGGACACGACACAATCTCTGAAGGACAAGAACAACACCAACACAGGTACTCAATGCTCACTGCCTGTAGGTTAAGTTATTACAAAAATTATCATAATTATGATAATCATAATTATCGCAATAGAAATATTAGTTACAATGACAATTACATTTAATACACTTCAAACAGATGATAGGAAGCATACAATTCATAGATGACTGTAATTGTCTTAAGCATGTGGAAATGAACAAATAATTACACAGATATCGTTATGCAGGGGAACAAGTATGATTTTGAGTACACATTATACACATTATATAGACAACTCTTATCCTTATCCTAACAGGAAAAAAAATCCAAAAACTCCTAACTTTTGTAACACATACAAAACCCAAAATAGAGATCTAATAATGAACTTGATAACATCCACACCCTCCTTTAAGTTGCAACACAATGCTATAACACCAACCACCCGTAACTCTTTTTAAGCTGCACCACAACAAAACAGATTATATCTTCCCCTGCTTCATGTAACAATACCACAACCCAACCAGCTGTAGATCACACAAAAGAACTATACAGCAACCTCACCAAACCACACAGAGAAAGATACAAAACTCATAAAGAAGCACCAATCATAGTGGAAAGGAATATAAACCTTCCCTACCATAAATTGCCTAAAAGAATGCAAATCGAAACATGTACTGCCTCTAGCCCATAGCTATATCTATATTATACAATAGTTTTCCACTCATTCTTCCCTAAATTCCCAAACAAAAAAAATCAAAATTTTCCCAAACTAATCTACAATGCAGGACAAGTATTATATGTCAAATTTTCCCTAAATTGATACAAAATGTACAAATAATTTGGACCAACAGACAGCAACAAACATGCGCAACCAAATGTTCCAAGTAGTTAACATTCAAGAAATTGCCAAATATGCAGGCAGCAGCAACAGAACATGCCAATTCCAACAGTTTGCAGAGAAGAACACAATGCCATTTGTACGTACCTGTTATTGGCGCGCGACAACACACTCTTGCGAGAAGAACACGTTCGCAAGCAGGACACCTAGCAACACTGACAATGGTTTCGAACACCTTGCGAGATGAATAATCATGTTAGTGTTTGGAACAAACAAGAAAAATCGTGTTAGGGCGGTTTCGAACCAACAAAATGGGGACAATGTTTCGTACCTCAATGTCACAAGCCACACAGACAACGGCGAAAATGCAAAAGGGGTTTAGCAATGAAGTGGAGGACGAAGCAACGGAGGCGCGACAATGGCGAAAAGGAACGTCGTCGTGGAGGAGTCTGAGAACGACGAGGTCGTGGTCGCAAGGATTTCCACAGAAGAAAGAAGGGTTCAGGCGTGAAAGCGAAAGGGTTCAGGCGCGCGCGAGTCTGTGAAAACAAAAGACAGAGGGATACTTAACACATGGATAACATCGGTTATGAGGTATAACCGATGTTAACGAAGACCTATCAACATCGTTTCACTGGAAAACCAATGTTGAGCATCTCCTATCAACATCGTTTTCTAGTGAAACGATGTTGATAGGATATTTCAACATCGTTTCACACATAATCGATGTCAACATGTTGCTTATAATTTCAAAAATGCCACCGTGTTTCCATATATTGACATCGTTTCCCTTCAAAACCGATGTTGAGCATCTCCTATCAACATCGTTTTCTAGTGAAACGATGTTGATAGGATATTTCAACATCGTTTCACACATAACCGATGTTAACATGTTGCTTATAATTTCAAAAATGCCACCGCGTTTCCATATATTGACATCGTTTCCCTTCAAAACCGATGTTGAGCATCTCCTATCAACATCGTTTCCTAGTGAAACGATGTTGATAGGATATTTCAACATCGTTTCACACATAACCGATGTCAACATGTTGCTTAAAATTTCAAAAATGCCACCGCGTTTCCATTGACATCGTTTTTTGGTCAACCGATGTTGATCCAGCGATGTAAAAACACATTTTTGTAGTAGTGCAAACAAGTATTTTACTCTGCCACTTCAGGCTTACAACAAATATTCTCCAGGCCACTCCTGGCACACACTTTATCTCCCCCTAAGATAAAGCACACCCAAGTATTGTTTATCACTAAGCCACTCTTGCCTTTCCAATCCACATATTGAATGAATACAAGTATTCAAAACTCTCACAGAGAGGATGAACAGTTAAGATCGAATACACATATTACAAGAAATAAATTTGCTAGGAAAATGATAAACTCTCTAAAGCTCTTGTATTGGTCGTCCAAAGATGTTCGCGCAGAAGGGCACTATTCTATTGCTTTTTGCACACTTAGTAGAATTCTCGTTTTTCACTTGTAAAAGCTCTTGTATTGTGCAGAGGCTTGAATCCTTTATATAGACTTTAGTGTGAGTATCCGTTACGGGATTAGAGCCTTCCTTTGATTTTACCGTTGTCTCACAGATGGCTTTGCTTGCTACGTGGCAGCATGTAGAGGAGAGAAAGGGGACATATTCTTTGCAACGCCGCAATATTTTGCTCCACTACTTGTACGGATTTCGTCTCTGCAGATATATTGATTTGCAAATATGCTCTCTATCTAATACACTTGAAATTCAAATGTTAGAGAAATTTGAATTCAATATTAAGAGGGAATGTGAAAATATCTAAGGTTCTAGAACATGTATCCTCTTAACAAAGAAATCCCACGTGTACAAAGCCAAGCATTGGTCGTTAAATAACTTAGATAGAAAACATTTGAGTAAGTTAATTAACTCCTTATGGACGCATGTGACATATACTATATTGGACGCTTGTTATTAATAGCACTTTGGACGCTAGATATAACTTTAGAAAAACAAGCTTTGGATGCTCAAGAATAAGCATGAGAAAGGAGCTTAGAGATAGGATTTCGTTACCAAATAATTTTGGACGCTTAATACATGTAACACTTAGTGAAATCCATCAGTTTACACAAAATTTAATATGCTTGTTATCATGAAAACCATAGATTTTTTAGGGACCTAACATCATCCAGATGTCTTAGGTTTTAAAAACACATGGTTCAAACATAGTGCAATCTATCTTATAACTATTATAAAAAATATTAAAACATATGAAATAAAAAAATATAAAAGAATAGAATTATGTAAAAGAATATATAGTTACCAGAAACCATACTAGTGACACCCTTTACCTGGCATATGTTTATTTATGGTAAAAAGGCTAGGCAGAATATAAATGTGGGTTTTTTTTTTTGAAAACTTTCTCATAAGATAAAAAGCATAACATAACTTCGACATTTCAAATCATTGCATAAAAACTAATACTAAATAAAATGTATTGGCTCTCCAAAGGCCATATAAATCCATTGTTAATGTATTACAAGTTAAAAACATAAGTCATGCATACCATAGTCATGCAATCATATACATTCCCATAAGCACATATGCATTATGATGTAGATCTAACTTATGACTCTATATGCATGTGGTACCAGTCAAAACACATGTGAAAGAAGCATAGGAGAACATGCAGTTGATGAATTTTCACACCATGGATAATTCGACACCACACTCTCAACCAAGATGATATTGTCGACAGGACATCAGGGTTACCAAACACTACAAGGATAATCCAACTCATGGGATCAACATGAGTCACATGAAGATTCCAAAATGGATAACACCCCCAATGCCAGAGTCATACTTCAACTCATTCATGGCCTCCTGGTTAAGCTCGAGAACACCCTTCGAAAAAGACTTTACATGATATGATGCATAATGCATATAAGGTATCCATGACATTTTCATACATATCATCACATGGTGGTCCTTGTCCCACATAGACTCAAGCCATGTATTTGTCATCTCAAAACATTACCATGATATCACTTAATCCACCTCATGTACATATATACATCACAATTAGGAAAGCAACTCATGTTATGATTCCATGTATAGTTCACCTATTATGGCAACTATTTACTTGGTATTATGATTGATATGACAGTTCTTAAGTTTTAGGTGTTATCTCTACCATTTCCTATTACATGTTTATGACCTTTGTATAGTGTAAATGTGATATCTAGAGTTGTACTAATCTTATATAGTTGTTTCTTATCTTGTTTGAAAGCTAAGGCAATTATCTACAACTTTTATGTTGACCTCAAAATCTATTTTGATTGTTTACTATGCCTAAAATTAGGAGGAGCACAATCTTATCGTCCATAATCCTGATAGCTCGAGCTTTGCTCACTAAAATGACTATATATTGAGTTCTAGACATATTAGAGAGACCAAAGTCATTGGTTAGCTAATATTTAGGGTTATATTTCTTATGAAGACACCTAAACCTAATTCATACCACATAACTCGCTTAAGCGAGATGTACTTCTCATTTGAACGAAAGTTGATAATTGTTAGAATCAAAGACATGGAAGATCTCTAACCTCTCAAACATCTCATGGTTTTGATGATAACAAAGATATTAAAGTTTGATGACTTAATAAGGTTTATTGAGTTATGTAGGAAATACATGCGTCCAAAGCTATTATAAGTATAATCTTCCTTATTTTTAAACGCTAAAATTGTTTTAAATGAACGTGCGTCCAACGTGCCTAAAATGGACTTAGTCCAATGTTTTCATAAAATCATATAAGGTCCAACGCGCTTGTAATTGAATGCGTCCAATGCATTATAGAAAACCCAGCATCCAATGTGCTATTTTCTTATCGTCCAACGTTCAAACAAAACTTATATTTCATTTCTATATTCACTTAAGTTTTCTTTGTCCATAAAAGAAACATGTGCAAAGCTTGTGTATCTATGTTGATTCTCTTAAAAAGTTTCCATTGCTCTTATATTCCCTTTGCTTTTCGAATTGCCTTAACATTTGAAATTCAAGAATTTGTTGTAAGGTAGGATAAGCACGATCACTGATCAAATATGCTCTAATTCGTACAAGTAGTGGAGATGAGGAAATCTTGCTCAAAAAAGGACTGTACCTTTTGTTTCTTTCTCCTTAGTAGAAATGGATACGTCAAAAGCAACCACATAACATGTTTCTAAACATGAAGAATCCTACGAGCCCACTGTAACACCCCAATTTACTGTTAAGAAATTTCTCCTTATTTTTATTATTAGTGAAAATGATGCAATTACAATTTATAAAATATCCTTCTCAAAATACGTGGAAAATTTATTCTTTTTTTTTTACCTCAAAATCGTATTACTTTTAATTTCTAAAAGAGGATCGTCCTTATTAGCTTATCATTCATTTAAAAGTGTCCTTGAATGAAACATCTTCTTAGTAAAACAAACTCCATTTATAAAACATTAGATCCACAATGAACCATTTAAAACACAAGAAAACTTTATTCAAACATCCTCGATTCCATCACTAACCAATTTTATTACACAAATATGAATGCACTTTTACTTCCTTAAAAATAATTACACTTTACATTTGAGTCACATATAAGAGGATGATACATCATAAAATTAAAGACTAGTCTACCCTATTTTATACAAGAAAGGACTGAAACTCAGAATAGTGACTCAAAAAGAAATTCAGCCCTTATATACCCCCTTTAACCTATGAGACATCCTCAGAGAAATCTTTCGTTTCCTTGAACCAGTCCATCCACATCCTCAGCACTTGTTGTAGTCATTCCATTCCATCTCCGACAATTGCATATTGTCTCCATAAGAAAAATAAGGTGTAAGGAGAGAGTCTCCCACCTCCAAGCCACAAATAAATGACCTCACGGTCACATACACATAACCAAACCACACAATAGGGTTCTCTCACCATCTCACTCGTGACCCTAATCACGCTTGTTGACTAATTCTTAATTTATCAATCTTGGGCCCGTTGCCATTGGAACTCCCATAACTCAGTGGTCTTACACATTTAAGTTGGATGGCTATTGAGAGTACACCCTTGTCACAGTACGATAACGGGGCTCTCACCAACATGATAATGGCTCACATTTAGTCGAGGTTA
This sequence comes from Pueraria montana var. lobata, assembly GCA_026413185.1. Classification (NCBI taxonomy): domain Eukaryota; kingdom Viridiplantae; phylum Streptophyta; class Magnoliopsida; order Fabales; family Fabaceae; genus Pueraria; species Pueraria montana. The sequence continues at coordinate 5,560,763 of CM048655.1, forward strand.
CCAAGTCGATTATGTGACCTAAAGTCACAACTTGACCCTTACCCCCAAGGTTGGTCACGCTTATGATCATTTCCCAGGTACCACTCTGTGGTCATCTAATCTTTGAAGAATGACTCCACAATGACTCTCCCCACTAGGATTGTCCTTACAGGTTTGTGTGGACTCCTCTATTAAAGGTACTAGACGACAATCAATTTAATATCATGAGCTCATCCTGTATCACACAGAGATCTCATCCTTCACAAACGACACAAGTCACAGTTGGAGCTCCCAACATAGCCTCTCCAAGTTTGCTTCCACAGCTAACCATCACGGAGAATCGCATTCCATGAACATCGCATCGCCTATATCGCCATTACGTCGTACTAAACAACCTCACCACATTGGGAGTGGAAAAGGTTCCTCATTCTCCTCCCATTCACATTGCAAACAAACAAACATACAAGAGTAGATGCACTACTAATCCCATCATGAACCCATTCACGATTTCTAAACAACTTTTTATTAAATTTTATGTAAATCCTTACCCTCTCTCAAATATTATGGTAAATTTTATTCTTTAGTCTACGACTCCAAGCAAAGGTCATAGTTTATTTTCTAAGTCCAAGTTTAAGAATTTCAATGTGCCTAAAACTTACTAAGTCCAAATAATCATAATTATTCACACTCTTTTTCTTTAAAAGTTTATTTATTGTTTTCACAATAAATCAAAATTAAGTGCTAGAATCCATTTCTAGCCTACAAATGCACTCTCACATAGAGTTCATTTGTCCCCTTCCCACAATCACATATCATTCAATAAACATAATACATCATGCACAATCAAATTCCAACACACAGATTGCCCGAGGATCACATTCCTCCCGGTCTCCAATTCAAGTAAATACAATGAATAAAGCTAGAATAAAAATTAAATTCACAAGTAATCAAATATATAATGATAAAGTGCAGAGGTCTTCCCTTTGGGATAAAACCACTCATTCATAGTCAAAAACAATTAAATAACATGCTCAAAGCAATTAATTTTAACCAAACTCCAATATTCTATATAGACGAAATTCTACACTCCAAAAACTATTTGACATATCATTTCAATTCAGAATAGCATAGAAATTTGCAGAGGAATTATTCATCATGCAAATAGTCACACAAAAATTTACCTACTCAAATTTCACTCCAAAAATATGGTTTTTAATTTATTTTCCAAATTTGGTTGCACTCTGAAAAATAGAGTATAGAAAGTTTTGAAAATAGTAAAACTCATCATTAATTAGTGAAAATTTACAGGAAATATCTACAACAAGTAAATTACAACATATATTTTTCCTAGAATTTAATTCCTACCCCAAGTGTCAATTTTCTATTTATTTTTTTCTGTTGTCAGAAATCAGTTTTTGCAATAATAAATCATCTATAAATAGTAAAACCAATTCATAAATTCCAAGAAAATTACAGTATACTCCACAGCATATCATCATATATTTTTCCCACATCAAATTTCTCACTAAAAATAATTTTCCTCTATTTAAATGTGACCATGCAGATTTTCTGGAAACAAAAAGAGAATTTACTTTTAAATACTAAATTTACCCAGTAAAATCTGGAAAAAAAATTCAGGAATATCACTCACTAGTATCAAGGTTTTGTTGTCTTACTTTGTAAAAATATCACCCCAAAATAGATCAAATACTTGAAATAGTGTGTTGAACAGATTCAGAGCACTCACAAAAATAAATCTATTAAAAATACTAAATAAACTCAATAAATTCTGAAACTTTTTATATGCATTCCAGAGGCATAAAAATAGTTATTCATGGTCTAAACTCATCATAAAGGTCAATGAAAATATTAAAATAAAATCCTAACAGCCAACAGCCACCATGAACAAAATGGTGCATTTAACCAAAGTTTAAGGGGGAAACTCCTCCATACCTCAATGTAGCTCAAGAAAAATGAATTAGATGAAGAGAATGAGCCTTAAGAGAGTCCTGAAGTCCCTAAGTATCAAAATTAAAATTTTAAACCACACATTTGAAGAGCTTGAAATTCTAAACACTTGTATGGAATCAAAATTTAATTTTGATAAAAATTACCTAGGCTTTGGGGGTGAGGAATCAATGGAGAGCAAGAGAGAAATGAGAGAAAATATCTTCTTCTCCCTTGGTGAGCAGTTCAGCCAGCAAAAGAGAGTAAGGGAGAGTGCTTGATTTTTGAATTAAATGGAGGTTTAGAGGGATTTTATAATTCAATGGGTAATGGGGTTTTTTCTCGTGACATAAGCTAGTGATTTGAAGGCAATTTGATGGGGGATTAGGCCTTAGAGCTGGCCGGACAAGCAAGCTCCATAAGTGGGTTGTTTTGCTTTTTAAATTTTTTGCTTAAAATAGTTAAAGTGAGATTAAGCATAAATGGTAATTTTACTTTTACCAAAAGAAGTTAATTTCTAGCTAATTATCATAGAGTATCGTGCTAATTACCTTGAACATTGTGTAATTTAAATTAATCCTACTCAATATTAATTTACACAGTGTATATTTATACAGTCTAATTTTACACAGTATAATTTCACACAGTGTAAAACTTGGATTTTAATTAATTTCTAATTTCACTAAATTCTATCACATGAAACAACATGAATATATATTCTAATTTTTTCTTAATCAATTAAATTAAATTTCACTTGTGAATAATTATCTTATGGAAACGTGTAATGGAATTATCTCTACACGGTATAAATTTACACAGTGCAATCACGCACAATATAATTAAAGTTTAGTTTACTTAGAATTTTACCGAAATTTGTCACATAAAATCATACAAAGTTTTTAGATCTTTCTTAATTGACTAAATTAAATTTTCAGTTGTAATTAATCTCAATATTCATTTAGTTATTACAAAATATACTAACATAAGCATATATTATATTCTAAGTTGCAAATTTTTTTTTAGGGTGTTGCACCCACGTTCTCATAACGGTCATCTTTCCAAGTAAGTTGATTCGTTGTAATATTTCATAAACTTGTTGTTTATGAAAACCAAGAGTGACTTCATGTTAAAGAATACTTGGATTTTTTCGATCTCAAGGTGAGATTGTTGTTGTAGTTAGGAGTGACATAGACAATACTCGTTGTAGCCAAGAGTGGCATTCAGAATACTTGTTTTATAATCAATTTTGATTAGTTGAACCCTTCTCAAGTTAAAGAAGAATTGGACATAGCTCAAGATTAAGTGAACTAGTATAAAAATAAGTGTTCTTATTCTAACACTATGTTTTATTCCTCATGCTTTCCTTTCTGAACAAAATGATTTCAAAATAGTTTTATAGCTTATTTCTGCCAAAAGTTTTCGAAAATATTTTAAAGTTCACACACACACACACACAATTTAATCCCCTTCTAGTGTGTTCCTTTTATTTCAATGCTCACTTGAGCAAAAATGCTTCTAGAAACAAACCCAATCTTTGTACTTGTTTGCTTTAGCGAGACCCTAAACTTGTTTAAGCAAAACACGACGAACAAAAACGTCGTGACTTCTAATTTTTTGCATATTTTGAGACTCTAGCGCCCTAATGAAGTGAATAAAATAACAGAAGAAGGGGGAGTTGAATTGTGTTTTCAAAAACTTTGAGCTCTTTTTAAAAAGATCTGGTTATTATGAGGTTAGTTCAAAAAGTGAATGTTCTAATGTTTGTTTATGAAAAACAAGTTGTAAAACTTAGTTACTCAAAATAGTAAAAAGGAAGAAAAAAAGAAGAATAACAAATAGATTTTTATATTGGTTCACCCTAAGCCTAGAGCTACGTCCAGTCTCACTCTCCCAGTGAGATTTTCACTAAACAACACAACGACTAGCCACCATGGCTTACAACAGCAACCTCAACTGGTTAACCACTTCATAGAGCTTCACCTAAGCTCTTGAAGCAACAACAACACCCCTTAATCATTGTACCCACACTGCCTTAAGGTCACAACACACTTACTCCCTCACCATAGCACCACACCTTGGTCTTGGTTTGAGACTTCAACAACACAACAAAGGTTTTTCTGTGATTCATTGCACAAAACATATATTCTCCATACAACAGGGGGTTTCCACTTAGGAAATTACAAGTCACACTTCTCTCTTTTACAATGAATATCTCAAGTGTATTTTTACAGAAGTGGGCCACTCTCAAGCAGAAAGGCTTGAAGCAGAATGAAGAATCCTCAACAAAGGTGATAGGCTCGTGTTTCTCTTTTTCTTGCTTGCTTCAAGATATCTTCAAAAGCTTCCTTCAAGTCCTCTTTTATAACACCCCAAGAAAGTAGGTGTTGGAAGTGGGGCCCTTAGCTCTACAACTTCTTGAAAAGGTTTAAAATATGTCAGTTGTACTTGACAAATTTTTGAATTTGTTCATAAGGATTCATTTTGATGAACAAATCTAAGCAACTTCTGAAAGATTATCAGAAAATCATTTTGATATTGAGGCTGAGGCAGAACCTATTCTGATGTATGTTCCTTTTGATGAAGACTTCATTATATGTCTTGGTAGATAGCTCAACTTCATCATGCTGAACAACTATTCACAGTAAGGATCATTCTGAAGTAGCTTACTTCAACATTTAACATATGTAGGTTGCTGTTGTTGTTGTGTGTAATCTATCCTTGGTGCAGACTTCTAAAAAGTCTTCTTTACTTCATTTTGATGTTCCACATCAGATTCTCTCAAGGACATGTCTCAGCTTTCAACTAATTGCATCTTCAAATGTTGTCAACTTCAATCTTTAGATGAATCCTTAATAATTGTGATTCATATGGAAGATGTGATGTTGCTTTATATCCTCTTCTATTGTCAACCTCAGTCTTCTGATGAAACCTCGGTGTTTGTGAATCATATGGAAGACATATTGTTGCTTCACCATTTTGATGCACTAATCTCATAATCCTTCAGTGTCTTGATTATGGTTCAACTTCAAGACATTATTATGATGTTTTCATTCTCAGAGCCCTTCAGCACATCATTCTGATGTTAACTTTGGTTCAGCTTCATTCTGATGTTGTCTTTTCATTGTAGCCTTTGATATATCTTCTAAGTGGGGCCTTCTTGATGTCCTTGCATCTTGCTAAGATTAAGGTCTTCAGAGGGAAACACTAACTTCATCATTTTTCACTTTTTGACAAACCAAAATTGCACTTATTTAATTAATAAAACATTTTCACAACAATTACATTATTTAAAACCAATCAAGATAATAAAATATTTAATGAGTAATATATATATATATAAACAATTTTCAGGGTGTTACAATACTCATCAACCTTTGATGCAATATAATTCTTTTTAGACTTTAAGTCTTTCTATTTTCCTTTTCAATCCTATAACTTGTTAGAATTCCGATTACATATTAAAAAATCATATAAAGAGGAAATGTAAGATTGAGATTAGAACATTAGGATACAAATTGAGAATGTAACACCCTAAATTCGGGTTTACATGTAATCAACAATTTAAATTTATTTTAATTTAATAAACATATTGCTTCATTCAATTCTCTTGAAAGAAAGGATCATTTGTTTATTTATTTTATAAAGCACGATAGTTTATTTGATTGCATAAATCAAGTGAAGTAAATAAAAACCTTAATGGAATTTTTTCCAAAATTTTAAAGACTTTTTATTTTATTTTATTTTTTTAAAGTTGCGTTTCGCTTAATAATTAAATAGGTTATTTAAGTTTGCAAGAAAAACAATGTAGTGTTGTTTCGATTACAAATAAGCAATTTATTTTGAATTAAGCAGAATAAATAAAACGAGATATTTTTTGCTACAAAATACACACACACACACACACACACACACACATATATATATATATACACATATACATACACTTGAAGTAAAGAGCGTCATAATATAGATGTTTACCTGAGCGAAAATAATAGGTACAACCCCAGAGTATATACAAACTACATAAGGTGATAAAGTAAGATGACTGAATATACATCTGTCAAAATCTGAAGCCTAGGTCTACCCATATTAAATACATGAAAAAGAAAAGATCCTAGGACTCAGAGCAATCATGACTAATACCCAACCTTGCATGTTGGACTAATCCCCAAAATAAAGATGACGATAGAGGATCTCTAGCAAGATCCCTGAGAAGAAATCCCATGGCCATCATCCACCGTATTCTCCTCAGAATCCTCCTCAAGAATCCCCCTCTAAAACCTTCGACTTACTGTACCCTAAGTTCACGACTAGCGGCAGATCCCCCTAACGGGCACTCACCCAATCACGTCTCGGATTCTTGACATAAAAGGGTTCGGCGAAAGGTGGGAAGCGCTGGACCAAGCGTGACCTTCTCAGATAGTGTGGCATCGGGAACAGTAACAGGTACAACTAGACCCTCTGAAGATACTTCGAAAGAGAAAGAGGATGTCGAGGGTGACGAAGGTGATGAAGACGATATTCCTATGACCTCCATAGGTGCTGCCATTTGCTCCTAAAATAAAAACGTAAGGGTGAACTCTCTGCTTCATCAAGCAATACACACAAAACGACTTGGAAAGTCACATTCATATTCTACTAACCATTGCGATATGATTATCTAACAATCACACTCGAAACCTATTTGTTTCCAACTCTAATTCTGTCAATTCTTTCTCACTGGCCAGCTGCCACTGGAACTCCCATAACTCAGTAGTCTTACACAATTTAAGTTGGATGATTGTTGGGAGTACACACTTCATCATGGTACAATGGTAGACTCTCACCAACTAATGATGTCTCGTATTTTTGTCAGGGTGGCCGAGTCAACTATGTGATCTATCGTCACAACTTAGTGCCTTACCCTCCAAGGTCAATTTGCCTTACGATCATCTCCCAGGTACCAATTGTGGTCATCCATTACTCTGAGGACTAACTCCTCAACAACTCTCTCGATCGGTATTATCAGGGTTTCATTGCACATGGTACTGGATGGTTGAATAGACGCCGAGCATGAGACCCCGTCTCTGCTAATATATATATATATATATATATATATATATATATATATATATATATATATATATATATATATATATATATATATTATGAGGGCATCTTGCCTCCATCACCTTTCTATGGGTGACTATACCTCTTGTGACGCGCCATTCAAACTCTGTCCCCTCTCTTTGGTATTTTCACAGCTGGAAATACCCTACGCGACTCTCTTTTCATCTTGTAATTCTAGCAATTCACTGTATACTCGTAATTCAATTGCACGACTCTCAACACCATATAATCCAAAACTTGTATCAAGTTTTATTATGTTTTATGTACATCTTACCCTCTCAAGTTTTATAATTGTATAATTAATCAAACTTACCATTTGTTCCTCCACGCAAAGGTCCTAAGTCCTTTCTATGTCCAACACACAAATAAGGAGTTATTTAATTAAAAAAATCTATTAATAAAATTAAGTCTTGCAGCCTAATTAATGGTGCTTTCTATTAAGGTTTCATTTTATCTTAAATGGCAAAATTGCCAAAATCACTAGAACAGAGTTCTAGTCTTCACAAGCACTCGCGCCCTAGTCTTGTGAGCATATCACAAATTCAAACAACACTGTCACAATGTTCACCCTACAGTCAAATTGACTGTAACACAAAGGCATTCACAGAGGTGTTCACATTCCCTGGGTCTTTAAACAAAACAAAACAATGAGTAAAAATACCCACTACCTCACAAAATCACAACTTTATCAATTCATTATAGCAATAAAAAAAATTAACATACATTGCATCAAAAGAAAAAGGCAATTAAGAGTAAATTTCCTCCTTGACAGTACTGAATGTGAGCTCAAATTGAATTTAGCAAATAATTTTTAAACTATAAACTTTTTATATGTACCGAAAGCTCTTGATTTCTATTTTTCAAAATGGTTTCCCAATTGTTTAGCAAAAATCTACAAAAATTCCTTCTTAAAGGTAACATGTTTATCTTTCTAAAATGGTATTTCTTGCCCCCAAATTCATTCCCTAGTGCTCCCAGCAAAATTCTTTTTAAAGTCTAAGTTCCGAACTAAAAAACAGAGTTTAAAACCATTGCTCTGCCTAAACTTAAACAATTAATTTAGAAATTGGAAATGATAATTTTTATAATTTATATGGTTAGAAAGCTTATTTTGTATAGTTTTTATATGTGTAATTTGAAAAAGATAAGTACAAAAGTGTAAAATTGTTAAAAATCGAGCTATGTTTAGACAGAGACCAAAAACAGAACAACCACCTTATAGGTCATGGATGAACCCGGATTTGAGGTTATCTTACAAAGATACCAAAATTAAAGTTGTAGAATTTTGTTTCTAGTTTCATTGGGGACAAATTTTACAAAAATCCAATGGTTAGATTTTGAGAAAAGAGCAAAACATTAAGGTCTGTCCAGAGGCTAACGTGAAGACAGCCACTGCCACTTGTGTTAAATTAAGATTTCATTGTGAAAACTTTGTCAAATATTTTTGATAAAATTTGGGCATGGTCTCCTTTGTATTAGGAGCCTTCCCAAACAATTAAAGAGTCAAAAAGATAAAAATCTCACATCCCTGCAAGGCATGACAGATTCAATCAAGAGAGGAAAACACTCAAAATAGCCAATCAATAAAAAACAATTTCAATACACATCACAACAACATCAAATGGAGGCATACATACATCCCTATGGTTGAAACCCCCAAAGACAACCATAGTGTTAATTTACATTCACAAGAGAGTTCTCCTTACCTAGCTCCTTAGCTCACACGAAGAAGAGAAAAGGATTAAGAGGAGAAGGCAATGTGAAGGTGATGAGGAAGTGAGCTGCCAAGCTCACATGCAAGCTTTCAAGCTCACATGCAAGCTTTCAAACAATGAAGCAATGGTTTCCTTCCTCCTTGAAGTGTGTTTCGGCTAGGTGCTTCTAAGAGAGAGGAAAGCTTTTTGGCTAGCTAACTTGCTTGCTAAGTATTTGTGTGTGATTAAATGAGAAAATTAGTTTGGGTGGGTATTTTGTTGACGTGGCCGTGAGTTTAGGTGATGGGAGGGGTTTAGGTGTCACACTTGGGCACTTGCATGTGATGAGTTATTAGTTAATAGGGATTAGTGTAATTAAGTGTATCGAGTTTAGTTTACATAGTGTAATTTTACACTGTGTAATTGTAATGAAATGTGATTTAAAATTTTAAAACTTAATTTCAAACATCCAATTAATTTTATAAAACTTCTTGTAATGAAAACTTTTCTATTTGCTCAAATAAAATTTTCTCTGTAAAGAAATTGTTCACAGATAAATTTTATAAGAGGTAACTTGATGTGCAAGTTACTAGAATTTAAAATGATTAAAACCAATTTGCAGCCAATTAATTATTTAATACATATCAATAGATATTTTAAATAATTACTACTAGTAATTAATCACAGCTCAATTAATTACTAGCAGACATTCCAGGCAATCAATCACAGACAACTTTGAGTACTTGAATATTAAGTACGTACTACACTGCACATACTAAATAAATAAAATAACACATACAATTTAATTACACAGAATTTTACAAACAAACTTACAAACAAGTAGTATAGAAAAGTAATTACAGAGAATTAATTCTAGATAATTAATTACAAAGAGTTACCCATAGAGAAACTTCTATCACAAGCAATTAGTTTCATTGAATTAATCACATAGATTTTAATTACAGAGAATATTATGTCCCTTGATTTTCTTAAATCTTTTCCTATTTGATCATTATAAAGAAATACCTATATTATTTATTTTCCTTCATTTTTCTTAATCACTCAATTAATTACTAACCATATTTAATTACTCAAAACATATCTTTTTCTTATTTAAAGGAAACAATTAAATCTCAATTAATTCCTAATCAAGTTACTCACGTTCCTACTTACTGGGTTGTAATTTTCGGAGTGTTATAGAGAACATGCAATTTAATTTCTAGGAGTTATCAATCAAAACTTTAAAATTAATTCCACCACCACAAATCTAACTAACAGGAACAAATGAATACATATATGTATCTAATGGTCCATCATCAACCTTAACAACCTTTGTTCCATATTGAAAGTTGATTTTGTACTTATGTGAGGTAGGTATGAAATTCCTGATATTAGAAATGACATTGAACGAATGGATAGAGTAAACCGAACCCTTGTCTAGAATATTTTGAAACCGATAAATGAGAGCCTTGAAGTGGATCAGAAGGTCACTAGAAGGGGGTTGAATAGTGACACTGACACGAACACGGAAACGAAAATGGATCGCCTTGAAAATTCAGATTTAGGAATCGATTTTAGTTTTCTATTAGAGAAGGATATTGACGCCACACTCAAGAAATAGGTGAGAAGGTGAGTGATAAGTCATAAGATTGATCGCCACAAGTTGCCTTAATAAGATTAGATTCAGTTATTTGCCCAAGAACCAAGGGAAGCTCTCATAAAAGGAGAAAACTCATATTTCATTCAAAACTCAACCTCCTTCAAAGCTACAAAGTTTCTCCTATTTTATAGGCTAGGCTTCCTTCTAAACTTTGCACTGAGCAATTAATTCCCACTAAGCTTTTATTTTCCCTTAGGAAATGAATTCCCACTAAACATTAAACTTCCACTAGAAATAAAACCCCACTAACCATCATAATGATTCATTAAGTCCCACTAACCATTATAATGGCTTAGGAAGCCTAAAAAAACACAAAAACTGACCTAGAACATATGAAAAGTCATATGAACTTATTACAAAAAATTAAATACGAAATTCATGGAAAATTAGAAAATGGGCCTCAATTGGTTCTTTAGCCCAAAAGCTATGTCTTCCATCCAAATAAACTCCAGCCCACAGCTGCATCTTGAATATAAAGTGTTGGGCTCATTGTGCTCTCCAAATTAATGTCTTTAAGTTTGCTGAAATTGTCTTCACAATGTAGATATGAGATAATTCTTGATTTGGGCACCTGTATCCATTGCAAAACATATTTGAAATAATTGGACCTCGACGGGATCATATCATTCCCTCCCTCTTCAAAAAGATTTGTCCTCGAATCAAGTTCATCATCTACATCAAACAATGTTAAGTCAGCAACAATAAAAGTGGCATTGACTTGATACTTACCATGAAACTCAAGTTTATAAGCATTATCATTGATCTTTTCAACTACTTGGAATGGCCAATGCCTCTTGGTTACAATATCAAGTTTCTTTGAAATATCAAGTTCATATTCATATGATGCTTTGCTTTCCACCTTTGGAAGCACTTCTTCAAGTCCCTTCAAAACATAATCATCATTTATAAACAAAGGGTTAGAACATATGACTTTGCATTCCTCCTTTGGAACCACTTATTTGATTTCCTTCAAAAGAGAATCATCACAATTAAACAATGGGTTAGAGTAGAAACAAGAATATTCTTCCTTTTGTTTATTTTCTCTCTCAACTCTTTCTCTTTCATATCTTTTTCTTTTAACTTTTTTTCTCTCTCTATTTTTCTCTCAATTCTTTTTCTTTTTTTCTTTCTAGTTCTCTCTCCTTTTCTTTTTCTTTTATTTCTTTTGTCAATGTCTCCCACCTTGGGCATTGAGAGATCATATGCCCTCTTCCAGAACACATGAGACATTCTTGTTCCCTACTTCTAGTTGGATGAACAGATGTAGTGAGTTTAGCACTAGTGGAGATACCCTCCCTCTTTTGTTTCGTCCTCCAACCTAGCCTTTCATCTCTCTCATTTGAAATATAGAGAAATACACTAGAAGGGGGGTTGAATAGTGTATTTATAATTTCTTTGAAAAACTTTAACTAATGTGAAGATAGTATATCTTAAGTTTTACAAGAACTTAGTAAAACAGAAGATTATGCTATCGTCCAGCAGTTCAAAAGCAACAGTCCAATGAAACTGCTTTTTCTTGCTTTTCGTTAGAACACACGTAAAAGATAATCGTAGATAAAATGTGTAAAGAAACACTTTCGTAGTATGTTGAAGAGATAGTTTAATAGATATGCAAATAAGCTAGAAAGCGAGAGAATATAACACTTAGTTTTATACTGGTTCACTCAACTGAGCTACGTCCAGTTCTCCTTCAAAAACTTTTGAAGGGTTCTACTAATCAAGATCTGATTACTCTCAAGTATTTTAACCTTGCCACTTCTGGCAACAAGTATTCTCTAGGCCACTCCTGGCACACCTTTAATCTCCCCTTGAGATTAAACACAAACCCAAGTATTCTTTAACACTAAGCCACTCCTGGCTTTCCAAACAGAATTGTTTGAGTATAGAAAGTAAGACTAACTCTCACAGAGAGGATATTACAGTAAACACGAATATACAAAATCGCTTAGCAAAGCTAAGAAGAAAGCTCGTTTTGCTTAAGTATTGATCGTCCAATCGTTTTGACAGAGATTCAGCTCTTTATAAAATTTTTGTCAGTCTGATACATGAGCTCATTTCTCTATTTATAGGCAGCTTGTTGAAAGGTATCTGTTGTGGGATCTGTTCCTTTGCCAAGAGCGGTTCTCTTCCAAAGCATGTGACCGTTGTCACGTTTTGACTTAGGGTGGAAAGATAGAGGAGACAGCCGTACATATAGCGCCTCTCCTACTTGTACTTTTTCTGCAAAGAGAAGCTTCTTCTTTTCCTGTTCAATACTATTCGAAAAATCAAATAGAATGTCATATTAAAATGTGAGAGAATAATCGTTGCATTATATAGAATCAACATTGAAAACGTATTTCCTTATAATATTATTTTAAGATAGAAACTACAGAGTGGGTTATATAGTCATTGGACGCTTGCTCTCACAGGAGCATTGGACGTTGTTTGTAGAATTCTTACAAAACACATTTGGACGCTTTTCTTATTAAAACATAAAGTCGAGGTTTGAGAGATACAATACCATTGCGGAATTGGACGACGTAAATCCTATAACACTCAAACTAGATCATTAGATACTTCAAAATTTATCCTTTAGTTGTTATCATCAAAACCGAAATTCGAGGGGTTGGACATCGTCCAAGGTCTTAGAACCTAACAATCTCCCCATTTTTGATGATGACAAATAATGGTAAATTTTGATGTTAACAGTCACATAATCATATATGAATACAATGAATCAAGTCAGAGATGATTATGTTATGCCAGTGTATAAATGTGAAATGAAGTACTCCCCCTGAGTTCAACATTTCTTATGCATCTGATAACAGAGAAATATAAAAAGCAAGAATATATCAGGTATAACAGATATCAGAGTGTAAAACATATCAAGGATATGGATGCGGAATTTATGAAATAAACACCTCATGTTTTGATAAAGATGCCAACATTTTTATATACAGAGTGTTTAGCTATTTACTTCTATGACATCAAAATTCCAATTTCTCCCCCTTTGTCATTAACAAAAAAAGGTTTGAAAGATGGAAAAATGATTGAACCATCATGGTCACCTTATGGCTGTGGAGGTGGTTCTTATGGTGGTGGTGGTGGTTGTTCTGGTGGCGCTTGTATAGGTGGTGCTGGTTGAGGAGGTTGTGGTTGGACGGGTGGAGCTGCATGAGCAACTTGTCCAAGCAAGGTGGTTGCTGTATTTTGAATCTGGTTCACAAGCGTCTGGGAGAGACTCATGAACTGTTCAATGATGGCATTCTGCAGCATCAGACGATGTTGAGCAGCCTCAGCCTGTTGCCTTTGCTGAAAAGCTTGAAGAGCTGCTTCGGTTTCCAGCTGTTGTTGCCTCAGAGCCTGTTGCACTATCTTGTGAACACGATCTTCTGAGACTCCTTGAGGTTCAGCAAATCGCAAGGGATGGATGCCCCTTGGACTTGAAGATCCGATGGGAACTAGTTGTCGTGTGCCCGAATGTGCTTCAGTAGATGCATCAACAATGGGGAAGCTGGTGATATCTTCAGCAGTAGGCTTTGCTGCAGTTGCTTCCATTGGCTTGGATGCTTCAACAACGAGCTCTCTATCATCCTTGGACTTTCCAGATTGGACGGTAGGTTCTTCATGTGACGTGACAAAGTGTTCCACGTCCACTGGTACAGATGAGTCCAGGTCAAGATGAGCTAGCACCTTTGTTACTTTGGCAGATGCTTCATCCAACTCTGCCTGTGTAGCTTTCGACTTAGCAACCTTATCTTCCTTTTCTATGGTTGCGGTCTCAGCTTCCACAAGAGCCAGCTGCTCTAGACGAGCTTATTCTGCTGCTGTGGCTTCTTCTGCTTTGTACTCCTCATGCAGAGTTTGGAGTTCCTCCACAAACTCTGTGCGATCCAGTGTTCGAAGATCAAACACTTTGTTGCTTCTGATTTTTGGCAATGTCTTCATTAACTCTAGATAATCATCTGAATCTTTCAGAAAGCAGGTAAAGGTGTCTGAGAAGTGGTGAGTCTTTACTGGACGCAGCACCTCAATACCATGAGGGGGTGAACAAAGTCATCCTTGGAGCTGCCTGAGGAGGAGGCTTTCTGGAATCGTTCCATAAGATCTGGCGCCAGAAGATAATGGAATCAAAGGTTCCGAGTGAACGCGTAAGCTTACCAGTCTTGTCAAACAGATGACCCTAGGTATGAGAGGATTTTTGCAGGGTTTCAACTTTCTCTTCCCTGCTTGGCATCTCAATGCCGTAGAACTTGTAGCCTTTCTTGCGACCAGCATCATATAAAGGCAGTCTAGGACATACCCTGTCTGGTACAAACTTTATTTCTGTGGCGCGGCTTATGTGAAGGTTTGGTGGGTAGGCGATGGCTTGGTTTGGTATATACATTTGTTGTAGAAGTTTTCCAAGTTCATCATAGTCGCTTGGCTGGAAGTTTAGGACTGGAGTTCCAGCTGGTAGAGGCAGGAACTTTGTGATTGGAGTCCAGATTCGAACATCCTTGACCCACCCTACATCTGGACGCTGCTTCGTTATGGAATGGTCCATACTTTCTTTAATGGCCAACTGCAACTCTGCAGCCAGTTCAATATCCTTGTTAACAGGGGACTTCTTGGACGGTGCCTTCATTTTTCTTGGAGCCTTCCCTTTCTGCTCCGCAACCATCTTTGTGAATCGAGAGGCAACCTCCATCTCTGGTTTATGCAGATCTTCTGCTGCTGGACGCACTCTTTGCTGAGTTCCAGTTGGACAGGAGTAAAGATGAGGCATGCGGATCAAGTGTGGGTACACTTCTCTCGTCCAATTGGGCATAGGGTTGCTGATGATCGCTCCTTCTGGCATAGCAGAATAAGCAGTTGAAGAAACATGAGCGCAATTATACCTCGTCCACTCTGGTGCTGAGACAGTAGTGAAATGCCGCTTCAAAGGCTCTTGTAGAGGCCTCCGGATCACATCACTTTTCTTACAGTAATTCTGGTCATTTCGTGTAAGGAATGCAACCGGGAAACGTTCTCTGTCTTTTTCTTCTTTGGTTTTCTGCTTGGGGGGTATAGTCCATGGGGACCAGGTATCGCTCCATGCATCCCTTGGACGCACAAACTTGGACAGGTCCAAGCGAAGATGTGGATGCTGGGTTGTTGATGTGGATGGAGCACTGGGTGTTGTTGGTAGTAGGGTGCTGGTGGATATGTTGTCGGTGTCTTGAGAGGAAGTTGGTAGAACTGCAATTCTCCTTGGCCTTGCTGCCTGAGTCTTTACTCGTCGTGGCACGTTAGAAGGAAAGGAAATTGGTTTTGCAGGTTGTACCTTCTGCTTCTTTTGCTGAGGACCCTTCGTCTCCTCTGCCTTCTTCATGATTTGACCAATTGGGATCTGGTCATCATCATCAGAGTCATCCAATAGTTGAAGCTTCTGAACCTTTTGCTTTTCTGGAGCAAGCTTTACTGGTGCTGCCTTTGGACGCTGCTCAGCTTGAGCAGGTTTGGACGCATCAGTCCTTGGACTCTTCTCTGCTGGGAACTGAGCAGTGGATGTGTCAGCATGTCTTTTCTTGGTTCTTCTCTCCTTTTCAGCATCTTCCTCATGCTTCTGAGACATTTGTCGTGTGATCTTTCTGCCCTCTTGTTCCTCCATCAGCCTTTTGATCTTTTTGCCAATACCAAGAAGATCAATCTCTTCTTCATCATTATTGGAGATGATCTTGCTCTGTTCATGTCATTGCTTGTTGATGGTGTCCTCGTCCAAGTCCCTTAAGACCTTGGCTGTTAGCTTGATCTTCATAGGTTTTATGTTGGACTCACCAAACAGTTGTTGTGTTGCTACCATTGGCCCTTTCTTCACAATAGCTTCGTAAACATCTTCTTCCAGTTCATCAAAGAAGCGTTGATAGACCTTCTGGTCCTAGAAGATCTTGTTCATCAGGGCGGCGTAGAAAATGTCATCATTACCACCCACAGACTTCATCATTCTCACGATATTGACGTAAATGGTGTGAGGGAGATTGAAGGGAATACCTTCCATAATATGGAATATCACAAACTTGTGTAAGTCCGTGACTGAGTCCTTAGACCCAGCTTTGTGCAGGATACTCTTGTTGCACACCTGCTGCCAGATTTTTGCTTCCTCACACAGGTTCCTGTACTCAATCTTTATTGAATCGGTGGATTTGGTCTTGCAAAGCACGGTCGCAACGTAATTACCGTACTGCTTGGCCCAGTCTGTTCTGTACTGGTTCTGCTCCCTAATGCAACCAGTTACCTTTGCAATGGTCTCAGTGGACAGTGTCACCTCTCGTCCAAGAACCGTGGCCACGAGCTCCCTTGAGCTCTGGAACTTGGCATTTCTCCAGAACATTCTGATCAACTCAGGGAATATTTTCTGGTTTTCATTGAAGTAGCCTCTGATTCCACACTTCAGAAGGCTCTCGTTCAGGTTCAGTCCCAGCTTCTCAAGCTTTTCGATGTCGAAGAAGTGCTCAATATGCGCTGTAGCAGCTCCTTGGCACACAACTGTGGTTTCAGGGTAAGTGAGGACGTCGAGTTCCGAGTTGCTTGAGTTTGCAGAGTTTGACATGGTAGAAAAGTTTGGATTTTTAGGTTTTCTGAGAGGGTTTTGGGTTTCTGAGAGAGAGAGTGTGTGTTTAGGGTGATGATAATCTCAGAGAAGATGGATACGGTGGTGTTTTTCTGTGATGAATTGATAAGTGTATATTTGGGCTTTGTTTGGAGGATATGAAACGGTTTTGGGCTTTTTGAATATTTGAAATGTAAACGACGCCATAAAACCCGCCATGATGAGACGTGCGAAGAATGTGGGTAACTGTGTGCGGTTACTAACATTTTGGTGACTCAGCATAGAGTATTAGCTCATACTTACTCTTAAAACGATCCGTTTTGATTATTTGAACAAAACAAGAAAAACTAAGATAAAAAAAAAACATCGTCCACATATTGGACTTAAGTGAAATATATGTAATGCATGTGCATGACTCTAGTGTTCCTTGGACGACATGTCCTTTGGACGCTATGGTTTTATTGGACGCATCATGTAGATGTTAATCATTCCTTTACAGAGTCCATGCCAAGTTTGTTCCTCAGAAGGATTAACTTGTCTTCAGTAAGGGGTTTGGTGAATATATCAGCAAGCTGATTATCTGTGGTTACAAAGTGTAATTCCACAGTACCCTTTTGAACATGGTCTCTTATAAAGTGATGTTTGATCTCTATATGTTTGGACCTTGAATGCAATATGGGATTTTTAGAAAGATCTATGGCAGCTTTACTATCACAGAAGATAGGAATGTTACTCTCATATATGTTGTAGTCCTCAAGTTGATGTTTGATCCACAAGATTTGATAACAGCATTTTGCAGCTGAAATATACTCTGCTTCAGCAGTGGACAGAGCAATGGTTCCTTGCTTCTTGCATGTCTAGGAGACTAGATTACCACCGATGAAGTGACACCCTCCACTGGTGCTTTTTCTTTCAATTCGATCTCCAGCATAATCAGCATCACAGTATCCTATTAGCCTGAAATCTTTCTGCCTTTTGAAATATAACCCAAGGTTAGTGGTTCCAGCAAGATATCGAAAGATTCTTTTAACAGCAGTTAAGTGAACTTCCCTTGGGTCATATTGAAATCTGCCACATAAGCATACGCTGAACATGGTGTCAGGTCTGGACGCTGTGAGGTATAGGAGTGATCCTATCATACCTCTGTATAGAGTATTATCTACTTTCTTTGAGTTGTCGTCCAGTCCAAGTACTGTTGTTGGATGCATAGGAGTTTTCATTGGTTTTGCATCGTCCAACTTGTACTTCTTTAGCAGCTCTTTGACATACTTAGTCTGATGTATATATATTCCCTTTTCAGTTTGTTTGATTTGAAGTCCAAGGAAGAATTTCAGCTCACCCATCATGCTCATCTCGAACTTTGTTTGCATTAATTTGGCAAAATCTTCACAGAGAGACTCATTAGTGGCACCAAATATGATATCATCAACATATATTTGTGCAATAATAAAATCAGAAGAGTAGTCTTTGCGAAATAATGTAGTGTCTACTTTTCCTCTTGAAAAACCATTTTCTGACAGAAATGAGCTGAGTTTTTCATACCAAGCTCTAGGGGCTTGTTTCAACCCATATAAGGCTTTGTTAAGTTTAAAAACATGGTTTGGAAAATCATCACTTTCAAATCCTGGGGGTTGTTCCACATAGACTTCTTCCTTTATGAGTCCATTGAGGAATGCACTTTTTACGTCCATTTGATATAGCTTCATATTGCTATGAGCTGCAAATGACAGTAGAATGTGGATTGCCTCCAGACGTGCAACGGGAGCATAAGTTTCAGTATAATCTATACCTTCTTGTTGTGAGTAACCTTTTGCTACCAACCTTGCTTTGTTTCTCACAACATTACCTGCTTCGTCCAGCTTGTTTCTGACACCCACTTTGCTCCTACAGCTTCTTTGTCGTTGGGGGGTTCTACTAGCTTCCAGACATTGTTCTTTTGAAATTGGTCAAGTTCTTCTTGCATTGCTTTGACCCAGCCTTCATCTTCTAAGGCATCATCCACAGTCTTAGGTTCTATTTGAGATATGAATGCTGTGTGACCTTGCTGTCGTTGAAGTGAAGATATGGTTTTGACTCTATCTTTTGGATCTCCAATGATTTGCTCCTGTGGATGATGTTTCTTCATTTGCCAGTTGCGTCCATTTGGTTCTATTTGTTCTGCGACTGGACCGTCCAGTGGTGCATTTGACTCTTCAACTGAGACATCATGGTTGGACGAATCTGATGACTTACTTGCATCATCCAATCTGAGATCTGCAAATGATTTGTCCAGCTCTGATAATTCCTTATCAGGCTTGTTGTCATTAAACTTCACATGGATAGCTTCTTCAACAACTAAGGTTCTAGAGTTATAAACTCTGTATGCCTTTGAAGTTTCAGAATATCCAAGCAGTATTCCTTCATCACACTTAGAATCAAATTTTCCCAGGTTATCCTTAGTGTTCAGAATGAAACATTGACATCCAAATGGATGTAAGTAGGATATGTTGGGTCTTCTACCCTTCCACAATTCATATGGAGTCTTTTTCAATATCGGCCTTATATAGATTCTGTTTTGTAAATAGCAGGCAGTATTCACTGCTTTAGCCCAGAAATGTTTAGGGGTTGAATTATCATTCAACATGGTTCTGGCCATCTCTTGGAGCGACCTGTTTTTCCTCTCAACTACACCATTCTGTTGTGGTGTTCTAGGTGTTGAGAAGTTATGAAGGATACCATTATCCTCACAGAACCTTTGAAAACTTTCGTTTTCGAATTCTCCCCCGTGATCACTTCTGATAGAAGTAATGCATACTCCTTTTTCATTTTGAACTCTTTTGCAGAGGTTATAAAAGGCCTTAAAGGACTCATCTTTGTGGGATAGGAATAAGACCCATGTCCATCTAGTATAGTCGTCCACTATAACCAATCCATATCTTTTACCACTTACCGAGGCTGTTCTTGTGGGTCCAAACAGATCAATATGTAACAGCTCAAGAGGTCTAGAAGTGGAAACAATGTTTTTACTTTGAAAAGAACTTTTCACTTGTTTTCCTTTCTGACAAGCTTCACAAAGAAGATCATCTTTATATGACATACTTGGTAGTCCTCTTACGAGGTTGTGCCTGTTCAGCTTTGAGATTAACCTCAAGCTTGCATGACCAAGTCTTTTATGCCATAACCAATGATTTTCTTGTACAGAAACTAGGCATGATACATTTTGACTTGATAGTTCCCCAAGTTTAATCTTATACAAATTGCCTTGCCTCTTTGCGGTAAAGAGAAGGGATCCATCAGAGTTTTTGACTGTACATTCACCTTTGTTAAAGGCAACATCATATCCACTGTCACATAATTGGCTTATGCTAAGTAGATTATGTTTAAGACCTTTAACATAAAGAACTTTATCAATACAAGGATAGGGTGGTATACCAATCTTACCTACGCCAGCTATCATCCCTTTCTGATTCCCTCCAAAAGTGACTGTCCCACCAGTCTTGGGTAGGAGGCTTTGGAACATACACCTTTCTCCTGTCATGTGATGTGAGCACCCGCTGTCCAGGTACCATGATTGGAGTTTCTTTCCTGCTGTTAAGCATGTCTGCAACAGGAACAATTTTATCCTTAGGTACCCAGATTGACTTGGGTCCTTTTTTGTTAGCTCGAAGGGCATTGAATGCTCCCTTCTTAGGCAGGTGTCTGCATTTGGACGTTATATGTCCAGGTTTCCCACAGAAGTAGCAAACATTTGTTTCCTCATCATGAATGTATTTCTTTCCCTTATATCCATGTCCTGACCTGTCATTTGGTCTCTTACAACCTTCATATTTTAAAAGATTTTTGAGGTTGTCAGAGCTCTTGACAAAGTTTGACAGATCTTTCTTTAGGCTGTCAATTTCTTCATGAAGTTTTACAACATCATGTGGTTGACCTCTTAAGGAAGTATCTGCTTCAACTTTCAGAAGCTTCTCAACTAGCCTTTTGTTTTCTGCGTTGAGATTTCAAATCTCTATGGAAAGATTTCTTTCTCTAGTCCTTGAATCCTCACAGGATTTATGGGCTCAAGCAGCATCATTCCAGAGAGTTCGCCTCTCCATATTTGTAATTTCATTTTGCCTTGAGAGCTCTGTAAACTTTTTCTGTAAATCCTCCTTTTCACTTTCCAGCTGTCTAACACTTTTTTCTAAAGCTTCTTTTTCTTTTGAAAGTGATTTGGATGATTTCTTTAAAGTTCTATAGGCCTTTGACAGAATAGAAGAGTTTGAAAGTAGTTCATGATAAGCTTCTTAAATTGAATCTATGTCATTAAAATCTACCTCATCTTCTTCTTCTGGTTCAGAAGAGTCAGTTAAGGTGTCTGCCATCAGACATATGTGTGCTTCCTCTTCTTCTCCATCGTCCGATGATGAGTCATCATCCAGGTCTTCCCATGTGGACATCAGAACTTTCTTGCCCTTTCCTTTGCTGAAGAATTTCTTCTTCTTGTCCTTGCTTTTGTCGAGATCTGGGCATTATGATTTGAAGTGTCCTGGCTTTTTGCATTCGTAGCATACAATTGGACTCTTCTCCTTCTTTTCTTTGAAGCCTTTCCTGTTTAGGTTTCTCCATCTGGATCCACCTTTCTTCTTCCACATAGCATGTATCCTTTTGGATATAAAGGATAGTTCATCATTCTCGTCTGAGTCATCATCTTCATATTGTTCGTCTGATGATGTTTCAGCTTGCATGGCTTTGGAAGATGATGCTTTCCTTGGCTTCTGGACGCTGAGCGCCAGAGACTTATTTTTTTTACCATCACTATCTTGATGCAGTTCTAGTTCATGCACCTTGAGAGTTCCCACGAGTTCTTCTAGGGACATATCGTCCAGTTCCTTTTTTGTTCTCAAGGCTGTAACCTGTGGTCTCCATTTCCTAGGCA
Source organism: Pueraria montana var. lobata (assembly GCA_026413185.1). Taxonomy (NCBI): domain Eukaryota; kingdom Viridiplantae; phylum Streptophyta; class Magnoliopsida; order Fabales; family Fabaceae; genus Pueraria; species Pueraria montana. The sequence goes on from CM048655.1 coordinate 5,582,602, forward strand.
AACTTCTTAGAATTTTGTCAATATGTTCATAGTTATTGTAATCTTTACCATGTGCTCTAAGTTCATTTAGTATGGTTTGAAACCGTCCAAACATACTTTGTATGTCCTTATTTTCTTCCATACTAAACAACTCATATTGACGAGTAAGGAGACTGAGTTTGTTACGTTTTACCTGAGTGGAACCCTCATACGTTAACGCAAGAGTGTCCCACATTTGTTTTGCGCTTTTGAGACTGTGCACCTTGTTGTATTCTTGTTCGCTCAGTGCACACATGATGATGTTTCTAGCTCTGGAGTTGAGATAAAATCTTTGTTTTTGTTCTTCCGTCCATCTAGCCTTTGGGATTTCGTTGAGGCTCGCATCAAGTGGAATATAGTCGCCCATCTCAACAACTTCCCACATGTCAATATGGCTAGATTCAAAGAATGCTATCATTCTTTGTTTCCAGTAATCATATTTGACACCCTTGAAGAGTGGTGGTCTGTTCACAGCTTGTCCTTCGTTTTCCATCTTTCCTAGGATCTTTCCTCTGTACTGCTAAGTACTCAACCCAAGAGGTCGAGCTCTGATACCAACTGAAATATAGAGAAATACACTAGAATGGGGGTTGAATAGTGTATTTATAATTTCTTTGAAAAACTTTAACTAATGTGAAGATAGTATATCTTAAGTTTTACAAGAACTTAGTAAAACAGAAGATTATGCTATCGTCCAGCAGTTCAAAAGCAACAGTCCAATGAAACTGCTTTTTCTTGCTTTTCGTTAGAACACATGTAAAAGATAATCGTAGATAAAATGTGTAAAGAAACACTTTCGTAGTATGTTGAAGAGATAGTTTAATAGATATGCAAATAAGCTAGAAAGCGAGAGAATATAACACTTAGTTTTATACTGGTTCACTCAACTGAACTACGTCCAGTTCTCCTTCAAAAACTTTTGAAGGGTTCTACTAATCAAGATCTGATTACTCTCAAGTATTTAAACCTTGCCACTTCTGGCTACAAGTATTCTCTAGGCCACTCCTGACACACCTTTAATCTCCCCTTGAGATTAAACACAAACCCAAGTATTCTTTAACACTAAGCCACTCCTGGCTTTCCAAACAGAATTGTTTGAGTATAGAAAGTAAGACTAACTCTCACAGAGAGGATATTACAGTAAACACGAATATACAAAATCGCTTAGCAAAGCTAAGAAGAAAGCTCGTTTTGCTTAAGTATTGATCGTCCAATCGTTTTGACAGAGATTCAGCTCTTTATAAAAATTTTGTCAGTCTGATACATGAGCTCATTTCTCTATTTATAGGCAGCTTGTTGAAAGGTATCTGTTGTGGGATCTGTTCCTTTGCCAAGAACGGTTCTCTTCCAAAGCATGTGACCGTTGTCACGTTTTGACTTAGGGTGGAAAGATAGAGGAGACAGCCGTACATATAGCGCTTCTCCTACTTGTACTTTTTCTGCAAAGAGAAGCTTCTTCTTTTCCTGTTCAATACTATTCGAAAAATCAAATAGAATGTCATATTAAAATGTGAGAGAATAATCGTTGCATTATATAGAATCAACATTGAAAACATATTTCCTTATAATATTATTTTAAGATAGAAACTACAGAGTGGGTTATATAGTCATTGGACGCTTGCTCTCACAGGAGCATTGGACGCTGTCTGTAGAATTCTTACAAAACACATTTGGACGCTTTTCTTATTAAAACATAAAGTCGAGGTTTGAGAGATACAATACCATTGCGGAATTGGACGACGTAAATCCTATAACACTCAAACTAGATCATTAGATACTTCAAAATTTATCCTTTAGTTGTTATCATCAAAACCGAAATTCGAGGGGTTGGACATCGTCCAAGGTCTTAGAACCTAACATCATTAGCTCTTCTTTTTCTCTCTTCTTCTATATGTATTCTTTGATATTTTCTTGGAACATATCTCTTTCTCATCAAGGTCTTTATCTCCAACTATGTTGCCACTGGGGGTTTCATTGAATCTCTTCCTATCTCTCTTTTCTTTGTCCCACCAAATAAGAGCATAATCTTTAAATTCTAGAGTGGCCATCTTAACCTTTTCCTCTTCACTATATTGGTAGCATGCAAACACTTGCTCCATTTTCATCTCCCACTTTAAGTAAGCCTCCGGATCACTCTTTCCTTGGAAGCTAGGAACCTTTACCTTCAAAACCTCTAACTCTTTCCACCTTTATGTATGTCTCCTATTTCTCCTTTCCAACCCATCCATACCAAAGCCCTAATGAGTAGTCATAGCTTCAAACAAACAAGTAAAAATATGGATCCTCTCAACTCACTAAGTGTTTCACTCAAATAATGGGATCACTCGTGTTTCACACAATCAAGGCTTTTACCCGATGATGATCTCACCACTCTTACCTTTTACCACTCAACTTCCTCTTGTAAGTTCTTAAAGAGAGAACCTTATCAATGATGCTTTTTCAAGACAACAAGGGGAATAATCAAGTGACTTAGAATTTAGAGAACAAAAAGCAAACAAGGAATATGACAAGAACAAGAAGGATAGACAAAACAAAGATAAAGAACAAAAACACCACAAGATTAGATGACACAAAGACAGTATAGAGTCCTTCCAATTCACAAAAGAAAACTTTGTTTTTCCTTTTTTGTTTTTAGAAACTAGATTGTGCAATAGGTTGTTGATGCATTCTCGAATCCTCTTAAATATTTTTTTTCACAACTTTTTTATTCAAACAAAATATAATCATTCTAGCAACTATTTTTTTTATTTTTCTTTTTTTGCACGAATTTCTTTCTTTCTTTTTTTTTTTGGACAGAGCTCAAAATTCAACTAGAAATCTACTGTTGAACACAAAGTAGATGAAGGGAAAATGAAAAGACACAAAAGGAAATAAAACAAGACTTAAAGAAATGGAACAGAATAGCGCAAGAAATAAGATGAACACAAACTAAAGAACTAGACAATTTTAAAAAGGATTGAAACAAAGAAAACTCAAACCTGAACTTCAAGGAGATGAAGCTTTGATGCCAAATGACACGAACACGGAAACGAAAATGGATCGCCTTGAAAATTCAGATTTAGGAATCGATTTTAGTTTTCTATTAGAGAAGGATATTGACGTCACACTCAAGAAATAGGTGAGAAGGTGAGTGATAAGTCATAAGATTGATCGCCACAAGTTGCCTTAATAAGATTAGATTCAGTTATTTGCCCAAGAACCAAGGGAAGCTCTCATAAAAGGAGAAAACTCAGATTTCATTCAAAACTCAACCTCCTTCAGAGCTACAAAGTTTCTCCTATTTTATAGGCTAGGCTTCCTTCTAAACTTTGCACTGAGCAATTAATTCCCACTAAGCTTTTATTTTCCCTTAGGAAATGAATTCCCACTAAACATTAAACTTCCACTAGAAATAAAACCCCACTAACCATCATAATGGTTCATTAAGTCCCACTAACCATTATAATGGCTTAGGAAGCCTAAAAAAACACAAAAACTGACCTAGAACATATGAAAAGTCATATGAACTTATTACAACAAAATTAAATACGAAATTCATGGAAAATTAGAAAATGGGCCTCAATTGGTTCTTTAGCCCAAAAGCTATGTCTTCCATCCAAATAAACTCCAGCCCATAGCTGCATCTTGAATATAAAGTGTTGGGCTCATTGTGCTCTCCAAATTATTGTCTTTAAGTTTGTTGAAATTGTCTTCACAATGTAGATATGAGATAATTCTTGATTTGGGCACTTGTATCCATTGCAAAACATATTTGAAATAATTGGACATCGACGGGATCATATTAGACACTTATTCGACTATGGCTTTTCTGCAAAAGAACACTCAGTTTCTGAAGTTTTATGATATATCAGAGAGTCAACTTCAAGAAGCTTTGTTGAGAGCAACCAATATCCCTTGATAGTACTTTGTATAAAATAGTTTTTCAACAATAACCATACAAAAATACTTTCGTATACTACTTTAGAAGTTACTCATAAAAGGTCAGATTCAGGGTAGGTAGAATATATTTTTGACAGTTAAGAACAATGAGTAGATGTATGCTTCTGGATGTTTAAAAATAATTTGAGCAGCTAAAAGAATTTTATATTAAAGATATAGCAGTTAAAAACCAAGCTACTCAAAATAAAGATTCAAAAACATACATATCAGAAGTAGTAAGAAGGATAAAGTACACAGAGGAATTATCCTAGTTTACCCTATAGGCTTTCCACTAACAGAAGCATCAACCGAGTATTCTTTCTTTCTTGAAGCCTCCCCAGGCTCCTACACCTTAGTATTCTCTAAGCCTCTGTAGGCTATCTACCCAAGTATTCCTTTGAAAAGCTTCTTCAGGCTTTGAACCCTTAGTAGCAACTACTACTTGACCCTCACAACAACTTGTTGCAGTCACACTCAATCTTTAGAAGCAACAGTCCCCTAACTATTTTGAGGTTCCCTATCCTAAGCGGGTTCTATTTGAACAAGTACTTAATACATCTCATAGGGAAAAACTCATTTGTAAGCTCCCCTAAGAAGATGTTTACAGAGGCTTATGTTGGTTATAATCTATAATGGTTCATGTAATTTTAAAGTGCTGATTTATATAAGAGATATTTAATGTGATGATTATTAAATATGAAAGGATAATTAAATCAGTGGGGTTAATTTTAGAGTTATTAAAATTATCCTTCTCCTATCCCTGTGTGAAAGATGGTTATGAGCAGTTAAGGAGTCAGTTTTTATTTTAAATAAAAACTGATTGTATAGAAAACAAAGAGGCACTTTTCATATACATTTTTTTTAAAAACCAAAATATATATAGAACCTGTATCTTCATCATTAGAGATACACTAAAAGGAAGGAAGAAAGGCGAGAAACTTGTCGTAAAGATCAAAGCACTGTTCAAGAACACATGATGGATCCGGGTAAGTTTTCTAAACTTTCTCATAGAAATTTACAGAGTATTATAGATGTGAGAAACATGTTATCCAAAATCCTATAGTGTAATTTCTTGTTAATTTGAAATTACACATGAGATTAAAATTATGCTTACAGCTTATATTTGTGTATAGAAAAAGATAAATGTACATGAATTTTTTAAGTAATCATGCTATCACTATAAAACTTTTAATCTTGGTTGAATTAGTTAAATTCAATGGTGTAGTTAGGCATAAGGATGACAAAATGGGTTTAATCTATCAGGGTGATTCATTTAACTGGTTAAATGTGGTAAAGAGTTATAGGCTGCATCTATGGTGGACCACTTTCACAAGTGGTCCATTATGCACCATTATTAGAAACCCTTAGATTAATCTAAGGTATACATTTTTATTGTGCACCTTCAGTACCATATCTTTATCCTTATTATCCCTCCCTCTCTCTCCACCATTTTCGGTGGTCCTTCCATTGTCTCCGACGACCCCATCACCACCCACCACCACCGTTCCCTTTTTGTCACCACTCACCCGTCACCACCCACTACCTCCGATGACTATTTTCTCCTCATCTTTTCTCAATATTTTGAATTTTGAAATGCTCTCCTTCCAAATCTGAGTTTCAAAATGTTCATCTTTTCTTCCATTTTGTTTCTACAGCAGATTCAGATCTCGAAGTCGAAGATCTGCGGCAGATCTTGGGGGTGGAAGCGGCGGCAAGTAAGGAACATGAGGAGGTCCTCTTCGAGATCGTCTTTGTCACCGTCGCCGAGATCTCTCCGGCGCCGATGACGTTCTTGTACACGACGAGGAGGTTGTCACTTGAGATCTGTAACTATGGAGATTGGATTTTGCTATGGAAATGTTGACGCAGTTCATGGTGAGGATGTCGATGAGGCTTTAGAACAGATTCGCGGAGTCGGAGATGCGAGATTGAAGCTGCGACAGTGGAGCGAAATCGCGACATCAGAGTTGTGACGGGGAGTTGCGATGTTGTGCCGGGACAGCGGAGCCCCGATGCCAGAGTCAGAACGACGAAACCGCGACAGAGTTGACGGCTTGTGGTATCGCAAGAGTAGGATAGGGAGGGAGAAGGGGAAAAAAAAGTGGAACCACCGCCGGAAATCGTCTCCGGCAGTGGTGCACGGCGGAGTGCTGGCAGAGAGTGGCTGTAGTTCTGTAGAGGGAATTGGGAAAGAAATCCAATGCGGAGGTTACATGGTATTATTGTAAACTTAAGATGAATCTAAAGGTTATTAAAAGTGGTCCACGGTAAACCACTTATAAATCTGGTGCACCATAGATGCAGCCAGCGTTATATGTGGTAAAATGGCTTGAGATTTCTAATATACTCTAAAAACGAGTTAAATATAACACAACTTATTTTAGAGTAGATTAGAAATGATTAAGTTAACCTATTAATTAAGTTGGGTTCGGTCAACCCATTAAGTTAACTTTTTTCTTTCTTATATTTATTTGTAATCCACTAAGACTTATTCATGGTCGTGGATTTATTGACGCTACTGAACTAAAAATTAATATTTCTAGTTTTGGCATTTTTAAAGTCATTGATAAGTGTATTTGATGTTTTAAGTATTTGTATATTTTGATAGACTAATTAATGATTCTTATAATTATGTTTAAATAATTTATTTTTTATTATTTGTTTTATTGGCAAGTCAAGCCATGAGTCATTTTTTTAATAGCTCGTGTTTTTTACTTTTAAATTATTTTTAGAGATTTTAAAAAAAGGAATAACTAATTTATATTTTTTACAATCATATAAATTACTTTCTTAAATAAATAATTGATTTTTTGAAAATTTAGTATTTTAGCTTATAAATAATTGATTTTATGAAAAATTAGTATTTTAGCTTATACATTGCAGAAATACTAAAAAAATAGACCCTCTAAATTAAGGGACTAAAACATAATTAAGTTAGTAATTTATATTGTGATACATTGTTATTTTTAATTAGTGATAATTTCTTTTAAAAAAATATTGAAATTTAGGTTAAAATTAAAGTTATTGAAAATGATAGATTAAGGGGGGTGTATTCAATTAGATTTTAAAAGACTTTTTTATATAAAAAAATCATGTGGATTTTAAAAAATTTAGTAAGAATGTAATGACTTTTAAGATTTTTTTTAAAGACTTTTATGTTTAGGATTTTGTAATTTGGATTTTAATGAATTTATAAAATATGAATTTATAAGATTTGAAAGGACTTTAAGGATTTACAAGATTTTAAAGTACTCCATGAATTTTTAGAAAACATTCATAAACCAGAGTCAATGAGAAAGATAACAAATAAATGATAAGGTTTAAATAAAGAAAAGTTAAACCAATACAAATTTTTAGATTCGGGATCTCTTTTATAGCATCCCAAACATCATTACTCTTCCTTTCTCTTTCTGTTTCTCCATGAGGTTAATTTTTTTTTCAAAATTGACTGCAATAGTCTCAATGCTAGTAGGAAGGTCTTCTAATACTTTAGCTTGATTGTTAGTCTCAACTTAGCTAAAACTCCCTTCATGCTTAGATCTATTCCTCTTAGGCAGGTAGGGTGGTTCACAATGATTTTGCAGTATGAACGCATCACTGTTAGGATCATATGAAAAGCGTGTAGGATTGGAAAAAAGGGATGACCAATTACTCTACCAATGTTATTGCCTTCAAGGAAGAGAGAAAGGTATGTTTGATGGGAAAAAGAAAAAGTTTGGAATAAGAGAGTAGAAAAATCTGAAGGGTTTGGGTGGAATTTTTTTATGTGTGTAGTATTTATACATATAACTAAAAAGTCACACAAAATCCATCAAAATCCAATTTACAAAATAATCCATTGAAATCTATATGATTTTGAATACCAGATGACTTTTTTTAAGTTGTAAAAAACTCGATTGAATACCACCGGATTTTATTGGCATGAAAAAATAATAAAAAATCTTAAAAATCTTGATCGAATACCATAAGATTTTTTATCTTCTTTAAAAATCTCGACTGAATACCACAATACTTTTTTATCAAAAAAATGTCTTTTAAAATCTTTCGAGATCCTAATTGAGTACACCCCCTAAAATAGACAAGAAGTTAAGAAAAATCCCTAAAAAAACTCTTGTTCTGGACCATATGCATGGTGGTTGACAACAAGCTTCGCAAGACTCCAAACAAACATCATCTTACCTTAACTCGACACTAATGCACCTTGTCATGCACACGTGACTGACATATCATCTCAGAGTGAAATACAATCTGCGTGACCCCTGATCATGCCCATGTAGACCACGTGACCTGTAACTGACTAACAAACTTTCCCACCAAAACCCAGGTATATTTAAGCAAAGTCAATACTTAGGTACATGAACTTCTCATTTTCTCCATGACATATGTAATGATATTTGTACATTTGGAAAACGTCCATCCAGTATCTATCCAGCACATGTGATTAATCACGTATATAAATATGGTTAATTTGTTTTACAAGTGGTTAATTATTATTAAACATTTCAATAACCTTGTGATATTATTAACTACATATTAATAATTGACACAATAATGTTTATTTACTCTTAACCACTCATGAGATAAAATTAACCATGTTTACATATGTAGTTAATCATATGTGACAGTCAATATTTTCACAACACAATTAACCACTTGTGAAATAAAGTTAACCATATTTACACATATGAGGAATGCTAGCGACTCTCTTTCTAACATTTTCTTACTAACACTCTCCATGTGATTGGTTAAAATTTATTGGAAATCACCAATTTTGGTGGGTCTCACTTCTAGATTAGGAGAGATAATCATTAAATGATAAGTGTGACCTACCAAAATTGTGATTTCCAACAAATTTCAACCAATGACATGGAGAGCGTTAGCAAGAGAGTGTTGGAGAGAGTGTCGTTAGCATTCCTCTTACACATATAATTAACCATGTGTGATGATTAATAGCCTCATGACATTATTAACTAGCTGTAAAATAAAATTAACCATATTTACAGATATAGTTAACTATGTGTTATGGTCTAAATTTCATGACTCTATTAAATCATATATTGATAATTGTATATAATTATGTTTCTTTACTTTTAACCATTTACGAAACAAAATTAATCATATTTATATACATAATACATAATTAACTACATATTCATGTGGACGTGCAGTGTAAAAAACCTGGATGTACGCTAACCTTTTTCCTTTCTCCATTTCTCATCTCCTTCACACACTGATTAGATCATCGGAGTCCTTACATGTGACCACTGCTAGAGCCCTTCGCCACCGCTAACGCAGTTGTGCGAAGCCAAATATCAGCTACTGAATATCTCTTTCGATTTCTCCACTGAACAACTGTCGTCAAAAAAACAATTAAAAACGCTTTCGTTGAAGAATAACATCTAAAAACACTTTTGTTCAAGATGATTATTCTAATTTATACATATTTAAAGGAATTACTTAAAAATAACTTTTGGTTTTAATCAGATTTTTAATTCTTTTAAACTTCATATTATAAAAAAAACTTTTAAAAATATTTTTTTTAAAAAGTGTTTTTTTTTTTAAAAGAATACATCAAACTACCCCCATAAACCAAAAACAACCCATTTTCTATCGATTTGAGAAGAGACTAATCGATTTTGATTCTTAAGTGTAAGATTGGGAATTTTCCTCCTGACCCGAACAGAGCATATAAAAACAGAAATAAAAAAGCGCTCAATCAGTGAGTTACGAATGAACGAGGATATATACCCAGACAACGTTCTTAAAATCTTTGAACTCTTTCCTTCTTTCGTGCCCTAGCTAGTAGTTCCACTCCAACTCCAACTCTCACCAGGTATCCCAAAATTTTCTCAAACTTTCCTTTTTCTTTTGATTTTGACGAAAAGGGTAGCATCTAGAAGCAAATAACATTAATATTAATATTAATAAATGTACATTCGGTGAGTGCTCTAACTAACTTTTTTCATCATATCAGAAATCTTTATCCCCAAATTAAAATTTTCGTTAATTGCAACCAAAGTCCCATCCGAAAGGCTCCCTTTGTGCACAAAACTTAAGAGTCTTATGACACTGTATTGCATAGTTGTAATATGAGTGTGTGTTGTGCTTTTTTTGGGTACAAGAGTATGATGCACTTCATTTGCCTCGAGCTTGCAATTTTGTTTTAATTAATACATATAATTGGTAGTTTGTATTGGTTATGTATTAATAATAGCTGTTGTTGTGTGTTTTTAAAAATGTTGTTATGCATTGGTCATTGAAAGAAATTTTTTTTTTTGATCCGTGTGAATCGAAGACACCAAGAGGTTTACAACATTCACGCAACCTGCTCAACCAACTGAGCTAGACCCCTTTGGTCATTGAAAGAATATTTTGTATCTAAACAGTGTGCAATTGATGTTTCTTGCAATTGTGTCATTTCATTCAAGTATCTTATTTTTACGGCGAAGCCGTCTAATATAATCTATTTAATTTTCTATTATCCACCTTAGTTTCAAACCTTGACTTGTTTTGTTTCCAGTGATGTTTCTGCCAAGTATAAGAAGTAAGAACCTTAACTATGTGCTCACCTTAACTTGTTTCTTTTAAAGTTTTTCATAGTGCCTGTTTAAACCTTCTTTTATGTTCTCCATTCACACAAACAAAAAAAAGTTTCTGAAGCGTAAAACTGTTTTACAACTATTAATAGAAAATGTTTCTTCCATTTGTTTCAATTTTTGTTCATTTTCTTGGACTAAACCCTGGTTTGCCATCATTGTGCAACCTCTCTGTTTTGAAGCACACCCTCTCTGAATTTTGAAGTACGCTTACCCACCATCGCCAGACACCGCATTAGGTTTCTGTTTCTGGTCACCCTATTTCTGTTTTTCGGCCACATTCAGTGTTTTCCGGTGACATTCCAGCATTTTCCAGCCGCTTTTTGTATGTTTTGCTTAAGATGTATGACTTTTTATTGTTGCTTATGAATATGTCATGAATTTTGAGTAATTTTTTAATTTGTGAGCATTTAAGTGTATATAGTATAAATTATTTAATCTATACAAAAAATTTCAGACTAGCGGCCATCCTGTTCTAGTGTTTTTGGGATTGGTCTCAATTGACTAGGCTAACCTTTTGGAATGGATGTGATAGGGATGCAGTAGAATTAAATTTTCACCATTGATGGACTTGAGTCATGTCTATAATCCAACCCAGTTTGGTAGCAGACTATGTGGGCTATGTTTATCTGATTTTGAACCTGAGTAATTGTTTTCTATTTTTCAGTATTTGATGTTCTGTTTCTTTTTTTCTCTCTCGCTATCTCTATTTATTTTTTGGGGGGCTGTATTTAGGCTCTGCATATATCAATGGTGGATTTGGAGTTCACAGAAGCTTATAGGCCTTCTGCAGAATATGTGGAAGACACCAATGAAGCACTTGTTGACTTGACTGACTCAACTGAGCTTTTGTTTCTTCAGTTGCCTTTTTCCAATGTAAGTTTTTCATCTTTATGCTTATGGTTTGTTTATTTCTTTTGAACTGAATCTCAACTACTGATGCTAACTAAATGGAAAAACAAATCACAAAGGATTGATATCATCATCATTACAATAGTGAAAGATCAAGTGCGATATCAATCAAAGTTAAGAATTAAAATTAGTGCTTGTTTGGGTATTCCTTTTGACTTCAGTCATGGCCTCAACCAGTTAAACTTCTTTTTAATCAAGCCTCTCTATTAAGCTTAATTTTTCTTGTGTTAGATTACCCTAGGGGGTTAAAAATTGACGTACATGTTTCATGTTCTTTATTATAAGAGACTGGTCAATTTATCTAATTATTTAAGATTTCATTCCATTCAAATATCTGTATTGTCAGTGTTTCCTTTCATCTGGGATTTAGATGGTGGAAGAACCTCCACTTGATGTTATGCTAATAATTTCCATTATTGTCTTACTTGATGTGTGTATAATATTGGCCAGGATTTGTTATCTGAAATAGATGGGCAGAAATTGTTTCTCACACTTCATAAGGATGGTAAAATAGCCAGCTTCAAGGATTCATCCGGTAAATAAAGTGAATCTGCTGTGGCATCATCAATGCAATATTCTCTCTTTCAATTTCTGCATCTGAATATGATTGCTTTGCAAGTGCCTTACTTTTCATGTCATGTTGGCAGGTAAAGTATATGATTTTGTAAGCGTTGGTTCCCAAGAGCCAGATGAAACAGTTTTTGTTACCTCTACAGAACCGAAAATTGGTATGCATTTATAGGCATTTTGTTTAAATCTCCTCTGTTACTCTTGTATGAAGGATAATAACTTTAGTAAGGTGAATATGATGCCAGCATAGTAGCTTTATTCAATATTTGTTGTTTGTTCATTTCATGTTCAATGTAAGAATTCTTTGAGAATTATTCTAGCTCTCAGAAATAGAGCTTTATTGTACTATTTGAGGAAGAAACTCAAGTCATAAGGACATTTAAGATGGGGCAATGGCTGGTTTTGCAAACATAGGTGTAACAAATATTTTATATAAAAAGGTTTGCACCAGGAGTAGACTTTGAGTACATAACTTTTTACAATGGTGTTGGACGTTCTTGTTGCAACATCCAAGAGTTAGTAATGTGTGTATTTTGTGCCTAATATAGTCCGAGTCAATGATTTGTGAGAGTAAGAGCCCATTTGCTTCAGTTTTTCCTTTTCAAATGAAGTAAAATAGGTAGGATTTCATTGATGTGTCCCTAACTCTGGATCATTAGAGAATCCATGTTTGGAAGAGAAAGCATGATTACAGATTTGTAACTCCTCAGGAATTTGAGACACTGATCTGCCCTACTCACTTAACTATCACTACCAATGTCCTCCCATCTCTCCTCTTAATATTCTACTTCTGAAATTCAGTTCAATGAATATCCTCCAATATCAATATCAATTAACACTAATGACTATATCTACTACTTCTGGCCCAACTGGATCATTAGGCCTATCCTCATCTATCCTCACACTTTCCTAATTAGTGCCTACTACTGACACAAAGTTGAAGAAAAATTATATCAAACAAATATCGAACTAACAATAATCTATGATTGTGATTCCTCCTTTGTAAGATGAAACTATGATTATGAATGTTGGGTTGAAGCGACGAGCAAAAAGTGTAGGGCAGATGAGAAAGGTGAATAAATGGACGTGTTAGTAAAGATAAAGATTAACCAAAAATGTATTGGAGTATCATTTGAGATGATGGAAATTTCTCTATGGTGGGTTGGTCTTGTGAGATGAATTAATGGATTTTCTAGTGAGAAAAGTAGATCAAATGAAAGAATTTGATTAAGATGGACAGAGGACCCAAATAAAACCTTTAGGAGAAACCAATGGAAAATAAATACCCTGTTCTTAATGAATGGTTTTAGTGTCTTACTGAAAATTTGGCTTGAGAAGAGAACCAATTTATTCAATAGTGTTTTGTTTCATAGCTGGTATTTGCAACCATATTTTGAAACATTTGACATGTTTTTATGCCCCTTCTCTGTCAGTGATTTCTTCTGTCAAATATAAAGTACATGTAATATATTTGAGGGGGTATGCTGCTATTATTATTTTATATATTTAGCCATCTATGTATTTCCCTTCAACAAACCTCTGATCAGAGGCTTGATTATTTTTGTTCATTTCATTCCATCGATAGTATTTTTCTTAATAAGTGTTTGTATATAAGTCCAATATTCATGTAAGATTGGAAGTTATATTGTAAGTAGAGTAGCAAATGATTTACATGTGAAATTGACCAGTATTTTTTCTTTCTTTAGCGATGTTTTTCAGAAACACTATGTTTGGATTCACATGTCACTCCATTTTTGGTTTTTCTCCCCTTTCTTTAAGATATATTAGATTGGATTTTCCTTTGCCATATTTGACCACTTTGTCGCATTGTCTCGCAAGATTCTTGTTCTTGTGAGTGTTGCAAAACAGTGATTATACTTTTAATTCTTATATTTGAGTTCAAGCACCAAGAGAAATGATTTCTTTTGCTCTACTGCAGGAAAGATTTCAATGCGAGTTTCCACTGTCCATTACCCTGAAGAACTCGAAAAGCTCAATTCAACCAATGCACATCGAAATTCTTCTGGAGTCTCAGTGACAACTTCATCTCGATATTTTCCTATGCAAAGTGGTGGACATGCAGCTTCATCAAAAGGTAGCAGACAGAGAAGTTCTTTATCTGAAGCTAGTGAGCGATTAAGTCCTTCAAAAACAAGCCGTGTGTCTAAGTATAAATCTAAATCTAAATCTATTGTCTCTGAGGTCCCATCCCAGTTTTCTAATGGAAGAAATGTGTCTGAGTTCTCACATGGTCGCAGCACTGGCATTTCTACTATGTCCCCAGATCATTCTCATGGAGGAAAATCAAAGAGAAGAAGAAAACATAAAGAATAATGTTTCCTTTCCTCGCCATTGGCCTGTTAATAGTTTAACACTCAAAGGTTGATTAGTTGCTTAACTCTAGTGCTTGACTTTTATGTTGCAAAAGGATGATTAATTGCTTTTTTTTTTGCATTTTTTGTCTCTGCCTTGTTTCCCTTTTTCAAATTTTCATTTGCTTTACTTGGACAATGTTCAGTGATGTAAGCACCCCTTTGTTTTCTCTTATCTTTCTTGCCCCTCTTTTGCGTCATGAAGGAAGATATTAATTTTGTTGTGTTTATCTTGTGGTTTGTTTTTTTACCCCAAGTAATGTTTTTGAAACCATGCTGGCACCGTATCATAAAAGCTTTTTTATTTTATGGTCAGAATATCCTTTAAGATTGATGATTTTACTTGTTGATTATTTTAGCCAACATAAATTATAATTAACCTTTGTCAAAAAAAAATTATAATTAACCTTGTTTATTTCCATGATTTTATACTATACTAAACTTTGTACGCTTGCTTTGCACGGATGTATAGCTGTTTATTCTTATGATACTAAATCAATTAAAACTTATTAATTATACTGTTAATTAGGTTTATGTTATTTATCATTATATATTTCTAAAATTAGATTAAATAATTTATTTAAAAAATGACTTTCACTTACTTAGTCTTATTTTTTTTATTCATATGAATTGAAGACATACCAAGGAATTTACAATAACTCACACCCTACTCAATCAACTGAATTACACTACTTACTTAATCTTATAAACATTTACTTGAAAATAATTTAATTTTTTGAAGATTTATCATACAAGTCTTAAATTATTTTTTTTTGAAACAGTTTAAAAATTTTAAAAATGCTATTTTTGTGTCATTTTAGTATTTGGAACTTGGAAGATTTAATATAAAAAAAGTTTGAAAGAAATACTTCAGCTTAAAAAATGTAAGAGTGATAAAGTCTATATATATATATATATATATATATATATATATATATATATATATATATATATATATATTGCAAATTTAATTATGCTATTTTTGTGTCATTTTAAATTTCGGAAGACTTAATATAAAAAAAAAAGTTTGAAAGATATACTGCAGCTTAAAAAATGTAAGAGTGATAAAGTCTTTTTTTTGGTAAACATATTATCTGTTCTTATATTATTGAGGGATCTAGCTCAATTGGTTGAAGATGGTATGTGAGTTGTTGTAAATCTCTCGATACCTGTGTTCGATTTCCACGGATGAAAAGAATATTATGATGATCACAAAATATGAATAAAAATTAAAAAATAAAAAATATAGAAAATAAGTTATATTGAGCTATCTTGATAAAAAAAAAAAAAAAAGGATTAATAATGCATATTATGAATTTACACTAATATATATTATATATTAATAAATAATAATAACGAACTGGTTATGATTAAAACAATAAATTAATAATACTGTTATTTTTATAGGATAATAAAATTGTTATGATAAATTGTCTTATGTTAATAACAATAAAATTGTATGCTTTGATTATCAACATATATTTTTTTAACATTCTGCAGTGAAAAAATATTTTTCTAATACTATTTTATAATGATCATAAAATAATTTGAATACATAAAAATAAAATATATTTTTTTGGTCCGGGAGACCACACGTGGTAAAATGATTTATAATTTAAAAAATATTGTAAAAATAATAAAGATGAAACTAGAACCCAAGTCTCTTTGTTTCTTCTTCATAATTTAAACCAATAAACCATTTCACTCACTTAAGATATATTGTAAACAGTATATTATATATACAAGACTATATGAGTTAATTCTTTTTTGAAATATTTATTTAATGTTAAATCTGATTTATAAATATAATAAAGTATACTACCTCTGATCCTACTTATAAGTAACAAATTGACTTTTTCTTTAGTCCTAATTATAAGCAACAATCATTAGTCTTTAAAGTTTTTTAAAGTTATTCAAGGTTAAATTTCTTTTATACGCTTACTTTATTGTTAACTAACTCTATTCCATATGCATTTACTTATTTATATGACAACCACTTAAAGCAAATGGTGTTTTTGAAATAAAAATTGAATTTATGATGTAATTAATTAAAAAAGCTGTATTAACTACTTTCGTATTGATGATTTGTCCTATGTTGCTTATAATTAGGACTAAAGTAGTATTATTAATATTTTTTTCATACAATCACTTTTGACTTTCATATTATTTATCCTAATTTTTTCATTTTTTACCACATCACTAATTTATATAATTTATTTTAATATTATAATATTTATGTTATAAATTTCTAAAATTATAATGTTATAATATTTAAAATAAATTATATGAATTAGTGATGTGATAAAAAAAAAAGAGAAGAGAAATGGATAAAAAAAGGATATAAAAGACAAAAGTGATTATAAAAATATATTAAATAATAAATTATATAATTTATTTATTAAATGTTTTTATTTTTATATTTATTGGATAAATTTATTGCTTATAAACCAGATTTAACATTAAATAAATATTTTAAAAAAGGAATTAACTCATATAGTAATGTATATATGATAGTGTTTACAGTATAATTCAAGTAATTGAAATGGTTTAATGTTTGGGTAGTGAAAAAGAAAAGAAGGGACTTGTATTCTCTACTATTTTTACAATATTTTCTAAATAATAAGTCACTTTGTCACATCACTTATCCACATAAGTGCCACGCCATCTATCCACAACAGCATCAAATCGTCATGTCATATTTTTTTTGTCTGCAGGAATCGAAGACAAGTATTGAGGGGTTTATAACAATTCATGCATCCTGCCCAACCAACTGAGTTAGATCCTTTGGTAATTATTCATCTTGTTTATGTCCGCGTGAACAAATGCAGTTTCAAATTTGTTTTTCCATTAAATAAAGGCATTAAAATTTGCCAAAAAAAAAAAAGTCTCTGTTTGATTCTCTATCCATTGTTTCTTTCAATTGTTTATCTGTAGTATCTTCACCATCAGTAGTCACTTCCAATTTGATATCGGTAGTATCCGTAGCCGTAGTATCATCTATTGCCATGGTAGATTCTCTAGCAGCAACCTCTATTCTATTTGTAGTATCAGATGGAAATAGTCTAGTAGTAGCCTAGTAGGATATAGTAACACAGTAAAGAGCATAAGAAAATAGCTAGGAAAAAGTTCCATTTTATACCTCTTCTTTAAGGATTATCCAAATCGAGTCTAGGGCATTTAAAATGCATAATTGCTTAAATGGGTTGTTTATCTTAAATTTATGAACCTTACAATATCACATAGATTTAAGAACTTTACACAAAAATTTACTCGAATGTTAAAGTTGTTAGAGTGAATACTTAACTTGAGCTACATTAAATTTTGTAATTGAAAAATGGTTATTTAATTGATAAGAATGAATTAAGCAACGACTGCTTATATAAGTAATTCACTTTAGCAACGTAATGTCAAGTCATCTACTCCAATGGTAAAAATTTGTTAAGCAATGTTGCTTAATTTTAAGCAACAATGTAAGCACCCGCGTTGGAGATGCTTTGTATTGTATGACATTTTATCAATCATGTTAACACATACTCATCCCATCCTTTTGTTGTATATTTTGTTGATATTTCAAAAGGCTAACATTTCTATTTAATTAAATATAATTTTTTTTGTAAATTAATTTACTATTTATTAAAAACAAATATTTTGTTTGACTTGGTCTTATTGACTTAGTAAGTTAGACTAGGTCCCACCTTATCTTTGACTTGATTTTGGATGATTTTAGAAATCCTATATTTTTATTAGGATAAAATATGTTTTTGGTCCTTCATTTTATCTAAATTTCTGTTTTTAGTCCCTCATAAATTTTTTCTGTGTTTTTAGTCCTTAAAAATTGTTTTCTTTTGTTTTTAGTTCCTGACATTAATTTTAACTGTTAAGTGATGTCGTGACGAGCATAATTTGTGCTTGAAAAATTTATGTTTAAGTTTCTAGCGGTTTTTAACTACTGCAAATTTCTGGCAAACTAAAACTGTCAGAAATGTTAAAAAAATAAAAAAAAATCAAAACCTCGAACACAAGATTTTCTGAAATCAGAAGAAATGTTACAAAAGTAAACATTTCTGACTACCAAAAAATTTGTAGCAGTTAAAAGTCACTAGAAATTTAATTAGGAAATTTTCACACAGTTTATGTCTGTCATGTCACCACTTAACAGTTGAAATTAACGTCAGAGACTAAAAACAGAACAAAATAATTTATGAGGGACTAAAAACAGAACAGAACAATTTATGAGGGGCTAAAAACAGTAAAAAAAATTATGAGGAACTAAAAACAGAAATCAAGATAAAATGATGGACCAAAAACATATTTTACCCTTTTTATTATAAATACCTATGTTTAAGATGTTTTTATTGTACTCACACATATCTTTTCTCTCTATGAATCGTGGGTTATTCTCATTAGAAAATCTTTGCTAGTTCTGGTGCCCCAAAACTATTATTGGGAAGAGTCGGTTAATTCTTGGGAGACTTGTACATCATGCGGATAAGTCCTTGAAGACAATGTATCTAACACATGTCTCCAGCTTAATTTATTGGTGACTATACATATTTATAGATCGTAGTTCATGATTAATCAGTTCGGAGTTCATGAGTTGTTCGTGTTTGATTGTGATTATGTACAGCAAGTACAACACCTTTATCATATATTACTTCTATCATATCATACATCCTTTATCTTGATTGCTTCTATCATTTCTGACATTCATAATATATCTACATTCTCATTGGAATATTTATATACCTATCAGATTAGACATCCTTTATCTTGATTGCTTCTATCATCTCTAACATTCATAATATATCTACATTCTCATTGAAATATTTATATGCCTATCAGATCAGACATCCTTTATCTTGATTGCATCTATCATCTGACATTCATAATATATCTACATTTTCATTGAAATATGTATATGCCTATCAGATCAAACATTCTTTATTTTGATTGCTTCTATATCATCCCTGACATTCATAATATATCTACATTTTCATTGGAATATTTATATGCCTACATCTTAAAGGGCACAACTACCTGCACCCAAAAAAACTCAAACATCCCCCTTTTCCATTATAAAAATGATAATCCGAAATGTAAATTTCAAATTATCCTTTCTGCAATGAAAAGAAGGTGGTTTTTGAATTTTTTGAAGTGTTAGAAGAAACACTCCAACTTAAATAGGGGTCTAAAAAATATGAGCCCATTTCAACGATGGTTTATAGAAATGGCAAAAATATCCGTGTCCACAAATATTTGCGGATAAAATCCGTAACAGATAGAAGACGAATATTTAAATGGATACCCGCGGATAATTTAAACGGATATATCCACTACCCATTAATAAACAGGGCGGGGACGGATATCAAGGTACCCGTCCCGCTGATACCCGTTAAATACCTGTTGTTATAAAATTACTTATAGCCTTGTTTAAATATATAACATTACACATGTTACAACATTTACCGTGAGGGGGCTTTGGTAAAGGAGATGTTTTTGGTTTCATGTGAATCTTAGATTGAGAACCTTGGTTTCCTGTGAATCTTAGATTTTATTCATTTCCAAGAATCGTGATTCTCAGGATTCATGATTCCTAGGAATCATGATTCTTTGACATGAAAAAACTTCTCATCTACCAAACGCTCCCTAAATCTTGCATCTTATCTTGCTGTCTAGCCCTCTCGCTACAGTGACTCACAAATTGAGTGTTGGGATTTTGATTGTATTTTTGAATATTGAGTGTTGGGACTGACAAGGTATTTAGCCCTTTGTTACTTGATTTCGGCTTATGTCTTCTCAATTTGCATTTTGATTGTTTCCACGATTTTACTTTTACATGGAAAAAAAAATATGCTAGTGAATGAGCATCTCAAATATCAATTATTCTACATGATTTGAATACGTATTGTTTCAGCTATGTGTGGGTGATTCACATTTTATATTTTAGATCTCTTATTTGCAAAAACACTACCCTATTTGATAATTTTGTTTTGATTAAGTGGTAATAACTACCCTATTTGATCATTGTGATCTAACAATTTAATACTGTCATTGATTTATTTAACAATTTTAATTTAGTTTGAAGTATTTTAACATGAAATTTAGTTTTTAAATTGAAGTATTTTTATTAGAATAATTGTGTAGAATAATTTTAGTTTTGACCTTTAATTTTTTCTATACTTATAAGGTAGAGTTTTATTATTGTTACCTTTTTCTTTACATAAGATAGAATTTTTTTATTTTTAACCTTTTATTACATAAGATACTGATAATGATAGATGATAAGATCATCATCATCATCATCATCATCATTATTATTATTATTATTATTGTTATTATTATTATTATTATTATCTTTTATATATTTTTATATTACATGATTTATTTTAACAATTATACTATTTACAATATTTATTTTATTATTTTGACATTATACTTCAAGCATGATATTGATAGATGATAGCTTTCTTTTATTTTTTATTTTTGTTTAAATATTTTTAAGTAAAAATAACATATTTTTAAGTAGACATCACATTTTCATTAAGTTGGTTAGTGTAATGGTTAAAATATCTTGAAGTATAATATTAAAAATAATAGAAAAATAACGTGAAAAAGTAATGGTTAAAATAAATAATTTAATATTAAAATATTAAAAAATAAAATAAACCGATCATCTAACAATATAAATATCTTAAAGTATAAGTTGGAATAATAAAATAAATATTGTAAATAGTATAATGGTTAAAATAAATAGTGTAACATGAAATATCCAAAAAAAAAAACTTATTATCTATCATTATCAATATCTTATATAATAAAAAGTAAAAATGAGAAAATCTTCTCTTATGTAAAAGAAAAAAAAGGTAAAATATTAAAACTTTACCTTATGAGTGGAAGAAGAGACGCAAAATATAATAAAGTCTTACCTTTTATAGAAAAGATTAAAAAGGAAATCTAATAAATATTTAAGGATAAAAAGGGAATAAATATAAAAAACTAGATGCTAGAAGCTAGCGTTTTAAAAAATATTATTTAAAGTAACATGTCAAAAAACACTAGAAGCTATTGAAAAAGCTTGTTTACCAAATAGTCAAACAAACTTTTCATCAGCTAGTAAAAAAAACTAGAAGCTAGCTGAAATGTCTTTTCAAGTGTTTTTTGCTATGTTTGACAAAACTAGCTGAAAAGCTAGTTGGAAGCGAAAAAAACTAGCTGATAGTTGAAAGCTATTAAGCTAGCTTATTGAATGCTAGTTGGAAGCGGAAAAGGAAAAACTAGCTAATAATTGAAATCTTTATTAAATTTCTTTTTTACTCTTTTCTATATAAGGTAAGATTTTATTATATTTTTTTTTTATTTTCTTATACTCATAAGGTAGAGTTTTATTATTTTTACCTTTTTCTTTCCATAAGATAGGATTTTCTTATTTTTACCCTATATTGATAATGATAGATGATAAGATTATTTTATTTTATATTACACAGTTTATTTTAATCATCATATTATTTACAATATTTATTTAATTATTATGGCGTTATACTTCAAGATATTGATATTGATAAATGACAGCTTTCTTTTATTTATTTTTTATTATTTGAATATTTTTATATTACAGTGTTTATTTTAACCATCACACCATTAACATAATGAAATTATAATGTCTACTTAAAAAATATGTTTTTTTTTTTTTTTTTTTGTATTGGATGGGGCAAAAGCCCAAAAGCAAAATTACATATTAATGAAACGAGAAAAAGTAACTCCTAAATTATCACTAGTTGCAATTGGCCCAAAAAATCATATTGTTTGCTCAAACATAAAAAAGCCATACTCTATTATGCATCCATGATTAGCTAACGCGTCTACACATCGGTTTGCTTCCCTATATATATATGTTCACTTCTGACCTGCCATGTATCATTCAACAAATTTCGAATGGCTTGAATCAGGCTCTAACTAGTTACGCACGTAACGCACCCCACCTTTATCTCCTTTTATGCTTTTGTATGCCGATTCTAAATCTACCTGTAGGCAGTGACGGATCTAGACCCTAGGTCAGGGGGACAAAATATATACATTTAAAATAGGGTAAGAGATATGATAATGTTATCATATCTGATTGACGCAACAAACAACAAATTATAATAGAAGAAAATAAGTATCTTATCTTATCTTTTCATATTGAGTCGGTTGAAACAAAAATTTAAAATTAAATACTTAAATAAAAATAAATAAATACATCAAAATAGTAGAAAATTAAGAGTAGGAGGTTCAAATATATAAAATTAAGAAAAATAAAATATACACATTAAAAATATTTATATGTAATTTTTAAAAATGAGGGGTGCAAGTGCACTCCCTCAAATATACCTGCATCCGCCACTGCCTGTAGCACTAGTGTCTGTACATAGTTGAAGTCCTTGGTGACCATAGTTTCCCTTTATGTTGTATTGCACCCAATCTAAGTCTTTTTTCCCAAAGAATTCATATCTGTGATGAGATGAACCAAGTGGGTCTAGAGCGTTGCAGCTAGTGGGCAATCTCTAAGGACATGTATGATTGATTCCTCCATCATGTGACAGTTGTGGAATTAGGGATTGGCATGTCCCCACTTTTTCGTTCTCTGGTTGTTTTTTAGCCTTTCGTGATTTACCAACCAAATAAAAACTTCGACTCTCTCTAGCACTTTCAGTTTCTGGATTCTATCCCATATATTGCTGGTTGTCATCTGGTTACCATTCTTCCATTGTTGATGGCCCACTATTCATTTTCCACTATGTGTGGCCAAATGCTGGCTATTGCTTTCCAGATTCGGGAGTCAATGTTTTTCACCATCAGTGAGTTAAGATTGTGCCACCTTGCCCATATTTTCCTTTAAGAACATCAATCCACAAGCCTTATTCTCCAAATCTAAGAGTCCATCCAATTTTCATTAATCAAGCATTGTTCATCTCGACTAGATTAGTCATGGCCATGCCACCATGTTTCTTTGGGAGAATCATTGTCTTCCAACTAAATGCATGTATTCTTCTAAGATCTTCCTTATCCCCCCATATGATAGCCCTTTGTGCCTTTTGTATCTCATTTAGGACACTCTTTGGTATCATGGAGTAAAACAGAAGAGCTTGTATCACAGACTTGGCTAGTATGATGTGACCTGCCATTGATAATTGTTGAGATTTCTAACCCGCTAGCTTTTCCATAACTTTTTCCAGCATCTGTTGGAAATCTTATCTCCTTGGTGTCTTTCCCAGTAAAGGGATCACAAGATATTTTCCTAGAGAGTGGACTTCCTTGAAATTGGATAGCCTCCTTATGTAATTGTGCATAGGGATGACAATGGGTAGGGTTTGGGTAGGGTACTATAGTACCCGTCCCCATACCCGCACTTTTAAAAAATGTCCGTATCCGACCTCATATCCGCGTGGATAGTAACTTTAATACTTGTATCATTTCCCGTTGGGTACCTAAATGCCCGTACCCATACTCGTTACCTGCATTTTAATTAATTATTATGAAAAATTGATAAATAAGATATTGGTTAAAAATACAATAGTAATTAAATTAAAATCTCATTTAAAGTATGGTAACCCAAAAATTAAAATCTCATTCAAAGATCTTTATAAAACATAATAAATAGGAAAAATTTAGAAAAGAACAACTAAGGAAGGTGATATTTTTTCGAAATTAAGGAACATGATCTATCTTTAAGTAAATAACAAAGATATGATTTATCTCTACAAGAAACATAATCTCTCTTTTTGTGAATTAAATAACATCATCTATCTCTTGGCAAATAAAGAACATGATATTTTTTTTTATTTTTGATGGATTAAGAAATGTGATCTATCTTTCAATTATTATTATTATTATTATTATTATTATTATTATTATTATTATGGGTAGGGTTGGGTACCTTAGTACTTACGCCCGGACCTGTACCCATTAAAATTTGTGGGTAAATTACCCGTACCTGAGCCCATACCCATTAAGAAGGTAATTACCCTATCCATTATAGGTAATTTTTGCAAGTATCCATAGGGTCTGGGTAGAATTGTCATCCCTAATTTGCCACATCTGGTGCTCTACATTCTTGGAGTAGTATATTCAAGTCTTCTATTTGCTTACCACTTGACCTGACATGTTGCAAAAGGAATCCATGATGACTTGCACACACTTTATTTGATTGATTGTGGCTTCACCAAATAGAAGGTCATCCGTAAACATAAGGTCAGAGACTAGGGGACCATTTCTTCCAGCTCGCATGGGTTTCCAATCACCTTCATTCACTACTTGTAGGATTAAGTGGGAGAGTTTGTCTATGCAAAGAACAAAAAGATAGTGGGACAACAAATATTCAATCCTTTGTCCATTCCACATGACATTAGTGTGGACTGTTGTTATGCATTGTGATAGAGATCCAGCAAGCATAATATTTGAAGATATTTCAAATTTTTTTAGCATTTATTTTCCTTGAAGATATTTGATGATATCAGAAGATATTTGAAGAATCATAAGATATTTAAAGATATTTAGCATTTATTATTAGAATTTGGAGTTAATATGATTAGGATATGTTTTTATCATATCTTTGGATTTGTTTCCTTTATTAGAATCAAAATCTTATCTTATCTTTAGTTCGGATAAGATTAGGATTTGTTTAGGATTTGTTTTCTATTACTTTCTTTCCTACTTCCCTGTAAATAGGAAGCCATATAATGGAGAACAACAAGTTGAATTTGAATAAGAATTTTATAGTGTTGGTTTTTCTGTTTCCACTTGTTTCCTCTTTATTTTGTTTACTTGATTTCAAGGTGATCCTTAAGTCGATTCACATCACATTACATGATGAGGTTTTGCATATTGGTTGGGAATCCCAATTCTTCAAGAACTTTTTGTATGAAGCTCCACTTCATGCGATCGTAGACTTTAGCTAAGTCCACATTTATTGCAAAGAACCTATTTTTTCTATTCATTCTTCTCACGCTATGCAACATTTGTCTTGTGTACTATTTTTACTTTATTTTAAATTTGATTGGAAATATTTTAAGATACAATATAAGTTGAATAGTAGAATACACACAACATGAAAAAATTAAGATAATTGAAAGAAAAAAATGTAATTAAAATAATTGATGCATAAATAAAAAAACTACAAGAGTTTAAAATCAATTAACAACTAAAATTATAAAGGGATTTGCTAACGCACACCAACTTGTTTTTTAGTTGGAGTACGTAGCCAACTACATCGTTGATGTGCTTTAAGATAATCTCTAGTTATAACTTGCTAACGTACACCAAGTAAAAAACAAGTGGGTGCACGTTAGCAAACCCCACAAACATTTGTTAACATATACACACTTGTTTTTTAGTTGGAGTATGTTGGCAAGCTACATCATTGTTAGTGTATTTGTTGAATCATAAGACGAATCAGGTCCCTCAATTATTTTGAATTGATGCAAATATATACTAAGTTTAAAAGATTGCGTTTGTAATGCTAACAGACAGAATGCAATTAATCTACATCTGATATATCAAAAGATAATAGACAAACGATGAGATCTGTAGCATTTAAGACCAAGTTAATGCTATGTGTTTTTGATCCTTGATGCAGGGAATGTCTGATTATTCCTCTTAGGATCTGTCGAAAAGCACCAAGGATGAAAGAAGTCAAAGATAAAACTACCTGCTACATCAAAAGATGTACCTAAAAGTAATAGCAATACAAAAGTTGATTTGATCTCTGATGCCAGATTTGGAGTGACACTTAAGGAAGATAAGCAGAGTGCTTTATCAGTTCTAAATGACTAGTTGGTGACAAGTATTAAATGCAGCATTAAATGCTCCAACAATTACTTCAACTTCAAACGATCAACAGACAGAAAGAAAAGACCGTATAGAGACAATGGTTACTTCATCAGCAAGCCTATAAATACCAGAAGTTTTGAAATGCTTAAGTTAACGAATTCAAAACAAGCCTATCATTCCTAAGTGACTAGTTGGTGACAAGCATTAAATACTCCAACAATTACTCCAACTTTAAACAATCAACAGACAGAAACAGAAGACCATATAGAGACAATGGTTACTTCATCAGCAAGCCTATAAATACCAGAAGTTTTGAAATGCTTAAGTTAACGAATTCAAAACAAGTCTATCCTAAAAGCTTTCAAACTCTTTGTTATTTTTTTCTAAATTGTAAAAAGCTCTCAAAACACCTTGTACATTTTGAGGGAAAAAGACTGTGAGTTGAACTTGTACATCCATCTATAAGACAATTAGCTTAGCTTGTGTGCACCCAACCTTAAACAAATCTGAGGATTTGTGCAAGAGCTAGCAGTGGCTTGATAGTGAAACAATACTGGATTTGTAGCTTGAAGAAACTAGTGTAAATAATACTTGGGGATGCCAAAAGTGGCTAAGTGTAAACAATACTTGTATCTTTGAGAAAGATAGTGGAATCTTGGTGGGTTGCTAAGAACTGGACATAGTCTCAGTAGTAGAGACGAACCAGTATAATTCTCTATGTCTCTTATTGCTTTCATTTGCTTCCTTTTGCTAACCGTTGTTTGTGATACGCTTTTTGAAATCATTTTTGAAAAGGTTTTATAAAAAACTATTGTCTGTTACCCAAGTATTTTATCAAACTTTGTTTTAATCAGACGATATTCTTATTGCGAAAGGACTTGCAAAAATTTGTATAAATCACAATTCAACCCCTTCTTATGATTTTTGCCTTGACAGTATTTTAAGATAATCTCTAGTTATAACTTGCTAACATACTACAACTAAAAAATAAGTGAATGTACGTTGGCTAATCCAAATTATAAATACCTCAAAATATATTTTTATCAATAAAATAACAGCAAGATTATATAAAAAAAATACAATATAAACATGTTTATTTCTATCATTATATTTATCAACTACTTCAATGAATAATTTTACCAAACACTTGTAATTTAATAAACTAACTTAACAACTTTTAGCTACCAGCTACCAATTTTCAGCTACTAACTAGGTTTCAGCTTCTAACTAGCTTTTCAGCTTTCAACTAGTTTTTCAACTAGTTTTTCCAAACATAGCCTACCAACTACTAGCTTTCAACTACTAACTAGCTTTTCAGCTAGTTTTTCCAAACATAGCATTAAGTGAATAAATGTAGGAGAATATATCAAATTTTCAAAATGCAAATAAATACAACGAGGAAATCCAAAACAAACACTAAATTTCCATGTAACTAATAAAAATAAGAAGAAAAAATCAAAACTAGTGTTACTTTGCTTTAGTCTTTGGTTTTTAGTATTTTGACATTTTGATTTTTGTTTATGTCATGCATGAACCTTGAAATTGAAAAATAGGTACCACTTCAAATACACTTTTGGAACAAAATATTCTAAGAAGACATACATTGGTTCATTAAATGGGTTGAATGTCCAAATTATTACAAAATTTAAAACAAATTTCATTCAGACTTATCTTAATTTGAGATAGTAAATTAAGACTCGACTTTCTTAAATTTAGTGTGGAATAACATTTTGATAAGGATCGAACGATGATATGATTTAAAAAAAAAAAAGGGAGATGAATTGCAAAAGCATCTTGAAATTTTAAACGCTATTGAAGGTTAAAAAGATGGTCAAGGTGTTGGGAGAGATTACCTCTTTTCCAAGTAAAAGGGTCCCCTAGAAGCCTGCGTCCATTGGTTATACTTTAAATGGTCACTTGGAAATCTTGCGTATCATGGAGGGAAGGTTGGTCAGCTCCATCTTTCCACTTATGGCCCTTTTATTATTTTCTTTAGGCTAAAATACCTTTTTTGTCTTTTATCTTTTTAGTAAAACCCATTTTGGTCATTTATCTTTTAAAAGTTTTGTTTTGGTCCTTTAAGTTTATAACATCACCCAAAACGATTTAACAGTAACATCGTCAATGTTTTAAATTTTTAAAATAATTAATTTTATCATAGTGATGGTTAAAAACTACCACAATGTTGAAATTAACTACTTTAACATTATAAGTAACTAAAATAATTAATTTAAACACAGTGGCGATTTTTTAACCGCCACTATAGTAGTTTTAGGTCTCGTTTGGGGTAGTTGCAAGTTTTTGATTTTTAAATGTATATTTTAAAACAAAACGCGTTTGGAAAAATTGGAGTTTAAATGTTTTTTAACCTAATTTTGAAACACTTTTAGGTTAGTTTTCAAAACAACAAAAAAATGTTTATAGTGTTTGAGTTTTAAGTTTTTTTAACCCTCTCCACTTTGTCATGAATGACAAGAAGGATCCTCCATCAACCCCCTTATTCTTAGTAAATTCAGTTCCATAGTTGCCACTTTAGTAGAACTAGCTGCCGACAACAACCTCCAATAACGCAATCGCAAGCCTGACAATGACACAATCCACGAAGCTGACAAAAAAGGTGGCTTATTCTAATCGATGATTTTCAATAACAAATAAAAAATAGCATTGTAAATGGGAGGCCAACAAATTAAAGAATCAATGTTTTGTATGTTGCTGGCTAGAACTAAAAATGGTCAAGGCTAAAAATTGATAACTTGACAAAATTCCTACTAAATGAGTTATTGTCTATGGTGGGCACATTTGTGGATTCCTGCAATTTAATGACAAATTGAATGGTTAATTAACACTTAACATGGACAACTTGGATCGTAAATATCACAATTAACATGGACAACTTGGATCGTAAATATCACAATTAGTCCCACGGGTTGTTTAGCAAAACCAACCACTAGCAGTAACTAGGGGTAGGTATAAGGGCTCGAGCTCGCGGACTGACCCGATTAGCCCGCGGCCCGTGCGGATAGGGGCCTAAAAAAGATCAATCTGTCTAATTATAAAGTATTTCAAGCTTGGCCCGTGAAGCCCGCGAACTTCACAGGCTATCCCGCGTAAACACTTGACTTTAAATTTCTTATTTTTCTACATACATAGCATTAATTAGATACTAAATTGTCCTTTTCAAATTTAATTTCCAAATACCAATTAATCCAAACCTTATAATGAACCATCCTTTGTAATTTTGTCTTACTAGTAAGTAGTAGGTAATAAATAGTTTATCTTAAAATATTTTCTCCAACTAAAGCAAACGACTGCTTGAAATTAAAGTTTAAAACTTCAATTCTTACCGAAATATAATAATGTATTAAAGAGATGTTTCTTCTTATTTTTATTTTTAAAAATTTATTATAGGTATTAGTCTTTGGAATGTTTGATATTTTATTTAGAGTTGAATGTTTAATATTTAATTGAATGCTTATATTTATATTTCTTTATGTATTTTTATTCTTTACATCTGGTTTCTTAGCTTAAAAAATGTAAAAAAAAAGAAAAAGAAAAAAAAACTCCATTATATGACAAATTTACAGTTTTCTTTTTTAAAAAAAACTTTTTTCAGCATTTTTAGTGGGTTTTTGGGTCGAGTCGTTTAACAGTGGGCTTCGCAGGCCAGACGCGAACCTAAAATTTTAGTCCATTTAATTCGCAGACCAGGCTTAGTTTGCTCTGTAAAAATTCGGGCTTCATGGGTCGGGCCTTAAATGGGTTAGGCTAGCCCATATACCTACCCTTAGCGACAACCTCCACTGACGCAATCACGAACTTGATAGTGGTGCAGCCAATGAAGTCGACGAAGAAGGTGGCAATTACAATCTCCGCAGTAGTCGTGACACTAGGAATGTTCTCTGCACTTGCCTTCTTCTCATACAAGGATAAAAGTTGATGTAATAGGGTTGTTCTCGTAAGATTCAAGGGGTGAAAAGATACTAGAATTGATTCAAAGCTCTGGGACTGATGAGGTTGTGCTAGTTAATTTGTTGGTTACAGTACAAGTCATAGTTTTAAAATTGGCAACAACTTTTTTAAAGTGGAAACAAAAAAAATTAAAACTAAAAATTTAAAACAGAAAACTAGTTTTTAAAAAATTGAAAACTTGAAACTAAAAACCATTCTAAATGGGGCCTAAATTAAAAAAAAAAAAAAAAAAAAAGGCACTGTTGTATTCAAATTGCACAACCTAATTCCCCAATCAAAAAATCAAATCAAATCTAATCAAAGCACTAACGATGTTAAAAATAAACCAAATTTCAAATCGATCTTGGGGCTGAGGGTGAAGGTGGTATTAGGGTTGAAAGGGGGCTAGTTGTGGGTATTGAAAGGGTTAGCATTGAATCAGATCTTGGTGAGGATGCAGTTGGTCACCTCGATGCAGTTCTAGTTGGCATTGCAGCGTTAGAGGAGTCAAGGTTAACACTGATGGTGCTATAGAGGACAAAGATGATAACTAAGACGCACAAAACGGTGATCTTGATATTGTTGAACATCTTCAGGATCTGACGCCCATAGGGGGAGCATTTCCACAACTTTGAGCTTTTGAGTTTGGCAAACTCGCATTGGTATTATGCTTGTGGTGATTCTCTTGCCCTATGTTGGCATAAGAATTTGGGGGAATTTACCTAAATTGAATCAATGGACACAACGAGGGGTGTGGTATATGAAATGCATAAATGATGTTAGGAATGGGTGAAAGGGAGTGTTTGGGGTTGGTTAGTTAGTTGAAGGGAAATGGTAGGCTAGAGGATAGAGGGTGTGCATACCAGATTAAGGTTTAGAAACAAAATTAGGGGTGGCCCTGGATTCGAACCAATCTGATAACCCGATGAATCTGAATTAATACAAACTGAAAAATTCGGATTAGTTCAGATTGAAATAAATGAAACACACTAGAAGAAGGTTAAATAGTGTGTTAATGGAGAACTTAAAACTTTTTCTCAAGATGGAACATTTTTTAGAAAAATAAATATGCAAAGGGAATTTAAAAGCAAGCTTAAGAAATGATTGTCCAAAACAGTTTTCACAAAATAGTTTATAAAAGAACTTGTGCGTCCAAGGATGCTTTCAAAAGAAAACAAGTTAAAACTGAAGAACAGAAGTATGAACACTTGTTTTATACTGGTTCACTCAATCTGTGAGCTACGTCCAATTTTCCTTCAACTTTATAAGGGCTCCACTAATCAAAACAACTTACAAAATAAGTATTCTTCCCTGCCACTCTGGCTTACGACAAATATTCTGTAGGCCACTTTTGGCACACCCTCAATCTCCCATTGATAAACACCTAAGTAATCTTTGATCACTAAACCACTCCTGGCTTTCCAAACAATAAGTTTGAATGGTTAAATCAAATAACTCTCACTGAGAGAATAAACAATGAAGAACAAATTACAAACAAAGCTTTGCTAAGCAAAGAATAACACTCTAGCACTTAGGTTTTTGATTGTCCAAAGATGAAAGTTTTTTCAAAGCAAGAATGGTAGCACTTCGAGTATTTTAGATAGCAAGATTATTCTTTTCTTCAAAGCTTCCATCTTGATTTATAGGCTTCAAGGATATAACCGTTGTCAGGATTAGAGCCTTCGAAAAGTATATGTTTCTTTGTGCAACATGGCAGCTCGAGGTAGAGAGAAATAGACAAAGGTACTATCCTTTTCTGAGCATCGTTCATGTTGTCTCTACTACTTGTACAAAAACAGTTTTGTAGAGAATATGTTGATTGTGCTTTTGTCCTGCCTTATAAAATACACACTTGAAATTCAAATGATGAGATATTTTGAAAAAGGCAAGGGAACAAAAGGTACACATACTTTTCAAGCATAATCAACATTGGTCAAAGCAAAATACATGTGGTTATGTTTGGACAAAGAAAACTTAGATAAAGATATAAATCAGAGTGTAAGTTTCTTTTATTCAATTTGGACGGTAAAAACTCTAGCATATTGGATGCTAGTTTTCAAAAATGTTTTTGGACGCATGTTCGATTATAGCTTGTTGGATGCTAGATTTGTCTTTAAGAAAAACAAGTTACAGAGTCCAGATGTTCATGTTGGATGTTAAACAGTGATAAGCAAAACTTTGTATAGGATAAGGGATACAATACTTAATCCTTTTTGGACGTTTATGTTCCCGAAATGCTTAATAATCCTTAATAGTATCTCAAATTTTAATACCTTTGTTATTATCAAAACTATGAGATTTTGAGGGGTCAGACATCATCCATGTCTTTGGTTCTAACAAACTCCCTTTTTTTTTTTTTATGACAAACCATATTAAAATTTTGATTAGAGCAATAACATAATCATGTAAGGAATGACAGATAATATGTGACATGATAAGTTATGCAGAGGTATCAAAGCAAATATGATCAAAAACATCTATGTGACATGATGCATATTAGAGTAATAAACTAAGAAAAGGTGTATATACCCCCTGAGTCTAACACATCATTAGATCAAATATGTATAAGAGCAAATCAAAGCAAAAAGAATATCAGAACAAGATATATTAGATCATAAAGACAATATAATAGAGCAATATGATAACAGAATGTAAAGACAAAAGATATGATATCATCAACCATTTTCACACACACACACACAATAGCCAAAGTTTTGAAAGATAAACATCAAAATTTCCTACTCCCCCTAACTTAAACAAGTTCTCAAATTCTCCCCCTTTTGACATCATCAAAAGAAAATAGAAAATTTGGCAGGAGAGATCATCATAGTCAGGGTTGAGGTGGTTGTGGTGGTTGATTATGCGGATTATATAGTGGTGGTGGTGGTTGTTAAGGTGGATTTTGTTGAGGTGGTTGTGGAAGGAAAGGTACAACCTGTTGAAGTACATTTAGGATTAGACTGAGAGATGTCTGCAATTGATGTGAGAATGTAGAGTTAAGTAGTTGCAGTTGGATGGAAAGTTGTGTTGTAATTTGTAGTCGTTATTGTTCCAACTGGGTCTGAATGGTTTGATGAATCATAGCTTGCACTTGTTGAGCAATGAGTGTATGGGCAATAGGTGTAGGAGCAACAAATTTATTTAGAGCAAATTACAAGAACACCTCCTGAAGTTTTCACTAATTACACATAGAGTTGTCAAGATAACCCCAACCCACAGGGCCAGCCCTAACCCTTTACAATAATGGCCCTCTTTTTCTTGACCAACTTAACAATGGGGCTTAAAATAGCCCTCAACCTATACAACCCTTAATTAATGGGGTTAGGGACAGGGTCGTAGGGGTTGGCCCACAATAGATCATCCTCCACGGTTTCCACCGGAAACTTTACAGGTGCCACATGACTTTATAACCTTTAGGCTGCACAACTCCTTTCTTCTTCTTCTTTTTTCTTTATGCTACATAACTACTCGTTACTTCCCACACTCAGAATGCAATCAGATTTTGTTCTATAGTTTTTTCATATAATTTATTTTTGTATTTTATTACACACACACACACACACTTGTATTACAGTCCAAGGTTTTCCTCACAATTTATTTTTCATCTATTTTTCTTATGTATATTTATAAGATTTTTGGCACACCAAAAAAATTTATAAGATTTTTTTATATTTTTTATTCATTTGAATGATTTTTTTATCATTAATTTCTCTGCTCACATCTAAAAGTAGATAACAACAATATTAAAAAAAACGAATAACCATTCTAAATTTTGTATTTTTTTTATAAATAAGTACAGTAAATTTTTATTATTACAATAAGTGATTTTGTTTAATATTAATAAACAATTAAGGATCAATTAAAATGAAATGTAAAAGTTCAAAATATTTATTTACATAGCTATAAAATTTAAAGTGATTATATTCTCTCATTTTATTTAAATAAAAATAAAAAAAAATTAAAGTTAATAGAGGAATTTACGATAATAATAATTTAAAGATTAACTTAGACGAATAGAAGTTTAAAATATATATTTATAAAAATGTAAAGTTTAAGACAATTATATGCTCCTTTAAATTGGGAGCAATTTTCTTTCAAAAGAAGCCATCCCTTCCGTAGAACTAAAATTCCCAAATAAAAAAAAAAAAAGGAATTGGAGGTTTCACCAGAGGTGTCCCAAATAAAATCATAGCACTCTCATCGTATGAAAGCATCACATGCTTGAAACAAGCAAACAAGGAATTAATTGGAAGGTTGTAGAATTTTGCAAGGGATGAATATCAATTGGTGTGATGAAGCATACTTGAATGTGAATTAAGCATGTGACTCTCTTAAAGGGTCTTATTAATCTCAGCGGTTATTTTTTTAATAATAATTTAATGATTATTATTAATAGTTCTGATTTCTTATTTTAAAAATGAACAGGCTAAGTTGCTTTAATTTGTTAAGTAGTGTAATTGAAGCACGAATATTCTTAATTTAAGAAAAATTATAAATTAAAAGAGTATACGTGAATTAAGGAAATTTGGTTGATGTGTTATACAAGTTGGTACAACACTATCTTGAGCCGACTTTAGTTCAATGTTTGTTATATTTTCTACAGTAAAATTAAGTCTAAAAATAATAAATTATTCAAGCAACTTATTATTAGCTTGTTTTATTGTGTAGCTATAAAAATTTTAATAGTAATTTTTTTTTAAAAAAAATAAGCCCATGGGCAGGTCCTAGCCCATAGGGCTTTGCTGGCTTTTTGGGCCATTTATATATGTGGGTCATTTTGGCCCTAACCCATGTGGGTCAAGGCCAAAAGGGTTAAGGCTGGCCCATTTAACAGCTCTAATTATACATGTACCTCCTCCTTTTTTTTCACCCTATAAAAAATCTTCTAACTTTTGCACTTTTGCTTCTCATTACACTGGCACCCCTTGTGCCCCACATGATGTTAACTTTGTCTGGTTTGGGGGTCATGTGACTGGCACATGATTTTTAAGTATTTTTCCCCCCAAAACGCCCTCTTCTTGTTCCCTACAAATTAATTACACTTGACAATTTTCAAGAACATTGAAGATAACTCAAGAACATATGAATTTTCAATATGCAGAATCAATTTGATACCAACAAAACTCGCACAACATGTAAACAATTGACGAATTTAAATAAAGGCACAAACATACAAATTTTGTTAATTGTTTCATCTTCCACCTTTTTTTCCCATTTTTTCATGCTAAATGCAAGAGCCGCATTCTTTTACCCAACAAAACCAACACAAGACAAAAAAAACACAAAAAACATAACCTCTGGAAAAAAAAAATCTCTCCCCCCCCCCCCCTTTGTTACTGCGTATAATAAAAAAAGCCACATAGGAATTGATAGGATAAGGATTACATTGTTGAAAATGTTGCTCACACATTAGATTCAAATACTATAGAGTGTAGACATAAACCCCAAAACTCTAGGCGCATATCTTATTGGCAATGAAAAATAATGCTCCATTGAAAGAGGCAAAATTCAACAGAAATCCTCGTGACGTTCATCATCGTGTAGAACCAAAAAGCTTCCCCACACATGGCTCGCCGCCATCCTGCCTTCCCCCAACGTCATCGACACCCAAGTGATCCTCCCCTTCTCACCCTACGTGTCGCCCTACGCGCTCCAAAGCCTTGCATCCTCATGTGAAATTGCAAATGAGTGAGCACCTGGTATTTTGATTAAGATAGATGCAGATGCCACGTGTGCGGCCCTGACAGCCAGTGTAACATCCTAAATCCGGGTTTACATATATTCTTATTTTAAATTTATTTTAATTCAATAGGCGTGTTAATTTATTTGATCGTCAAAAAAGGTAAGGAAAAGATCCTTTAATTATTTGGAAAACGTGTTAACTGATTTTAATTTTCCAAAAATTGTGAAGTTAATAAAACATAGATCAAAGTTTTACTAAATTTTTAAAACTTTTGAATTAATTTCGGAAGTTGCGTATTGCCGCCTCAATTGTAATTATACATTTAAAAGCAAGTAAAACAGAAGAAATAAAGTAAATAGCTCTGGCTATAAAATATACATGTATATATATATATATATGAAATAGAGATTTTCATAACCCAAATATTTTCCGGAGTAATAGTAATATGTACATTCCCAAAGTGTATACCAAATACATAGGGTAATAGAGTACAAAAGCTGAATGTACATACCAAAAATCTAAAACCTAGGTCTACCCATATCCAAATACATAAAAAGGGAAAAACCTAGTCTCATAGCAGTCATCTCTAAACACAACCATGCATGTTAGACTAATCCCATAAATAGGATAGTGGAAGGCCTTTGACAAGATTCCTAAGAAGAAATCTAGTGGTCATCGTCCACAGGATCCTTCACAGAATCTTCCTCAAAGTTCTCCAAATCCTTCTTAAAAACCTCGACTCACTGTTTCCTAAGTTCACGGCTAGTGGCGGATCCCCCTGACCGGCACTCACCCAATTACGTCGCTAATTCTTAACATAAAAAGGGTTCGGGCGAAAGGTAGGAAGCGCTGGACCAAGCGTGAACTCCTCGGATGGTGTGGCATCGGGAATAGTAATGGGCACAGATGACCCCTTCGAAGACTCTTTGAAAGAAAAAGATGATGACGATAGCAACTTTGCGATCTCCACAAGTATTGCCACCGACTCCTAAAAAATATAAACAGAGAGTAAACTTCCTGCTTCATCAAGCAGTACACACAAAACAACTTTAAAACGTCACAGTACAATCCTACTAACCACCACGATGGGTTTTTCGAACGATCACACTCGGATCCTACTCGATCCCAGAACTAATCTCTGTAAATTGTAACTTATTGGCCAGCCGCCACTGGAACTCCCAGAACTAGTGGTCTTACGTACTTTTGAGTTGGATGACTGTTGGGAGTACACCTCTCACCATGGTACTATGGCGGACTCTCACCAACTAATGATGTCTCGTATTTTTGTCAGGGTGGCCGAGTCAGCTATGTGATCTATCGTCACCACTCAGTTCACCTCCAAGGTCATCATGCCTTACAATCATCTCCCAGGTACCAACTGTGGTCATCCATTACTCCGAGGACTGACTCCTCAACAACCCTCCTCACAGGGATTATTCTTTCTCGTCACAGTGGGGTTTCGCTGCACATGGTACTGGATGGTCGAATAAACGCTGAGCCTGAGACCCCGTCTTTGCTAAAAAGTTATATATATATATATATATATATATATATATATATATATATATATATATATATACGAGGACATTACCTCCATCACCTTTCTATGGGTGACCGTCACATTACGTTGTGACACGCCCTTCGAACTCTGCTCCCTTTCTTTGGTATTCTCACAGCTGGAATGTCCCACGCGACTTTCTTGCCATCTTGTAATTTCCACAAATCGCCGTGCACATGCATTTTCCATTACACGACCCTCAGAAAAACACACTTCACAACGCATATCGAAATTCTTTATTAAGTTTTTTTATGCCTTAACCTCTCAATCTCTACGATTTTTATTAATTAACAACTTACCGATGATTCCTCCGTGCAAAGGTCTTAAAATTATTTTTATGTCCAATGCATAAAAATAAAGAGTTAATTTAAAATTAATTCCTAAAAAAAATAATGAAATAAAATCTTGAAGCTAATTAATAATACTCTCTGTTAAATTTTCACTTATCATTATCGTTCAATGGTGATCTTGCCATAATCACTGGAATCAAATTCCAGTATAGCAAGTACTCACGTCCGAGTCTTGCGAACACATCATAGAGACAAAACATACACTCAAGGAATAATTCCACACAATCATTCAAAGTTACCATTGCCCAAGAACTTTGTTCTTTGGGACTTAAAATCACAATTTGGGTACTTGGATACATGGTATCCATTGCCCCTTTCATTCACAAAAATAACAATATACATTAGACACAAGTCACACACTATATCACGGCCACAGTCAAAACTAATTAAAACAAAATTTGACCAAGAAAGGGAAAGTTTTCCTTTCGTAGTACTGAATGTGAGATCAAATTGATTGCATTAAATGACCTCAAAACTAGGAAATTTTTATATGAAAGGAAAGATCTTGAAGTCTATTTTTTAGATTGGTATCCCACTTAATTAGTAAAAATCTACAAAAAGTATTAAAAATTCCACAAGTGAACAGGTTAGTCAAATCCTTTCCAGAAACATGTTTTGAAGAAATTTTATTTTCAGGTACTTACCAAAAGAATTTTGAATTGAAATTTTTACAGCATAAAGATAACATCTGGATATTTCCAAAATGGTATCCCATGCCTTCCAATTATTCCCTAATTTTTCCCAGAAAATTTTTATGTACAGCCTAAAAATCGGGTTCTAGATAGAGCTTCAAAACCATTGCTCTGTCTCTCTTCGAAAAATTGATTTAGAAATTGTGCTTGATAATTTTCGTAAATTACATGGTTAAAAATATTGTTTTTTCTAGTTTTTGATGGCACAAAAACGAAAACAAAAAATTAAGTGTACAATTAGAAATTTAAGAAAAACCGAGACATGTTCCAAGGGAACTCAAAAACAAAACAGCCATTTTCCAAGCCACCGATGAAATTCAAGACGAGGTTTTCTCTCCATGATGTCAAAATAAAAGTTGTTTCTTTTCGTGTTTATTTTCATTTAAAATAAATTTCGTGAAAAACCAACGGTTAGATCTTCCAAAATTCACGAAAAAGTGGAGGTTGTCCAGGGCAACCAGAAGCTACGGCCACTGTCACTTGGATTTTGGAGTCTCCTTCTACATGCAACACACAAAAACGAGTTTTGTAGAAAATGGGTATGGCTTCCCTCGTTCCAGGGACCATCCCTTATAGTTTAAAGAGATCAAAACTCCATCAAGGCCATGCATGCACTCACACAAACAACCACTGCCAAAGACTCAACATTTCCCTTTAAAATTTCTCACATGCAAGCATTTCAAACACAACACACAAACAGTCCAGATGAGGAGCATGCATGCTGTGTGTGGTTGAGCCTCCTAACTCTCAACCACACTTAACTGAAAAACTGAATCCGCAAAGAAGTTTCCCTCACATTTGGGGTTGATTGGCTGTGGAAAAGAAAGAGGAAGAGAAGAGGATGAGGCTGGCTGAGTTTGGTGGTGGAAAGCTTGCTCCTTGGCTTGCATGCAAGGTCCAACACATAGCTGTGGTTCCTTCCCTTCAATGGAGGTCTCAACCAAGGAGAGGAGAAGGACAGAGATGAGAGAAACTGAAATGGTTTGAGTGTTGTTTGTGATTGTGACTGTGTGAGAGGGAAGAGAG
Source organism: Pueraria montana var. lobata (assembly GCA_026413185.1). NCBI lineage: Eukaryota > Viridiplantae > Streptophyta > Magnoliopsida > Fabales > Fabaceae > Pueraria > Pueraria montana. The sequence continues at coordinate 5,622,050 of CM048655.1, forward strand.
AAAAGAGGGGATTTTGTGTTTCGTTTAGATGCTGAGTTTCAGAATTGTGGAAGAGAGTGTGAGTGAGAAAATGAGGGAGGTGAGTGTGTGTGTGTTGTCTGTGAGAGGGAAAAGAGAGGTGGGAGAGCTTTTTCTTTATTTTTTTTTTCTAAGTATGGTGTGAAGTGAGTGCGAGAAATGAAATTGATTTCAGTGATGAGAAGGGTTTGGGGGAGTGTGGCCGTGGGTTTGTTGGTGAGTGGTGAGGAGGGTTTGCATGAATTTTAATTGGTTAAGGGGAGTGTAATTTGATAGTTTTAGGTACTGAGTTAAATTTACACAGTGTAGGATTACACTGTGTAATTGAAAATGGAATGTGAATTTAATTTTTGAAAACCAAACTTTGAAACATCTATTTAATTTTATAAAACTTATGAAATGAAACTTTTTAATAACTCTCATAAAATTTTCTCTGTAGAGTAATTGCTCACAGATGAATTTTATGAAAGATGGCTTGCCGTGCAAGTTTCAGAATTTAAAATAATTAAAACCAATTTGAAATCATTAATTAATTAATACATAGCAATAGATATATCAAATATTTACTACTAGTAATTAATCATAGTTCAATTAATTACTAGCAGGCATAACACACAAATATACATGAAAGTAACTACTGAGAATTAATTCTAGAAAATTAATTACAAAGAGTTACTCACAAAGAAATTTCTATAACAAGAAATTAGTTTCATTGGATTAGTCACATAGATTTTAATTACCGAGAATATTATATCCTTTGACTTTGTCAATCTTTTCCTATTTGACCATTATATAGAAATACTTTTATTATTTTATTTTCCATCATTTTTCTTATTTAGTCAGTTAATTACTAACTATATTTTAATTACTCAAAATCTATATTTTTCTTATTTAAAACAAACAGTTAGATTCCCATTAATTCTAATTAAATCTCTCACGTCTCTACTTATTGGGTTGAAATTTTTGGGGTGTTACAACTAGCCGTGACCTCCGTCGATGAAATCCCTATAACAATCAACATCGTCGGCAACCTCCTGAAGCTCCAATTCATGTAGTGGGAACGGGACATGGGACCTTCTGGATTGGCTTCGGTTACTCTTCGGTTTCCAAATCGACAACTTGCTGAACCAGAGGGAGCACCTGGTTCTCCACCTCTATGTTCCTCAGACTTCCTGTGTGCCATCCCTTGTTCAATCGCGACATGTGGCTTGTGTTTCAGTGAACCCTAACTTTTGCTTTCTGTAGCTGCCCATGCTATTGGGTTGGAAGGCGAAGAGTGAAGGAAGGGATGAGTGCTCTGTTGGGTCTAGCTTAGGGGTAATTTGGGATTTCAATAAAAAAGTTAGATTATAAATGTTATTCAATTTTTAAAACTAAACGGAACTTAACATCGTTAAAGGAGGGTGCCAAAGAAATGGTTTCAAATGGAAGGGGTGCATGTGTAATTAGTGAAAACTTCAGAGGTATTGATGTAATTTGCTCATTTATTTATTATAAATTTAATTTAATTTTAATTATATTTATTGTGTAAGGTAAAATGCTAGTTTTTTTTTATAGGTTTAATTACCTTTTTACTTCATACAATTGCAACAAATTTTCTTTTTAATCTCTATAGTTTGAAACATCTCATTTTAGTTTTTATAGTTATAATTTTTTTTACTTTAGAAGGTCATAGTTGTCAAGTGTCAATCAATGCTGTTTGAAATAAATATGACGTGACTCATTTAATCTACATTTATCTTAAATGATGTTAGGCAACTTTAGACAACGATGATAAAAAATAAACAAATTACAAATTGTTTTAAATTATAGAGCCTAAAAGAAAAAGTTGTTGCAAATGAATAATTAAACGTCCGTGCGTATGGACATAAGTTGGAGAGGTGAGCCCCTTAACCTCAAGAGATTAATCCTTGACTTTGGCCGAAGGATTCCTAGGTTCACCCGAAACAAATAATTAAACATTTTTTTATATTATTAAAAGAGTGGCACATGGTTTTTATTTTATTTTTCAAAAACTCTCCTCTCTTACTTGTGTTTCTCAAAATCGGCAAATCCTGGGTTATTAGGGTTTGCAGCCTTGAACTCTGAAGCTGCTAAAATAGCACAGAATGGGGCGCAAAGAGAAGCAGAACGGGAAGGCAATAGAGGAGGAACGAGACCAAGACAATTTTAACGGCGCTTCAACGCCGTCACTCGTTTTCAGCAGCGACGACGATGAAGCCAACCAAGATCTCAGCCTCAAGATCGTCGAAAAGGCCATGCGAATGCGCGCCGCCAAGCACGCCCCGAACGACGACGTTTCGAATGGTTCTCGCGGCGTCGTTTCGTCTTCGCGGAAACCCGAACTCGCAGTGCCCCCAAACGACGGCGTTTCGGATGTGCCCAGCGCAGTCGTTGATTCTGAAGTGACTGAAAAGAAGAAAACAACGAAGTTGAAGGTGGAGGCTGGGGATCAAAGTGTGAGTCTTATTCCCTGTTTGGCAGAGTTGAACTTCCTTTGGGTTCAATCTGAATAGACCCATACGCTCCCTTACGGTTATGAAATTCTTCTGGTCTCAATTAGATTCTGATTAAATTGAAAGTTGAAACAGCGAAAAAAAGTGGAATTGAAATAATGAAATTTTTATTTATAAATTGCATTGCAACATTTACTTAGAAAAGTCTTTTAATTAAATGGTGCTGCTAATCTATTTAACCTAACATCAAGGTTTTAAATATCGGTCGTGGTTGCAGTTTTGTCACGGATCTTGATATTGTGGGAAATTGTGGACAAATGCGGCTGCATAGACATAAAAAACCTTGACATTGCAGCCAAAATTGCGGTCATGGACTGCTGTTTTTAAAACCTTGCCTAATTTGATCAAGTTGAATCAAATCCAAACTTCCACTTGAGCAATCACGTTTATGGTAGTGTTTCTTTGAAAAATTTAATGTGTTATCTGATTTCTTTAGGTTGTTATAGCTGAAGAACAAGAGATGGAGGAGACAATCAATGCTACAGAGAATCATGAGTCTGTGGAAGGAAGCCTGGTTCAGACAGGCGACAATATGGTTCTGCGAAAGCTGCTTGTGAGTTGAAATCTTTGATATGAAATGTCATTTTGAAAATACTACTGTGCCATGAGGAAGGGGTAGTTGGGTATATCATATCACTCTGTGTTTCTGTTCTATCAGCGGGGTCCGAGGTATTTTGATCCACCGGATAGTAGTTGGGGAGCATGTTTCAATTGTGGCGAGGAAGGTCATGCTGCTGTGAACTGTTCAGCGGCGAAGCGGAAGAAACCGTGCTATGTTTGTGGTGGTTTGGGACACAATGCAAAACAATGCACTAAGGTTGTCTTATTGCCAATTTGTCATCTTTTTATTGGTATATGAAGGTTTAAAGTTGTTTATTGAGATTTGCTTTATGCTTCTACAGGCGCAAGATTGCTTTATCTGTAAGAAAGGTGGTCACCGTGCTAAAGACTGTCCGGAGAAGCACACAAGTACTTCTAAAAGTGTTGCTATTTGCTTAAAGTGTGGAAATTCTGGGCATGATATGTTTTCATGCAGGAATGATTATTTGCTGGATGATCTCAAGGTTGTTCTGTTCCTTTTCCTGCTTTTCTTTTACTGGCAAATTTGGGAAAGGTTTTTGGTTGAATTTGCTTAAAGACAGTGACTTATGTTGGATGTGAATTGCTAAGTCACTGACTGTTTACCTCTTTCTTCTGTTCAATTAGGAAATTCAATGTTATGTCTGCAAGAGACTTGGCCATTTATGCTGTGTCAATACTGATGATGCAACACCAGGAGAAATTTCTTGTTACAAATGTGGTCGGCTGGGTCATACGGGTTTGGTAAGTTTTATTTGTTTAGTGGTTTATTGGTCTTGCCTTGTATAGCTCTATTGCATAATCTAGGCTACTCTTCCTGTGTGGTTCTCTCTTAATAAGGGGAATTTGTTTGATTTTTTGTTTGTTTCTTCTTTTTTTGTTAGTGTCATCTTTTCCATACCAGACACGCTAAAATGTTTGCAAGATTAAAATTTTATTTAATGGAAATAAATGTAACAAAAAACTAAAAAGAAAGTTAAAATAGCCTGAAAATGATATTTCAATCATTACTTTGAAATTGCTTGTTGACATGTATGCAATGACGATCACCAAAAGGCACTACATGAAGGAAACTAATCACTGTTCCAAACCTAAATGCATCAATGACAGCGTTTCTGAACTTCCTTCCTTTATTCCCTTCAAAATCAAACGTACTTGCATTCTGTTAATAGCAATTTTCATCCCTAGGTAACCAAAAAGGACTTAAGTCTTAAGAGAAAGCTCTAGGTAATATATGGTTGTTTGAGAAGTTACAAGTGGTTGTATATTTTGTCCATATCATATATCATATAAGCAACTATGGCTCTTGGTTTTAAGATATATTGCAGAGCAGACAGCAGAGCTCAGGAAATGGAAGATTAGAAAAAGCAGCCACAAGACTTGCAATTAGATATTTACTAAAATGAAAAGATGGCACATCACACATTCACACATTGCAGATGCATGCACACCTTGTAATCATCACCAAAATATTTCATTCTATAAACTTTACTGAACTGTGTCTTTACCCGGAGTGTACAAGGTAAGGTCCAAAAACATATGTGGAAACAAGTGAATGATGTGCTAGCATTCAAGGTATTAACTTTCAATTACTTTGAGAATTGAGATTAGAGACAGGAAAATATGGCAACAAATAGGAACTACCGCCTTTACCTTTGTGTTTTGATTGTTCTAATGGATACCAGTGTTTATCAATCTTTCTCTGGTAGGATGTGAGTTTGCTTTGTTTTGTATTTCAATATCATATTTTATAACAAAAAAATATTGAATATGGTCGAATAACCTTATCAAACAATAGTTAAATATATTGTTTCCTGCATGTTTCCTCAGATGATATGGACGTAAAATTTTAGAGTAACTTGGTTGGGTTGGTGGATTGTCATTTTGAAAAACATTGAGGGATTATTAACTCATGCATTTCTCCGTTGTCCTATTAAAGCTGTCATTTTTCTTTTTCCTTATTTTAAATATTAAAGATTGTCAGATCTTGAAACTTAATAAAAAGCCTGTTGTCATTGACTAAGCAACTAAAATTAAAGCTCAACTATATATTACTGAATATTTGTTTAGAAGCTTTGAGCTGACACATAAAATACTGCTTTTTAAATAAAACTAGTAGCATATATAAACTTTTGAGAATCAATTGATGCAGGCATGTTCAAGGTTGCGGGATGAGATTGCAAGTGGAGCCACACCTAGTTCATGCTTCAAATGTGGTGAAGAAGGCCATTTTGCCCGGGAGTGCACAAGTTCTATCAAGGTACATTTCAGGATATTTATTGACTATTGTTACCAAAATTAAAGCTCAACTATATATTACTGAATATTTGTTTAGAAGCTTTGAGCTGACGCATAAAATACTACTTTTTAAATAAAACTAGTAGCATATATAAATTTTTGAGAATCAATTGATGCAGGCATGTTCAAGGATGCGGGATGAGATTGCAAGTGGAGCCAGTTCATGCTTCAAATGTGGTGAAGAAGGACATTTTGCCCGGGAGTGCACAAGTTCTATCAAGGTACATTTCAGGATATTTATTGACTATTGTTACCAAAATTATTACGTCTGTTTGCCTTTTCTTTTTATTGTTGGTCTTGTGTTTTTTTGGCTTAGATTAAGTAGTTTTTTGGCTGCTGTGTTTTTCTCCACAGTCAGGGAAGAGGAATTGGGAATCATCACACACAAAAGATAAAAGATCCCAAAAAGAAAATGATTACATGGGAAATAGATCTGCACCTAATGACATGGGCAGGCCTCGCAGAAAGAAACGGTCTCCTACAGAAGAAAGAGGCTTTTCAACTCCCAAGAAATCAAAGAGTAGAGGTGGCTGGATGGCGGAGCATCCTGCAGAAGAACGAGGCTATACAACTCCAAAGAAATCCAAGAGTAGAGGTGGCTGGACAACGGAGCATCCGTTGGAACAAAACGACTATACAACTCCCAAGAAATCCAAGAGTAGAGGCGGATGGACGGCGGAGCATCCTGAAGAATTCTTCCCTCCCATGTCCACAAGGAGCAATGGTTATAGGTCTTCAGGGACACCATCTTCTAGAAACAGTAAAATTCATGCATTTGGTGGTGGAAGTCATACTCCAAGTTACAAATCTCCCCAGGTATGGAATGGTCATGCAGGAACCTCAATGTCTCAAGGTTCAGCCAGGTCAAATCATCATAGATTTTCAGCATCAAGGTTTGGCAACTCTAGTAATGATGGGCATGGTAGAAATTACAACTGGTGGTAGCCATCATGCACATGCTGGATTATGTTCTCTATAATTCCTTTTGTAAACTTGTAAAACAACACCTGCAAGTTTTCTAAATTAGTAATATTTTGGTGGCGTTTACTTGCAATTCTGTTTTCTGTTTTCATTTTCTGTTTTCAGTTTTTAATTACAAAACTGTCACCTTGTTTTCATTTTGTTTTCTGTTTTTTAAGATTTGTACAGGAAACAGAGAAAACAAAAAAAAGTTATTTTCAGTGTTTTTTGTACAAATCTTAGAAAACAGAAAACAAAATGAAAACAATGTGGCAGTTTTGTAATTAAAAACTGAAAATAGAAAATGAAAATAGAAAACAAAATTGCAAGTAAACGCCACCTTAATTTTTCCTTTTAGATATCTATTCAATGATACTGTCGTAATTCTTTCAAATTTAAGGATCTTTGTTAAGGGTATCCAAATTCCCAGTTGAACTTCATTTTTGTTTGTATCACCTTTGAATATCTTTCAAGTCAAGGGAAACAGTAAGCTATGATTTGAACTTGCTTATGGGTCTTTTACAATTCTCTTTTGAAACTAGCAAGTAAAGGCATGAAGTAACCTGGTATTTTCAAAAGCTAATTTTAGCAGCGTGCTGTGTCGTGCTTATAGAGGAAAATCGATTCGATGGCAATTTTAGAGCATGTTTGGATTTCAGGTGGGAGGGTCCAAAAATATGTTTGAGAGTAAAATCGGATTGAGATCATGTTTGATTACTCTTCAAAAGTATATCTGAAAGTAAAATTTTGTCTGTAAACTTAATTTTGGAGAATTAAGATGAGATATTTTTCCAAACTTAAAGTTTACAAACTTTAATTCAAACATATAATTAATTGCTTTCAGGCGTTTGCATTGGGTTCTTGTTTCCCATGTTAGGATGCTTGCAATTGATTTGGAAGTAATACTTTTCCTGACAAAAAACTAAAAACGATGCCACATTGCAACCATTTGAGGGAGTTAATTTCGCAACAAACCTTGCTGTTCAATCAATTTACATTGATTCGCAATAACGTCAACAAACCCGTGGTAGTCCAAAAAGGCAAAAACTACCATGGTCACCGATAATAGCGGTTATTTATATTGGGTCATTTGTTTAAGTTTATATTTTTTTAAAGGCTTAATTGCACATTTTATCACCTAACTTTCATTATTTTACGAATTTTATCACTCAAGTTTTTTTTTATGCGAATTTTATCACCTAACTTTCATCATTTTACGAATTTTACCATCTAATTTTTTTCGCGAATTTTACTACTCAACTTTCATCATTTTGCGAATTTTACCACCTAAGTTTTCAATTTTTGTGCATTTTACCATCACATTCGTAACAAAACGACATCGTTTTGTGTTTTCTTTAACTTTTTTTTTGTGACATATCAGTGGTGGTAAAATGCGCAAAAATTATAAACTTAGGTGATAAAATTTGGAAAAATAAAACTTGGGTGGTAAAGTTCACAAAATAATGAAAGTTGAGTGGTAAAATTTGTAATTAAGCATTTTTTTTAAAAATAAACACTTTATTTTTTAAAAATAAAATTAGCAATATTTTGCTTTTTTTAATGTTTTTTTATGTGTTTGTTAAAACTGTTTTTTTAAAATAATTTTCTGTTTTTTTAAGGAAGAAATTTTATATGCTTATTTTTTAAATTACTTTTTTAAAAAACAATTTTTTTGAAATTATTTTTTTTACGTTTAAATAAACTGGTCATTATTAAAACATGAGCAAATTACAGCAACACTTTCTGAGATTTTGTATAATTACACAAGTACCCCTGCTTTTTTAACCATTACTTTTACCTCTCTTGTAGGGGTATTAGTGTAAGGTTTGAAAATTTTCAAACATACAAGAGGATGTTAGTGTAATGTTTTCAAACTTAAAGGGGGTTAGCATAGGAAAATAAAAAAAGAATCAGATTATGTGTAATTTAATAAAAGTTTAGGGATGTTGCTATAATTTACTACATCAATAGAATGTAATAGAATGATTATAATGGTCACTACCGTTATTTATGGGAGTCAAGTTTATGTAATAGAATGCAATAAGCCTTAACTTTTATTCAAGTTTCTTAAACATGAGCTGATGCATACGATCATTAGCCTCTTCAAAGCACAATAGCTTTTTTTTCTTTCTTTTTTTTTGTATGTTGCTATTAAGCCGAAATTACATTTTTACTAATATGATTGTTAATATCCTCCTCTTAATTGGCCTCGATTTTATTCTTTTCTACACACATTTTTCATTCAATTATTATATCTATGTAAATAACATTTTATTATTTTGCTCCTAATTTAGGAGATTGCATATTGTTTTCTTCGAAAATTACAATTGAATTTGGGTTGTTATATTGTAAGAGAAGGTCCAGAAGGATAATTGGTGAAGAATTCAGTTTGGTAAACCGCCATTATAAATCGTTGCTAATTAGTAGCGGTTTAAAACGCCTATAATTAAAAATTATAAAACTAAAGAAAATATAAATTAATAAAATAATAATATTAAAAATATAAAATAATAAAAAATGTAATACAGGTTTTTAAACGCCACTATGATAAAAAAATTTATAAAAAATAATTTTTCATATAATAATATGTTACATTATATTATAATTATTATTTAAGCACAATTATATTTGTACTATTTTTTTAATTATTATATATAATGAATATAAAATAATAAACATAAAATAATTTTAAAACATTAATATTAATAATACAATAAATATAATAAAAATGATTAATAAAAACTTTACTATATTTATTATTATAAAAAATTATATAATGATTTTTATATACTATTAAATATTATATAATTTTGTTATACTATTAAATATAGTAAAGTATTTTATATTAATTATTTTTACGATATTTATTTTATTATTAGTATTAATATTTTAAATTTTATATTTGAATATTATGTTATGTTTATTATTTTATATTCATTATATGTAAAAATTTAAAAATAATATAATTATTTTTAAATAATACTTATAATTTAAGATAAAATATTATTATATAAATATTTTTCTATACTTAATAATGTAAAATTAAATATTTATAATATAATATAATATATGATTATTTTATTTATATGTTTTTTATAATTTTTGTGGGTAAATAACCATTTTGGTTTTTGAAAGTGTGAAGTACTAATACTTTAGTCCATGAAAGAACACAAATTACGAAATAGTCCTTGAAAGTATAAAAAGTGCATCAAATTAGTTCTATCGTTAAGTCTGATACCGTTAACGTCCTTGCTTATGTGGCACGTTTTGTGCACATGTGGATGACACATGACAGTTGACTGTTGCCACGTGTCACCCATGTGATTGTCATGTGTTTGGAAGTAGACTTTTCAATTTAGTATCTGAACTTAATTACTTATTGTCATTCTAGTTCCTGAAATTACTTTTGAATTTTCAATGAAGTCTCACGTTGTATGTAAATTATTAGTATAGTAATTACCATATCCCTTTACTTTCATTCCTTATCCCTCATATCTCATATTTTTCACCTTCATCTTCCACACTTTATAGTTTATCTTGACTTTCACTTCCACTATTTACATGCCAAGTCCGCCATTTATTCAACTGAAACATCAATTTTAATAGGAAAATAACACAAAAACACCTAGAAAAACTATTTAATTTTTTCCTTAATAAACATGAATCCTTGTGATGGTAGTTCATGAAAATAACTTTTGTTGTTTACATTTTCTGCTTTGCTTGATCCTCTTACTTTGATAATTGATCATGTGCTTAATGATCACATAGATCTTGTGCCACCCCTCCCACTTACACCTCTCCCATCCACGGAAATTTTCACCACTACATTTCAAATGTGATCAAAAGAATGGAAAAGGACACATGCTTTGCGTGCCACCAAATGGTTACTAGTCCACGCATTGTCCACTTAGTCCTTTAATGCCAAACCCTTGAACAACGATGTGAGAACCGCAAAGACTGAAAAAAAAAACTGGGGCAAGATATACTACACTTGCCCTATCGAAAGGGTATGTAAGAAAATAGTTCTAACACTTTTATTTTTCTTCCTTTCGTGATTCTCAATTTTTTTATTTGTCTTTTCATGATTAATGTTATTCCATAAAATAGATCAATTAAATAATTAGTTTAACATTCTACACATATTAACAACATATAAGTTAATAGCTTATTGATTTGGGTAAAAGATCTGGTTTGGAACCTTATAGAATCTTGTTAGCGATGTCTTGGATTTAGCCGCTAACTACTACTATGTAACCACTCATAAATTAGTTTCATAGTTATAATATAATTTAAATGGCGGACTTGGTAAAAGGAAGGTGAAAAATATGAGGGATAAAGAATGAAAGTGAGGGGATATGGTGGTGTCTTACATGCAATATGAGACTTAATTGAAACTTTGAAAGTACTTTCAGGACCAAAATAATAATAAATGGTTAAGTTTAGGGACCAGAATGTTAGTAAGTGGTTAAGTTTAAGGACCAAAATGACAGTAGTTAAGTTCAAAGACTAAATTGAAAAGTCAACTTTCAGACACGTGACAATCACATGGATGACACGTGGCAACCGTCAGCTGCCATGTGTCATCCACGTGTGTACAAAACGTGTCATGTAAGCAAGAATGTTAACAGTGACGGACTTAACTTAACAGTATGATTAAATTGGCGCACTTTTTACACTTTCAGAGACTATTCATAATTTTCGTTCTTTCAGGGATTGAAGTATTAGCACTGCACACTTTCAAGGACCAAAATGATCATTTTTAAACTAACATTGTATTTTTTCTTCTTTTAGTTTTAGTAATTTTTATTACAAAATTATAGTTTTTTATTTTATAATTTCATAATTTTTAATTTTAGCGATAGTTTTAAACTGTTACTAATTAACAATAGTTTTTTAGTGGCATTTTAATACCGCCAGTAATTCAAAGTTAATGATATTAATTTTAATTGGATAAAAAATAACAACATTACATTAATTTTGATTTTAAGAAACCAAATTGAACTTTTTAATAATAAAGAAATTAAATTAAAAAAAATAAATAGGAAACCAAGAAGGTAACTTAGCTTATTTAAAATAATATGATAGAAAAAGCTTATTTTAAATAATATATCAATATCATGCATTAAATTTAACTAGTGGGATGGTAAAAAATTGTTTATTTTTTTTATTAATTTATTTCTTATAATTGTTTTTTAAGTACCTATAAAAATTAGAAATTTTAATTTTTACCTAACTTTTTTTGGCAGTTTATCACTTTTAAATTTTTTTTGTAGTAATTTTATAATGTTACAAAATGTTTTTTTTATGTTAGTAATAAGAACTAAAACTTAAACTTTTATAAAGATGTAAAGATTAAAGCTTACATATTTCTTGTGTAGAAATTAAAATATAAAATTAAAATAACTATAAAGATCAAATGAGTAATTTAATCTTTATTATTTTAAGAATTTTAAACCTTATGTTGGATGGTTAAAATTTATTTATTTATATATGTTTTGTGGCAATTAAGGGAAGCTACCACCAAAATAATGTGTTAATCGGCAGTTTATTACCCGTCACTTTTTTTTTTTTTTGAAATGGTTTGAGAGTTGGGTTAAAACCGTCACAAAACTTTCTTACAATTTTATTTTAAACAAAAAAAACGCATTTAATAGCCCACTATATGTTGCTGCTTTTTCATTTTCGTTCGCTGAATTTTCTCGCGCTGCAGAATGGCACCCTAATTCCCGAATCGTGAACCTCTTCCTTCACTGCAATTCGTGCTCTCCTCTTCCTCACTAGATCGATATCGATCTCTGTTTTGAATTAGGTATTTCTCACTTCCTCTCTCTGATTCGTTCACTTACGTCGCGTGTTAGGTTTTGCTTTTACTTTTTTTTTTTTAATTTTTTTTACCCTAATTCTTGTTTGTTTATGTAATAAGATCTTACCAATTTTTTTTCTGATAATTTTCATTTGTAGATCGAGGTGCGTTTTTTGTGTATTTTTTCCCCCTATTCTTCTCTTGAAGTAGTTACATAGGTTGCAACAATTCGTTCCCTCTTCGACCGATCAGAAATGATTCACAACAGTTTTATTCCTTCCTCTTCTTTTCTCATTTCATCTTTTTTAAGATCTAACTCTGTGTATGTGTGTGTAATATTCATCTTTTTCTCTTGCGTTTTTTTTTCCTACTGGATTGAATTGTTGTAGGTTATTTGTGGAGTGCTTCTGGTGGTTTCTTTTAAGTGTTTTAAATTGTGATTGCGATTATAGTTATGTCAACTCTTAATATCATGGAAAAATTGTGGATAAATGGGATGAGGAGGCTATAATTGCGTCGCGAGGTGGTTGTGGAGACCACGGAACCATTGATGACTGACACTTTTCTTTCCTGCATTTTTTTCTCTCTCAAATTCTCTGAAAACTCTAACATAAAATAGTTTTTAAAAACTAAAAAACAAAAGCACGATCAAACACACTCTTTTTCTTGCATTCTATTCCTCAACTTTATAGCTCTTTCAAGTTGGATTCCTTGAAACCAAACACTTGACAAAGTGGATATAACAAGTGGTTCCTCATTTCTTGTTGGTTAGGTTTTACTCAAAGCTATGTTATGTACTTTAATTTAATTATATTATGATAAGAAATTAGCATTTGTATGGAAAGTAATGGCAGCATTATTTCATCATATCTTTCTAAAGAATGACTGACACTGATGATAAAATATTGTCATTTTCCTCTGTGAAACAATGGGAATAATTTTAAATAAAATATTACAGTGCTAGCAGATGCATAAGATTTATCATGTCTCACTAGCTGAATGGTCATGGTCATGAAAATGCCACGAAACAAAACTGAATATTTATGTGGGTTAATAATTGTATAGATTGATTATACATTATATCACATTATATTTGCATGGAAGTAATTTTACTTTTTTTCCCTTTTGGGTAACATTGTTGCATTATTTCACATTATGAGGAGGGATCCACTTACTCCAAGAGTAAGTTTAAGAGACTTACTCTTTATCCTCACCATTGATTTTATTGAAATCTAATGGTTGTAATGACTAACTAATCTTAACCATTAGATTTCAAAAAAATGAATGGTGAGGATGAAGAGTAAGTCTCTTATATTTACTCTTGGAGTAAGTGGATCCCTTCTCATATTATATTATATATTATATTATATTATATTTGCAGGCTACTAATTTTTTTTTTAATAACTTGTAGCGATGCCTCGTAAAGCCAAACGTTCAAAAAAGCTACCATCTGGTGGCATATCAAATTTGATGCCCCATGCTTCATCTCAAGGACATTCCACATCTGTGGAGCCACCACTACAACCGTCAGAGTTGGCACAACCCTGTGCTCCTACTATCACCCTTAATCCATCATCAGTTCCTACTGCTCAAAATCTGGTTTCATCATCGGATCCACAGTTGCATAGTATATCCACAGATCTTTGTTCTAGGCTAGAATTGATTTTGAATTTGTTTTCTTGGTTTATCTTAGTTTTAGTCTCAATTTATGGATTTATGGATAAACCATGGATTGATATGCCATGTAACACAACTGAATAGCTGCATTGGTTAATATTTTTATTGCTTAAATTATACATTATACAATATTATATTTGCATGGAGTTTACTTGTTTCTTTTGGTACTTGTAGCAATGCCTCATAAAGCCAAACGTTCAAATACGAGAGTACGTCGTGGCACATCCAAAATGATGTCTCTTGCTTCATTTCAAGGACATTCTGCACCTGTGGAGCCATCACTACAGCCTTCAACAGTGGCGCAACCTTGTGCTCCTACTATCACCATTATGCCACCATCAGTTCCTACAGCTGAAAATATGGTCTCAACATCGGTTCCACCATCACATAGTACATCACTGACCTTTTTGTTCCTCTAGGCTAGAATCAATTTTGATTTTTTTTTATTATATCACATATTGAATGGCACAATTTTTATTTTGTTTTGGTAACTTGTAGCATTGCCTCGTAAAGTCAAACTTTTAAAAAACGAGAGTAATTTTTGGCATACCAAATTTTATGCCTTATGCTTCATCTCAAAGACATTCAGTATCTGTGGAACCACCATTACAACCTTCAGAGTTGGCACAACTTTGTGCTCCTACTAGCACACCTATTCCACCATAAATTCCTATAGCTCAAGATCCAGTTTCATTATCAGATCCACCATTGCACACTATATCACAGACCTTTGCTCCTCCAGTCTTGACTTGATTTTTATTTTTTTAATTTTAGTTTAACTTAATGGTGACAACTATGGATAAATTGTTCATGAAACACAACTGAATAAATACATGTGTTAATATCTGTATAGCTTAATTATACATTATGTCATATTATGTTGGTGTGGACTAATTTTTGTTTTGGTAACTTGCAGCAATGCCTCGTAAAGCCGAAAGGTCAAATAAGAGAGTATGTCGTGGCATATCAAATTTGGTGCCTCATGCTTCATCTCAAGGACATTCCACTCCGGTGGAGCCACCTCTAAAGCCTTCAAAAGCAGCACAGCCTCGTGCTCCTGTTATCACCTTTATTCCTCCGTCAATTCCTACAGCTCAAAATCTTGTTTCAGCATCGGATCCACCATTGCGTAGTATATCACGGATCTTTGTTCTTCCAAGTTTGAATCAATTTTGAATGTTTTATTTTGGTTCAATTCAATTGCATGGGCACAATTATGGATCAATCATGGATTGATATGCTGTGTAATACAACTGAATATATGCATGTATCAATACTTGTATGGCTTATTTGTACATTATATTGTATGGTACTAATTTTTTGTTTTTTTAATTGGTAACTTGTAGAAATGCCTCGTAAAGCCAAGTTTTCACGAGAGAGAGCATCTCTTGGCATATCAAATTTGGTGCCCTACGCTTCATCCCATGGACATTCCACACATGTGGAACCACCACTACAGCCTTCACAGGTGGCACAATCTTGTGCTCCTACTATTACCCTTGTTCCACCATCAATTGCTACAACTCAAAATATGGTTTCACCATCGGATCCACCACTGCATAGTACATCACTGACCTTTGTTCTTTCAGGATATAATCAATTTTGAATTTTTTTGGTTTAACTTAGTTCCATGCTCACTATGATGGATAAATTGTGGATTTATATGCTGTGAAACACAACCAGATATCTACATGGTTTAATGTTTGCCAGTATAATATTTGTCTAGCTTAATTATACATTATATCATTATCATATTGTATTTGCACCGTACTAATTTTACTTTTATTTTTATGGTAACTTGTAGCAATGCCTCATAAAGCCAAACAATCAAAAAAGAGGGGATTTCATGGCATATCTAATTTGATGCCTCATGCTTCATCTCAAGTACATTCCACACATATGGAGCCACCACTACAGCCTTCACTGGCACCCCAATCTTTTGTTCCTGCTTATTCCACTGCTATTCCACCGTCAATTCCTACAGCTCAAAATCTGGTTTCAGCATCACATCCACCATTGCGTAGTATATCACGGATCTTTGTTCTTCCAAGCTTGAATTAATTTTGAATGTTTTATTTTTTGGTTCAACTCAATTGCATGGTCACAATTATGGATCTATCGTGGCTCGATATGCTGTGAAACACAACTGAATATATGCATGGATTAATATTTTATGACTTCTTTGTGCATTATTATATCATTATATTTGCATGGTACGAATTTTTCTTTTTTATTTTAATTGGTAACTTTTAGAAATGCCTCGTAAAGCCAAGCTTTCACAAGAGAGAGCATCTCTTGGCATATCAAATTTGATGCCCTACCCTTCATCCCATGGACATTCCACACATGTGGAAGCACCACTACAGCCTTCACAGGTGGCACAATCTGGTGCTCCTACTATTACCCTTGTTGCACCGTCAATTGCTACAATGCAAAATATGGTTTCACCATCGGATCCACCATTGCATTGTACATCACTGACCTTTGTTCTTTCCGGATAGAATTGATTTTGAATTTTTTTGGTTTAACTTAGTTGCATGGTCACAATCATGGATAAATTGTGGATTTATATGCTGTGAAACACAACCTGATATCTACATGGTTTAATATTTGCCAGTATGATAGTTGTCTAGCTTAATTATACATTATATCATTATCATATTGTATTTGCACTGTATTAATTTTACTTTTATTTTTATGATAACTTGTAGCAATGCCTCATAAAGCCAAACATTCAAAAAAGAGGGGATCTCATGGCATATCAAATTTGATGCCTCATGCTTCATCTCAAGGACATTCCACGCATGTGGAGCCACCACTACAGCCTTCAGAGTTGGCACAATCCTATGCTCCTCCTATCTCCCATATTCCGTCATCAATTCCTACTGCTCTGTATCAACTTTCACCATCGGAACCCCCATTGCACTGTACATTATCGACCTTTGTCCCTCCAAGGCTGAATCAATTTTGACTTCTTTTATTTCAATTATTTGCATGGTCATAATTGTGGGTAAACCGTGAATTGATACACCATGAAACACAACTAAATATATACATGGATTAATTATTTGTGTTAGAATTAGTGATAGAATCTCTAATTAGTAGCTGATTAGCCTTAGAATCAGCAATCACATTTATTTGTATTTACTGTAAATATATTATATATACAGAGCTGTGTGATCTTGCTAACACAATTCAGAAATTCTATAATTTGTATGGTGTAATTTTTATTTTTGTTTTTGTTTTTGGCTAAAGTATTAAGTATAGCCATGTGTCACATTTGCACGGTACTAATTTTTTTCTTTATTTTTTTTTGGTAACTTGTAGCAGTGCCTCCTAAGAATGTATTTTCAGGCATACTAAATTTGATTTGTCAAGCTGCATATCAAGGATATTCCATGCTTGAGGAATTACCACAGCATCCTTCAAAATTGGCACAACCTTTTGCACCTACTATCACTGACAATCCACCATCAATTCCTACAGCCCAAGATTTGGTTTCACCATCGAATATACCATCGTGCTGTATGTCACATACCTTTGTCCAGGCTAGACTCAATTTTTATTTATTTATAGTTTATCTTAGTTGCATGGTCACTGTGATGGATAAACATGGATTATATACTGCAAAACACAACTGAATATATACATGGCTTATTTGCATTGTTCTAATTTTATTTTATTTTTTGGTAATTGTAGCAATGCCTCGTAAATCCAAACGTTCAAAAAAGAGAGTATCTCGTGGCATATCAAATTTGAGGCCTCATGCTTCTTCTCAAGGGCATTCCAAACCCATGGAGCTGCCACTACAGCCTTCAGTGTTAGCACAACCATGTGCTCCTCCTGCCGCCCTTGTTCCATCATCAATTCCTGTAACTCAAGATCCGGTTTTACCATCCGATTCATCATCAATTCCTGTAAATCAAGATCCAGTTTCATCATCTGATCCATCATCAATTCCTGCAAATCAGGATCCAGTTTTACCATCTGATCCATCATCAATTCCTGTAAATCAAGATCTGGTTTCACCATCTGATCCATCATCAATTCCTGCAAATCAAGATCCAGTTTTACCATCTGATCCATCACCAATTCCTGTAAATCAAGATCCGGTTTCACCATCTGATCCATCATTAATTCCTGTAAATCAAGATCCAGTTTCACCATTTGATCCATCAAGTCCTGTAACTCAAGATCTGGTTTCACCATTTGATCCATCATTGCATAGTACATTACACACCTTTGTCCCTCCATCTACTCTTACTCAACAACCCCTTGCCCCATATCCTCGTCGTAGAGGACAACAATGGGCTGTACAAGCTATAGGTAATAATATTTCTCTAGTTGAGTGGTGATCATTATAATTTATTCAGGCTCATTATGTTGTCTTTTTTATAGATGAACGCAGAAATAGAAAAGAGATTCAGGTGGCAAAACCAGATGTGTTTTTGATGCCTCCTGGTCAGCGCATAGTAGTGCCATTTGATGGACAATTGCGAGCCTATGGAGAAGCAGCAACACTGCTTTCAGGAGCTTGTGGACGAATTGTCACTGATTCAAAAAACATTCCCATTAACTTTGAAAGTTGGACAAAAGTGCCAAAATCATACAAGGATAATTGCTTTAACATTTTGAAGGTATATCCATAAGCCTAATGTCAGTTTTTATTGTCTTGTTCTTTTAATTTATAATGTACTAACATGCTTTTTTTTTAGACTCTGTTTCACTTTCAAGCCTCTGAAAAAATTGCTAGGCGTTATTGTTTACTTACCATGTCGAGAAAGTACAGAAATTGGAAGCATAAGTTGTGGACGAGTGCTTTTGACCCTTCATTATCAAGAGAACAGCTAATTGCTAAAATCCCTTGTGGTATTCCGGAAGATCAGTGGTTGTCATTTATTGACAATCATTTGAAGCCAGAGTATCAGGTAGTTTTGACAAATACTGGTTACCATTAATTTTATTTTTGAGCATGAATTTCAATTCATAACCTGCTCATATCATAGGAGTTATGTCGGAAGAATGCTAAAGTCAGACAAAAGCAAACTGTTCCACACACTAGTGGGGCTAAACTGTTGTCGAGGAAACAACATGAGATGGTAAGTAACTTGGTTCTATTACTGTGTCTTAATGAGTAGTTACTTTTATTGTTCATTTGGACTTATATGGGTCATATATATTAGGAAGTAGAGCTTGGACGTCCCATTAGTCGAGTTGAATTGTACATTGCAACTCGCAGAAAAAAAGACGGATCCTATGTCAATGAGGAGGCAAGGTCTATTGGGGTAAGTTAAATGTGAAATTCTGCTACTTCAATCGAAACAAAAATGTGCTATAGTCTGAAATTTGTATTGATTGTTATTGTTAAAATCAATTTATATATAGAGCAAATTACAGTAACACCCCCTATGTTTTACTCGAATTACACTAGGATCCCTTCTTTTTTTTTTTTTTTCAATCTACAGAAAACCCCCTAACTTTTCCGTTCCTGTTACAATGTCAAAATCAATTTATATATATTAGGAAGTAGTACATGTTGACTGTGGGGCTTAAATTAACATTGTGGATGATTATAGACCTGCTGTGCTGTTCAATGTTGTGAAAGTATTGGCAACCAGTCAGCTTACGACACGATGTTTGGTGTAATGCATTTGTAGAGAAAACACAGGTTGTTAATGAAAGTTGCATCGCTAAAATCTGTTTGATGCTGTGCTGCTATGAAGCAAAGACTTGTTAACTGATCCCAGATCCTACTAAACTTTGGTTGATACAGCTTAACTGCAACATGTGTACTATACCCTTTGCTGCAAGGAGACAGATCATTGTTTTGATTTCCTGTTTTAAATTGCTAAATCTACTTTGCCAACCTATAACAAACCTCACCATACATCACATAACATCTTGCATCTCATTCATGATGACATCAAATTCATGTGCCAGAGATGTGAGAATCTTAACTTTTTGTTTCAATATTTATTGAAACACATCTTTGCATTATATTTGATGCTGATATTTCTCATTGCCACAACAATGGGTTGATCTATGTTATGTTTTGAGTTACCATTGAATGATTTTACATGTGAAGGTTGTTATAATTTCTATCTTCTGTTCCAAATTTTTTTTTTTAGAAAATATATGTTGTTACTTAATGGGGGCTGGTTTGAGGCTTTGAGAATCGTCTTTTAGCAAGTTTCACTGATGAAATGAACTATCTGTGGAATAGATAATCATTATTTGCAATACTGCATAATATCTCCTTCCCTTGTACCATTTTGGCTCATTTTTCTTATTGCTCTTTACATTTCAAATGTTGTATTGCAAACCCCTTTGAATCTATAACCCCATCATCTCTCCCTTGGAACATTTGGCCAATCAAAATTCTTGAGGACAACCAGATTGTCGGCCTTTGAATGTACATAATAATAATAATAATAATAATTAGGGTCTTGCTAACCAGGACACTGGTTAAGGAATTAAAAGGAGAAATATTTTATTGGAAATCATATAGGATCGCATTTAAAAATCATAGTAGAACACATTTTTATGCATCCTAATAAAGACTTTTCCCTTTTACTTCTTTAACCAGTGCCCTAATGTTAGCATCTGCCTAATAATTATGTTACATTACAATTATATCCACAACCATAATCATAAATTTCAAATGCTTTAACTATTTGTTTATGTCATTATTTTAATTTTGTACATATTTTTATTTGCACAGGAGAAGTTGACAGAAGAAATTAGTAAGTGTGCCAATCCTACAGAAATTTCAAATAATGATGCCCTTGCCAAAGTGTTAGGACAAGATCACTGTGGTCGTGTACGTTGCTCTGGCTTAGGAGGTCTTCACAGTGTTGCATTTCAATCCAATAAAATAATTAGTGGCACAGGTTGCAATTTATCAAATTCTGATTCAGTTGAAAGTTCTCAACTGGAAGAGGTTATTAGTTTGAAGACCAAGTTAGCAGCTTCTGAGGAAAATGTCAAGACATTACAAAATATAATGTTTAAATACATACAAATGAAGGAAGGGCACATCCCTGCAGAGTTGGGTGCTTTGTTTGATACTAATCAAGCGGTAATCATTTTTATACTAACTTTTGTGTTGAACCAAATAATGTTACTAACACATGAGTGAATGTTTAGTATCTTATATACATATACATCCTCTTAACCATGCTAACATGATGCAACAATTGTCTTTCATAGGATGAAAGTAGCGGAGAAGATATGTCAACATCAGAAAGTGGATCTTCATTGGCTAGTAATCGTCGTTAGAAATGATGCTCTCAGTTAAACTCTTTTGTACTTAATTTTGACACTTTATTTAAACATGCAGTTTGTAACTTTTCTTTGTATGGATTTTCGAAGTTGTTAATGGAGATCTATTTTGTGAACTTTCTAAATCCTGTTATATTTATGATACATAATTGATTACATAATGTTTGAACATATTTTGAATTCAAATGATAATTTTTATTTATGTTTTTTTTTGGTGTGGAAATGGGGCTAAAGCCCCAAAAGGAGAAATATATTAAAACCCTCTAGGAAAAGACGTCGAAGCTACATCAGCTAGAACTTTGTAAGAAATAAAGGAAGGATTTACATCAAAAACTCTACTGTCATCAATATTCAGACCATATTTAGCCATTGCATCAGCCACTTGCTTGGCTTCACCATAAATATGCCTCCAGGAAAAACTTCCAACTCTTTGAGCAGTGTTCCTAATAGAGTTGACCAACTGAAAACAGGCATGAGAGGTAGGACAACCTTCCTCAATCAGCTTTTGATGGCTGTCATGGAGTGATTCCATAGTTAGATCATTGAATCCTCTTGAACAAGCTAAATTAATTCCAATTGCTATGGCCCAAAGGAGAAAACAACTGCTCCACAATGATTCCAAAGAGCACCACTAAAAGCCGCACTGCCTCCTGTAGCCATTGCCCCATCACAATTCAATTTGAATTTGTTCAATGGAGGGGGTTGCCATCTAATTGCCAAACTACTGCTTTGTTCGTTGCTTAAAGCACTCAAACAATTTTGAACTCCTTCAGCATGTATAATAACATTAAGCACCTCTCTAGAGATGGTTTCAGAAATATGTTGGGCCGTGGGTGATTTCTGAGAGAAGACAAAATCATTATGGTTCCTCCTTATGGCTGAAAGGGCAACACCAAAGGTAGTACTTCAATATCCAATTAAACCAAAAGTATCCTTCACATTGTTACACTTAGCTACTAAGGAATAAGCCGTGGACATAGAGAAGGTTCCATATGGGGTGAATTCCCAAGCAAGTTCGTCTTTACCATTAGCGCAGGCAGGGGGGACCAAAGCACTAATAACTGAGGCAAGTAGTGTTGGGAGTTTTGGAAAATCCCAACCACGTCCAGGCAAAACAAATTCGAACACTTTGGCCTGTATTTCGTGAGAATCCAGATTGACAATCAATATATATAAAATTTACGAATCTAAAAACAGCTTCGAAAAACACGTGGCGAAACAAGATTGCTTCTCAATCATTGGATGACACGTGTCATCATTTCATGCTTCATAATTGTTTGGTTCGGTTACGAACCAAATTCAAATTCAAATATATTTAAGTCTCATTAATCAATATCAATATCAATCAATCAATATCAATCAATATATATAAAATTTACGAATCCAAATTTATTAGGAACAAAAATTAATTATAAATTGTTTTTAATTAATATTCGAAATTAAAATTAAATAATTTATAACTATCTTTAAGAAATCAATTGACTAATCCTTAATTAGAGTCAAACTGTCTGATTTCAATTGATATTTAATTTTTGAAATTAAAAATGGAATCATCAATATTTTGTAAATTTATAAATTTACAAAATATGCTTCGTAAATATTTGGTCCGGTTACAAATCAAATTTATTTTCTATATAATTTTGTCATCAATAGTATAATAAATAAAAATCAATCAGCATTAATAACATGAGAAAATTATCAGTCAGCATTAAGAAGAAATTCTTCCAAATCAATCATTTATCAATAATTAATTTGACAATTACCATTTATGTATTTTGATTTTGTTCAACATTTTGAATTAAAATAGATGTTTAAGTTGTGTAATTGTATAATTGTGTAATCAATAATTAATTTTGAATTGCACAATAGGCATCGTTATGTAATTGTCTAATTGCCAAATTAACATTTTAATTACACAAACACAATTTATATATTAGGCATGGTTGTTCAGCATTTTGAATTAAAATAGCGTTCATCCGGGTAGTGTTGCTATTTTGACTATAAATTGTTGATTTGAAATTCTTATGCTCTCAAATTCCCCTCTGCAAGGTTATTAACACAATTATTACTTCTCCTATTCTTCAGTCTTCACGGTCTCATATTATTTATTTAATGGTGATTCTTTTTTCTCATTTTTTTTTCTATTTTTATTTATCAAGTACAATTTATTCATCGTTTTCCATCATGAAGCTTTTGCAGTTTAAAAATGAGAGATATTTTCAAATGGTGATTATTTTATCTCCTTTTACAGCAACAAAAAGATGAATTTGCTGAGGGATGGAAGGTGGGTATGGAGAAGTCGTGCACTACATTGATATCACATAACAATGGTAATTAAAATCATTTTAGTGTTTTTTTTAAGTACTTTGGATTTGATTAATTGTAGAATATTATTGTTATTGTCAACAAAGGAGGAGAAGAGAAGCATTGGGGTTGGCTTTAGAATTCCAAGGAGATTTTTAATCACCGTATGCATAAAGCCAGCAACCCGAAGCATCTCCACCACTAAAATAAAAGATCTTAATTTACAATGTTTTGAAAATTGATTTCAATTGATAAAAAAATTAATTATGATTAGAATAGGATTCATAGATACTTAATAATAAAAAAATAGTATTAATTAAAAGAATTTAAAAATATAATATTTTTGACTTGATAATCAATTAAAAAATCTTAATATATTATTTTGTAGCAAGATAGTCTACACCAAATTAAAATATTTTATTTAGATAATTAATTAAACTTAGTGTGCAGCAAATTTTCAGCCCAAATTAAGGGTAATGATTTAACTTATACGTAATTATGGCAATTAACCATTCTAACTAAATGAAATTAGCACGTTATAGGAAATAGAATGATCATTGATTTCTAATTTTGGTATGTAATTTGGTATTTAATTAGTTCGACTATCAAATTGAACAAACGATTCTTTTCCCTTACGTTACAAAAAAAAAAAAATTGAATAAATGATTTATAATACTACATATATTTGCAAAAAATTAACGAGTGTTTAATTAAAATTATAATTGAAAAAATTAATATATTTACAAATATTTGCAAAAATATATAAAATATATTTAACAAGTGTTTAATTAAAATTTTAGTGATTTGTGATTGGATCATAATGTAAAACTGTTTTAACTACCAGTGCATCATTATTAAAAATAAATTTTACTTTTTTAAAGTTATTGACATTATTAACTATACTAAAAATCTTTCAAAGGCAAAATGAAATAATAAAAATTATATTAACTATACTAATTAAAAAACTTAATGATAATAAATCAAATAGAAATTAACGTTTTTTATCTTGAAATTATAAGTACTTATATTAACACGAGGGAAAAGAAATAGGAAAAATATTTTTTGTTACTTGAAGTTTAGGTAAGTCAAAGATAGGTACTAGGGGATTATCTCTTAAACTTTCATTTACATAAAATTTCATTTGAATTAATCCTTAAACTTTAACGCGTTCTCCCGTTGCCCCATATGTGAATACAACAGGACCTTGTACTGTTGCGCCAATCCTATGGGTTATTCTTCACTTTAATTTAAAAGTATATAGTTAAAATGTCATTTCATAAAAGTAATTTGTTCTTATCACAATGGAGATTTTAAATAGTCATTGGTTTTAAAATTTTTCTTATTATTTATAATTTTTATTATTATTTTATTATTTTATACTATTTTTAATTTTAGCTACGATAGTAAATCATTGCAAATCAGTGAATTTTTTTACTGGCAGTTTAAAGCTGCCAGTAATTGAAAAGTATTTTTTTTTGACAGAGCAATTTTTTTTTGACCGAATAATAATCACAAAGTTAACGACATTGTTTTTAGTTAGACAAAAAAAGCAATTACATCTATTTTAAAATTAAGAGACGAAATTAATCATTTTAATAATATAGAAACTAAATTAAAGAAAATAAATAGAAGAATCATTTGTTTCTTATAATTATTTCTTTTTTTCTTTTTTCTTTTTGGGGAGTTATAGATAGTGGTTTCTAGGTTATTTATAAAAAATGGAAGTTTTAATTTTTACCTAACTTTTTGTGGCAGTTTGTCATGGTCAAAAAGTTTTTGTAGTAATTTTATAAATTTTTTTTTGACAGCAGTAATTTTATTTTATTTTTTTGAAAGCACAGCAGTAATTTTATAAAGTTATGAAATGTTTTTTATGTTAGTATTAAAACTTAACATTTTGTATATGTAAAGATTAAAACTTATATATTTTTCGTGTATAAATTAAAACATAAAATTAAGACAACTATAAAGACTAATCTTCATTTTATAAGAATTTTAAACTTGATGTTGGATGGTTAAAATTTAGAGTTTAATAGTGGTGCATTGACAATATAAAATAATTTTAAATTATCATGCACAACTTACCATCAAAATAGTTTATATGTGTTTTGTGGCAATTAAGAGAAGCTACCACCAAAATAATGTGATAATCAGACAGTTTATTAGCCGTCACTTTTTATTTAATGGTTTGAGAGTTGGGTTAAAACCGTCACAAAACTTTCCTACAATTTTAATTAAGAAAAAAAAAAAACTCAGTTAATAGCCCACTATTGTTGCTGCTTTTTCATTAATTTTATGGCGCTGCAGAATGGGACCCTAATTGGTGAATCGTGAACGTGCTCTCCTTCACTGCAATTCGCGCTCTCCTCTGCCTCAGTACATCGATATCGATCTCTGTTTTGAATTAGGTATTTCTCACTTCCTCTCTCAGATTCGTTCACTTACATCGTGTGTTAGGGTTTGCTTTTGCTTTTTTAATTTTTTGCCCCAATTTGTTAAATAGGATCCTATCTTTTTTTTTTCCTGATAATTTTCATTTGTAGATTGTGGTGCCTTTTTTTGTGATCCCCCCACCCCCTCTCCTTCACTGCAATTCGCGCTCTCCTCTGCCTCAGTACATCGATATCGATCTCTGTTTTGAATTAGGTATTTCTCACTTCCTCTCTCAGATTCGTTCACTTACATCGTGTGTTAGGGTTTGCTTTTACTTTTTTAATTTTTTGCCCCAATTTGTTAAATAGGATCCTATCTTTTTTTTTTCCTGATAATTTTCATTTGTAGATTGTGGTGCCTTTTTTTGTGATCCCCCCACCCCCCCAGTCCCGGATTCAAGGCTTCGGTGAAGAAATCTATAGGCAACAATCGCATGAGGCCAGCTTGAAGCTTCTCTCTAACTAAATGACAATCAATCTCAAGGTGTTTGGTTTGTTCGTGAAATACCGGATTGGAGGCAATATACATAGCAATTTGATTGTCACAATAAATGACTGGGGTGCGAACACAAGAGACATGTAAATCAGCCAGCAAATAAGTGAGCCATTGTAACTCACAAGTAGCAGAAGCTAAGACACGATATTCAGCTTCAGAGGATGATCTGGAAACTGTAGTTTGTTTCTTTGCACGCCAAGAAACAAGGGAAGACCCGTGAAAGAAGCAATAGCCAGAAATTGATCTGTGGGAATCAACACAACCTGCCCAGTCAGCATCGCTAAAACCAAGTAATTGAGTTGTGGATGTTCGAGGAAAAAATAAGCCACGACCTGGACAACCTTTAAGGTATTTAAGAATCCTTTGTGCTTGTTGATAGTGAACCATGGTGGCGCAAGACAGAAACTGACTAAGTTGCTGAGTTGCAAAGGTTATATCAGGTCTTGTAGTGGTTAGGTACAACAGTCTCCCTATTAACCGCCTGTAAGAGGGAACATCAGTGCATAATGGGCCAGAGTCTTGATAAATTTTGAGTGAGGGATCAAGAGGAGTCTTGACAGGTTTAGCTCCCAAATTTCCTGAATCTGCAAGAAGATCTAAAGAGTATTTTATTTGGCATAGAGTAATCCCCTTTTGTGAGTGAGCCACCTCTAACCCCAAAATATATTTTAAAGTTCCTAGATCCTTGATGTTGAAGGACTTGTCAAGAATCGTTTTGATCTGTTGAAATTCAAGTAACGAGTCCCTAACCAAAATGACATCATCTACATAAACCAAGAGTGCTGTAAATCTGTAGATGTAGCCTTAACGAAAAGAGAATGATTTGAAGCTGCCTGGCAGTATCCATGTGAACAAGGAAGAGCTTTTCATACCATTTCCTACTTGCTTGTTTAAGTCCATAAAGGGACTTTACAAGCTTGTAAACCTGGTTTGGTTTCGAGTAAGAAACATCCTTTGGTATAGCGCCATATAGACATCCTCTTGTAGGTCCATTAGCTTCCATTAAAGGATGGCATTTACATCAATTGGATGTAAACAATGCTTTCCCTTCAATGAAAGCTAATGGACCTACAAGATGATGTATATATGGCGCTATACCAGAGGGTGTTTCTTACTTGAAACCAAACCAGGTTTACAAGCTTGTAAAGTCCCTTTATGGACTTAAGCAAGCAAGTAGGAAATAGTATGAAAAGTTCTTCCTTGTTGATTTCACATGGATACTGCCAGGCAGCTTCAGATCATTCTTTTTTCGTTAAGGCTACATCTACCAGTTTTGCAACGGGAGAAAAAGTATCAAAGAAGTCCAAACCCTCAAGTTGATTATATCCCTTTGATACAAGACGTGCTTTGGACCTTTCAATAGATCCATCCGCTTTGTGTTTGATTTTGTAGACCCACTTGCTCCCTATAGGAACTACATTGGGAGGAAGATCAACTATAATCTAGGTCTTATTCTTTTCAAGAGCTGCAAGTTCATCTTGCATGGCCTGTCTCCAACACTCATGATCCTTGGCTTCAGCATATGACTTAGACTCAACATAAGTGGAAATAGACAAAGAAAACGACAATAGGATGGGAACAAGTTAGAAAATGAATCATAGTTGGAGATAGGATATGGAGTACCCAAGGAGGATGGAGAGGCAGAACCAATTGAAGAGTTACATATGAAATCATTGAGATGAGGTGGTTGATGCCTGCTTCGGGTAGATCTTCTTGGGCTAGTGCTGTCAGTTTCTGCTGCTTGCATTGTTGGCAAGGACTGTTGGTCATTGCAAGTATCATGTGGCTGATCATTTGATGCTGGCTCTGCAGTTGTAGGCACATTTAGATCCAGATACTGCCATGTGGTAACACCTTGAGACTGGTTTTTGTAGGGAAAAACATTTTCATGAAAAGTGACATCACGAGAGAGAAGGATTTCTCTAGTATTGACATTAAGTAACACAACCCTTGGAACCAGTTCTATAGCCTAGAAAAGAACACTTACTAGCTCGAGGATCAAGTTTGGATCTATGTGCATGAAGAGTAGAAGCATAACACAATGATCCAACAACTTTCAGATTTGTCAAATCTGGTAAGTGTCCATGAAGTAATGCGTAAGGGGACTGATTTTGTAGGAGAGATGGTACTCGATTAATAATGAAAGTAGCATGAGTCACTGCATATGACCAAAATTGTTTTGGTAAGTTAGATTGGAAAAGGAGTGCCCTAGCAACATTTAAATTATGTTGATGTTTCCTCTCCACTCTACCATTTTGTTGTGGAGATTCAACACAACTTTTCTGGTGAATTATCCCTTTTAAATCATAGAACTGATGAAGGAAAAATTCTGGTCCATTATCTGTTCTGACATATTTAACCTTGCTATCATACTGGTTTTCAACCATGACAATTAATCGTTGCACATGTTGAGAGACTTCTGATTTATGTTTCAGCAAAATAATCCAAACAAATCTGCTATAATCATCATCTAGAACCGTGAGAAAATACCCATGCCCATGCACAGATGGAAATGAAATAGGTCCCCAGATATCAAAATGCAATAGTTCAAAAACTTTTGAAGCTCTATTATTACTTAATGAGTAAGATAGACGTTTCTGTTTAGCCATATGGCAAACATCACAAACAGAAATTTTGTTTACAGAAATAAAGGGATAGGCCTTAGTCATAGTATGTAATCTATCATGTGACAAATGTCCTAGTCTATAGTGCGAAAGAGCTGAGTCCAGAATCATCTCTGTCAAGCTTGTATTTACTGCTGAAACACTTCCAATCTTGGCATCGACCACCAGGTGATATAACCCTTCAATTTGGTTAGCCAAACCAATCGTCCTCAATGATTTCTGATCCTGCAGTATACAATTGGACTCATGAAACTCAAGAACACAAGACAAAGAGGAACACAATTTTGATACTGATATCAAATTAAAGGAGAAATCTGGTATATACAGGACTTTCTGTCAAATACAAGGCGGGGGAGAAATTAACTGTACCAGCATATTGAGCAATGACAAAATTACCATTGGGAAGTTTAACATATATTGGTTTGATTTTTGAATAAGATTGAAACCACTTTGTAGAAGAGCATATGTGATCAATGGCACCTGAGTCCAGTATCCAGGCTCCAGATTCCAAATTTGAGAAACAGGAAAGAATAGAAGCATTACCTGAGGAAGGATTTCCATTTGGCTTAAAACCTCTGTGAGAAGACAAGCTGACCTGATTGGACATGTGATTCACAGGTGATGAAGAATTTGGTTGTGAGGGCATGTTTGAGTGTTCAATTAGGGCCAGTATCTTTGAAATTTGCTCTTGTGTAAATCCTTGTACTTGAGTCTTAGCATGTTCATTTTCATGTTCTTCTTTTTTTTCCTCTGTATACTCATTGCTCATGGCACTGTTTGCTGAAGTATAATTGTTCCTGGGTGGGTATCCATGTTTTCGATAACATGATTCCACTGTGTGCCCAGTCTGAGCACAATAGGTGCAAACCTTGTATGAATTTCAATTTCCAGAATTCTGATTGTTGCTTTTGCCTCGTCCTTGAAACTTCCGTGCATCTACAGCATTAACCAAATTTTTTGACTCATCATTAAACATTGGATTAAGTTGCCTCTCTTGTTGTAGCACCATGGAGAAGACACGGTTGAGATTGGGCAATGGATCCAAAAGCAGAATTTGTGACTTAACAACTGAGAATTGATCATTCAAACCAGTGAGAAACCTTATGATATAATCTTGTTGATGAAAAATTCGAACACTCCTCATAGTTGCACAGGAGCAACGAACTGGGCAAGTGCAATTTTGTGTTGGCCTGCAGCTCTCCAATTCCTCCCAAAGAACTTTCAACTCAGTAAAAAACTCTGTTACAGTCAACGAATGTTGCTTCAAACCATAAATCTCTTGCTGCAGTTCAGAAATTCGGATTAAATCTCCTTGAGAGAATCACTCTTTCAGATCTCGCCATACATCGATTGCATTCTCCACAAATACTATGCTCTGTGCAATTGATGGCACAACTGAATTCATTATCCAAGAGTTGATTAGGTTATTGCACCTTTCCCAGGCCTAATAATTTGGATCTGATTCAAGAGGGACCTCCACACTTCCATCCACGAACTTGTATTTGTTTTTCCCAATTAGGGCTCAATGCATCAATCTCGCCCAAGCATGATAGTTGTTCCCATTCAGAGGGGGGGTAACAACTACGGAAGATAGCCCATCACTCGGATGAACATAGTAGTGGCTCGATGAATTCTGAGCAGGATCAAGAATGGCAGTTATTTGAAGAAGCATTTTTGTTGGAACCTGATGAATTGTTGTGTGAATTTCTTGCCATGGATGAGTTAGCACATCAGAGCTTTAGAGCTCTGGTACCATCACAAAAAACATAAACGTAAAGCAGAGAGAATTTGAGTGAAGGATCATTCATCTTCAACTAATTTGACCAGAGTACAGTGCAGGTTATTTATACTAAGGAAATGGTCCCACATACGGGAACAATGAGCAAGGCACTACTCTATCTAATTCCCTGCCACTACTAACAGAATACAAAACAGAATGATAGTGACAAAGGGTAAAAAAGTAATAAATGGTAACTAAGTGACTAATTGATATTTTCACTATTATTATCGTGTAACAATATTCATCTTTTTCCCTTGCTTTTTTTTTTTTTTTCTATTGGATTGAATTGTTGTAGGTTATTTGTGGAGCGCTTATGGTGGTTTCTTTTAAGTGTTTTAAATTGTGATTGTGATTATAGTTATGTCAACTCTTATATCATGGAAAAATTGTGGATAAATGGGATGACGAAGCTATAATTACGTCACGAGGTGGTTGTGGAGACCATGGAACCATTGATGACTGACACTTTTCTTTCCCTCAGTTTCTTTTCTCTCACATTCTCTGAAAACTCTAGCATAGAATAGTTTTTAAAAACTAAAAAAACAAAAGCACAATCAAACACATCGTTATTCTTGCATGCTATGCCTCAACTTCATTGCTCTTTCAAGTTGGATTTTCCTTGAAACCAAACACTTGATGAAGTGGATATAACCCGTGGTTCCCTGTTTCTTGTTGGTTAATTTTTACTCAAAGCTATGCTATGTACTTGAATTTAATTCTATTATGATCATGATAAGAAACTAGCATTTGTATGGAAAGTAATAGCAGCATTATTTCATCATATCTTACTAAAGAATGACTGACACTGATGATAAAATATTGTCATTCTCCTCTGTGAAACAATGGGAATAATTTTAAATAAAATATTCCAGTGCTAGCAGATGTGTAAGATCTATGATGTCTCACTAACTGAATGGTCATGGTCATGATAATGCCACGAAACAAAACTGAATATTTATGTGGGTTAATAATTGTATAGATTAATTATACATTATATCACATTATATTTGCATGGAACTAATTTTACTTTTTTTTTTTTCCCTTTTAGGTAACTTTGTTGCATTATATTATATTATATTATATTATATTATATTATCAATAGATTTATAAAAACCATCCAGCCTCCAATTTTCTTTCTACGTGTTGGCACATCATTTTTTTCAAAATATTTTATTGCTTTGTATTTTCTCTCCTTAAAGCACGGGTCCACTGTTTTGATTTTTTTTTTCTTCCTTTGCCTATGCAGAGCACAAGAATTGCTCTAGTATTTGCAGGCTACTAATTTTATTTTATTTTATTTTTTTAAATAATTTGTAGCAATGCCTCATAAAGCCAAACGTTCAAAAAAGCTACCATCTGGTGGCATATCAAATTTGATGCCCCATGCTTCATCTCAAGGACATGCCACATCTGTGGAGCCACCACTACAACCGTCAGAGTTGGCACAACCCTGTGCTCCTACTATCACCCTTGATCCATCATCAGTTCCTACTGCTCAAAATCTGGTTTCATCACCAGATCCACAGTTGCATAGTATATCCATAGATCTTTGTTCTAGGCTAGAATTGATTTTGAATTTGTTTTCTTGGTTTAACTTAGTTTTAGTCTCAATTATGGATAAATCATGGATTGATATGCCATGTAACACAACTGAATAGCTTGCATTGGTTAATATTTTTATTGCTTAAATTATACATTATACAATATTATATTTGCATGGAGTTTACTTGTTTCTTTTGGTACTTGTAGCAATGCCTCATAAAGCCAAACGTTCAAACACGAGGGTACGTCGTGGCACATCCAAAATGATGTCTCTTGCTTCATTTCAAGGACATTCTGCACCTATGGAGCCATCACTACAGCCTTCAACAGCAGCGCAACCTTGTGCTCTTACTATCACCATTATGCCACCATCAGTTCCTACAGCTCAAAATATGGTCTCAACATCGGTTCCACCATCACATAGTACATCACCGACCCTTTTGTTCCTCTAGGCTAGAATCAATTTTGATTTTTTTATTTATTATATCTCATATTGAATGGCATTGGTAACTTGTAGCCTTGCCTCCTAAAGCCAAACTTTAAAAAATGAGAGTAATTTTTGGCATATCAAATTTTATGCCTTATGCTTCATCTCAAAGACATTCAATACCTATGGAACCACCATTACAGCCTTCAGAGTTGGCACAACTTTGTGCTCCTACTAGTGCACTTATTCCACCATCAATTCCTATAGCTCAAGATCCAGTTTCATCATAAGATCCACCATTGCATACTATATCAGAGACCTTTGTTCCTCCAGTCTTGACTTGATTTTTATTTTTTTAATTTTAGTTTAACTTAATGGTGACAACTATGGATAAACCGTTGGTTGATATTCCATATAACACAACTGAATAAATACATGGGCTAATATTTGTATAGCTTAATTATACATTATGTTGTTATGTTTGTGTGGACTAATTTTTGTTTTGGTAACTTGCAGCAGCAATTCCCCCTAAAACCAAAAGGTCAAATAAGAGAGTATGTCGTGGCATATCAAATTTGGTGCCTCATGCTTCATCTCAAGGACATTCCACACCAGTGGAGCCACCACTAAAGCCTTCAAAAATAGCACAGCCTCGTGCTCCTGCTATCACCTTTATTCCTCCGTCAATTCCTAAAGCTCAAAATATTGTTCCAGCATCAGATCTACCATTGCGTAGTATATCACAGATCTTTGTTCTTCCAAGCTTGAATCAATTTTGAATGTTTTGTTTTGGTTCAACTCAATTGCCTGGTCACAATTATGGATCAATTGTGGATTGATATGCTGTGAAACGCAACTGAATATATGCATGGATTAATATTTGTATGGCTTCTTTGTGCATTATTATATCATTATATTTACAAGGTACTAATTTTTATTTTTTATTTTAATTGGTAACTTGTAGAAATGCCTCGTAAAGCCAAGCTTTCACGAGAGAGAGCATCTCTTGGCATATCAAATTTGATGCCCTACGCTTCATCCCATGGACATTCCACACATGTGGAACGACCACAACAGCCTTCACAGGTGGCACAATCTTGTGCTCCTACTACCTTTGTTCCACCGTCAATTGCTACAACTCAAAATATGGTTTCACCATTGGGTCCACCATTGCATAGTACATCACTGACCTTTGTTCTTTCAGGATAGAATCAATTTTGAATTTTTTTTTGGTTTAACTTAGTTGCATGGACACACAATCATGGATAAATTGTGGATTTATATGCTGTGAAACACAACCTAATTATACATTATATCATTATGATATTGTATTTGCATCGTACTAATTTTACTTTTATTTTTATGATAACTTGTAGCGATGCCTCATAAAGCCAAACATTCCAAAAAGAGGGGATCTCATGGCATGTCAAATTGGATGCCTCATGCTCCATGTGGAGCCACCACTACAGCCTTTAGAGTTGGCACAATCCTATGCTCCTACTATCTCCCATATTCCATCATCAATTCCTACAGCTCTGGATCCACTTTCACCATTGGAACCCCTATCACGGTGTACATCACCGACCTTTGTCCGTCCAAGCTAGAGTCAATTTTGACTTTTTTTATTTCAGTTATTTGCGTGGTCATAATCGTGGGTAAACTGTGAATTGATATGCCATGAAACACAACTAAATATATACATTGATTAATATTTGTATAACATTATATCACATTATATTTTGCATGGTGCAATTTTTTTTTTCTTTTTGTTTTTTGGTTAAAGTATTAAGTATAGCAATGTATCAAATTATATTTGTATGGTGCTAATTTTTTCTTTATTTTTTTTGGTAACTTGTAGCAGTGCCTCCTCAGAATGTATTTTCAGGCATACTAAATTTGATCCGTCATGCTGCATATCAAGGATATTCCTTACTTGAGGAATTACCACAGCATCCTTCAAAATTGGCACAACCTTGTGCACCTACTATCACTGATATTCCACCATCAATTCCTACAGCTCAAGATCTGCTTTCACCATTGAATATACCAAAGTGCTGTATGTCACATACCTTTGTCCAGGCTAGATTCAATTTTTATTTATTTTTAGTTTTATCGTAGTTTCATGGTCACTGTGATGGATAAACATGGATTATATGCTGCAAAACACAACTGAATATATACATGGTTTATTTGCATTGTCCTAATTTCATTTTATTTTTTGGTAACCTGTAGTAATGCCTCGTAAATCCAAACGTTCAAAAAAGAGAGTATCTCGTGGCATATCAAATTTGATGCATCTTGCTTCTTCTCAAGGGCATTACATGCCTATGGAGCTGCCACTACAGCCTTCAGGGTTTGCACAACCATGTGCTCCTCCTGTCGTCCTTGTTCCATCATCAATTCCTGTAACTCAAGATCCGGTTTCATCATCTGATCCATCATCAATTCCTGTAAATCACGATCCGGTTTCACCATCCGATCCATCACCAATTCCTGCAAATCAAGATCTGGCTTCACCATCCGATCCATCATCAATTCCTGCAAATCAAGATCTGGCTTCACCATTTGATCCATCATCAATTCCTGTAAATCAATATCCAGTTTAACCATCTGATCCATCATCAATTCCTGTAAATCAATATCCAGTTTAACCATCTGATCCATCATCAAGTCCTGTAACTCAAGATCCTGTCCCTCCATCTACTCTTACTCAACAACCCCTTGCCTATCGTCGTTTTAGAGGACGACAATGGGCTGTACAAGCTATAGGTAATAATATTTCTCTAGTTGAGTGGTGATCATTATATTTTTATTCAGGCTCATTATGTTTTCTTTTGATAGATGAACACGGAAATACAAAAGAGATTCAGGTGACAAAACCAGAGGTGTTTCTGATGCCTCCTGGCCAACGCATAGTAGTGCCATTTGATGGACAATTGCGAGCCTATGGAGAAGCAGCAACACTGCTTTCAGGAGCTTGTGGGCGAATTGTCACTGATTCAAAAAACATTCCCATTAACTTTGAAAGTTGGACAAAAGTGCCAAAATCATACAAGGATAATTGCTTTAACATTTTGAAGGTATATCCATAAGCCTAATGTCAGTTTTTATTGCCTGTTCTTTTTATTTATAATGTACTAACATGCTTTTTTTTAGACTTTGTTTCATTTTCAAGCCTCTGAATCAATTGCTAGGTGTTATTGTTTACTTACCATGTCGAGAAAGTACAGAAATGGGAAGCTGAAGTTGTGGACAAGTGCTTTTGACCCTTCATTATCAAGAGAACAGCTAATTGCTAACGTCCCTTATGGTGTTCCGGAAGATCAGTGGTTGTCATTTATTGACAATCATTTGAAGCCAGAGTATCAGGTAGCTTTAACAAATACTGGTTACCATTAATTTTATTTTTGAGCATGAATTTCAATTCATATCCTCCTCATATTATAGGAGTTATGTCGGAAGAATGCTGAAGTCAGACAAAAGCAAACTGTTCCACACACTAATGGGGCTAAACTGTTGTCGAGGAAACAACATGAGATGGTAAGTAACTTAGTTCTATTATCGGGTCTTAATGAGTAGTTACTTATTGTTCATTTGGACTTACATGGGTCATATATATTAGGAAGTAGAGCTTGGACGTCCCATTAGTCGAGTTGAATTGTACATTGCCACTTGCAGAAAAAAAGATGGATCCTATGTCAATGAGGAGGCAAGGTCTATTGGGGTAAGTTAAATGTGAAATTCTGTACTTCAATCGAAACAAAAATGTGCTAATCTGCAATTTGTATTTTTATATTGATTGTTATTGTCAAAATCAATTTATATATAGAGCAAACTATAGTGACACCCCCTGTGTTTTACTTGAATTACACAAGGATCCTCTTTCTTTTCAATCTACAGAAAACCTCCTAGCTTTTCCGTTCCCGTTACAGTGGCACCCCCTCTTCCCCAAATGGGTGTTAATTCTATTTGTTTTTGTAGTCACGTGATTTGAATCCCCCAACAACAACAACAGCCCCTTCTCCTTCTAGTTCTACTTCACTCTCCCCATCTCCTTCCTCACTCTCTTCTTTGTCTTTGCCTCCTCTCTCTCCTCCCAAGACCCCAAAGCCTAGTTCCTCACCCTCCCCACCCCCTTCCGCCACCACGAATCCAATGGCCGCACCATCTAGGTCCAACCACCTCTTGGTGTGCTTACCGTGATTTGTATTGTGAACAAAGAAATTAGGGAGAAGAGAAACGGGAATGGGAACTCTTGTTTGGTGGCTCTTCTTGAGCAATGTCATTTTGCGGTTGAGGGGTGTCACCGTGAGATTCATCGGTGGATGAGGATTGGGATTTTTGGGTTTGCAAAATCTCTCAATTGATAATCCAGATCTGAAGCAACAGGAGCATCGTGCATAATATTTGAAAAACACAGGGTGCTTGTGTAATGTGTATAAAACATAGGGGGTGTGTATGTAATTGTGTAATCAGGGGTAATTTTAGGTTTCAACTTTTAAAACTAAATGTAACTTAACGCCGTTAAGGGAGGGGTGCCAAAGAAATGGTTTCAAACGGAGGGGTTATTGTGTAATTCGAGTAAAACACAGGAGGTGTCATTGTAATTTGCTCATGTATATATTAGGAAGTAGTGCATGTTGGCTGTGGGGCTTAAATTAGCATTGTGGATGATTGTAGATCTGTTGTGCTGTTCAATGTTGTGAAAGTACTGGCAACCAGTCAGCTTACAATATGATGTTTGGTGTAATGCATTTGTAGAGAAAACTCAGGTTGTTAATGAAAGTTGCATGGTTAAAATGTGTTTGATGCTGCTATGAAGCAAATACTTGTTAACTGATCTCAGATCCTACTAAACTTTGGTTAATACAGCTTAACTGCAACATGTGTACTATATACCCTTTGCTGCAAGGAGACAGATCATTGTTTTGATTTCCTGTTTTAAATTGCTAAATCTACATTGCCAACCTATAACAAACCTCGCCATACATCACATAACATCTTGCATCTCATTCATGATGACATCAAATTTATATGTGCCAGAGATATGAGAATCACAACTTTTTGTTTAAATATTTATTGAAACACATCTTTGCATTATATATGATGCTGGTATAATATTTTCTCTCATTACCACAACAATGGGTTGATCTATGTTATGTTTTGAGTTACCATTGAATGATTTTACATGTGAAGGTTATTATATTTTCAATCTTCTGTTCCAAAATAATTGTTTTAGAAAATATGTTGTTACTTAATGGGGGCTAGTTTGAGGCTTTGAGCATCGTTTTACTATTACAAATATATCCACAACAACAATCATAAATTTAGAAGGTTTTAACTATTTGTTTGTCATTATTTTAATTTTGTATATGCACAGGAGAAGTTGACACAAGAAATTAGTAAGTGTGCCAATCCTACAGAAATTGCAACTAATGATGCCCTTGCCAAAGTGTTAGGATGAGATCACTGTGGTCGTGTACGTTGCTTGGCTTAGGAGGTCTTCACAGTTGCATTTCAATCCACCATAAAAAGTTTAGTGGCACATGTTGCAATTTATCAAATTCTAATTCAGTTGAAAGTTCTCAACTGAAAGAGGAGGTTATGAGTTTGAAGACCAAGTTAGCAGCTTCTGAGGAAAATGTCAAGACATTACAAAATGTAATGCTTGCATACATACAAATGAAGGAAGGGCACATCCCTGCAGAGTTGGGTGCTTTGTTTGATACTAATGAAGCGGGAATCATTTTTATACTCACTTTTGTGTTGAACCGAATAATGTTACTAACACACGAGTGAATGTTTAGTATCTGATATACATATACATCCTCTTAACTAGAGCTGTCAAATGGGCCTTAAATGTTTCCTTTTGGCTGCTGCATACAAGCATTTGTAGACTTTTAATGTGTTTTTATCACCAAAATCACAGCCATCCAACATCAACATGACAACTACAAGGCTCCATACATTAATACTACCAAAGGAATAATTAAAAACTAACAACAATAATATTAATTAACAAGTTCCATAAAGCACTACAAAAGTACAAATTCATAATTTCAATCTTCAAAATAAAAAAAAGTAAACAATGCAGAAAGTAAACAAGTTCAGTCATAAGTCATAGTTACTAAACAAGTTCCAAAAAAAGTACTACAAATTGATAAATTCAGAAACAAGTAACAAGTTCAACAACAATTCAACAAATATCTCCAACAACAAATTAAGATGTTGGGATTTCTCCTTGATCATTTTGTTCTGTAAACAGCGGTATCTCCACCACTTCTTTGACATCTGCAATTCATAATACAAAACTAAAGTAAATAACTAAAATTAAATTAAAATTTCAATTTTTTAAAACAAAAGAAGAATTATAACTTATTACTAATTTAATATTACCAGAACATCCAACTTCTGAATAACCATACAACCAATTGCGGGTACAAGTGAGGGCTTGCACAGTTTCAGGAAGTAGAGAATTTCTATATTTATGCAAGATGCGACCTCCAATACTAAATGAAGATTCTGAAGCCACTGTTGTGATTGGAATACTTAAAACATCACAGGCCATAAGTGCTAGTTTAGGGAATCGAAGTTTATTCAATCTCCAATATTGGAGGACATCAATGTCATTACCAACAATGCATTCTTCTTTCAAGTATATGTCAAGTTCAGACTTGCCATCATTTGAAGTCTTTTGTCTTATTTCTTGATGGTATGCCTAAAATTAAACAATCACAGTACAACTAAATTAGAGACATTAATTGAAAACTAAATATAATGTAATCAATAGAAATTTGTGAATTGCTCAAACTTACATTAAGAATGGATGATGAGAAATTTCCACTTGACATTGGAGGATGACATTGAGTTTCTCTTGATGAGCTAGGTAGAGATGAGTTTGATGCATTGGCTTGGCTTACATATTCAGCAAAGAGTTTATACAAACCCTTCTTCACTTTTTCAACCTTCTCTTCATAATCATTTGGATAAAGCCTCTTAAAACAAAAGGTTATAAAATCCAACTTTGCCTTGGGGTCAAGAGCACATCCAAATGCAAGAGTGACACTATATTCACTCCAATACTGATCAAATTTCTCCTTCATCCTTGCTGCCATTTCTTTGATTACCTCATCTTCACTAGTCAAATTTTCATTCAATCCCATCTCTATAATTGCAACTTGCATGAAATATAAGTTTGAGGTGGGGTAATGTGACCCAGAGAACAAGTTAGTAATATCATAAAACGGGGCCAAGAATTCACACATCTTCTCTGCTCTTTCCCACTCTCCATTGGTTGGGCAAAAATTGTAATTTCTGTCACTATATCCCAAACTAGTGAATGCACGACGATACCTAATAGCACTTTCAAGCATCAAGTATGTAGCATTCCATCTAGTAGCCACATCCAACCTCAAGCCACTACCTACATCAGTCAAGTGCACTTTTTCAACACATCTTTGGAAATCCCTCATCCTTGACTCTGAGGCCCTCACATACTTAACACTTTGTCTAATTTTCCACAAAGCTTCAGCACCTGCAGCCTTCAAACCTTGTTGAACTATCAAATTCAAGATATGTGCACAACACCTTACATGAAAATAATCACCTTTACATAACAAGGCATTTTGCAAATTAAGCCTCTCTTTCAAAATTCTTACCAAGACATCATTAGAAGAGGCATTATCCATTGTGATAGAAAATATTTTTGCTTCTATCCCCCAATCCTTAAGCTCTCCAAGTATTTTTGATGATAATTCTAACCCAGTATGTGAAGTATCCAAGTGACAAAATGAAATTAGTTTACTATTTAACTTCCAATTTTCATCAACATAATGTGCAGTCACTGTCATATAGCCTTGAGTAGTTACAGCTGTCCATACATCAGAAGTTAAACATATTCTACCAGGAATAGAAGCTAATGCACTCTTTAGCTTTGCCTTTTCAGTTAAAAACACTTTCATGCAATCAGATGTTATAGTGTTTCTACTAATGGGTTTAAAATCAGGATTCAACAAATTATTCACTGCCCAAACCCCCTCATACTCAGCATAGCTAAATGGAAGACCATGCTTGATAATACATTTAGCAAGTGCATCTCGATAAGCCTTAGAATCAAATTTCCACTGCTTCAAGAAAGTAGCTTTGTTATCCAACATGATCCCCACATCTTCGTACTTAGGATAACCCCCACATTTGATAATATGACGTCTTAAATGGTTGGTACCAGAAATAGCTTTACATGTATACAATTTCGCACAACCCTTACATTTACATTTCTCCACCCCATCAACTAGGCCAACCTTTTCAAAATAATTCCATACCTCACTAGAGCAAGACTTACTTTTCTTGGCTTGTACAGTATCTGGGTCATCATTAGCATCCCTACACTTACTCTTATTTCCAACAGTAGTGGTACTACGATTAACAGAAGGGTTGCTATTTGGGGTAGGCTGAGACTCTCTATTTTCAGGTGCAGTTTCCATTTTATCAAACTCATCCTCCATATTTTCTAAATTTTCAACAAAATCCATGTCTACAATATAACAAATTAACAAGATTCACTAACCAATTTAACAAAAAACAGAATATATAGGTATAATTACTGTAACATTAAATCGCAAATCACAATTAGTCAATAACAGATTAACAGTCCAGTATTTAACAATAAGGCAATAACAGTCCAGTATTTAACAAAAAAAGAAGTCATAAGCAAGCATAACAGGAACAAATTACATAAACATCAAATCGCAAATTGAAAAAATTAGAAGCAAAGGTATGATTTTTTATACCTGAAAAGTTAGAAGCAAATCGCAAATCTCCTTTGCACCCTCGTAGCCTCACAGTCACAGTGCTCGCGTTGCACGACTGGCACGAGTCGCACCTTCGCAGCCTCGCAGGCTCACAGTGCTCGCCGTCGCCGTCGTCTTCGCAGCGTCGCACACTCGCATCCCCGCAGCCTCGCCGTGCTCCCGTCGCACCCTCGCACTCGCAGGCTTGCAGTGTCGTGTCGCACCCTCACACATGACGCATAGTCTCACAATCGCACCCTCGCACCCTTGCAGTGCTGCGTCGTCGCGTTGCAACTCGCAGGTCTCCCCCAATCGCACTCGCACCGTCGCACCCTTCTCTTTGGGAAAATTAGGTTGTCTTTGTGTTGTGGCTTTGTGTGTGCCTCGAAGGGAAGGGACGGGCTGCACCAATTGGAACTTGGAAGCCTGGAAGGGAAGGGAAGGGAAGGCCCAATACGGCAATACCCATTACTAGTGTTGTTGGGCTGGCTGTTGCATGTAATTTTTTTTTATATTGCATTAGTCTCTCGGGCCAGCCCATAACTTGCGGGCCAGTCCGGCCTTAGGCCATTTGGCCCGTGGAGCCTATCGGGCCAGGCCAAAAAGGCCTGAATCTATTTAGGTTACCATTTTTAAAGCCTGACCTGGCCTAAATTACGGGCTGGCCGGGCCGGCCCATCGGGCCGGGCCCAAATTGACAGCTCTACTCTTAACCATGCTAACATGATGCAACAATTATCTTTCATAGGATGAAAGTAGCGAAGAAGATATGTCAACATCAGAAAGTGGATCTTCATTAGCTAGTAATTGCCATTAGAAATTATGCTTTTAGTTATACTCTTGTATACTTAAGTTTGACAGTTTATTTAGTTTAACATGCAGTTTGTAACTTCTCTTTGTATGGATTTTCGAAGTTGTTAATGGAGATCTATTTTCTGAACTTTTTAAATCCTGTTATATTTATGATACATAATTTATTACACGATATTTTGAATTCAAATTATAATTTAGATGAAAAGTAAGAAAAATATAATTGACATTGTGTTGCAAAATAGTCCTCCCCAAAATAATTGACAATTATTGTCTATTTTTAACTGATAATTTTAGTATATTTGGATTGGTCAAGAAAAATAGATTATTTCAAATTGATTAGATATAATTTGATTATATGAATAATATTTTGATATTTTAGGTGAAAAGTAGTTTTAAAATAATCTATTTTATTTTCATTGTCTAAAGGAGTTTATTTTTTTATAGTAAAATTATGGAAAGTTATGGAATTATTTATAACAGTTGAGGATATGAAAAATAAAAGTTAGCAGAAGTATTACTGAAGTAATCTGTTAGTTTATAATCATATTTTCTAAAATTCTGTTTAACATAAAAATTATTTTATTTGTTGAGACTGATTCTTTGATGAACTAAATTTTTAAATGCATTTAAATAGTAGTAATACAGTACCAATAGGATGTCTTATTAATTAAAATATAATTTTTGGTTTAAATGTAATTTTGGTATCTCTATTATGCACAATCTATAACTTTGGTTATCTTATTTTAAATGGAATTGCTCCTTTTCTTCTCAGGGTCATCATGTGTCTTCATGACACTTAACAACATACAAATCATTTAGTACACATCATTCATTTTCAAAGGTACTTCAACTCGAGTGCCTTTGCACAACAAGGAAATTCATCGTGTTTTCATTAAGTCTTAGGTTTAATCTGGCAAATTCTACCGTGAACTATATGTGGTTCACGGGTGGACCATCTTGAATATTGTTTTTTTAATAATTATTTATTAAATTAACTTTAAATAATTAAAGATTAAGATAAATAAATATTAAAATGTTTTTAATGTTATTATTAATCCTTCCCTTCTCTTTCTTCATTGCTGTTCTTCATCGTTTGACACTCTCCAAGAATGTCATTTTTTATGAGGATTATGACTTGCTTTGTCATTTTAATGGCAGCATCTGCGTTTATAAATTTGGTTTGTGGTTAACAATTTATTACTTCTCTCATATATGGAATATTCAAGGGAGACTTTTTCTTTTGTTTTGACAAAGAACTTAAAGCTTCATTAAGCCACAAGGAGAATATTAGAGCAAATACCAACCGTCCAACCCAGATTTAGTTTGGATTGAAGAGACTTGAAGTTATTGAAATGAACCCATCTATTTTTTTTTAATTAAAAAGTCAAATTGATTCATCTATTTCAAA
This sequence comes from Pueraria montana var. lobata, assembly GCA_026413185.1. Lineage (NCBI taxonomy): Eukaryota > Viridiplantae > Streptophyta > Magnoliopsida > Fabales > Fabaceae > Pueraria > Pueraria montana. The sequence goes on from CM048655.1 coordinate 5,665,797, forward strand.
AATCAAGACACTATCGTGAAAAAAAGTCACAAATTTTCCATCACCAGCAACCAAATGGAACGCGCTAAAGAACCTTGCAAACTCCGGCGACGATGCAAATATGAACCACCGTGACCAGAGAGCAGACCATGACAGGAGCGCACCGCACTCCTGTTCGTGGCGGGGGACTCAGCACGGTCTCGTGCATGAAGCTGTTGGCAGAGGTCGGTGTGAATCTGGACCACTACGATCGGAGCGGCGGTCTCACGGAAGTCGATCGCACAACTCAGTCCCAAAACCTTCTTTCACATCTCCAATGGCATCAGATTGGAGAATCAATTCACACCATGAACATCGAAGGGTCCAGATCTGGTGGCACCGACACAGAACTTGAAATCGTGCTCCTCCTTACAGGTCCTCATCCCCGTCCGACGAAGCCGCAACCACGTAGAGGGGATTACCAGAACCTTGAAGAAGGACAAGAATAGAGAGTTTCCAACTCATTAAAAAAATAAAAAAAATTACTTTGTAATTGGTAATTTTAAGTTATTAGTTAATTAAAAAAAAGTTAATAACTAAAAATCTTGACCGTTAAATATTTTATTGTTATATCTAATATATACTTATTTTTTAAAAAAATGAAAAATAAAAAAATAATAATAAAATATTAATTTTTTCAATGGTTAACTGGTGGACCACGTGATGCAGGTCTCCACTGTAGAATTCGCCGTTTAATCCATTGTTTTCTCTTCACCAAGCTTCACATTGCTAATTAAATCTCACATCACTCTCCACTTTTGAACTTCAAAATCTTTATCAATCATCACTATCAAAGTTATTAAACATTGGTGAAGATCTTAACTATCGTCACATACTATCATTAACTCTTAAGACACTTGATCATTGAATCAATGCTTGAACCAGTGGGTCAGTAATCGAACCGCATGAACTGATATAAGTAACATAAAATTTAAAAACATGTATATATATTATTTATATCATATATTAACTAAAGAAGCATGCTAGTCTAGTGGCAAGTTGTTTTGCTAAACACCCTCATGTCCAGGGTTCGAACCTCTCTTCTATGTCAAGTTTTGCTACTTTTTGATTAAAATAATGTAGCATGAGTACACGTTCAAACCTTGGAGCACACGAAGATAGATTATAGCAGACAGACCTTGGGCCATGTGTAGACAGCAGCAGACCCTAGCAAATAGACATTGGGCCACACGAAACAGGCCTTACATCACCTCGGTCCACGTTGTAACACCCCGAAAATTACAACCCAATAAGTATGAACGTGAGAGATTTAATTAGAAAATTTTCTTGTTGGGGAGAATTGTAACGTTGTGGTTTTCCTAATTGTATGATTAAGTGTTTGATTAATAACTAAATTTAAATTATGTTGATTGATATAATAATTAACTTAAGTTTTATGTTTTGTTATGGGCCATAGTGTTATTGTGAATTTTTTTAAACTTTTACGTGAGTTCCGTAAGTTGTAGAAAAAGAAAAAAAAAATAATAAGAGAAGAGGGGTGTCCTTAGAGGAAGGATGGGTGCAAATAGCAAAATTTCAAAATTATCCTTAAAACTAACGTGTACAAGCTTCTTTCTCCCTCATTCTCTTCATTTGTTTTCCTTGCTCCCCGAAGCTCTGTTCTCTCCCTTGCTTCCCTCTTTACCATGAGCAGCTATAAGGAGGAAGCCATTTTTGTGAAGCTGGTGAGCTGCATGCAAGCTGGGAGGTCCTCTCTTCATTACCAACAACTTGTCTTCTCTTTCTCTCTCTCTCAGCTGAAGCTCTTTTAGGTGAGAAAAACTCTTTGTGGATTCTATTTTTAGTCTAAGGGTGGTTGAGAGTTAGGGGGCTTAACCACCTACAGCATGCATGCCCCTCTTTGTTTGAATGCTTGAACATGAAAAGTTGATGAAATGGGTTGGAAACCCTTTGGCAGTGGCTGTGTGAGTGCATGCCCTGGCTTTAGTGTTGTATTTGTTCTTTTGAAACTGAGTGGGAAGGCCCCTGCAACAAGGGAATCCATGCCCAATTTTCGTAAAATTAATTGATGAAGGTTGCATGTTGAAAACAAACCCCAAAACAATGTAACAGTGGCTGTTAGGTTCGAGTGTCCCTGGACAGCTCCCACGATTTTGTGATTTTTGTAAGATCTAACCGTTGGTTTTCACCAAATTTGTTTTGAATGAAAATAGATACAAAAAGGAACAACTTTTATTTTGACACCATGGAGAGAAAACCTAGTCTTGAAGTTCATCTGTGGCTTTCAAAATGGCTGTTCTGTTTTCAAGTTTCCCTGGAACATGTCTCGGTTTTTCTCAAATTTCCACTTGTGTGCTTAATTTTTATTTTTCGTTTTTGAACCATTAAAAACTAGACAAAACAAGTTTTTTAACTATATAAATTACAAAAATTATCATGTCCAATTTCTAAATTAACTTTTTAAAAAGAAACAGGGCAGGGGTTTTTGAGCTCTGTTTTGAGTCTGAAACTTAGGCTGATAGAAACAAATTTACTGGGAACAATAGGGTAATAATTTGGTGGCAAGGATTATTTTTTTAGAAAGATAAAGATGTTACCTTTCTACTGTAAAAATTTCCGCTCAAAACAAGTTTGGGAAGTGGGAGAAATTTACATTTCTTTGAGCTATGTTCAGTGAGCATTCAAAATCCAGGGCTGCTGACTTAGAAAATTTTATAAAAATTTTGTAGATGTTTATTTTATAAGTGGGATACCTTTCTATAAAATAGATTTCAAGAGCTTTGATTTGATACAAAAAGTTTTAAGTTCCGAAGTCATTTTCTTCTATCAGTGAGAGCTCACATTCAGTACTGCCAATGAAATTTTGACTAAATAGTCAAATGTGATTGTTAACACTTGTATTTTTGCCACTTTACCTTCAATTAATATTTTGATTCTGTGAGATAATGGATAGAATACAACCACTATTATGATTGATTCATTCAAGTCTCAGGAAGGAAAACCTTGAATATTTGATATTTGAAAGTGTAATTTTATCTGTTTTGGTGATACGGTCTGTTGACTGTAGTTTGAATCTTGTGGCGAAATTGTTTGTTGGTGTAATGTGTTTACAAGACTTGACGCGAGTACTTGTAATAACTAGAATTAATTTCTAGTGTCAATAACAGGATTGCTATTCAAAGATAAATATATTTCTTTTATCAAATCATAAGACATTTGAGAGGGTAAGGAATATATAAAACATAATAAAATTGTCCGAATCGTGGTGAGAACCGAAAGGAGGAAGGAACCTCCAGCGCCAAGTCGTGTGAGACGGTTGAACGAATGTGTTCGTGGACAAAGTTTGAATGGATAATTGTGAAAGAGGTTGTGTGGAGACTTCAACTGTGGTGAGCGATATGCTCGTGAGGAATGGGGTCAGAATGTGTGACCACTGTGGTGGTGGAGAGTGGATCTCCGTATGGTACGTCGGGGGCATACGTCGTGGAAGACCGCCATTCAGTACCTTTGGCAGTGAACCCACACAACCTATAAGAGATGAACCCGATGAGAGGGAGTGGTTGAGGAGTCAGTCCTCAGAGATTGGATGACCTCACAGAGTGGTACCTGAGGTGTGCTCGCTGACTTGCTATTTCTTGGGGATCTGGCACCGAGTTTGTGGTCGTGCTTCCACAATGCCGACTTGGCAATCCCGACAAATGTGAGGCACAACCATGTTGGTGAGAGCCCTGCCATTGTACCGTGGTGAAGGGTGTACTCCCAGCAAGTCATCCGACTTAAATATGTGTAAGACCACTGAGTTCTGGGAGTTCCAGTGGCAGCTGGCCAGTGTGAAATAATTTACAAGAATAGCTGTGGAAACGAATAGGTTTCGGGTGTGACCGTTAGAGAACCACATCGTGGTGGCTAGTCGGATTGTGTATGTGACTGTTAAGTCGTTCTGTGTGTACTGCTTGATGAAGCAGAGAGTTCACCCTCTATTTATTTTTCTTTTAGGAACCTGTTGCAGTACTTGTGGATGTCATAAAGATGTTATCTTCATCAGCTTCGTCACTTTTCGGTTGGAGGTTGGTCTAACATGCAGAGTTGGGTGTTAGTGATGACTGCTCCGAGACTTGGTTTTCCTCTTTTTATGCATTTGGATATGGGTAGACCTAGGTTTCAGATTTTTGGTATATACATTCAACTTTTGTACTATATTACCCTATGTATTTGGTATACACTTTGGGAATGTACATATTACTATTATTCCGAAAAATATTTGAGATATGAAAATCTCTAGTTCATGTATATATGTATATTTTATAGTAAGAGCTATTTACTTTATTTATTTTGTTTTACTCACTTTTAAATGTATATTTACAATTGAGGCGGCGATACGCAACTTTTGAAATTAATTAATCAAAAGTTTTAAAAACTTAGTAAAATTCCAATCTATGTTTTATTAACTTCACAGTTTTTGGAAAAATTAAAGTTAGTTAAGATGCCTATTGAATTAAAATAAGTTTAAAAATGATGTAAAACTGGATTTAGGGTGTTACACATGTGTGCAAAGTCACTCAAGGTTCTGCTAAACTGCAAGTTATAAGCATTGTCACCATAGGTATTTATGTGATCCCAAGGTATGTGGCACATCTAATATGCACCACCATCTTAAAAGATGTCTTGTATATACCAGTCTTTGCACAGAACCTAATCAAGTAGTTCTTACTTTTGGCTTGGGTAAGAGTGGAGGAAATTCCAATTTAGTGGTAGCCAGCCATAGGTTCAATGTAGAGGCTTCTAGAAAAGCCTTAGGTACCTTTGTCATTTCTAGAAAGTGGATTTGGGCCTAACTCAACCCCAAAAGCTAGCTTATAGAGTGAGGGTTGCCCTCAACTTATATATTGTATTTTGGAACTATATCTAGCCAATGTGGGACTTGGGTTGTTCCCAATACACCCCTCACGCCCAGCACTTTTAGGCTTGGTGCGTGGATAATATGGTGGGTGGCCTGTTAGTTTAAGGATCTAGGATAGGCTCTGATATCATCTAGAAAGTGGATTTAGGCCTAACTCAACCCCAAAAGTAGCTCATAGGGTGAGGGTTGCCCTCCAATTATATATTGTATTTTGGCACTATCTCTAGCCAATGTGGGACTTGGGTTTTTCTCAATATCATTTTAGATGAGCAACCATTTAAGGTAGTTGAGGGAAAGGGCTTCAAACACCTATGCAGACAATTGCAACCCCAATTTAGTGTTCTTTCAAGGACTTAGTGGCTAGAGACTAGTTTCAAATTTATTTAGATGAAAAGATAAAGTTGAAGGTGAAGTGAATTAGTTACTCACTAGAAGGGGGTTGCATAGTGATCCTCTACTGATTTGGCTATTTTTTCGCACTAGCACACTAGATTCTAAATTTCTCTTCAAGCTTCTCAGCTTTAAGAATCAAGAGACTAGTAGGAGTAACACGTTTTCTTACAAGAACTTGAATGTTATGATATGTGCTTTGACAAATCACCAAGTAAACTTGTCTGTAATTACTTCTCAATCAACTCACAAGTGATACAGAATCTGTTGGGAATAGTTTTCTGATTATCACTTGGTTACATTGAGTAGAGTTGCTTCTTATGAATAAAACAATTTAAAAAACCCTTTGATCAAATACCAAGTTTAAGTTGCAAAACAGGCTCTTGTAAAACAGATTTAAGTTCAAAGCAACAATAATGAGAAGAAGTAAAGAGGGAAACAATACACCAAGGAATTTACTAGTTCACCCATCTTGGGCTACGTCCAGTCCCTGCAACTGCAGGCTTTCACTAAGACCAACACTCTGTGATATTCTTTCTTTCCTAAAGCCTCCATAGGCTCCTACAACTGGGTATTCTTTCTTTCCTGAAGCCTCCCTAGGCTCCTACAACTAGTAATCTTTAAGTCTCTGTATGCTCACCCAAGTATTCTTTCAACAAGCCTTGTTAGATAAAATGGCTTAAAATACAGGAAATCCAAGAGGGGGGTGAATTGGATTCTTTAAAATTTTTCTTGAGGTTCAATTTTCTTTTGTGAAAACTTTTGAAATTTTGAAATTCTTTTTTAATCCTTTTTGACGTTGAGAGTGTATTTTTAACTTGCATAAACCATATCTTATTTCCAAGATAATTTTTAACAAAAAGATCAAGATCAAATATGAATTAATAAGATCAAGATATTTAAGAGATGGAGAAAAAGAGAGAATGACACAAGAATTTATACTGGTTCAATTTCAACCTGAAATCTACATACAGTGTTATCCAAAGCAAACCTAGCTTAAACCTTTTCCACTATTTGAATTTGTACACATAAACTCACAAGCACATGCAGCACATATGCAATGCAACTTCTTGAAAACTTATCAAGAAACACTACAATGTAGAAAACGTATCTACATGCAATGCAACTAGGGAAACCTATCCTATACACAAATTTTACAGCAAAAGTAAAAGGAAAGAAATTACCGAAAATGTAAAGATATGAAAAGTTAAAGTTCTTCCTTATTTGGCTTCATATTCCCTTCATGTAGCTCCAAAGAGATTCATTATTTTCTTGAGAGTTAGAAAAGATTTGATTTAAGGAATCTTTGTGAAGATGACACAATTTCAGAGTTCTCTCAGATGAAAAGATAAAGTAAAATGAGAGAGAATTGTGTCACTTGCGATTTCCATTCGAAAAGTTAATTTTATAGTTCTCAAAACAAAGATAATCGATTATTGCTTAAGATAATCAATTATTTCGTTCTTAAGAAAATCTAGAAATGCCAAAGATCAAAATAATCGATTATTTCCTGAGATAATAGATTAACTTCGAAAGACTCATTTTTCTTCCAGAGCTAGATAATCGATTATATTAAGTGGATAATCAATTATCTGCGAATGAGTATTAAATTTTCATAAAGCAGGGCCTCGAGATAATCGATTAAATTGTTCATGTAATTGATTATTTTGTTCTTGAATTAAAATCTTAGAATTTTCAAAAGGTTTTCGCCCATATTCAATTCTTAAACAAAATATATAGAAATACAATGATTAATTGATGCAAACATAAGGGAATTGAAGTATAACTAGCCTAGATGCATGGTACACACACATTCACACAATTAAAGCTATAACAAGCAACTTACTAGGACTAGTATTCTCAATATTTATAGGAGCATAACTAAACTATTACAATCCATCATCATCAAAACAAAATAAAGATGCATTTAAGGTTAAGGGGTCTTCATAGATTTATAAGTCTCTCTTGGCTTAACCCTCAGTAGCAACTGCTACTGGACACACACAACCACCTGTTGTGTTGCCTAGACCCTAAGAAGCAATAGTCCCTTGACTACCCTCCTTAGTCCTCTTTAGCGGCACCTCTACTGGAAACACATAGCCACCTGTTGTGTCAACTAGGCCCTAAGAAGCCACAATCACCTGATTTCCCTTTTTAGTCCTCTTCAACAGCACCTCTACTGGAAACACAGGACTTCAGAAGCAGTAGTCACTTGACTACTTTTCTAAGTTCTCTATAGTAGCAACTGCTACTGGATACACACAGCTACCTGTTGTAGTCCCTTCACACCAAGGGAGTGGTGGACAAAACACTTTCGATTTAGGCACAACTGGCTTTCACCTAGAGTGTTTTGGGCTAAGGAAGTTCCTTCAGATAGAGGTTTGTCAACCGGCCTTTATCTACTACTTTGGCAACCTTCCTTGACTTAGCTCATTCACACCTGATCAATTTATAGACTTGATCAAGGAGTTAGCCGTTTGTGGTTGTTGAAGATTGACCTCAAATGCTACATGAGTTGTCCATGTTCATGCAGATAGACGTTTAACCTCGATTCAATCTCAACCATACAACTCATTGAGTTATGTTCTTCACCTTTGCTTTTGCTCCACTGTCGCCAGCTTTCACCTTGAATCTGTTGAAGGATCCGTTGATGCTATTTGTGATTTTAGTGGCTTCTACGTGATTTCAAAATTTGAAACCATAGGAAGTTTTCTAGAGATTGTTTTTGGAGTAAGTCTTCTTGAGAAAAGTGGTTTATTGCTTTTACAATCTCTCTTCTACTATTGGTTGCTGGTTCTTCTTTTTTTCGACATGGATAATTGTTTCCTTTGAGTTCCTATGACTTGGATTATGTCAAGAAATTCAAGGATTAACAGCATCAGGATCAGTGTTGTCCAAGCACTAGTGCATATGACTGGTGTGTTCTTCTAGAGTGCGAGACACGTTTGTCTTCACGTTCCAATTGCAACGCAACTTCTGATGATCCTCAAGTCATGTGTAGCTTTTGATATCTACCCCTTGACTTAAGCTATCCCCAGCATCATGCCTCTGATCATACACATCATATGATATCTGCACTTTGACCTGAAAAACATGACTGTCTGTCCAGCTTTTGAATAGCTCTCCTTCTAGTAGTCCTGCTGATTGCAGAATCTATGTCATAGAGAATCTTCCATTGTAAGCTTATGCTTCACACCTGTGCTATGCTTCTGAATATGTCCTATCTTAAAAATAACACTTAGAGCAACCATTAGTAGCTAAGTTCAGTAACTTCGATTTTGCGTCACAGTGGTGTGTCATCATTAAAACACTCAATTTTAGGAGAGACTTTGTCTCAACATAAGACATTCTTTAAGTCAAATTGTAGTAGGGTATCCTTTACCAGTGATTGTTGGACCTCCATTCAAAATCTTAATTATCTGGCCCTCAATTCCTTATTTATAGATAATGAATGAAATTACAAAAAAAGAATAATCAGTTTCTAATGATGTTGTTGTGTCACACTTGAAGAAGAGGTTTAAAATCATTCATGTGCGTTTACACAATAGCTTAAGCTTCTTAAATCATAGTTGGTTCATGATATGGTATTAGATCATATTTTATGACCAAGGGGTCTAGAGATCAATTATCGCAGCTTCATTGTTCTAACAAAAAATGAATTTTGCCTAAAGGAAATGGGGACCTATGCATCATCTATGCTTCAAGCCTAAGGGAGTCTTGTGTCATGAGTCCATTAGAGATGTAATATAAAATATTAAAATCCTTATGGCTTCCACTCAACATCTTAAGCTTTTCAGATCGTTGATTCACAAAAGAAAGTACATGTTATTGTAATAATTGAGTTTTTCACCAGTAACAAGAACTTTTAATGCTTGGCATTGGCACCAAAATGATTGTTTATATACTATCCATTAATGTAAATGAAATTCAAAATGTACACATACTTACATGGCCATTCACAAGGATTAGAGTTATCTGAATTAACTGAATATCCAATGTATTTAGGTTACTTCTGCTAGATATAAAATTGAAATTCAATATCTTTTAGCAGATATATCACCACTTCTTGCTTGGATTTCCAAACGATTGGAACAAGTATTCAGCGCATAGTTTGGAGGTGAAGATATCAATGGGGTTATTGCAACACTATGGTTTTTCGTAATGTATATTAAGTGCTTGATAAATTCTATAAGAGGAAATTAGATTTAAATTCATGATATGTATAAAAGAATATAATAAATAGATTGTTTTGTCATGTGCCATAGTATTATGTGAGATTTTTTAGACTTTTACGTGAGTTTCGTAAGTTGTAGAAAAAAAAAAGAAGAGGGGTGTCCTTAGAGGAATATAGGTGCGAAAAGTAAAATTTTCTAAATAAATCCCAATTGAACGTGGGAAGCTTCACGTTCTTCTTCATTTCTTCCTCCCTCTCTAAGCTTATCTTTTTCTCTCAAGAGCTTGAGGTTTGTGGGAACTCAAAGAAAGCTTTGATTTTTGGTGTTCCTAGAGCTTCCTTGACTGATTTCTAGTGGGTAAGCAACACTTCTCTTCTCCTTTGGTTTCTTGAAGTTCATCTTCTTCCCTCTCAAGGAGTTCTCAAATGGGTTTTGGTTAAAATTTTAATGGATGGATGAAATCTTGATTGAAGCTTGTTTTGATGTTGGTTTAGGTTCCTTTTAGTTGATTTCATAGCAAAAGTTGAGTAAAGATCATTCTTGGATCACCAAGTTTCCTCCGTAGCTACTTCTTCAAGGTTTTGGGTCAATTTTGGGTAAGGGAAGCTTTAAATTGTTTGAATGATTTGGTGGTGTTTTATGCTTGGATTGAGGATGTGATTAATGTTTGTTGATGTTTATGAGCTTGGGTGAGCCTTTGCATAAAGTTAGGATGAGTGGGTAAACCATTGAGGGTCATGAATCTCACAAGTTGCAGCCCTTTTTGCTTATGCTCAGCATGAATTTTGGTGTTGCTGGGCTAGAGGGCATCAAAATGGAACTTTCAGTTCCAGGTTTTTTCATGCCTAGCATGACAGCGCTTGTGCTGCCGGGCATGAGACTATCAGAATGTATTTTTAGTTCCAGGAGAGCTCATGCTCAGCATGAAAGTTGGGGATGGCGGGCATGAGAGAGTCAGTAGCGATTTTTGGTTCCATGAGAGCTCATGCTCAGCATGAAAGTTGGGGATGCCGGGCATGAGTGAGTCAGTAGCGATTTTTAGTTCCAGGAAAGCTCATGTTCAACATGAAAGTTGGTGCGGGCATGAGAGAGTTAGTAGTGATTTTCATTTCTAGGAGAGCTCATGCTCATCATGAGAGTTGGCGCAGCTGGGCATGGGGGTTCTGGCTTAGCATGGAAGTTTGTGCGGCCGGGCTAGAATTTGGTTAATTGATATTCTTTTGAAACTTTTCCCCTTTTGATTTAAATGATTTTAAAATGTTTATATAAAGGTAGTATGTTTAATTATAAGGTGATTATGTTGTTTTTGAGGTGTTTATATTATGGTAAGGTAGTTGTATTATTGTTGTAATAATTATGTTTTGATGAGGTGGATGTATTATTATTGGAATGTATATGAAATGTTGATGAGATGACGATATATGTGATGTGTATGTGAACTATGTGTTGGAACCATCCCTATATGTTAAAGAGGAGTTAGCTATGTCCTTTCGGAAGGTTTTTATAGAAAAATTGTATACTTGGGAGGGTGAGTTTCACGCCAGAACTCTAGCCCACTAAAGCGACTCGGGGGTCTTGCCTAGTGGGATATCTTCCCAAGTACCACCCCTACGTTTTGACTCCGAATGGTTTGTTGGAGTGTTGAGAACTACTTCCCAAGAGGTTTAGTGACTCTTTTAGTGTATAGGGGATGGATTGTTGTTGTGGTTGAGGATTGTTGATTGTTGAGATGTATTTGGATCCTTAAGTCAGGTTATAGAAGATAGCGGGTATGGAGGTGCCGTATCTCAGACTAAAAAGGGCTCCAAATATGTTTTGCCGCTGGAATACGGTGTGTGCATAGTTGATGCACAGAAATATTCTGAATGTTGTATTTGCACAATTGGTGCATAGGTGTGCATAGTTGATGCATAGACATATGGGTAGGCACGTAAGTTGAGGGTGCTGGGTGGGCTCTCAACCAAGTGCTGGAGGTTTTCGTGGTGGCTAACGGTGGGCCTATAGAATAGCCAAGTGGGCGAATTCCTATAGATGTAAGGTTTTGCAAACCTTATAGAGGTAAGCCAATACCCACACTTGTCTATATTCGATTAAAACCACACTTCCTCCACAGGGTTAGCTCAAGGGACTCCTTGAATGGTCAAAGGCGTGACTATGGTAGGGGATGGGGCCTATGAGGGATCGCTATATGATGTTGAGACTCCATGGAGTAGAGTCAGTCTTGTCGACTAAGGTTGTCTAGTGGTTTATGTTCATCACTTTGTGATGAGGGATGTTGGTGGTTATATTATGTTGAGATGTGACTTATGATGTATATGACTCATGATGGTGAGTGGTGATTGTTTATGTTGTTGATGTTAGCTGAGGATTTATGACATTTGTTGATTTGATGTAATCCATGAGATGCGATGATTTATGTTAATAATTGGTGATATAACTATGTTGTATGAACTATTTGAGATGGTTGAGCTATGATGGTGTTGTTTATTGGTATTGATGAACTGAGTTTTATATAACGTTTCAGTTATATGTATAGTTTTGTTTAATAAGCTTACCCTTACAATGTTTGCACTTGTGGTTCGTGCCTGTGATGATCTCGGACATCGTGTTCGGGAGAGCAGATAGCTTTCTAGGTGGACTCCTATTGGAGGCTTGGTAGATGGAGCAAGCACGAGATAGAAGCTGCGTTCTCTCTTTTCTTTGTTTGGTCTATATAATTATATGTATAGAGATGACCAGCTTAGGTTTGTCACATGTATAAGCTCCAAGAGTTGTTTGTAGTTAAAAAATTATATTTTCTTTTAGTTTTGAACTTTAATTGTTACTTTTGGAAATGCGAAAAGTTCACGTAATATTTTCATAAAGTAAACTAATGAAAGAGTTTCTAAACCAAAAGGAAATCGAGGAACCTTAGCTTAAATAGTTATGTAACGTAGATGGGTCGTTACAGTTACTGCATTTGGTGACTCAAGTGCTTCTTCAAAGAAGAGGGCTGATGATGTTTGTCCATTTTCCATTCGCAATAATGATTTCACCAGGAGACAGGATTTTATATTGTCCAATAATTGTTTTGCAGCAAAGAAAATTTGCAAGTGACTGGGAATTTCTTTTGGGAATGATTCCAAGCAATTTGAATAATCAACTGATAACATGGGATGTAGCATTATCATGAAGACTATGGAATGTGAATGTAAGGACAATACAACAAGTGTTAACTCATCCCAGCTGCAGGTTGACATGCACAATGGCGAAAAAGGAATCTCAAATGTTGCAGTTGAAAGCCAAGCTAGAAATCCAAAAAGTGGTCAATCCTTGATGGGTACGTAATTTTACTAAAATCTGCTCGGTCGGGATTATCACTCAATGAATTTTAACAAGAAGTTAATTTTATTTGGGCTCTAACCAGAGAGATGTTCTTGTAAGTTTCCATTAGCCATGTACTCATATATGAGACTCTTATTGGTTCCTTCATTACAGTAACCAACAAGTGAAGTCAAATTTTTATGATGAACTCTCATTAGAAGTTTAACATGTAAATCAAAATCACAACCATGTTTAACCATATTTACTTACTACTCAGCTAAAAAACCTAGTGTAAAGTGATTTATAACTTACCTCTGCTTGAAATTGTTGATAACCATGAACACACAATGTGGAAATCATTTTCACTGCAACTGGAGTGTCATCAATATAGCCCAGATAAACTATTCCAAATCCTCCTTTACCAACAATTGTATTGAAATTGTTGGTAATTTTAAGGACGTCAGAGTATGAATATTTTTGTTTTTTACAATGCAGTGAGATGTCACTTTGATCATTTTCTACCATCGAAGCTGTTAAATACCATACAATAGTCCGAAAAATAACAGGTTAAGATTGAATGTGTTTGGCAAATTATCAATAAAAATTATGGATCTTTTATCATTGTAGCATCACCTTTCGATTTTCTCCTTTTAAGGGTCCACACTATAGCTGCCACGGTCACCAGAAGGATCAAAACCCTGCAAACTGATGGTACTAAGAGAATAACAATGTAATGTTTTGTATTCATGTTGGATTGACCAGATACACATAGATATGGATTTTGGTCCACACTAGCATGGAAATCACAGAAGATTTATGTTTTAAGTCTCAGTAAACCTTACAAGCCATAGATAATTTCAGTACATACTTCAATTCATTTTGCTTGTGCCCTAGATATTCGATCAGTGGATCAACAACTGCCTATGGAAAAGCATAGGTGACACCATTTTTTAACACGAGAGCTAAAGTTACTTTTTCTTCTACTGTATCAAAATTAAGTTGCTTAATTTTTAAGAGATTTTCAGAAAATGTGTTTGACCCTTTCTCCTTTTCAGGAGGAGAAACTTAGAAAAAGCTAGACCAAGGATGTGTTTGGATCAACAGTTTAATTAAGTGTTTATTGAATAAGTGTTTATCATGTAAAATTTATGAGTTTTTCCATAGTCAATGAAGAAATAGAGTTGAACAATTTTCATACAATTCATGAGCTATCACTGAGAGCCTATTAAAAATAAGTTGAAAATAATTTATAAACATAAGTTACTCGCATGTGTTTTCTCAAATACTTATATCATTATCATAAGATAGTCAAATACAAATAAACTGTAAATAATCTCTTTCAAACACGTCCCAAATAGTACCTAAAATATAACCAATTAATAACCATCATCACCATAAATAACTTTATTATGAATTTGAGTATATTTAGTAAGATTCATACCTTAGTGAGAGAGAATCTTCAACTGATTTTTCAACAAGTGCGGAGGAATTGAACCGGAGAGGTTATTCTTCCCCAAGTTTCTGCCAAAACACGGAAACTATAAATATATCCTTTTCTATTTTCTGATACAGAGGATCACATAGTAGTTCCACTAATTGGTGAACTTACAAGATCTTCAAGTGTTGTAATTGTGACAGAAAATCGGGAATTTCACCGTTTAAGCTATTGTCTGATAAATCCCTGGAAAACAAATAAATAGCCCTTTTTAAGTATGTTTAAATCTTGACGCATGTACCTAAGACATCTTGATAATTGACAGATAAAGAAGATAAAACTCACAACTTCTCCAACATAGTGAGCTTTGATATTGAAGGGTCTATCTTTCCTGACAATCCACTTGAAGATAAATTCCTGTTTTGCATAACCAATAGTTATATACGTTATATATCATCCCAGTTTTATATATAAAGCTATAATATTAATTTGAGTTATATATAAAGCTATAATATTAATTTGAGAAGCATGACTTACAAAGTTGTGATTCTTGGGGACTTATTTCCGCAATCTCTTGTCACCCCATAAACTGATTTGATGGTTGTAATTGCATCAACTATTTTGTTTTTGTTCGAAATGCAAATAAAAAAATTATAAAAAAATTTTGTTAGACACGTATATTAGTGAAAACTAGAGAAATGGATTTGAGATATGAGAAATCATTTTCTTTCTAGGCATACCATCTCCCTGGTACGTATCTTGCTGAAAGTTTATTAATCTATAAATTTCAATAGCGTTGATGATGGGAGGCAGGGTTGAATTTTTGGTCTTCTCAAGTGAATATTTAATTTCTTCCCCACTGGTGGTTGACGAGCAATTAAAAGTCTTGACACCAAGGTACCGTGGAGAAAAAATTTGAATCACTGGTTCACCATTGCGCATGATGTTGAATTCTCTTGTCTGATTCTTCGCTAACACTTGAATCTCCATGAAGTGCATGTAAACATATAATACCTCAGTTTCATCATCTGGCTCCCTGTTTATTACCAATGGAGCACTAACATTTACTGGTGTAACTGCAGTGCTCGTGACAATTGCTGGCAGTTTGTAATCGACCTGGTTCTGGTCTAAAGAAACAGCAGAAACAGAAGCACTTAATTGTGTCCAATTATTGTCGTTATAGGTATTCCAGAGACGATCATAAACATCATAGTTGCACCTATGAGAAAATCAAAATAAGTCCAATTAGAATAGAATCATTTAATGCAAAAGATGGGTAAAATATGTTTTTATCCCTATACTTTCACTAAAAATTGGTTTTAGTCCTGTACTTTTATATCGACTATTTTGGTTCTCAAACTTTAAAAACATTTGAATTTAGTACCTTAAGAACACTAAGTGTGTGTTTGGATACCAGTTGGATTCAACCCAACTGGCTTTCAAAAAAAAGCTTCCCTCACATAGCTTTTGGATTTTTGCCTTGGAACGCGCAATTTCTCCATTAAACGTGGTTTCAACGCCAATCCAAATATACCCTAACATTGATAAAGGAAAGGAACTAAATTCACATGTTTTTCAAAGTTTAAGGACTAAAATGATCGATTTAAAAGTATAGGGACTAAAACCAATTTTGAGTGAAAATATAGGGACAAAAAACATATTTTACCCGCAAAAGATTTAATCCAAAACTAGTATGACTTCGCCTGTAGGTTTTGTTTGAACCTAAATCCACCCGGTTATAAGCTTCCAATGATCCAAATTGAGTGACATACATATCATTTTTCAAAGTCCTCAATTCTATGTATGATATAAATGGTGTCCCATTGCCTGTGTCAACAAGACAGATTTGTACATAATCCAGTGAAGGTGTGAATATGATCTCATTGGCTTGGTCATCTGATGCATCGTATATAGTCACTGTGTACCACCAGTTAGCCCCGAGAAGAAGATCAAACTGTGGTAACATATTTAGGCCATCGTAATTTCCGTTCAAAAAACCAGTCCGGATCAGATACTTAGAGCCTCTTTTGATGCTTATTTTGAAGCAGTTCCTTTTTCCTTCTGGAAAGCTTCTGACATCCCACATCCGTCGTTGATACTCTTTTTTGAGTTCAGATACTATTGACTTACTCACACCAGTATTCATGAAATTTGCATCTGAAGTGTAAGTTATGCCGGTTACCGGCTCAGTATAGTTTGCATCCGCAGGAGCTCCGCAATCAACGTTCATGATTTATCATTTGATGCATCATTTGCATCATAAAAATAATACTTAAATTGATCACCTATCAATCAATGAAAATTGAAATAAAAGGGAATAGGGATTGAATATGTTTTTAGTTATGGTAAATTTATATGCCTAACATATTTCTAAAAAAAGAGAAAATAACGAGAGACCATTTCATTTTAGACTAAAAGCAAACATTATCATATATGTAAGAAATAAAAACATATTTAACTTAAATTAAAATCAAGAATGTAACAACAGTGTTGCTGATGGAACAACAAAAGAAATTACAAGAAAATGAAAAAAACAAATTCATGTCAAATTATTTGATGAATTTAATTGAATGTAAAGGTTTTTTACACTATTATTTAATCATATATTATTGTATAGCTAAAAATTATTGATTTTTGTAATAATTGTTTTACGATTAGTTTCTAATTAATTGATAGTGTAAATACTATAATAATATTATCAAAATTAAATTCTTTATTTGAATTAGAAAAAAAATTAAAAAAATAATTTAACAAAATCATGTTAGATTCAAGAACTGATTTATGTACAATAAAGTTAAAACTAATTCACACCCTAATATAGTATACTAATCAAATAACAATTTCCAAAAAAATATTCTCTAAATTTAAAATATTTTAAGTATTTATCTTAACTGATTTAAAATAAAAATAAAAATAAAAATATTTTTTAGTTAACAGATTAATTCCTGATTTTGCATATCTTATGGTGTAATGAAAAGTCAAATTTATGTTATTCTTTAATAAAATAATTATGAATTGATTAACATTAATTATCTAAAGGTGTAAAATATCTAATTAAAAAAAACTAGATGTAATATCAATACGTTGCACTGATTTAATTAAATATGAAAATAATTTAAATATGTAAAAAATATGTGAAAATATGAAACTTTTATTCATTTGTAGTTTAGTACAAATGATTGGTTGCAAATAATACTTTTAAGATAATGTGTGTATTTTTTTCATAAGAATAATAAAGTAAATTGTCAACTTTGTTTTTATTGAAATTATGATTAAAAACTGGATTATATCAAATACTATAGTCAACTGAAGTAATTTTTTAAACATTTTATTATTGATTACATTTTTAATGTAATTTCTATATTTCTCATTTTATACAAAAGAAGATAACCCTTTTAATGTAGAAATTAAGTATTATATTTATATATTTATCATTTTGTTGACTACCCATTAACATTAAGAATTATGTTCATTAAATATAATATGTAGTCAATTTTTAAAAATAGAAGTTAAGAGATCAATTATTATATGTGTTTTATCAATTTGTTAATATATTAATATATATTTGAAATTTTCTACTTTAAAATATATTTTATAAATAAATTCCTTAAAAAATAATATAATTTTTAATTTATATTTTTTTAATACATATATATATATATAGGAAATAATTTTTATAATAATTACATTTTATTTGATTTTAATATATATATATATATATATTATATTTTTCAATTTCTCTACTTTAAAATATATTTTATTAAATAATTCTTTTAAATTTTAAAAAATAGTAAAATTTTTAATATTAAAACAGATATTACATTTATTAAATTTGATAGATATATTATAGGTAAAATTGACTATTAAATAACAATGAAGACTATATTTATTAAATATAATATGTAGTCAAATTATTAAATATATAAAAAACAAATTTTAATCTATTAAAACATATGCTATATTTTTAAATTTTAAGAAACTAAGAGTTAATTTTTTTTTTCATTTATTTATTTGATCAGTAGATGTTAGTTACTAATTTGTTAGTTTTTTGTTAGCAGGGGGATTCGAACCCGTAACTTCTTCTCCCTTCCCTTCTCCTTTCACCACCCCGCGACTTCTTCCCCCCTTCCCTTCTCCCTTCACCACCCCCCGACTTCTCCTCTCTTCCCTTCTCCCTTTACCACCTAGCCAACCTTATAACTCCGAAAACTAAGAGTTAATAAGCAAGAGTTGTCATAATTTAAGTGTCTCTATTTTAAAATTGTGGAACCAAAATTGCAAATTTGAGAAAATAGAGGAACAAAAATTACATTTTAGCCTAAATTTTTTTATGAAATAAAAAGTAATTATTAATATATATATATATATATATATATATATATATATATATATATTAATTTTTATAATTTTATTTCATAATAGATTTTAATGTATGTGTATAAAATCACGTGTCCGATATTTTTTGTAAATACGTTTTATTTAATAAGTATAATACTATTTTTAATATTTTTTAAAAATAGTATATATTTAAAATGAATTAATTTTAATATTCATAAATTTTTTAAACAAGAGTATAATATATTTTTAATATTATCAAACATAGTATATATTTCAAATTAATTACTTTTATTAGTAATAAACTATTTAAAAAATTTATTTATTAAATATAATATATAATCAAATTAAACAATATTACTAAATTTTTAATTAATTAAATATAGTGTATTGATTAAGTAATTATTTTAAATGCATTAATTAACTAGAAAAATTGAATAAAGATGACATCAATTAATGCAAAAATTTTACATTTAATACGTGTTTTCAAGTCTATTTTACATTTCATAAATATATGATATTCAATAAATACAATATTTAATAATATAGTTTAAGTTAAGTTAATTGTATAATATATTGAATAAATGATATAGATAATATATTAATTATATATTTATTCATTTTAATATACAATTAATTTAAATGATATTATTAAATATTATATTTATAAATATAATATATTGTTAAATTAAATTATTTGATTTAAATATTTAAATTTTATAATTATCAATATATATGACTTATCTTAATGAGAAAAAAGATTATGTATTGAGAGTTCCAATCACAAACTAGGATGTATAATAAGTTTGTAGATTTTTAAATAACCAACTTAAAAGTAAAACATAAATAGCATGGGTTTTCATTCTTCATTATTTATTTTTACACCATTTGTACTCTGCACTGTGATCACCACTCCCGAATACACAGATTCACACGGACGACAACTGAGCAAGTGTATGCATTTATACGAATATCACTGAGAAAAAGACGTACGAGCAAAGCAAAGCACCTACTGACCAACTTCTTATGCAACATCACTTCGCCTTGTGTGCCTTGATTTCATTAACTTATCTCAATCCTCGAACACACTCTACTTATTTATTACAACATTATAATTTTATTCTTCTTAACTTGGGTAAGCTTTTACCTAGCAAGGGGCATGAATTCGGTGTCCAGATTCACGCTGACCGGTTCATCTGAATATCTGGAATCGACACCACTATTGTGTTGTGTTTTGGCTACTTCGGTTGCTAAAATCTCCTTCAGTTCATTCACTATCACACTCATGATTGGCCTTTCGTTGGGATTTAGAGAAACACAAGCCATTGCTGTTTCTACGGCTTTCCAAGCTGAGTTTATGTCAAAATCTCCTTCTAACCTTGGGTCAACAATGCCCTTGATATCCCCTTCCGCAATCAGGGATCTAACCCATTCCGTTATGTGAGTCTTTTCTTGATTCCTTGCTACTATTGGTTGATTTGTGATTATTTCCAAAAGAACAACTCCAAAGCTATAAACATCACTTTTCTGTGTTAATTTACTGGATTTGTGGTAGCTGCAAGAAAAGACATGTAACCCAATTTATTTTCTCTCATACTCAAATATCCACGTATAAACAATCACCATATATATATATTTTTGCGGAAAATGATGGATAGAACAATAATTGAAATACTTACTGAGGGTCCAGATAACCAAGAGTACCAGCAACAACAGTTGACACGTGAGATTCTCCATCAGTTGGGATAATTTTGGATAGACCAAAATCAGACAATTTTGCTTGGAAGTTTTCATTCAACAATATATTTGTAGATTTTACGTCTCTATGGATTATACGATGCTTGCAACCAGTATGCAGATACTCCAATCCTGAGATTAGATTTATGGCAAACATATTGAGAGAAGAAAAGGGAAGTTAATTAAGAAAACTGTCAAAACACATAATTTGAAGTTTACTTTCTGACCTAAGGCTGCATCCACTGCTATACAAAGCCTGTCCTCCCAGCTGAAGAATTTTGCTCGGCTCTTGTTACCTGCAGGAACAAGTTCTGTAACTTTCTATACGTGCTGATTTTTGTTGAGTAGAAGCCAGTCATACGACTCATACAGTTGTGCAATATGAAAATTTCCATATCCGGTTTCAGAATACAAAAGTACATAACTAACTTGGAAATTGATTGCACAAATTTTTAACAATAATTTAATTTTATTTGGGAACTAACCAGAGAGATGTTCTTGTAAGTTTCCATTAGCCATGTACTCATATATGAGGCCCTTATTTGTTCCTTCATCGCAATAACCAATAAGGGAGGTCAAATTTTTGTGATGAACTGTCATTAGAAGTTTTACCTGGAAATCAAAATCACAACCAGGTTTAACCATATATATATTCTTGACCTCAAAAACCTGGTGTAAAGTGATTAAAACTTGCCTCTGCTTGAAATTGTTGATAACCATGAACAGATGAAGGGGAAAGCATTTTCACTGCAACTGGAGTGTTATCCATACGGCCCAGATAAACTGTTCCAAATCCTCCTTTACCAAGAGTTGTATTGAAATTGTTGGTGATTTTACGGACATCAGAGTATGAATATATTTGCTTTTTGGATTGCGGTAATGAACCATCTTTTTCTGTCTGATCCTTCTCTACTATCAAAGCTGTTAAATATCATACAATAGTTTTGAAAACTAACAGGTTACGAATTGAATTAGTTTGGCAGATTATTAATAAAAATTACGAATCTTTTATCATTGTAGTGTCACCTTTTGATTTTCTCCTTTTAAGAGTCCACAATATAGCTGCCAGGACCACCAGAAGTATCATGACCCCACCAACTGATACTATTAAGGGTATAACATTGTTCTTCTTTTCTTTTTTCTTTTCCTTCAGGTTGCATTGACCAGATTCACATAGATATGGATTTTGGCCCACACTAGCATGGTAATCACAGAAGATTTATGTTTTAAGTCTCAGTAAACCTTACAAGTCATCGATAATTTCAATAAATACTTCAATTCATTTTGTTTGTACCTACTGCCTAGATATTCAGTGGATCAACTATTGCCCATGGAAAAACATAGGTTACAGTGACACCATTGCTTTTAACAAGAGCCTTAAATTTTGTTCTTTTCTTTCATAAAAATTAAGAGCCTGATTATTCTTTTTAAAAAGAGTTTTTATTTTTTTTAAATTAAAAATTAAAAAACTCTTTTTATTATCCCAATTCCATTTCTCAGTTAGTTCACCTTCTGACTCCTCTGTGACCGTCCATTCTTCCTAGTTCCTACAAAAGATGAGGTCCCACCTTATAACCACCGACTGTCACTGCAAATCTAAACAGAAAGTTCTTTAAAACACTTGTTTTAAAAGTTATTTTTAAAGCTTGATATAGATTTTAGGTATGAAACTAATCGGTGAATAGCATAAAATTGTTTTACAAATCAGTTTTTAAAATAAAAAAAATTAGAAAGTGAATCAAACATTACCAAAGTTTCTTAATTTTTAAGAGATTTTCAGAAAAGGTGAAGAGAATCTTAGAAAAAGCTGGACAACGGATGCATTTGAATCAACACTTTAATCAAGTGCTTATTAAATAAGTGTTTATCATATATATAAAAATGATTAAGACTCAATTAAATAACATTTATATATACCACTTCTGTTCCTATTTGTAAGACTCAATTACCTACTTTATCAAGATTAAGAAAAATGATTAATTTAAATGATAACAATAAATTTATCTTAAATTTATATATTTTTTCAAAAAGGCAAATGCTAACCTTAGAACGCTAGTTAAGAAATTCAAAATAGAAAGTTTTCATTAAAGTAGCTTTATTGTGATTTCGAATGCATTCTCTACTTGAATTCCAACCAAAACTTTTTATTTTGAATTTCTTAACCAGTGTCTCGTTAGTAAGATCCTTCCAAAAATATGGATGTCTAATTAGATGTTTAATCTTTAACCAGTGTCTCGTTAGTAAGATCCTTCCAAAAAGTTATAACTTATTCTCATGAGTTCTAATCTCTTTCAAACGCATCCCAAATACTGCCTTAAATATAACCAATTAATAATCATCACCATAAATAACCATATTATGAATTTGAGAATTTTTAGTTACATTCATACCTTAGTGAGAGGGAACCTTTGTTAGATTTCTCAACAAGTGCAGAGGGAATTGAACCGGAGAGGTTATTCTTCTCCAAGTTTCTGCCAAAACACAAACTATAAATATACAGAGAGGATCACATATATAGTTGTTCCAGTAAATGACGAAGCAACTTACAAGATCTTCAAGTGTTGTAATTGAGACAGAAAATCAGGAACTTCACCGTTTAAGCTATTGTTTGATAAATCCCTGGAAAATAAATAACTTGCCCCTTTTAAGTATGTTTAAATCTTGACATATGTACCGAAAGACATCGGGACACATAAGTACACAGCAGAAAGAATAAAAGAGTCAAAATAAGAGATTTTTTCTGATCTCATCGTTTATTTTTATTGGACTAGATGATATAAAAAAACTCACAACTTCTCCAACATGGTGAGCTTTGAGATTGAAGGGTCTATCTTTCCTGACAATCCACTTGAAGATAAATTCCTGTTTTGCACAGCCAATACTTACATACGTTATCTTGCCAGTTTTATATATAAAGCTATAAATATAATATTAATTTCAGAAGCATGACTTACAAAGATGTGATTCTTGGGGAATCATTTGTACCACGAGCACAATTCAGACCATCCCACAAGTAGGCTTCAGGACTGCATGGATCACCTTGCCAATCTCTTTTCACCCCATAAACCGACTTGATGGTTGTAATCACATCAACTATTTTTTTTTTTAATATTAAAAAAAGATTAAAACTACTTAAGAATTAAGATCATGTATTATAGTGTAATCCAAAGAAATGGATTTAAAAAATGGGAAATCATATTTTCGTGGTTTACCGTCTCCTTGGAATGTGTCTAATTGTGTGAAGTTTTTTACTCTGTAAATTTCAATGGCATTGATGATGGGAGGCAGGGTTGAAGTTGAACTTTTGGTAATCTCAAATGAATATTGACTTTTTCCCCCACTGATGCCTGACGAGTTCTCAATAGTGCTGACAACCAGGTACTCTGGAGACAAATTTTCATACCATGGCTGTCCATTCAGGGTGATGCTGAATTCTCTTGTCTGATTCTTTGCTAACACTTGAATCTCCATGAAGTGCATGTAAACATAGTATACGTCAGTTTCATATGCTGGCTCCCAGCTTATTATCAATGCAGCACTATCATTTACTGGTGTAACTGCGGTGCTCATGACAATTGCTGGCAGATTATAATCGTTCTGACTTAAAGAATCAGCAGGAATAGAAACACTTAATTGTTTCCAACCATTGTTGTGGTCGTGGGTTTTCCAGATACGATCATAAACATCATCCTTGTACCTGCGAGGAAATCAGAATAAGTTCAATAGAATCAATCAATTTTTTAATCCGAAAGTCTGGTGAGTACTTCACCTGTAGAATTTGTTTGAACCTAAATCCCACCGGCTGTAGAATTCCAGTGATCCAATTTGAGTGACATAAATATTATTTTTCATAGCCCTCAATTCTATAAATGATATAAAAGGTGTCCCAAGGCCCGTGTTAACCAGACAGAGATGTACGTAATCCTGTGAAGGTACATATATGATCTCATTGTATGGGCGACTGGATGCATTGTTTATAGCCACTGTAAACCACCGGTTAGCCCCAAGAAGAATATCAAACTGTGGTAACAAATTCAGGCCATCATAATTTCCGTACAAAAAAATAACCCTGATCAGATACTTAGAGCCTCTTGTGATGTTTATTTTGTAGCAGTTCCTTTTTCCTTCTGGGAAGCTTCTGAGATACGCCGCTGGGGTAGATTTTGTTGCGCCACTCACACCAGTACTTATGAAATTTGCATCTGAAGTATAATCTATGCCCGTAAACGGATCAGTATAGCTCACATCTGCAGGAGCTCCACATTGTATGCTGATAAATCCTAAACACATATAAATGCATCGGACTTGAGGCTTCATCGATCTAAACTTTTACTTAATATACTGATATAATATGAAGTTCTTAGACCAAAACAAATGATATGATGAAGTTCAAGTATTGCTTTATCAAACCTGATTGATCCTGAGCTTCAATAAGTAGAGCACCTAAAAAAGCAACGATGAAACTCATTGACATTGTGTAGGATGACAGATATAAGAGCGCCATGTTGTGACTTTGACTAGAAAAGGAATCGTGCTTTGTCGACGTAGTCAATGTGCCACAATGGAGGCAATTTTAAACAGTTTTTAACTCTAAATTTTATTGGTCCTTTTCCATGTTTAAGTCTGTTTATTCATTCTTCCTTGCAGCATTATCAGAACATCCATTTGCTTAGAAATTCCTGTCAACGTTAATGATTTGTCATACATCGGTGCATGCATCTGCATCATAAAAATATAATACTAAATTCTAAGTAGATTGAAATAAAAGGGATTAAATATGTTTTTAGTTGTGGTAAATGACTATACCTAATATATTTCTTGCAATTAATGAGGAATCAACAAGAGATTCTTTCTTTTTAGATTAAAAACAAAATTTTTATATTTACAAGAAATAAAATATATTTAATCTAAATAAAATTACAAAAAGGTATCAACAATGGAACAACAAAATTAATTAAAAGAAAATAAAAAGATAAATTCAGTATCACTTTTATTTGATGAATTTAATTAAAATTAAAGTTTTTTACACTATTATCTAATTAATCATATATTATTATATAATTGAAAATGATTGACTTTGGTAATAATTGCTTTAAAAAACATATTTAGAATAATCTCTAATTAGTTAATAGTGTAAATACAAACTGTTGTTTCAAATTTAAATTCTTTATTTGATTTACAGAAAGTTTTAAAAAGTAATAATTTAAGAAAATCTCGTTAGATTCAAAAACTGATTTGTGCACAAGTGAAAACTAACTCACAGCACCCTAATTAATAGTAAATTATCCTATAACAATTGCCATAAATTTATATCAAGTATCGTATTCAAGCTTTATGGAAGAAAAAAAGTGGTTGAAAAAAAATCAATTTAATATATATTTTATCCCTTTTTATAAATAAAAATAAATTATTTTGACTTAACAGATTAATTCCTGTTTTTGTATAACTTATGGTGCAATGAAAACTCAAAATTATGTTATTCTTTTTGTTCGTAGGAATGAGTCAGATTTGGTTCGAGGACAAAGATACGGTCTAGATCTAAGATCTCGAGATCGAGCCAGACGGTGGAGCACGACGACGGTGTGACACAACGGCAATGGAGCACCTGCAAGCACTCTAATGCTCAAGTTAGTGAGAGTATGAGGTGAAGAGTATAAAATGAGAGTTAGAATGACTCAATTCATGAGGCTTGCTTATATAGTTGAATTTAAGCGGGAAAATCAGTTAGGTGGTTGGGATCACGCATTCTTTGTGACCCACATGAGGGTCACACGTACCATCCAAGTCCCTTGTCGATATGGATGGCTCGGGGTTGCGACTGAGAACAGGGTCCGAGAAGATTCCGAGTTGTCGGTCGAGAGCCAGTTCTGAGATACCAGTCCAGAACAATTACCCCCAAGCCGATTGGTTCTTGTGAGAACCTATCGGCTTTGGTGAAGCCGGGTGCCTTGTGGTACGAGAAGATTTTGGAAATGTAGGCCGAGGGCCAGTTCTGAGATGCTGGTCCAGAATAGTTGCCCCCCAAGCTGATTGGTTCCCGTGAGAACCTATTGGCTTTGGTGAAGTCGGATGCCTCGTGGTTCGAGAAGATTTTGGGAATGTAGGCCAAGGGCTGGTATTGAGATTCTAGTCCATAACACTTTTATAAAAATAATTATGAATTGGTTTAAATAAAGCAACATACCAATCCACCTCTATGTATAAACTAGATTTGTATCCAGGGATCTTGTATCTAGGGAATGAGTTTAAAAATTATGATATATTCTTGTTGATATTAATCATTGAAAATTTATTAATAATAATATTAAATAAGAAAATGTTGTCCAAATTATTATATATGATAATAAACGAAGTATTATAATTTACTTAAAAAAAACAAAACTACTTATTTAATCTTTTAAAAATTCACATGTCACTAAGTTTAATCATTAAAATATTTATAATACTCCTATATATGAAATATGTTCTTAAAATATTAAAAGCAACATTAAAATAATCCTTACATTAAGTTACAAAACATTAAGAATCAATTTCTAATATCTATTAATATGTGTAAGACTTAATGTTACATATATTTAGGTGATCAATTTAATAGTTTTTTTTTTTGAAAGGCAATGATCGATCAAATTAATGTTAAGTATATTTTTGGAGAACTAATTAATTTAAGAAAATATGGAATATTGAATACATGAAAAGTAAAGAAAATATGAAAGAGAAAAATATGTCAAATAAAACAAATAAAATTTTAGTTTAAAATAATTTTAAAAAGAAAAAATAGTATCATGTAACAACTATAGTACAAAGAATTTTATAGATTATACATACACATATTCCTCACAATTTTAAACTTTTTCCCTTTTAATATATATGATTTCGCTTAAAATGGGCATGCATTTTTCTTTTATGATTTTAATTTGTTGTTAATATATTTTTATCTTAATTTATATAATTTAATTTTGACATGAATTTAAAAATATAAATAGACAATTTCAAACACCATTTTTATAATATTTTTCTTTTAAAATAAATATTGTTGATTTTTGTAACTACTTTAAAAAATTATATCCATGACAATTTCTAATTAATTGAAAGTATAAAAAAATATTATATTGACAAGTGTATAAAAATTAATATATATATATATATATATATATATATATATATATATTATATAAGGAGGGATTAAATTACACCGATGTAACTTTGATCAACTATTACATCATTAAATAACTTTCAATTGGATGATGTTTTCTTAAAACACACCATTGAATTGAAAGTTCCTTTCACATAGATCATGTATACAAAATTTCATATTAATCAAAAATTATTTTCCACCCCATTCATATAGATTAAAATCGATGTAATATAAACTTTTCAAAATATACTAAAATGTGGATCATTTGATTACCTTCTTATTGTTGTTCAATTTTTACAATTTGATACAAAACAATCGTGGTAATATGTAGATATAACTCAACGGTTTGATCGATAAAAATCACATTCTATATCAAGTTATTGAATAGTGTAGTAGTTGTTGAAGTTACACCGGTGTAATTTGATCCCTTCTCATATTATATATAAATTTGTTAATATATATTTTTAAAAATAAATAAAAATATATTAACATACGTACTGATTGTAAACAAGGAAGAGTATATTAGGAAATTTTACAAAAGACACGAGAGGACATAAACACATGAAAGAAAACAACTCTTTGAAT
This sequence comes from Pueraria montana var. lobata, assembly GCA_026413185.1. NCBI lineage: Eukaryota > Viridiplantae > Streptophyta > Magnoliopsida > Fabales > Fabaceae > Pueraria > Pueraria montana. The sequence continues at coordinate 5,693,771 of CM048655.1, forward strand.
CTAAAACTAGCAAGGCTAATCCTATTTTAAGTGAATTCTCTAGAAATAAATGTGGGAATTAAATCCCACCAAATAAAATTATAGTAATTTTAAAATAATAAGGGTGCTTTTACTGTTTAATAATAGTAATTTGATGTTTCATTTTTTTATTTTGCTTTTACTGTTAAAAAACGCCTATTGATTAAAGTGGGATATATTATGCCTAGAGCATGAAAATAAAATAGATATAAAGGGAAGAAAGAGAGCACACTAACTACATGCATGTTTAGCCACTATTTAACTGGGGAAAATCCATGCACATGTACAATATAAGCAGGAAATGAAATAGGAAGACCAAAAGAGCCTAATATCCTACCTACCACTGCAGTGATATCTAAGGTTCTCAACTAAAATGAAGCATATATATATAACAAAACATATATATCTTGAATCCACGTACCTTGCGGTGTATAGACAAAGGGTTTTGTTGCGAGAGATTACTATGATATGATATGCATGCTTATGAGTTATGATCTTTAATTTGGTGCTGGATCAGAACCATGAATTTATTTATAACAGTTTAATTTGTCCAGTACGTACAGTAGAGTTGAAGCGGTAGATCGATGACAAACAACAACAAACACTAACAGACGATGACTATTGACTACGTGAGATTGTGATTGCGCCGCTACAAACCAAAACCAAAACCAATATCTTTGCTTCTTTGCTTCCAACGTCCTCAACCACAAGCCTATACATCTCGCTCCCCTAAAATACTAATATCCTACAACTTGTTATTATCATTATTATTATTATTATTGTTATTGTTTTTTTTTTTTTATAAAGGAATATTATTCTTGTTATTAATATTAGGTAAAGTGTATTTGTAAAAAAATTGGAAAGTGAAAAAAAAAAAACTAAATATACATATACGATTTATTTAAAATAAGGTATTAATTAGCTAGGGGAGAGTAAAATTTAAGTTGTCATTAGGAGATCAACAACTTTAAGATCCCCTTTTTTTTTATGGGCTCTAAAAATTCGAATCGTTGAAAGAGTCAAACCCATTTCTTTTGTAAACAAAAATTTAGATTTCCATTTTCTTCATCTCATTTGATGTTGCTTTTTCTTTTCCACAGCCTTATAATTTTCCACACCTTACCTAATTTATGATAAAGACTTCTTTTTAATAAATCATTAATTTGGTCTTTGAAATATTATCCTCTCTCTTAAATAGTCTTTAAACTAATGCAATTATATAAGTAATTTTTAAAGTATTAAAAATCCTTCAATTTAGTCCTTACGTTGTAAAGTTAAGGGACTAATTTTGATAAAAACTCCTTTCCGGATCTCAAATTCAACATCAACGGAAATTACGGAAACAAAAAATGTGAAGAAAATATAAAGCGGAAAGAAAAGAAATGGAATATGACACCACAATCAAAGCTCGATTGATAAGTCTAAGAGGATTCGCCACAAAGAAAGTGTTTATTTGATAAGAATCTAAAAGTTCATCACAAGAACCAAGAGAGAACTCTCTCAACTTAGCACAAAGCTAACTTTCTAAAAATGATCAAAGCTCCTTGCAAATGTATTCTAAGGACCTATTTATACTAACACTAATAAAAATGGCCCAAATAACTAAAAAGGCCCAACACAAGTGATAATGAACCCAAACTAAAAGAAAACGTCACTAAAAATATAAAAAGTTCAACAAAAGCCCAAATTAGGCCTAAATTACATAAAATCCTACTTTAAAATTTGGCTCCACTTTAAGTTCTTTTTTGTAGCATCCTAATCCTCTATCATTCCCTCCTTCTTGAAGGAAATTCAACCTTGAATTTAGAGCCAAGGTACCTACAAAAAAAAAAACACACTAAACAACATGTTTTAGTTTTGAGAAAATATTAAAGAAGAAAATCCTATATATATTAAGACTTGAATCCCTTAAAAAGGCAAAACTCTTATTATCTATGTGCTTATATATCAATCCTCCAGGATCAAATACAAACCTAAAGAAACCATCAAACATCAAGAAAATTAAATTCATATAAAGTCTCAAAGACTTCACACCATTAACTAAAACAAGGTTATGCCAATCAAATGCATCATGTAAATCACAAGTATTATGCAAAGCATAAGCCACATGCACATCAAAAGCATCTTGAATGAACACATCCATTAAACCACAAGGTTGAAAGGTGGTGTGGGTCAAAATCTTCTTCTCCCAATGGTTGCATTGGTCCTCACATGCCTCCACTTCTTCTCCAAATTGCCTTGCCCATTGATCCTTGATGAACAATTCTTCCCTAGGCATCAATACAAAAGAATTTATATAGTTAGATGCATAATCCAATTCACAAGAAGAATTAAATACACAATCCAATTTAAGAGAAGAAATTAGAGTTTTGCACTCTCCCTTTAAGGACTCCTCTTCAATTTCTTTCACAAGAGAGATATCACTTTCAAACAAAGCTTTACATTCATCCTTTGGAAGCTCTTCTTCAAATTCCTTGAGCAAAGAATCATTACAAACAATTAAAGGATTAGAATGAAAACATGAACAATTATATTCCTCTTTATCTTTGGCTCCCTCTTTTTCACTCTCCTTTTCAATTATTTCATTTTCTCTCATCTCTTTTTCTTGTTCTCTCAACTCTTGTTCTCTCTTATCTTTTTCTTTTATTTCTTTTTCTTGTAACTCTTTTTCTCTCATTTCCTTTTCTCTTTTCTCTTCTTTTCTCCACTTACTTATCTCTTTTGCCATTTCCCTACAAATCCTATAGATTGGATCACTCTTATCAATAGTAGAAAGGTATTTCTCATCTTTCTCATGTTTTTCTCTCTTTTTGCTCTTTTCACTCTTTTTGCTTTTATCTTCCTCTTTTTCTTTTATCTCCTAATTTGGGCATTGATAGGTCATGTGCCCCCATCCCTCACACATGGAGCACTTGATAGTACTAGTTTTAATCCTTGAAGATGACCCTCTCTTTATGCTTTCTCTCTCTATCTCTCTTTTGATTCTTTTCTTCTCCATCCTTATATCCTCCATCATTTCTATGATAAGAAGAATATACCTACACAAAAGTGGTTAGCACAAATAATAGAAATATTGACCTCACCACTCACTAAGTGTTTCACTAAAAACCACTCATGTTTCTCTCTTTTGATGTTTTTTCTATAATGTGCACACTTGCCTTTTTCCACTCTTATTCCTCTTTATTTCTTGAAAAGAATCTCCAAATTTCAATAACAAAGAATTTTCAATGTGAAAGATGTCACAAATCCAAACTTGACTTAAGAGGCAAATGAAATGAAAACTCAAAGACAAAACCAAGAAAATTTAAAAGACAAGCAATAAAAGCTAAAAGATAAGAAAGGACAACTCAAAATAGAATGTCAAGGAAAGACAAGACTAGAAGACACAAGAATAAGAGCAACACAAACTAAGAAACTCAATTTTTTTTAAGTTTGTGAAGAACTAGTATATTCAAGAGAGCTAAAATGGCATAAAAGTGTATGAAAAAGAAAGAATTAAGCAATGGGTAGAAGGACTTCTTATAGGGCAGATTTTTTTCTTTCCAATGGTATAATTTTTTTTAATTTTTTTACACTTTGGCCCCCAAATTTTTCATAATTGCACTTGGGCCCCTATATTTTTTGTATTTTCACTTTTGCCCCAATATTTCCTTTTTTTACCTTTAAGTCCTTTTCTTTTGCTAACAAGTCCTCAAACTTTTTAATATTTACAAAAAATATCCAAACTCACTTAATTCAAATTTTTATGGATCAAATACAAGAGTTTGCCAAGTCTCTCAAGGATATACATGAAAAATTATGAACACTCAAGAACATAAAATACAGAATTTTTACTCAATCAAAACAATTATGCAAAATCAACAAAAATGATGCAAACAGCAAAAAAAAAAAAAAAAAGTGCCAAAAAGTAATTTGACATCAAATTGAATCAAATTGACACGCACAATCAGATTTACGAATAGGCATGAACAGTAACACTAAGATCAAAGGCACAAAGATTCGACGCAATCAACAAGCAGAACACGTCCAATATATGTGCACCAATCAGATTGCAAATTGACATAAGCACAAAGTAGGCATCGCTTAACAAAATTGGATCAATTAAAGGCATCGAATAGGAATTAAAGGCACCGATCAGCTTAGCAATTGACGAACCAATAGTAACAGGGCACAAAAAGAAAGTGACGCACCTTCAAAGCATAATCAGGGGTGCGAAAAGCCAGATTCAAACAAAAGCCACCGAACAAAGCAAAATATAATTGACGCATGCGAAATCAGCGAACCAATCAGATCGACTACACGGACCACCTTTGAACTTTCAATTAACGTGAATTGGAACACTTTCGGATGCAAATTTGAATACCAAATGATAAAAACCCCTTTCCTGATCTCAAATTCAACATAACGAAAATTACAAAAATAAAAAATGTAAAGAAAATATAAAACAAGAAATGGAATATGACACCATAGAAGCTTGATTGATAAGTCTAGGAGGATTCGTCACAAAGAAAATGTTTCTTTAATAAGAATCCAAAGGTTCATCACAAGAAATAAGAGAAAACTCTCTCAACTTAGTACAAAGCTAACTTTCTAAAATGATCAAAGCTCTTTACAAATGTATTCTAAGGGTTTATTTATACTAAACTAATAAAAATGATCAAAATAACTAAAAAGGTCCAACACAAGTAATAATGGACCCAAACTAAAAGGAAACGTCACTAAAAATATAAAAAGCTCAACAAAAGCCCAAATTAGGCCCAAATTATATAAAATCCGACTTTAAAATTTAGCTCCACTTTAAGCTCTTTTTTGTAGATTCCAATTCTCTATCAAATTTGAAGGATTTTGTAAAACTTGAGGGACTATGTATCATGTTTTTTAATATTTTAGAGATTATTTATATAATTACTAATACTTTAGGAACTATTTAGGAGGGAGAGTAATAGTTTAGGGACCAAATGGTTTACTCGAATTTTTTCTGTTCATCCTAATATTTTTCAAATAGAAAGAAATAATTGACTAAACAAAAATTTAAATAATAAAATTGAAAATAATTCAAAATGAAGAGATTAAGAGTCAAATTAAAGTTATATACTAATATATTATATGAAAAGATAATTTGCTAGTATTAACTATATTATAACATATTAATATTATAATATATAATATATTATTATTGTATATCTATATATTATAATTAAAATTATTTTGTTTACTTATTCTTATTGATTAATTTTTCTTCTCAAATATATGTTTTATTCATTTTTTATCATTTGAATCATTTTTTTTCTTGCCTATTAATTGTCTCACTCATGGAAACAAATCGTCTCTCTCAAGTGACCATGACTTGGAAGTTGGAAGTGTGGACGCACAAACAAACTATGGCAACTTGATCATTCAATGTTATTTCTCTCTATACATGTGCACAACTTGATGGTCTGCTTCTGACCAATGGCTTCTTAATTCTTTTTACAGAAATTCTTATCTACTCTTTGTTTATATATATATATATATATGTAAACAATTTTATCCACTAATTTGCTTTGGAGTTGTCTATTCGAGGTCTATTAGCATATGTGTGAAAATATAAAAATATCCTATTAAAATTTTAAATTACTTAAAATTGTAAATTTTACATGGCTTTTTTTAAGTGATAGAGAAAAAGGGTCATGTACTGAGAGTGTAAACTCTGTCATCTAATCACAATCAACCATTTATGGTAAGTTTGTTGACTTTTATCAAATTATCTTAAAAGTTATTTAAACGGTGATTTGTGATTGAATGACAGTGTAAAATTATTTTATATTGTCAGTGCATCACTATTAAACTTTTTTTCATAATAAAAATATTCTATTTCTTAATTTATATTTTATAGTCTAAAATTATGACTTCTGTGGGCCCGCCATATTATCACTTTAGTTTAGTGCCAAGGTTGGAGAGGAACGAACAAAGAAAATTGATATTTACAGTCGTCGATGTCTTGTAGCGCCATAAATTTGACTGGGTCATTGGCCGTACATGGCAATTGCTGTGTTGATTGAAAACTGAAGGCTATTCTGGATAGGTTCTGGACTTGTGGAATTGCCTTCATGAAAACACGTTCTTGGCTGTGTACTAGTAATAACATCCAATGGCAATTTTTTGCATCGAATTCAATTGATTAAACCTCACGATACTTTTTTTTTTTCCCTGTAAAATTATTATTTTTGAATAGTCTTTAAAATTTTTTTTTTTTTTTTTTTGGTTTGGTCCTTAATTTTTATTTCGTTGTAGTCTCTATGACATTTTATTCATCCCTTTGAAAAAAATTTGATAAAGACTTAAAAAACAAATTATCTACGTATCGACAAAAACAAAAAATGAAATATATTATAAAGATTAAAATAAAATAAAATAACAAAGTCCCTAAAAATAATAACAAAGACCAAAATTAAAAAAAAAAAATACAAAGATAGTTAAAAAAAAATTATAAGGACAGATAAAAAAAAGTATATTACAGATGAAAAAGCATATTTAAGCAAAACCTAAAAACTACTCACTCAACTTCGCCAGATTAAACAATTAGTTAATTTTTTTTTATAATTTATAAATAATATCTTTAAATCTAAACAATATTCTAATAATAAAATAATATCCTTTTAAATAAAAAAAAATAAAAAATTTAAATTGTTTCTCAACCATTAATTCATTCGTCACATACTCGAGGTAAAATAGCTTATTTTTTAAATTTTATTCAAGGAAAAATACATAATGCTGGTTTTCAATTCCATTCGGTCCTCATGATTTATTTTGACTCTGTTTGCACTCAACACTACAATCACCATTCACCACTCCCAAACAAAGAGATTCAGACGCAGGACAACTGAGCAAGTGTAGCATTTATACAAATAACACTGCCTAAAAAGTACGAGCACCTACTGACCAACTTGTTATGCAACATCACTTCCCCTTGTGTGGCTTGATTTCATTAACTCATCTCCATCCTCAAACACACTTTAATTACTTATTTATTACAGCATTATTTTATTCTTATGATCTTATCTATTCTTGGGTAAGTTTTTTTTTTTTTTTTTTTTTACCTAGCCAGTGAAGTGATTTCGGTTTCCAGATTCATGTTCTTATGACACTCATGATTGGTCTTTCGTTGGGATTTGGAGAAACACAAGCCATTGCTATTTCTACGGCTTTCCAAGCTGAGTTAATGTCAAAATCTCCTTCTAACCTTGAGTCGACAATGCCCTTGATATCCCCTTTCGCAATCAAGGACCTAACCCATTCACTTATGTGAATGTTTTCTTGATTCCTTGCTATTACTGGTTGATTTGTGATTATTTCCAAAAGAACAACTCCAAAGCTATAAATATCACATTTCGCTGTTAATCTACTGGATATGGAGTAGCTGCAAGATAAATCATGTAACCCAATTATTTTCTGTCAGAGTTTGTGGTGAAAACTCAAATATCCACGTAGAAAATTCTCACTATATTTTCCCAGAAAATGATGGATATAGGACAATAATTGAAGCACTTACTGAGGGTCCAGATAACCATGAGTGCCAGCAACAACGGTTGACACATGAGACTCCCCATCAGTTGGGATAATTTTGGATAGACCAAAATCAGATAATTTTGCTTGGAAGTTTTCATTCAACAAGATGTTTGTAGATTTTACGTCTCTGTGGATTATAGGGGGCTTGCAACCATTTTGCAGATACTCCAATCCTGAGATTAGATTTAGGGCAAAAATATTGAGAGGGGAAAAGGGGAGTTAAGAAAACTGTCAAAACACATAATTTGAAGTTTACTTTCTGACCTAAGGCTGCATCCACTGCTATACGAAGTCTGTCTTCCCAGCTCAAGAATTTCGATTTCCTGTGTTTACCTGCAAGAACAAGTTCTGTAACTTTCTATAGGTGCTGATTTTGTTGACTGGAAGTTAGTCATATACTCATATGATATGACTCGTACAGTTGTCCAACATGAAAATTTCCATATCCAGAGTTTCAGAATACAAAACTAACTTACAAATTGATTTGCACTAATTTTTAGCGAGAAATTAATTTTATTTGCGAACTAACCAGAGAGATGTTCTTGTAAGTTTCCATTAGCCATGTACTCATATATGAGACCCTTATTGGTTCCTTCATTACAATAACCAATAAGGGAGGTCAAATTTTTGTGATGAACTCTCATTAGAAGTTTAACCTGGAAATCAAAATCACAACCACCTTTAACCTTGTATATTTGTATATTTGTTGCTGAGCTCAAAAACCTAGTCTAAAGTGATTAATAACTTACCTCTGCTTGAAATTGTTGATAACCATGAACACACGATGGGGAAAGCATTTTCACTGCAACTGGAGTGTCATGGATATAGCCCAGATAAACTGTTCCAAATCCTCCTTTACCAACAATTGTTTTGAAATTGTTGGTGATTTTAAGGATATCAAAGTATGAATATATTTGTTTTTTCTGTTGCAGAAATGAATCATCTTGTTTTGTGGATTGCAGTGAGATCTCACTTTGATCATTTTCTACCATCAAAGCTGTTAATTTTTCTGCAATAGTTTTGAATATTAACAGGTTAAGATTGAATTTGTTTGGCAAATTATCAATAAAAATTACGAATCTTTTATTATTGCAACACTACCTTTTGATTTTCTCCTTTTAAGGGTCTACAATATTGCAATGACCACTAGAATAATCAAAACCCCACTAATTGATGCTACTATGGGTGTAACAATGCTCTTCTTTTTCTTTTCCTTCTCGTTACATTGACCAGATTCACATAGATATGGATTTTGGCCCACTCTAGCAAGGAAATCACAGAAGATTTGTTTAAAGTGTCACTAAACCTTACAAGTCATTGATAATTTCAATAGATACTTCAATTCATTTCGCTTGTGCCTAGGTATTCAGTGGATCAACTATTGCCCATGGAAAAGCATAGGTGACAGTGACACCATTGTTTTATTGTGCCTAGATATTCAGTGGATCAACTATTGCCCATGGAAAAGCATAGGTGACAGTGACACCATTGTTTTTAACATGAGAACTAAACTTTGTTCTTTTCTTTTATTTTCTATCTATTATTAAAACAATGTACAGCTGGTACCACATGTCAATCTCCTAATTGTTATCTCTTCACCTTTCATTTAAAAAAAAAAAAAAAGCGTTCAGGTTCCAAAAAAGTTTTCAGATTCTAAACTACAAATAAAATAATATTTTGTCTCTACCTATTTCTTTGGGTTCACGTTCTACTAGAAACTAGAAACTACAAAATAAATAAAATAATCTTCATATAATTTTTTATAATTTATCTTCATATTTAAGTTAAAAAAATATAAGTTTAAACTATTTGAATTAATCAAATCATTTTATTGTTTATCATTGATAAGAATCATGTTCATATTTAGAAGATACTTTATATTACATTAAAAAATACTATAAAGTTAACAAAATATAAAAATAAAAAAGTTATTTATATCTATTATACATTATTATATTATACAAACAAGAAATTTTGGTCTTTTATACAACACATCACAATTTAAAAAAAATAAAATTTACTACTCAATTTTCTCTAATTTCCTCTCTAATTTTTTTTCATTTACTTTTTTGGCTTAATTGCATTTTTTACTCCTAACTTTTTAATTTTTGGCGCACTTTACCTCCAACAAATTAATTTGGTGCATTTTATCCCAAACTTTTTAAAAAACTTGCAAATTTTACCTTCTACTAACATAAGCATAAAAGGTGGGGGGTAAAATTCACCAAAAAATAAAAAGTTAGGGGTAAAATTCACCAAAAAGTGAAAAAGTTAAGAATAAAATTGGCTAAAAAGTAAAAAGTTGGGGGTAAAAATTACAATTAAGCCTACTTTTTTTTTTTAGATTTTTTTCCCTTCTATTTTCTAAAAAAAAAACACAACTCCTATCCAACTCATTTTCACTTTTCCCTCTCTCATTTTCTTTTTTTCATTTCTTTTCCTTTTATTATTTTATACTTACATGATTTTTTTATAATAACTACTCATTTATTTATATTATATTACTGTTTTATGTTCTTTATTTATAAAAAATTATATTCAATAATTTATATTAGCATGTATAATCATAAAAATAAAAAATTATTATGACTTTGTTGAAATTATATTTAATTTATTTTAAAATATTTAATATAAAAATATGCTCGATATTATATAAAAATATATTATTATATAAATTAAATGATAAATTTATTACTTATTACTTATTAAAATTAATTATAATTTAATTAACTAAATTGATTTTTACTTTAAATCCCTATAAAATTATTTTTACTTAAAAATTGTATAAAATAAATTTAAATAATTTCATAAATAAAAATTTTGTTGATTAATGTTTATATTATAAGGTTGAGATTTTTATACTAAAAATTAATTTAAATCTAATTAATGTTTTATATAACTTTGACTCTATGTTTAGAATTAATTTATTCAATATATTTTTATTTTAAAATAATTTTAAATTATTTTATTAATAATATCATAATTTAAATTAGTTTTAATTTTATGATAGAAATCACAAATATCATTCACAGAAAACAATTCTGCTCGAGACCATTATGGCGACAAAACTCTCTCTTCGAGTATTTTACACAAGTACATCCCAAAGACTCAATAATATTATAAATTAAAATAGTTTTTATTTTTTTATGGTAAAAATCACAAATATCATTCATGGGAGGTAATCTTATTGAAGATCATTGTGGACGAAAAACTCTTTTTCTTTGAGTATTTAACACAATTGCAGACCAAATATTCAACAATATTTTTATGTACTTTGAAATCCTATAAAATCATTTTTACTTATAAATTGTATAAAATAATTTTAAATAATTTCATAAATAAATATTTTTCTTGAATAATATTCATATTATGAGGTTCAAATTTTATACTAAGAAATAATTGAAATCTAATTAGTTAATATAATTATTACAAAATAATATTTTGACTCTATGTTTAATAATTTCATATACAAAATTTTTATCGATTAATATTTTTGAAAAGTTTAAACAGTTAATTATATTTTCTCAAAATATATTTAATCTTTTTATGAGACTTTACATTTTTTTTATTGTAATGGGTTGAGTTTATGTTATGAATCATTGCATTTTTATGGTTTATTCAATTCAATGACATCTAAAATTCGTTTTAAATTTAACAATTAGATAAAAATATCTACAAATATATTATTTTAAAGTAGTAGCCATTTTTAGTAGAAAAGGATGGGGACGGGCCGGATATACCCAAACTCAAACAGGGACAGGATGATTACAAAATTTTATCCCCCAACAGAGATCAGGGATGGGGATAGGAGTGGGGACAAGGATGGGGAACAACATACACATCCTCGCTTTGCCCCATTGCCATGCCTTTTCACAATCATCACTTATACATTTTTTTTGTTTTAATTAATTACAAATTTGGATAAGATTAAATTACCTATTAGTCTTTTAATTATTTTAATTTTTGGTTTTAATTTTGTTTTCGAAATTAAAAAAAATTACTTTGATACATTTATTTTATTTTTTGGTTTTAATTTTGTTTTCTAAATTAAAAAAAATTACTTTGATCCATTTACATGTCTTTATTAGATCAATTTATCATATAACATTATATTATTATATACAAAATAGTTTATCCTCTTTTTGTTATTGTTTGTAATGTACTAAATTTAAATTCCATTCTATTTTGCATGGTATCATGTTTTTTAATATACAATATACAAATTTGGATCGTATTTGCTCATACTAAAAGGTTTTCATCCTATTGTTATGTTCTGTAAAAAAAAAATCTTATTGTTATGTTCTTATTGACCATAAAAAATATAGTTTAGACCTTTGTAAACAATATATTCACCACACAAATATTGATTCATTTAAACATTGATTCCTTTAACAATAATGATCTTAATAAATTAAATATGTATTACATTATTTGCCTATAAAACAGCAAAAATAGTTGAGTCACCTGTGTGAAGGCAGATGTATCGTGCTAGTTTTTATAAAAATTAAGAGCCTGGTTACTGTTTTTAAAAAGTTTTTAACTTTTTAAAATTAAAAAAAAAAACTCAGTTTTATTATCCCAAATCCATTTCTCAGATGTTCACCTTCTGACACCTATGTGACCGTTTGTCACACTACAAAAATTGGCTGTGACCGTCAATTCTTCCTACTTCCCATTACTTCGGTGCACTGGAGATGACTGACGGGATAAGAACAGGAAGGGAGGTGGAGGCTTTTCCAGAGTAAATATGAAATCTAGACTAGAAAACATTTTTGAGTTGTTTTTGCTTTTTACAATTTTTTTATCCCTTTTTTTTTACAATTTAAAACACTTGTTTTAAAAATAATTTTTTAAACTTGATAGATTTTATGTATAAAATTAATCCGTGAGTGCCATAAAATTGTTTTAGAAATCAGTTTTTAAAATAAAAAAAATTCAAAAGTGAATCAAACATGACCTAATTGAAATCTTAATCAGTTTGTAAGAGATTTCAGAAAATGTGTTTGACCCAAATTTTCCTTTTAGGGTGAAGAGAATCTTACAGAAAGCTGAGCCAAGGATGCGTTTGAATCAAGAGTTTAATCAAGTGGTTACTAAATAAGTGTTTATCACGTAAATGTTTACATATAAGTTGTTTATGTAACCAAAGAGGAAGTGGGATTGAACTACTTTCATATAAGTCGTGAGCTATTTTCATAGGGTGTGTTTGGACGTGTGTTTGGAGTTTCAAACTTGAATCTTTGATGTCAAACATGATTGTTGCATTGTGATAATTGTCTTATATTCCTACTTTTTGTAGTAGTTTAGGGATAATTATTTGATATCTTTCATGCTTTTGAACTTTGTTATGTTCATTTTAGTTGTCTTTTTAATAAAAGCTTTGTTTAGTTAGGAATTTTAGTTTTTACCCTTTTACACTTGATCTTTGGTTTATTTTCTTATGTTTTTAGGAGCTTTTGGAAGTGTGGAGCAAGTTTGGAGAGGTTCCAAGAATAAATGATGCATTAAGGATCAATTAGGTTGAACCTTGAAAGTCTTGCGGAAGCAAAAGAAGCTTGTAGGAAGCCTTGCACATGCTGTGCAACGATCCGTGCACCCATATTTCTCGCGTTGCAAGAATAATTCTTCATTTTTTGTTTTATCATTTGTTTGGGCTTGACCTTTTTTTTGGCCCATAACTTTAAATATGGATTTTCTAATCTATCTTAGGATTCCGAACGTTGTGTAACGAAAGGAAGAGAATTCCAAGACGTGCGTGACGGCTTTGACGCATTTTGGGTTTATCTTGCATTCTTTCTCCATCTTCTGCTCCTTCCCCCATGGCTATGCATAGCTAAGTTCTCTTTTTGTTAGGGTTTAATGTAGTTGGACCTAATTTCATGTAATTACACTCTTCTCTTTATTCAATTTTAGTATTGTTACTGTTCTTTTTCTACTCTTAATGCTTGTGTTTGGCCTGATCAACCAATTGCATGATTCTTTAATTCCATTGGTAATTGGAAAATTCTTTTGATTGTGAACTGAAGAAGACAACCAATCGTTTTTATGCCTAGGGATAGAGTAAAGAGGATTGATCATCACTAAAACCCTTTTTCTTAATGCAAATACCTTGGTTACACTAATTCAAGGGATTGATAGTGGAATCAAGGGATTTAGACTCTTTCACTTAAGGAATTAAGGTTTGAATAAATCTGTGGGTTGATGATAACAAATTTAATTGAATGAGAGTGAATTGTTTTTGCATGTTAGGAACTCCAACGAAGTTAAACCTCGGCGATATATTTTAATTGATTTAAACCATAATTTTGCGCACACCAAGTGTTTGTTAAATTTTCAAAACTGAATTTCCTTCTATTTTTCCTTTTTATTTTTATGCATTTGTTTTTAATTTTGGTTACTAAATTTCTCTAATTTTTTTTGTCTATTTAATTTACTATTGTTTACCCAATTATCGTACAAGTCCCTACGGATACGATACTCTACTCACCCTTTGTTACTTACACGATTTGGTACACTTGCCAAAATCGCAACACATTGACCTTGGATGTGCGTGTATAGAGTTTCAAATTTGAATTTTTAATGGGTCAAACATAATTTTTGCATTGATCAAGATTTTTGAGTGAGTGTTGGAAACATGATTTTGACTAGTGATATAATTAAAATAATGTAAATAAGTAAGAGTAACCCTCATCCCATACTTTTGTGGTTGAGTTAAGCACAAAATCAAATTTTAAATTGAGTTGAATACATCTAATAGATTTATTATAGGTTATAGCTCATTCTTATAAGTTCTAATCTCTTTCAAACGCATCCCAAATACTTAAATATAACCAATTAATATATAATTATCACCATAAATAACCATATAATGAATTTGAGAATTTTAGTTAGATTCATACCTTAATGAGAGGGAACCTTCCTTAGATTTGTCAACAAGTGCAGAGGGAATTGAACCGGAGAGGTTATTCTTCTCCAAGTTTCTACCAAAACATGGAAACTATAATATCCTTTTCTATTTTTTGATACAGAGGATCAGACATATAGTTGTTCCAGTAAATGACGAGGTAACTTACAAGATCTTCAAGTGTTGTAATTGAGACAGAAAATCAGGAACTTCATCATTTAAGCTATTGTTTGATAAATCCCTGGCAAACAAATAACTTGACCCTTTTAAGTATGTTTAAATCTTGACACATGTACCGAAAGACATCTTGACACTTAAGTACGTGGCAGAAGGAATAAAAAGAGTTAAAATAAGAGATTTAATCAGGTCTAATGATCTCATCTTTTATTGGACCAGGAGATATAAAAAAACTCAACTTCTCCAACATTGAGATTGAAGGGTCTATCTTTCCTGACAATCCACTTGAAGATAAATTCCTGTTTTGCACAGCCAATACCTATATACGTTATAATTCCAGTTTTATAAAGCTATGATATTAATTTGAGAATCTTACAAAGACGTAATTCTTGGAGAATCATTTATGCCATGAGCACAATTCAGACCAGCCCACAAGTAGGCTTCAGGGCCGCATGGATCACCTTGCCAATCTCTTTTCACCCCATAAACTGACTTGATGGTTGTAATCGCATCAACTAAATTTTTTTTTTTAATGTTTAAAAAAAATTAAAGGTAGTTAAGATAGTGTATTATAGTGTAAACCAAAGAAATGGATTTAAAAAAAAATGAGAAATCATATTTTCGTGGTTTACCGTTTCCTTGGAATGTATATAATTGCGTGAAGTTTTTTGCTCTATATTCCTGTCTGAGGGTAGCAAGGTAACTTTTTCCAATGTCAGTAGCTTCAGTATGAGATCTTCTCCAAAGTGTCCGAATCCTTCAAGGTGAGATGAGGGGGTGGGTACCTGCAAAAGACACTCCAACACTCAAGTCAACTTTTCGACTAAGAGCATTTAATGATAGTAATGATAGTAATAAATGAGGGATCAAAGTTACTGTACCTTGATGATTGTACCATATTTATACTTACTTTATTGGGCCTTGGATCTATGGGCTCTTTCCTTTTGATTATTCGTTTTAATGATATGTGATTATTCATTAATTAGGGTCACTAATTACCTTTTTTATGTTCTAATTATTTTGACGGTTTTGTCTTTGATGTGCATCACAAAGTATTAGACTACTAGGCCAATCCTAATATCCTGGCACTTTGTTTAGTGTTTGACTATTAGGCTGACCTAATAGCCTGGCACTTCACCTTAGTATCCGGGTACCAGGTTTGGTCCAATATTCGGTTATTTGGTAGACCGAATAATCGAACAATATTTTTTATATGCTTTATACAGAGAAGTTATGTTTGGCTATTTGACGGGCCAAATAGCCGAACACTGCTATGCAAATAACTATGTAAGAAAAGAGGTTGTATTCGGCTATTCGGCCTGCCGAATAGCCGAACACTGTTTGTAACCGCTCTGGTCCTGGTCTAAAGAATCAGCGATAGTTAATTGTTTCCAATCATTGTTGTCGCCATAGACATTCCAGAAATGATCATAAATAAAATAAAAATATTCATCCCTTTTTAAAGTAACACTCTTGGATCCGTCCATGACGAAGGGAGTAGTATATTCATTGTATAACAAATGCAAGCAATTTATTCTATAAAGTAAAAATATTTATTCTAACCCTTTTTAAAATAAAATTATTTTTTAATTAATAGATTAATTCTTGTTTTTCCATATCTTATGGTGTAACGAAAACTTAAAATTATGTTATTCTTTTATAAAATTAACTGAAAATTGTAAAAACCCCATGTTTTGTGGTTCGCCACGCACATCCATCCAATTTTAAACCTTCCCACACCAAAACTTTCAAATTTCAACAAATAGCAGAGCGGAGATCGTGGTCACCCGACCCCTGATGCCCGAGCGAAGGTCGTCGTCGCCGGGCAGCGGTTTTGGACTAGAACGAGGGCGGTGGCGCCGCCCAGTCCGGTGGTGCCGACAAGAAAGGTGATGGCGAAAAAGGTAACGTTCGGGTTCCTGTTGCGTGTTCGATACACGCTCTCTGCAGTTTTTTTTTCCTCTTTTTTCTTTGTTTGAGTTTCTTTAAATTGCTTTTTATGTTCTGCATCCTCTTGGTAGATTCCAATCTGGTAAACGAGTATATGGGTATCTTTTCTCTCTCAATATTATGTATACCCCATTATACATAAAGACACACGATTCGGATGCAGTCATCTGATTATAAATTAAGTGGCGAAAGTAGCATTAAGAAAAAAGAAAAATTAAAATTTTGAAGATTCATATGACAAGGAAAAAAGCTATCAGGATCTGTTAAGTGGCGAATAATGTAAGGTCCTATTCCTATAACTTTGACCTACAGAAAGCTGGAATCAAATAAAGGGTATAAACAAATAGCAGCATTTGTTTTTGTCTTCTTTTTTTGTCTTTCATTTGGTTTACCCTTATCGTTCTTTGAATAAATGCTTTCCTCAGGTGGTGCCTGCATGAGAGATGTTGTTCTATTCAGACTTCAGACAGAAGATTTATGAAAAGTAATTTATTTGCTCTGATCATTTTTAATCAGTGATTTCTTTCTAGTCCTGAATTGTTCCTTTACAAGTTAATTATACATTTCACCATGTTTTATAAAGTGACTCGGCATGGAAAAATGCTAGGAAACATAACTGTTGCTGGGAGGGTTGTGAAGGAGAGCTATGGTGCAGCTAAACAACAGCATACCTTCACCATGAGTCTAAAGTTTGCTGCAATAAGTTTGATACACAAAAAAGAGTCCTGTATTACACCTTGGTCTTTTATTTGGACACACATTACTGGATGATATATGCTCTTGTAAAACAAGCAATGCAATGGCTATCTTGGTTAGTGAAATAGAGTTCTGGTTTCTCTCTCAAATTTGTCTTGAGAATTTCACTCTGCTATTATGTTTTATCTTTTATTGGTGTTGGTACCATTGCTTTCTCACTCAATAACCATTTTCTTGTACTTGAGAATGGAGAACAGAATACAAAAATAACATAATTAGTTCTATCTATGTCTTTCAGGTTGAGGTGTTGTGGAGTAATGGGGTTAGGAAATTGCCTCTACTTTCTCCTTTGCTTGTAAAGGGCCGGAATCTCTATAAAGAGAAAACTTACAGACACGTATCAATCAGTACGTGCAAGCCTTTATCTCTGTTTTCTCTTTCATCCTCTGGTTCACATTTTCTTACTTTTATCGTTCTTCATGCTCTATAGATGGGAGAAATGAAGCTGATACAATTGAATGAGAAGCACAAACTTGCTTTGTGTACACAACTGCAGTAAGAGCCACCAAAAGGACTTCTGTGAACAGAAAGTACCACTAATTGCATAAACACTCTAATTGAGTTCACCTTTCCTCAGTTTTGGTATCAAATTGATCCGCTCCAAAGGCAATGTTGCAGGGTCTTAAGCCTCAAGAACCTACTGCAAACAATCCAAGCCCCAAATAGAGGATCACAAGGTGTGTGCCTGTGGGTTGTATGCAATCAGAATGACTAGGACAACTTGCTTGTTACCGATGACTAATTTTACATCATTTTGTGCTAGCTGGCAGAAGTCAATTATCTCAGGCAGCTTCAGCATGACAATTTGGTGAAACTTATTAGTTATTGCTTGAACTTCACGTAGTAAAAGATTAAGCAATAGATTTAACCCAATAGTATGACTTCACCTGTAGCTTCTGTTTGAGCCCAAATCCCACCAGTAGTAAAATTCCAATGATCCAAATTCAGTGACATAAATATCATTTGTCAAAGTTCTCAATTCTATGGCAGATATAAATGGTGTCCCATGTCCCGTGTCAACCAGACAGATTTGTATGTAATCCAGTGAAGGTTTGTGCATGATCTCCTTCTTGCAGTCAGCGGATGAATCATATAGAGCCACTGTATCCCACCGATTAGCTCCAAGAAGAAGATCAAACCGTGGTAACGTATTTTGGCCATTGCAATTTCTGTACAAAAAAGTAGCCTGGATCAGATAATTAGAGCCTTTTGTGATGTTTATTTTGTAGCAGTTCCTTATTCCTTTCGGGAAGCTTCTGACAGTCCACATCTGCTGTTGATAGTCATTTTTGAGTTCAGATGCTATTGACTTACTCACACCAGTATTTATGAAATTTGCATCTGAAGTATAATTTATGCCTGTTGTCTTCTCAGTATAGCTGACACCTGCTGGAGCTCCGCAATCTATGCTGATGAATCCTAAACACATAAAAATGCATACATATGCATGGGACTTGAGGCTTCAGCCAAAGTTAATTTTACTAAATATTGATATAATGAAGTTCATGTTTTAATTTGTATCAAACCTGATTGGTCCTGAGCTTGAATCAGAAATAGACCTCCTAGAAAGGCAAGGAGGAAACTCGTTGACATTCCCATTTCTCATCACCTTCTGCCTTTGAAGTAGGAAGACAAATGTGAGATTGCCCTGTTGTGACTTTCAATGAGATTTTTTATTTCTTTAATTTTGTATCCCCTTCCATTTTAGTCTAGTTATTCATTCTTCCTTTCAGCACAGTAGGAACGTCCACTTGCTTACCTAGTAATTCCTGTCATGTTCATTCCTTGTCACTTATGCACTTGCGTGCATCATTAAAATAATACTACATTCACTGGTCAATCAATATTGTCAATGGAAATAAAAACTAATTAAAAACATGAGTGGATGCATATTAACAAATACTATATTAAATTAACAAGAAAATGCTTTATCAAAAAAAAAAAAAAAATTAACAAGAAAATGTCTATGTATGTGTCATGAATCTTTATGTTAGAATGATGGAAGGCTTATGAAATCCGACCGGTGTTTCAGGATGAACCCTTGGCTATTACTTCCTGCACCCCCTTTTTTGCTTCTTGCATCTCCTAAAAATCCCAAACAGACCAAACTACCCTTCCCTCTAACCAAGCCCCACCTCCACCCAATACCACTGCCAAACATCACCGCTGGAGCCACCCAAGACCACCGCCACAACCACACGCAATCGGACGACGACGGAAATCAAAGAAAATGAGTTTTCGAAATCAAATTACTTAATTCCGGAATACCTTTTCTGGAACGAAAATGTTTTTCCGGAAAAAAAAATCATTCTGGAAAAGGTTTTCCAGAATTACGTAAAATAATTATGGAAAGGTCTTTCCGAAAAAAAAAACAATTTTTTTGTATTTCGGAAACAAGTTTTCGGAATACAAAACAA
Source organism: Pueraria montana var. lobata (assembly GCA_026413185.1). Classification (NCBI taxonomy): domain Eukaryota; kingdom Viridiplantae; phylum Streptophyta; class Magnoliopsida; order Fabales; family Fabaceae; genus Pueraria; species Pueraria montana. The sequence goes on from CM048655.1 coordinate 5,713,541, forward strand.
ATTGTACATCATTCTAGAAACTTGTTTCCAGAATACAAAAAAATGGGTTTTTTTTTTTGGAAAGGCCTTTCCGGAATTATTTTACGTAATTCCGGAAAGCCTTTTCTGGAATGAAATTTTTTTTTCCGGAAAGGCCTTTCCGGAAAAACATTTTCATTTTGGAAAAGGTATTCCAGGATTACGTAATCTGATTTTGGAAGTCTTTTTCTTCGATTTCCGTCGTTGGCCTAGTGTGGTTGTGCTGGTGGTCTTGGGTGGCTCCAGCGGTGATGTTTGGTGGTGGTATTCGGTGGTTGGGTGGAGGTGGGACTTGTTAGAGGGAAGGGTAGTTTGGTCTGGTTGGGGTTTTTATGGGGTGCAGGAAGCAAAAAAGGGTGCAGGAAGTAATAGCCTGAACCCTTTACTGGCCTGATCCAACGTTGCATGCTGGCCAATAGCCCTATAATAATCCCATTTGCTGAGAGAATACTGCGGATAATATATAGAATCCTAGGTTTGTTCATCCAACAAGACAATTAAGCTTTGACAATTTGTATCATTTATTAAGGACCTCATTAATCCAACTCTTTTACAATATACTCTATGGAAATTTTGATAATCTTTTAAATTATCTAATTTTTCTTATTATTTTTTAGGAATTTTAATTTTAACTGAGGTTTACTAACTCATTGTGTCCTCAAAAATGTGGATCAGATAGTTAACACTGAAGAGAAAGGTCTAACACTCTTGAAGGCTCTATTTTTTCTTTTGAGCTATTCTTTAACTTGGTCTTCTTTCTTTATCTAATAGAGCTTTAATTCCCCTTCTTTATTACCTAAAAATAAAAACAAAAAATATAAGAAAATAAATAGAAATCCTAATTAAAATTCAGAAAATGAAATAGATAATTATCATCTTCTATTCTAATACTCTAAAATTCATTTATTTGGGGACAAAATTAATTAGAATTTAAAATAAGATAATCCAATGGATTAATATCACGACTGCAAACTTAAAATTTTACTTGTTCTTAAGCAAACAAACTAGAACTAGAAGATGGGTAGAATAACTTTTGATTCCACTATTTCTTGCATAATTTCCCTAGGATTAGTTTTAAACCAAAAAAATGATAATAGAAAAAAGAATCAAACACTACATGCAATCAAATCACTTATTCTCTAAGAATCATGATCCACTCCTATGACAATTTACGGCAACACTAGATTTTTAGTCTACTGAATGTAAATTCAAGTCCTTTTGCGGCTCCTTACGGCCAGGATTTAGTATTTAGCTCACTCTCATATGTATAGAATAGATAGATTACTTATTACTCTCAAGTCTCAACATTAGCACTTACCATTCTCTACCGTAGGTTTGAGAAGATTCTAGAATTTATCAATACAATGCAAATGCATATATATCATGAGGTCTTTGGGTTGTAATGGGGCTTTGTTAGGAGTAGATGAGAAGTCATTTAGATTGATTCCCTGAGATCGAAAGCTATATAATCATTTTCAATTCCCCTTATATCTTCCTAGATCATATCTCAGTTTTCCCATATTGTCTAATTATTTCTTATTGTTGTTCCTTTTTTGGTTGTTTTTTCTAGCTAATATAATTTGATTAATCTTTTTTTATTTTGTTCTTCTATCTTTGAGTTCTTAGCATTTATTTAGTTTCTATAATTATAGAAATCGATTTTTGGTTTGTGCGACAATTGGAAAATTGTGTGCATGCTAGAATTGTGATATTTACCGTAGATTTGGGTATATCTAGGAATAGAATAGAACATGAGATTTGTGAGTTCTCACGGATGTATCCGATCTATGTTCTCATTGTTTAACTAGGTTAAGAAATTAAGAAATTAATCATAATTTATTTTCATAGATTTGAACTACAATTACAAGCTGATAAAAAAAAAAACTACAATTACAAGGATTAAATTATATTTAATTTATCATAAAAATTATATCTAACTGAGTTGTTGCACAGGTGGAAAGGAAAGGGATTTGTACCATTGTCGTCTTTAGAAACATCATGTTCTTTTAGTCACTGCAGACTTGTTTCAATATTTTGTAATTATTTGGTTTGCTAAAATAATCTAAATTGGTATCTCCAAGCGCATGAATCAACTGGTATGATATTGTTCCAGGTGGTCTCTACCAAAAAAAAAATCTAAATTAATTGGTAGTATGTCTCCATTATTTTAATTTGCTTTATATTATACTTTGGACATTCTAACAAATAGAAAGTTGGTATGATTATTTTAGACATGTACAAAATACTATGGACATTGTATAATTTAAAACCAAAGAAGTCAGCAAGAGTAAAAATAAAAACTATATTTTTTAAATTATGAAATTACGTTCATTCATCACATTCGAGGGCAAAGAAAAATAGTTTATTTTATAAATTTATCCAAGGAAAAATAAATAACACTGATTTGCACCCCTCATTATTAATTTACTCTTATTCCATTTTGCACTCTACACTGCAATCACCACTCCCAAACACAGATTCAAACGGAGGACAAGTGGAACAGTTATACAAGTATCATCACTATGAAAAATTACGAGCAAGGTAAAGCACCTACTAACCAACTTCTTATGTAACATCAGTTCCTCTTATGTGGCTTGCGCTCATTCTGGAATTTCGTAAGAGGAAGACCACTTACCTAGCTAACTCATCTCCATCTTTGAACACGTTATTTATTACAACATTATTTTATTCTTCTTATCTTTTACCTAGCCAGTGGAGTGAATTCAGTGTCCAGATTCATGGCGACCGGTTCGATTGAATTTATTGAATCAGCACAGTTGTGTTTAGTTCGAGCTAATTCAGTTGCTAATGTCTCCTTTAGTTCAGTCACTATCACCCTCATAATTGGCCTTTCACTAGGATTCAAGGAAACACATGCCATTGCTATTTCTACGGCTTTCCAAGCTGAGTTAATGTCAAAATCTCCTTCTAACCTTGAGTCAACAATGCCCTTGATATCCCCTGTCCCAATCAGGGATCTAACCCATTGAATTATGTGAGTCCTTTCTTCATTCCTTGCTATTACTGGCTGACAAGTGATTATTTCCAGAAGAACAACTCCAAAGCTATAAACATCACTTTTCTGTGTTAATCTATTGGATATGTAGTACCTGCAAGACAAATCATGTAACCCAATTTATTTTCTGCCAGAGTTTGTGGTGATAATTCAAATATCCAAATATAAACAATCACTATATTTTCCGGGAAAATGATGGATTGAACAATAATTGAAGTACTTACTCAGGATCTAGATAACCCGGAGTACCAGCAACAACAGTTGACACGAGTTCCCCCATCAATTGGGATAATTTTGGATAGATCAAAATCAGATAACTTTGCTTGGAACTTTTCATCCAACAAGATGTTTGTAGATTTTACGTCTCTGTGCATTATAGGAGGCTTGCAACCAGTTTGAAGATACTCCAATCCTGATATATATTAGATTTATTTATTGCAAACATATTGAGAGGGAAAAGGGGAGTTAACAAAACACGAAATTTTAAGTTTACTTCCTCACCTAAGGCTGCATCCACTGCTACACGAAGTCTGTCTTCCCAGGTCAGGAATTTTGATTTGATATGTTTACCTGCAGGAACAATTTCTGTAACTTTCTATATAGTGATTGTTTATATGTGGGTTTTGATTATCGTCGACTAGAATATTTCCATATCTAGAGTTTCAAAATATATATAAAACTAGTTTGTAAATTGATTTTTTAACAAGAAATTGAATTCATTTGAGAACTAACCAGACAGATGTTCATGTAAGTTTCCGTTAGCCATGTACTCATATATGAGACCCTTATTTTCTCCTTCATTACAATAACCAACAAGGGAGGTGAGATTTGCATGATGAACTCTCATTAGAAGTTTACCTGGAAATCAAAACCACAGCCATGTTTAACTTTAACCAATATATTGTTATTCTTGACCTCAGAAACCTAGTGTAAAATGATAAATAAACTTACTTCTGCTTGAAATTGTTGATAACCATGAACTGAAGAGGGAGAAAGCATTTTCACTGCAACTGGAGTGTCATCAATATAACCCAGATAAACTGTTCCAAATCCACCTTTACCAACAATTGTATTGAAATTGTTGGTGATTCTAAGAACATCAGAGTATGAATATATTTGTTTTTTGAATTGTTCTGTGCATTGCAGTGACATCTCACTTCTATCCTTTTTTAGGGTCAAAGCTGTGTTTAGTATCATACATCGGTTTTGAACGTTAACAGGTCAAGATTGAATTTGTTGGGCAAATTTTCAATTAAAATACGAATTTTTAATTATTGTAGTATCACCTTTCGATTTTCTCTTTGTAAGAGTCCACGGTATAGCTGCCACAGCCACCAGAAGGAGCAAAACCCCACTAACTGATGCTAATAAGGGAGTAACAATGTTCTTTTTCTTTCTCTTCTCGTTGCATTGACCAGATTCACACAGATATGGATTTTGGCCCACACTAGCATGGAAATTCAATTCAAGGAATATTTACGTTTTAACCCTCAGTAAATGTTACAAGTCATCAATAATTTCAGTAGATACTAAAATGCAGTTTGCTTGTTCGATGTTCAGTATATCAACTGTCCAAGGAAATAGCATGAGTGACACCAATATTTAACATGAGAACTAATTAACTTGAAGAAAAATTCAATTCTAATTCTTCTTGTTATTGGTTATGGGCATGAAGGTCTACACAGAGGAGAGTGAGGCATAATTCGGTGTGATCCATCATCCGATGGAGTAAAAACAAAATAACAAGTACTGCAAACTATTGGACTAGAGAAGAATATTTGCATAAAAGACTGAACTGAAATATTACTAATTGATAATCTCATCACCACAAATAACCATATTATGAATATGAGAATTTTCAATAAAATCCATACCTTAGTGATAGGAAACCTTCCTTAGATTTTTTAACTAGTGCTGAGGGAATTGAACCCGTGAGGTTGTTGTTCTCTAAATTTCTGCCAAAATAGGTGAACTATAATATCCTTTTCGTTTTTCTGATCCAGAGGATCACACAGTTGTTCTAGTAAATAATGAAGTAACTTACATGATCTTCAAGTGCTGTAATCTAGATAGAAAATCTGGAACTTCACCGTTTAAGTTATTGTATGATAAATCCCTGAAAATCAAATAATAATTTGTCACTTTAAGTATGTTTAAATCAGGACACATGTACCGAAAACATCTTGACACAACATAACAGAAAGAACAAAAATATTTAGAGTAAGAGATTTTTTTGATCTAGTCATTTATTGGACTAGGTGAAATCGAGAAACTCACAACTACTCCAACATGAGGAGATTTGAAATGGAAGGATCTATCGTTCCTGACAATTCACTTGAAGATAAATTCCTGTTTTGTAAAACCAATAGCCATACGAGATATCATTCCAGTTTTATATATGAAGCTATAATATTAATTTGAGAAGCATGACTTACAAAGTTGTGATTCTTGGGTTCTCATTTCCGCGATAAGTGCAATTCAGACCATCCCACAAGTAGGCTACAGGGGCGCATGGATCACCTTGCCAATCTCTTGTCACCTTGTAAACTGACTTGATGGTTGCAATCGTGTCCACTTTTTTTTTTTTGAAATGCGAATAAACAAAAAATTGTAAAAAGTAGTTTAGATCACTTAAGTTATATATCTTTGTTGTGCACCGGAGGGGGAGGAAACACCGGGAGAATTTCACCAATGGGCCACGAGCACACCACACAAATAAACTTGACACTACCTTCAACCCAAAACCTTAAGACATTAGGTTTGTGGGTCTTCCTCACTTATATGTTGCTCAACTCGCTCATTTCTACCCAATGTGGGACTTCACCTTCACACTTGTACTCCAACACTCTTGTTTGATTCTTTGCCAACACTTGAATCTCGGTGAAGTGCATGTAAACATAGTATAGCTCAGTTTGATCTTGTGGCTCCCAGCTTATTACCAATGCAGCACTTGCATTCACTGGTATAACTGCGGTGCTCAAGACAATTTCTGGTGGTTTGTAATCGTTCTGAACAAAAGAATCAGCAGGAATAGAAGCACTTATTTGTTTTCAATCATTGTTGTCGCCATAGTAATACCAAAAACGATCATAAACATCGACTTTGTACCCGTGAGAAAATCAAAATAAGTCCAATAGAATCAATGAATTTTTTAATGCAAAAGACTTAATCCAAAAATAACTTAAGACTTCACTGTAGCTATTGTTTGAACCTAAATCCCACCGGTAGTAATATTCCAATGATCCAAATTGAGTGAGGTAAGTATCATTTTTCAAAGTCCTCAATTCTATAGCTGATATAAATGGGGTCCCATGGCATGTGTCAACCAGACAGATTTGTAGGTAATCCAGTGAAGGTACATAAATGATCTCATTGACTTGGGGAGTGGATGCATTGTATATGGTCACTGTATACCACCGGTTAGCTCCAAGATGAATATCAAACTGTGGTGCCTTATTCAGCCCATCATAATTTTCATACAAAAAATTAGTCCGGATGAGATAAGTAGAGCCTCTTGTGATGTTTATTTTGTAGCAGTTCCTTTTTCCTTCAAGGAAGCTTCTGACATTCATCATCTGTCGTTGATAGCCACTGTTGACGATTTCAGTTACTATTGTCGCACTTACACCCGTATTTACGAAATTGGCATTGAAGTGTAATTTAAGCCTGTTTTTGGCTCAGTATAGTTGATATCTGCAGGAGCTCCACAATCTATGCTGATAAATCCTAAAACATAAAAATGCAGGCTTCGGCTAATTAATTAACTAAATAGTGAAGTTCTTAGACGCAAAAAAAATGATACAATTAATGAAGTTCATGTATCGCTTTATCAAACCTGATTGATCCTGAGCTTGAATAAGTAGACCACCTAAAACAGCAATGAAGAATGTAATCGACATTATGTAGGATGACAGATACACGAGCGCCATTTTGACTAGAAAAGAAATTGTGCTTTGGCAATGTAGTCAATGTGTCTACATGGAGGTAATTTTAATTTTTTTTGTTCCCATATTCCATGTTTAATGAAAATCTTGTTAGAATTCATTCATCCTTGCAGCCTTGTCAGAACATCCATTCGCTTACTTAGAAATTCCTGTCAACCTTCCTGGGTTATCATTGATGCATGCACCTGCATCATAAAAACAATACTAAATTCACTGATAAATCAACGTGAATTCAAATAAAAATTAATCAAGAATGTATCAACGACGATGGTGACAGAACATAGAAAATAATTAAAAGAAAATGAAAAACAAATCCATGTGAATTTTATTTATTTACAAAAAAAATTGTGAAAATCATGTTAGAATCAATAACCAATTCATGCACAATTTTTTTTTCTGATAAAAAAAAAATCATGCACAATAAAGTGAAAACTAAATTAAAAAAAAAAGAAAGAATAAAAAATAGTATATTCATCATATAACCCTTGCTACGTTCACATGTGTGTAGGAACGATTCATTTAGTGGGAGAACCCGTGTTCGATTCCCTCCGTGTGCAAAATTCCCTCGGGCCAGCGGCAGCCACATGCACCGCGAGTGTGGATTGAGGGACACTCGTGGTCTCTGACCCAAAACCAAAAAAAAATATTCATTGTATATAACAAATACGATAAATTTATTCTGTAAATTGAAAATATTAAAAATATCTATTTTAACCTTTTTAAAATAAGAAATGTTTCTTACTTAACAGATTAATTCCTGTTTTTGCTTATCTTATGGTGTAATGAAATATTATTCTTTATAAAAAGTTATGAATTGGTTAACTTTAATTTAATTAATTTAAATTTAAAATATTTAACAAAAAAAATTGTTTGTCAATGTTTTGGTTAAATAAAGCAACATACACCTCCAACTTTTTTTTTGATAAATTAAATTTTCTAACCCACCAGGGATGGTGTCTTAAGTCTAAATATTTAAAATTAAAAGTGACATTAAAATAATCCTTACATCTTACATCAAAATAATAACAAGAATAAATTTTTAATAGTATCTTTTAATATATAGATGACTTACTTAATAACACAAATATTTAGATGAAAAAATTAGTGTCAAGTAAATTTTTGCAGAACTAATTTAATTGTTCGGTAAGAAAAAATAAAGTGTTATTATATATTCTTCTTCTTATGATAATCATATTAACAAATGTAGAAAATAAAAAAATATTAAACAAGCAAGATTAATGAAACAAATTATTCTTACCTATGTTCACACAAAATATATAATCATAATATATACTTTAAATTGACGTCAATATATTTAATTAAAATAACTATCAAACTCAACATAATATTCTTTATATAATTTAAATTTATGTAAAGAACCAACATCTGAATTTAAAGCAAAATAATTTAAAGTAGACTAACTACATGCAGTTTTAGCCTATACTATGTATTTAGGGGAAGCAAGAAGTCAAATAAGAAGACAAAAGTCTATAATAGAAATCAAACAAGCTAGAAGACAAAACGAGTCTCATCTAATCGCCTTCCAATTCCAAATGATATATAAATTAAAATCAAACCCATATATATATATATATATATATATATATATATATATATATATATATATATATATATATATATATATATATATATATATATGAGGAGGGATCAAATTACATGAGTGTAACTTAAACAACTATTACACCATTCAATAACTTTCAATTGGATGATGTTTTCTTAAAACTCACCGTTGGATTGAAAGTTCCTTTCACATAGATCATGTATACCAAATTTAAATTAATCCAAAATTATTTGCTACCTCATTCATGTAGATTAAAATCGACGTAATATAAACATTTCAAAATATTCTAAAATATGGATCATTTGATTACCTTCTTCTTGTTCTTCAATGTTGACAAAATTTGACACAAACAATCTTGGTAATATGTAGATATAATTCAACGGTTGGATCAATAAAAATCTCATTCTATATCAAGTTATTAAAATGGTGTAACTTTTTTAGAGATACACTGGTGTAATTTGATCCCTCATGTAACTCTTTTATAACTCTAAATCTTAATTTTCCAGCTCCAGATCTTCTCCTTCTCCTTCTTAATTTCTACATGGAGCTGAAGAGGTCTAAATAATGTTTCTTCTCAAGAGCTAGTCAGGGATCTTATCTTTTCATGCTTATATAAAACCATTTAACATGCTGACTCAGTCAATAATCTTAACAATTTGTGCTAGCTAGCTATGCAGTAGAGTCTAATGTGAAAATATGTCGTCCCAGTAGAAGTCATATGGTGACTAGCAGTGAATGGGGGGTGTTACGTCATTGGCAAGTGTACCAGGTCGTACAAGTAGTATAAAATGGAAAGTCTAAGTGTCGTATCCATAGGGACTTGTTCAATATTTGGAAATTTACACACTTTTTACTTACTAAGCAAAATGTCAAGGAAACTTGAAATAGCAATGATTAAAAATAAAGATAAAGATGAAACTTGGAAATAAAACTAATTAAAGAGGTTTTGATTCTCAAAGATCTAGATTGCGGAAAGGAGTTATGAGAAACGATGATGATGGGTTTAGGGGTTTGACTTCACTAAACCACTCCTGCATACACAAACTATTAATCAATGATTATCATCCGTTTGTTATCACCAACTCATAAAAATGCTCAATCCCTAATTCCTTACTAGAAGAACCTAAGTTCCTTGACTAAACTACCAATCCCTTGCATAGCTTAGCCAAGTTACTTGCTTTAAGAAAAGGAGTCAAAGGTGACTAATGGGCTTTGCTCTATTCCTATAAATAAGACCCATTAGGTGCTCTTCTCCGGTTCATAGTTCAAATACATTTTTCAATCGCATTTAAACTATAAAAATCAAGCAAATGGTGATCAAGCCAAAGCAAGCATTAAGCAAAGAAGAAAACACGTAACAGTGAATAATAAACATAAATTAATAGCTCAAAAGATACACATGAGTTTGGGTTTAGTTACATCAAACCCCAATGAAGGGGAGCTCAACTACTCATGAGTGAGAGGGGCATCAAAATGGTGGAGAAGAGATGAAGATGAAAAATGGAGTCTTGGGAGTGTTCCCCACAACTGTACTTGTGCTCCCAACCTAGGTCAAAGAAGAATACTCTTTTTTTCTTCCAAAAAGCCCTTTTAATAGCTTTGTTATTACCCAAAAAGTGCCAGCGCGACATTTTCGGCCCAGCTGAAATTATGTTTCAGCTGGGCCGAAACTTCATTAATGTTCACTGGAATGATTTAGGCTGGGCTCACCAAATGGTTCGGCTAGGCTAAACTTCCTTTCTCAAAATTAGTTACTCGCTGTCAATTTTTTAGCTGGGCTGCACAATCTTTCAGCTGGGCCAATGAGAACTTTCTACTATGATCTTGATCTTGAGCTACTCCACAACCCATCTCCAAATTCTATGTATCAAAAATACTAAAACATGAGACTAAATTCCAAATTTACATAACTAAAAATATATCTAAAAACTAAATCTTTTTGAACTAAAAAGAGGTAGAAACAAGGGTTTAAATAAGGGATAGATGAAATAATTGCACTTATATGAACCCAAAAGGTAAGTATAAAATGCAATTATCAAACTCCCCCAAACTTAAATATTTGTTTGTCCTCAAACAAAAGAAAGCTATAATTACTCCTAAGATGACTGACAACAACATACAAGCCATGGATTGAAAATATTTGCATCCTAACACTTCTCATGTCATCATTCTCCAAATAAGACAAAACATGCAGCCTTTGTCCAACCATACACTATGGTGTCCACAAAAGAAATTTAGCAAGATACACAAGTGACAAGAGATTAACAAGAATAGAACTGAACAATCTTGAGAGACCTAAGAACACTTTGCTCCTCACAGGAAAGGTGTATCACTCAATAATTATTGTGAAGGTGATTGTTTCTCTCAATGCCACATATTGAAACCACATGCACCAACTTTGCTCATCATCTCAATTCAAATCACACAATTACACACACATGCAAATATCACTAAGGACTTTATTGGGTTGTAATTGCATGTGCTGGGCTTACAAGAAAATCTTGGTTTTTCTAGATAAACAAATTAACAAGAGAATAGGAGAGCAACATCTAAGGATCAAACAAACTTTTCCAAATTGCCTTTTTCTCTCAACTTGACAAAACAATAGGAGTAATCCCAATTCTTTTACAACAATGATAACAAGGAGAATAACATAAAGAAAACACTTCTTTTTGTGATTTTTTTTTGTTCTTTTTTTCCTATTTTTTTCACTCTTGTTTTTTTTTTACACAACAATATAACCACTATTATCAACCATAAAAGGTACCCTCAAACAAATTCCTTATCTTTATGAAACCAAATCCCCCAAACTTGTGTGAGACCCTATCATACTAGTTGCTCTCCTCTCCCTAAGGTGTGGGAAGCATTTTGTTTTTCTTTGTGGCTCAAGGATTCAAGAACAAGATTAAATCATTGTATGGTTCAAAGGGGCTAACAAAGGAAAATAAATTTTCATCTTGGGTAAGCTTTTTGGCTAAGTGGCTAACACAACATAAACAAAAATAACCTTGATCATTTCCAAGCATGCATGTGCAAAGTATAATCCACAAGAATCAAGCAAAATTAGGTGTATGAAAATAATAGTGGCTCTCACAAGAATCAACACTAAGGCTAAACTCACATGGAAAAATGCAACGCATTCAAGAGTCCTTAATGAAGACATGCCAAACTTAGTAACCGCAACACATTACTTGCAACAAGCTAATAACAAAGCAGACAACCACAAGCATAAAATTGAAACAAAAACCGCAAAGTGGCTAAATTTTTACACATAATCCATAAACTAAGCATAAGAAGTGAAACAATGCAAGATATGAATGATCTAAAGTTGTACTTAAACAAAATAGAACATAACATAGTAACACAGTAACCACCTAAACACAGTACGAAATGAACACCTGAAAGGTACTGAACACAACTAAAGTACTGAAAATAAATAACTGAAAACATAAAGACTGAAATCATAAAGTGGTCCTGATAAACAAAAAAGTTTGTAGAAAGTGGTTCCAACTAGCCCTCCATATCATCTTCTCTATCATGTGCAGTAGCATCTCCAACACCAGTAGCTCCTTACAGCTCATCTTCCTCCAACAAAAGAGGACTGGTCCCCATGCCAAGTAAGTAGGAGGGTTGGTCAAGATGGTGTTGGCCGTTTCTTTTTGGGAGTTAAGGCATAAGATTTACTCTTTTTGTCTTATTTAGGGCTTGAAACAGTACTCCTTGTCTTTAGGAGCAGCCTTCTATAATTAAAAACAAAACACAATACCAAAACAAGAGAAACACATAAAGCAAAGTTAAAAGAAAAAAAAAATTGATAACTAACATTGGAAAGAAAAGAAGAAAGAAAGCAACTATGGAAGAAGGGAAAGGTAAAAAGAAAAGAAAAGAACATAAAGAGAATAGAAAAACACACCAATAATGAGAACAATTTTTTTTTTTTACGAAAATTTTCAGCTGGGCTCAAAAAGTGTTCGGCCCAGCTAAAAACTTGGTAGAGAGCAAAGTTTTGGACAAGGGTCTTCGAGCTCAGCTGAAGCAAGTGCCAGCTAGGCTGAAACTTAAACAGAGAATAAAATTGGTTCCAGGGGCTTTTCGGCCCAGCTGAATGGTAACTGACCTAGGCTGAAACCATTCATCCCAGCTAAAATAGAGGCAAGCTAGGCTGAAAATTATGTAGAAGCATGAAATTATCCAGCTTTATGGTCTGGCCCAACTGGACAAAGTTTTGGCTGGGCTCAATAGCAGCAGAGAGCTTTCTTGAAATTTACACATGGAAACAAACAAACAACAAAAATACATGGATAAACCTAAGCATGCAAAGCTAACTAAGAACAAATCAAACAACTAAATATAAAGAGCTAAACATAACATTTTACAACCAAGAAACACAAAACAACAAAGGAAACACAAACTAAGTTAAAACACATAAATTAAATTAAAAGGAAAATATAATAGAGATCCTCCTAGACTATGCAAAACAAAAACTAAACAAACAAATAAAAAATTGAAAAAAATGACATGCATGCTAAGATAAACTAAAAGCAAGCCAAACCACAAAATGGTAAGAACAAAACATGTCTGAAACACAAAACACAACAATTGAACACAAAAGTCATCAAGGAAACTATAAACTAAACGAAAAAAAACACACAACATAAATTAAAAGTAAAGGTTAGAGAATTGGGTTGCCTCCCAATAAGCTTCTTTAACGTCATTAGCTTGACGGGATAATGTAGTTCAAGGTGGCATGAATGTCAAAAACAACACATCCTCCTTATTGAGGGCTTCGATTGCATCATTAAGAGGTTTTGCAAGAGGAATGAGATATGCAACTGCTTGAATATTGCTACAAGCCGTGTAAATTGCTTCTCCTTGTCTTTCCTTGTTGGAGTATGAGGATAAGGAAGCTTCTTGATGGGAGGGTTCTTTGAGACTTTCTTCTCTTCCTTGGCAAGTTGGCTCTTGGTTTTCATCTTTCCACTATACTTCACTACCAACTTCTCACCCTCACCCTCATATTTCTTTTCACCCTTCTCCTCATTTTTCTCACTTTTTCCACTACTCTCAATCTTTTTCTCACTTTCTTTCCTGAGCTTATATTTTTTCTCATCAACAACTTTTTCACTCACACCTTTTCCCCCACTCACTTCACCTATTATCTTCCAACTCCTTGTAGTGATGGCATTACAATGCTCCTTGGGGATGGTTTGTGTAATGGCAAAGCATGATCCACTTTGTTGCTCCGCCAATTGCTTAGCCAATTGCCTCACTTGTGTCTCCAAATTCTTGATTGAGGCTTCAGTGTTCTTTTGGTTAGTGATGGAGAGTAGCATGAATTGGTTTAGAATGTCCTCTAATTTGGAGGTGCAGTCTTGATGGAAAGGTTGATGTTGTTGTTGTTGTTGTTGTTGTTGTTGCCCTTGATATCCTTGTGGTGGTGGCCTATTTGAAGGACATACATCTTGCTTCCATCCATAATTGTTGTTTTTCCTCCACCCTTGATTGAAAGCATTGATGTAAGGAGGATTGTCATAGTTTCCTTGTCGGTTTTGGTTTCCCATATAATTGAACTTTTCTTGGGATTCCGGTGGCATAATACACTCACCACTTTGATGACCACCTCCGCACAACTCATAACTTAAGCAATGTTGAGCTTTAGAAGAAGTTGCTTGTAAGCTTTGAAGTTCAAGAGGAATATTTGCAATTTGATTATGGAGAGCTTCAATTTGTTGAGAGAGAAGCTTGTTTTGAGCAAGAATATAGCATCTTCAGAATTTAACTCTAGGATTCCCTTCCTTTTCACCGGAGTCCTATCATGGTGGAATTCAAAATCATTAGAAGCCATACTTTCAATAATCTCCCTAGCTTCATCCAGTGTCTTCCACATGATCTTGCTTCCAGCTGAAACATCAAGTATGAGCTTAGTTTGAGTCCTTAACCTCGCCAAGAAAGTATTGATTTGTGTTCCTTTATCAAGACCATGAGGTGGGCATTTTCTCAATAAGCTATTAAACCATTCCCAAGCTCCACATAACGGCTCATCCAATCCTTGTGTAAAGGTAAAAATTGCCACCTTCCTTTTATTGATCTTTGATTGAGAGGAGAATCGATTCAAAAACTTGTCCACTAGCTCATCCCAAGTTATGTTGCTATTAGGAGGAAATGATCAAAACCAATATTTGGCCTTCCCATTAAGAGAGAATGGAAAGAGACAAATTCGGATGACATCATCATGCACTTGATAAATCTTCGCCGTATTGCAAATTTCGACAAAAGTGGTCAGGTGAGCAAAGGGGTCTTCATGATCAAGTATGAAAAATTGGTTGTTTTGCACTAAGTGAATAAGATCTGGATTTATCTCCATATTACAAGCTTCCACCTTAGGCCTGGAAATGGTATTGAAATGCCTTAGACCCGTGTAAGCAACATAATCAGTAAGAGTCCTCCTTGGTCTTGAACATCTTCCTCTTCTGCCATCATTTCTTCTTCTTTTTTGATAGGTGGCAAAAGAGGGGTGGATAAAGTGGCCTCTTGACTTGCATGCTTATCTAATATCTTCCTCTTCCTTTCTATACTATTGCAAAAGAAACTCAAAGAAATAGAATGTACAAGTGATCATGAGACAATAAACTTAACAAAATAAAAATACAACAAGTGAAAGAATGAAAGAATGAAACTTAACATAGTAACAGTGTGAAGTTGCCAAATATTGACACACAAGTCCCTGACAACGGTGCCAAAAACTTGTTACGTCATTGGCAAGTGTACCAGGTCGTACAAGTAGTATAAAATGGAAAGTCCAAGTATCGTATCCACATGGACTTGTTCAATATTTGGAAATTTATACACTTTTTACTTACTAAGCAAAATATCAAGGAAACTTGAAATAGCAATGATTAAAAATAAAGATAAACTTGGAAACTTGGAAATAAAACTAATAAAAGAGGTTTTGATGCTTAAAGATCTAGATTGCTTAAAGGAGTTGTGAGAAATGATGATGAGGAGTTTTGGGGTTCGACTTCAAATAATTATATGAATTTAATTATTTAAAATAATTATATGAAAGTTTAATAATTTTTGTAAAAGAACTTTCCAACTTCGTACCGAGTTTAGTTCATTCTTTTTCATTCTGCCATGTCAAAAAATTTTCAACATTTTTGAGTTGTGATTTAGTATCTTTTCACCTTCATATTAGTGTCAAATGTTTCTCACATTCTTGCACTCACATCATCCATAGCCATTTTGAAAAAACATATCACTTGTTTCAAAATTCACAATAAACATTATAGTTTATCTAATTTTTTAAATACTCTTAATTATTATTTTATAAAAAAAATCTTGACATCATGGTATAAAACAATAATAAATTTTTACTTGTTATATATAGAATACAACTATAACAATTATAATACAGAGAAGAAATTAAAGATTATCAACACTTAATGTCATACATAGAACAATGAAAACATGAGCAGTAGAGAAGTTACAAATGTCAAGCTGAAGATTTTGAACAAACAACCAAGTGAATGCTTCCATGATGCTGCTTTTACTCTTTGAATGTGCTAGTAGAGAGTGATTCCTTTCAAAACAAACTCAACCTTCCATGATTCAACATCAAGTTATAAACTAAACTCAACCTTTCAAAATAAGATAAATTCAATTTATAGGACTCAAATATGTTGGCTTAAAATATCATTGTAAAGACTTCAACGAAGGTAGCATATCAAATTACAATAGTATAAATATCACAGGACCAAAATTAAAAGAATACTAAATATACATAACCATATGAACGAATTGATTTAAAGGTCAAATGGTTTTATTTATAGTTTGAACTTTAAAATTAAAAATTAAAAAATTGGCGGTTTTTAAAAAAACAGTGGTTTATTAAAAAAAACATAAGAGAGTAGTGGTGTGTTTTGAAATTTTAAAAGTAAAAAAATTGAGAGTTTTTAAATAATAGAGATTTACGTTATTGATCCTTAAAAGCTGGAAAAAAAACCTACTTTTGTGTCCAGTCAAGAAATTAAATAAAAAAAGTGTTTTAAAAATACAATTATTTGATACTAATTGAGCCTAGGGTGAGGGGATTAATGAATAGAAAAGTTACAGTTGTTATAGTTATTTTGGTCGCACAGAAGCTATTTGATGATTAACGATTAAGCACTTAAAGGTAAGGAAAATGTATTATTCCTTCTAACTTGAGGAGAAAGGAGAAGATGAATGAAATGGTCCTATCATGAATTTCTATGGGAACTTAGAATTTCTATCTCAAGAAACATGGCACAAATACACATCACTCTTGAAGAACTGAGGGTTTGGGATAGCTGCCAGAAGATCAACTGCCATCCTCCCTTGTAGTACTCACTATGGAGAAGTGTCCTTTACTGGTCTAAAGATTGGTCACATTCATGCTATCAAAATAAATGGTGAAGTGATAATACGAGCTAGCTATAACATGAGTAGGAATCGTCCAACAGGTAAACGCTTCAATTATTTTGAGAAAGTATGATGTCATTGTTATTAAATACATAAATTAAGTAATTTTTCATGATGTCTTTTTTTATTTTTATTTTTTGTAATCATTGTGGCCAGCTAGTCTGATGAAATTAAAACATATAGGCGCACATACATGTGGTTATTGACCATGTATATTATTTTATATGGATGCTTCAAACCATTTTTTGGTGTCATTGTTGTACTTTGGATTGTGGGTTCAATGTTATTTGAAAAAAAAAAATACTAAAATGGGGTTAATCTATATTAGAATGAATAGTAATTTCATGTTAATAATTGAAAAAGCTATTTATTAAATTTAGTGAATTGTCAAGACATGTCAACAAGCGGACCATAAAGTCACTTATATATATTTTTTTTCAAAGTTTCAGGGATTTATTTTTCAACTTGGAACATGTTTAAATAATTAAAACTTCTATTCACCTAAAGGTCCATGCTTTATCTTGTTTTAAAATTATCAATATTGAGGTTTCTTGATTTAGATTGTTGTTGGTAAAGTGGAGTATAAGAATGATTTATATATTTAGTTTAAAATTAAAATTGTTTTCAATAATTTAAAGGGTTCATTTTCGTATGTATGATTACAGATTTTCTAGCTATTGCTAATGCACCACCTAGTGAGATATGTTAACCATATTTAGTAGATTGCATAAATTAAATGCCCAAATGATGTCAAAATTACAAGACTAAAATGCATTCAAAGGCCGAAATTAATTACATGGTTGTTTCTTGATTTTATTTCTGATTTAATTTAGTGCTTATGGCAGATATATATTTAGTCTTTGTTTTCGCAAGATATTAGTTCTTTGGTGGTTTTCTAGTATATACTGAATAGTTCATATTTGAACACCAAGCATGATATTGCAGAACCATATATAAAAGTAGACTTTCACATGTCGTATAAGAAAAAGCATGACTAAATCATGTTATTAACCATATAGAATGTTAATATTATTATCAAATAAAAGTGGAAAATCAATATTAATACTTGAACCATATAATTTGTAGAAGTATAACACCTCTTACTTTCTTATAGTCAAATATAATATTGCAGAACCATATATATTATTTCACATTACTAATATATTTATTGTTTAAAATGACATTAACGTTAAAACTTGTAGAAGTAAAATATAATATTATTGTTAGTGATAAAGCTTGATTTTGTAGAACCATATATATCAATAGTACACCTTTAGGTGAACCATTATTTTTAAGCCTTTATGAATCAATAAATGTGGTGAATTACTACTTCAGAAGTCGTTGGCACAATAGTGGTGAAGTATCATTGGCTTTAGAAAATTAAATAAAAACTAAATAATATTTAAATAATATCCTAAGTTTAACTTATAAAAGTTTTTAACCATTTTTTTCTCTTGAGTTTAGAGTTCATTTTATCATTAATCACAAAAGGAAATGGATATGTGAGCATATGATTTTTAATATATATATTTTTTAATTTTTTAACCAGAGCATGACTCAAAAAAGAAATGAAAAAAGAAGATAAGTATGGTGCATATTTGAGTGAAGGGAGTATATGTTGGGATTGGTGGGTTGGCTAATAGTGAATGGGATGTGTACCCGACGGGGTGAATTATTATTGGGATGGGGTTTGGTGGTTGGTACAAAACTAGTATCCCAACCCGGCGTTGTCAGGATATTCATGTCATCGAATTATTAATTATATATTTTTGTCTTTATAAAAAATTATATTAACAATTTTAGTTTTTTATATTTAAACACTATTATTTTAATTTTTTGTTATTTTCTAATAATTAATTTTACATTTTCAAATTTTAAACATTTTATATGTTTTATTTATACAGTTTTCTCTTTTCTTACAAAGTATTTATAATTTAATATTTTCATTATTTTTTTTAAATTTTATCTGTATCAATCATTTTAAAATTTTTACATATTATTTATATTTCTATGTTTTGAAAACTATCATATGGAAATATTTTATAAACATTTTTGTTCTTTTTAAATGTCATCAAGAAATTAAAAAAAAATGATGATCTTTAAAATTGAAAGGGACAAAAATATGATGATCTTTTATATTTAAGATTATAGGAAAAAAATAACATAATGAAATATTAAATTAAATGTTAAAGTAAAATATTTTAATTTATAATAAAATTATATATTTTAAGAAAATGATAATACGATACAGGCTTATTTTTATTTTTTTAAATTAATTCAAATAAAAATTATATTTACAAATTAAATAAATTCAAGTAAAGAAATTAATTGTGGATGCTTAAATTATGTTGTAATTTTGTAACATGTTCTATATTTTTATGCAAGTATATGAACATAGTTTTTTTTTTCTTTCTATTTATTGAATAGATTCTCTTTTATGATTTTGATTATTTTTATTTATAGTGCAAGTCTCATTTTATGTCTACATATTACTTTCTTTGAAAATGATACAAAATTTGGTCATAGGACTACCTAAAAAAAATGAATTATTTAAATTAGTTATACAATATTTACGGCTTCTATAAATATTGTTGACAGGTTTAACTTAAGATAACTTATAATTATTTTTATTGTGTTTTAAATATTGATAGATTTTTATATAGATATTAATATTAATATCGCTAGATTTTCATTTAGATATTAATGTTCCTCCTTCAATGGTAGATTAACTTATGTAGTTTGCTATATAAATAGTAGGCTTAACGGCACATTTTAAGTTAAAAATAAAATATATTGCAGGGAATTGTGCTCATGGCATTGTGCTCATGGCCTTCACGTTTGGTAAGTCACGTGTAAAACTCTGAGCTTAGTTATTTCCATCTGACAAGAATGATAACAGCCCTTGCCCAACAATAGTTGTCAGAATCATAGTTGAAGTACAAAATACATGAAATAAATATTTAAGATGCAGTTAAAAAGGATAAACTTACATCAGCAAGCAACTTTAGAAAATCATTTAACCTTCTTAATACTCCATAGACACTTATAATCCCCTCCATAATAGGCTGCAACAACAAACAAAACCAATAAGACCCTGCTGCCAGTACCTCCTTGAGCTTGACGATAGGAGCGACGTGAGAGGCCAAAAATGTCATCAATGTCGGCTCCGGTGACCAAAAGGAAGAGGGATGGGAAAGGGGAAGCAGAGGCTGCGCTAGAAGGCTCCAAGAGGAGGGCGGAGGTGGTGGAGGAGGGCTGAAGCATTGGAATCAATGGAAGAGTCATAAGAAGATTCTCACACGAAGAAGAAAAGAAAGAAGAATGAAGAAACTTCTGGTAAAAGACTATTGAGCGGGAAAAGGAAAGATTCCTTCTCACACAAATGCGTTGTCATTTGCTCGTAAGAGGCTTCGTATAAAGGAAGCCAAGTGTGTCACACGAAAAAAAAAAAAAAAAAAAAAAAGAGAAACGGGAAAAGAAAAAGAAGAAACGGGAAAAGAAAAAATGCCTTCTGAAAGACCAACACATGTATAACACTTTTAATTCAACAGCGAAAACACTTGTCATTTGCAGCAAGGACCATAATTGCTCATACTTTTCACTCCCTTCCTTAACCTTCTATTACACTTGCTGCACCTCTAATCATTCGCCTCTACATATATTAACACTAACATATATGTCCATTTCTTGGTGATAGGACACATTAAACAAAGGAATCATCCTTTGTGATTTGTTTTCAGGAAATATTCATTGATTTTGTTCCAACTATAAGTGGCCTTTCTTTGACTGATGCCCCAACATTTAAAAAGGCTCCAAGAGGTGCCCCTCTTGATGTTGTAGTAGGGATATCTTGATTTAGGAGGTTCATCAGCTTTTATTTCAAAGGTATAAATACTTCAATTGGTGTGTAGGAAGCATCATATTGTAATGTGAAACTTAGACATACAACCAATAGTCCAATATTGACTTTGATTCCAAGCTTTAAATTGTCTTGGCATATTATATTCTTCTACTGCCAAACTTTTCCCAAAAGAAGGATTTTGCTTTGTTAATGCCATCATGTTTGTTTTCAAAATCAATTTTCATGAAAATATGACAAGGTTGATCAAGAGTTAACTCTCATTTCTGACAATCAAACTGTCCAAAATATGATCGACAACCTAATTATAGTGCTTTCAGAGAAAGCGACTTTGGTCATGAGATACTAGAGGTGTTCTTTTTCTTTCCTTAATCTCTCCTATGTCTTTTCTTTATGGACGAACCTAGCTTCTTAATTTGTTGCATTTGCTTTCTTTTTTTGTTAATTGAATTTATCATTTGTGCCCAAGAGAAAAGTACAGTACCAACCAAATTACTGTTTCAATTGACTTGGGAAAACCTGATCAAGTATCAGTTGAACAAGATTCCTGGTTCTAAAATAAGTTCTGATTTTTGGCAAATAAACGAATTACTAAAACATTGACTCATTAATTTTTCTATAACGTACTGACATTTTAATCAAATTTAATCTCTCTTAATTAAAAATTAACTACTAAATAAATATAATTTAAAATTATCAATAGAAATTGCAATAGTATTATACAATTGGTCAGATAAAAAAATAGTGTTATACAATTGATAGCAGTAAAAAAAAAATTGGTAGCAATTACACATGACATATAACATAGAATACCAATTTCTCCAAAATCTCGACACAAAATGCAATGATTGGTTTCTCAAAGTTAATATCCTGAGTTACATAATGGTTGACCTTTATTCTTTTAGAACAAATATTTTACAATTATTAAATGTAATAATTCAAGTTAATATTTATTCAATTTATATAATTCTAATATTCATCTTCATCAAAATATAGAATATATAACCCATGCAATGTGCAGGTCAATATCTAGTATAATATTATTGTTAAGTGATAAATCTTGATTTTGCATAACCATATATCAGTAGTACACTTTCAGGTGAACCATTATTCTAAGCCCTTATGAATCAATAAATGTGGTGAAGTATCACTTCAGAAGTCGTTGGCTTTAAAAATTTAAAATAAAAACTAAATAATATTATAAATAATATCCTAAGTTTAACTTATAAAATTTTTTAACCATTTATTTTTTTCTTTCGAGTTTAGAGTCCATTTTATCATTGTTGACGAGATCTGGATCATCAAAGGAGATGGATATGTGAGCATCAAGTTCTTGCAGATAGTCAACACAAAAAAAAAAAAGGTTCATAAAAATAGTGGGAGAGGCAAAAAAAAAAAAGAAATTAATTTGGTGGCATGAGGCAAGTAACGTTGAAAAAAAAATGGAAAAAGGAGATGAGTACGGTGCATATTTGATTGAGGGAAGTAAATGTTGGGATTGGTGGGTTGACTGGTAAATGGGATGTGTACCTAACGGGATGAAGAATTAGTGGTGCATAAAAATTTGAATAAAGGTGTATTGGGATGGGGTTTGGAGAAGTTGATGAAGTTGGTACAAAATGGGGAAGTGTTGGATGGTTGAGATGAAATCTGGGATGATGAGTGGGGATCTAACTGTAAATGTGTTCATGGGTTGGTTTGGATCGAAATTGGGAGGAAATGAAATCCGAACCAATCAATTTTCATTGATTTGGATTGGTTCACATTTTCCAATTTTTTTTGCATGACCTAAACCAAACCAATCCTATCAAGAACATGTTGGTTTGGTTTGAATCAATTGGATTTGCTGCTATGCAAATGTGCAAAATATTTTTTGAAAAAAAATAAAAAAATATAATTTTCCCCAAAAGTTCATACTTAATCTTGTTATTAAAATGTGTAAAGAAAATATTTTGTTGTAATTGGCTTCCATCAATTAAATAATTGTAAAAAATACAAAAAATAAAATAAAATGGTTATACCATAAAACTCCAAGCATAATAATTAATAATAGAAACATTCACATCATTGGCTAAGGGTGTTCACAGGTACCGGTAACCCGTGAACCCAACCCGACCCAATTAATTCGGTTCGGATTTTTTGAGGATTTGGGTCAAATCCGACCCAACCTGTGCAAACCCGTCAGTGTACAGGTCAGGTAACGGGTTTTGCATTTTGAACCCATGACCCAACCTGACCCGTAGCATGAAATTAAATTTATTATATATATTATTAAATTAAGAAATACATAAAACCA
Source organism: Pueraria montana var. lobata (assembly GCA_026413185.1). Classification (NCBI taxonomy): domain Eukaryota; kingdom Viridiplantae; phylum Streptophyta; class Magnoliopsida; order Fabales; family Fabaceae; genus Pueraria; species Pueraria montana. The sequence goes on from CM048655.1 coordinate 5,736,695, forward strand.
TAGTTTTTTGCTAAATTTTAACCACACATGAATTATATTTCTTTTTTTAATTGTCATTTTTATTTTGTCTTAATTTTGTTTATGTTTTCTCATGCTAATATAATAGTTCATTTCTATCTAAAATAAAATATTGTATTAACATTGAAACCATTCATTTTATTAATCAAATATTGTCATAATTTGATCTCTTTGGAGGTATGTAGTCATTATATATTTGCAAAGCTCTAAGCAAAAACAAATTGTTGTTCTAAAAATTCTAGTTTTTACAAAATAAAAAATATTTTTAAAAGTTCAGACCCGATTAACCCAACCCAACCCAACCTGCTTGTGAACGAGTTGGTTTAGTTCAGATTTCACATTGCACAAATCCGACCCAACCCAACCCGTAAAATTTTGATCAGGTTGGGTAACGAGTTTAGCCAAACCTGGCCAGCACCCCTAATCATTGGTTTGGTTTGAGTTCATCGAATTTGCTAATCACAAATTCAATACCCTAACCAATCACCTTTGGGTTTGACTGGTTTGGTTCGGGTTAGATCCAATTAGGCTAAAAATTCGAACCAATTTAATTGGTTTGTGTTGGATTCTCGAGTTGATCGGGTTGATCCAAACCAACAAACACCCCTATCTAACGGTTGGCTGAATGGGTTACAGCTGGCTGGTGAAAAGTGGTTGGGAGAATACACTTTTTAGGGTTTAGGGCAGCCTTAAAGACTTCTAATGTGAATTTTTTTTTTGGTTTAGTTACTTTTTTTTCTCTAATTTATTTTTTAGGTTTAATTTTATCCTCTTATTATTAAAAAGTTTAATTGGGTCTTGTAATTTTTCAATATGGTTCAATTAAGTTTTTTACTTTAAAAAGGTTCAATTAGATTCCTTATATTTTTAAAATGGGTTTAATTTGGTCCCATTTAAAACCAATACATAATATATAATAGGTTAGTGTGTCTGGTAAGATACTCAGAGAAATTATTAGTTAGTTTCACCAAATGTTTGGCACATGAACTTATTTTAATAGCTTCTAACTTATTTTCATAAGTTACTTCGAGTATCTTATAAAAATAAGCTAGCTTATAAGCTACTAGCTTTTTTTCTTTTTCATTTTTATCCTTATTATTAATTTACTTGAGATTTTTTTAACCCTTTTTAATCAAATAATTATTTATATCCTTTTATGTCATTTTACATTTATCAGCTAACTTTTAAGCTAATCTTACTAAGCACTTTCAATTCAATAAACTAGCTTATAATTTTTCAGTTTTTCAGCTAGCCTATAAGCTTTAGCTAGCTTGTTAGTTTTAGCTAGTTTATAAGTTAGTTTTACCGAACACACTTATTCTTGATTGCAATTTTGGTCCCCCTTTAATTATTGATCTACAATAATGGTCTCCCTATTTTTGTTTTTTCATGAATTTGGTCTCCCTGTTTTAGAAAATAGGCAATTTTGGTCTTATTCTAAATTTTGCATACGTTTTATTTCTTTTATTTTAGTCCAATTGAATCCTAGACCTAACATATTCACGTAAGATACCATCAAAAAATAATTTAATAATTAAAATATAAAAAATAAAAAAAATAAATATATGCAAACTTAAATATTAAACCAAAATTGTGTGGATTTACTAAAATGGGAGGACACAAATCATGGGAAAAAAAGAGGACCAGCGAAAAAATTAAAGGGCCACAATTTTAATTTAGGCTATAATATGATGGCTTTTGCTATATCCACTCCTTGTTTTTGCTAAGTACACTCCCATTAAATTTTTTATATTTTTTTTATCATATATATACCCTTTATACCCTTAACATTTATACAAAATCATTATTCTAGAATGTACTTTCCAGAACAATGCTTTGATTTTAACCTTCCGAAAAGTACTTTCCGGAACACAAAATAGTATTCCAGAATGTACTTTCTGGAATGTTAAAAATAAAATTGTGTTATGGAAAGTACTTTCTGGAATACTATTTTGTGTTCCGGAAAGTATTTTTTGGAATGTTAAAAATAAAATTGTGTTATGGAAATTATTTTCCAGAATACTATTTTGTGTTCCAGAAAGTACTTTTCGGAATGTTAAGAAAAACATCAAAAAAATTCCAACAGAACACTAGAACCATTAAAAATCATATAATTGATATTGGTCTTTCAATTTGGATGGCTCTAAGAGGCACGCCACTACAGCAACTCGAAGTTTGGAGGATGGAAAAACCCTATTGCTAAAGCAATGGAGGAATAAAGGGAGACTAGAGAAAGAGATCGAAGGGATGAAGGGAGTGAAAGAGATGGGAGAGTGTGATGAAAGAGAAAAGAATGTGTTGATGCTATGAAAAAAGGGAGTGTGTTGTTGTGCCGAAAAGGGGAGTATGCAAGGGAGAGAAAAAGGTTTGAAGGGGAGGGTTATTTAAGTAATTTAATTTTAGAAAAGAGATAGGGGAGTGTACTTAGCAAAAAGGTGAGTGGATATAGCAATAGTCTAATATGATAGGGTATGTTTTGTGTGTATGTTTCAGCCCCTAATACAAGTTTATTATTTATAAGGCTTAAATGCAATTTTGGTCCCCCTATTTTGTACAATTCGCAATTTTAGTCCCCATATTTTAAAATAGAGACATTTAGTCTCCCAGTTTTGAAAAATTTGTGATTTTCGTCCATCCGTCAATTTAGAAGTATTGATCATTAAGATATTAATGTTGACTACAATGTGGCATGTACGTGAAACTAGTGTAAAATAAATGATTAAGACTCGTGATTTTCATATTAGGGCTCACGACTACCCACAACCATTAAAATAAATGGTTTAATCTTTTTTTAAAATAGATTTTTCATCAATTATTTTACTTAGTATTTAAAATAATTAAAAAATAAACAAATAATCTTGTGTCACGTCACTATATTTGGGTGGACCACTTTAAGGTCAACGCTAACTCTTAACGGTCAACACTTTCAATTTGATGGAATGATCAAAATTACTGATTTTACAAAATTGGTGGACTAAATGTCTCTATTTTAGAATAGGGGGACAAAAATTACGGATTTTACAAAATTGGGAGACTAAATGTCTCTATTTTAAAATAAAGGGACCAAAATTACGGATTGTGCAAAATAGGGGGACCAAAATTGCATTTAAGCCTATTTATAATTGATATAAATAGACCAAAAATGTTTACAAGGATATACAATTTGTCATAAAATATAACTAAAATTTCTATAATGTTTTTAAATGAAACATAAATCGTGAATTTAGTGTATTTTTTTAAGCGAATTATTTATAACTTCAAATACTTAAATATCTTTTGTTAATTATGTTTTTAATAAGTCTAACTTTTTAGTCAGGTATAATTAATAATTTACTTATTTAAAAAAATCTTACAAAATAAATAAATAAATAAAGGAAAAATGTGTAAAATAATCCTAAGAAAATTAAAAAAATATAAAACTATTATAATTTAAATTTAGTTTTTTTTAAATATCATATGAATGCTAAAAATTATTTAAATTTAAATGTACTCTTATTTATTTATATTTCCACTAAATTATAAATAACTTCAATTATTTAAATATCATTCATAAACCAAGTTTTTAAATGTCTAACCTTTTAGTCAGTTATGTTTAATTACTCATTTAAACCGGATCTTACAAAGTGAATAAATAAATAAAATCCAAAATTAATAAAATAATCCTAATAAAATTAAATAATTTATACTTATTTTATAAATGATATGAAATGTTAAAAATTATTTTAATTCAAATGTACTCTTATTTATTTGTATTTTCACTTAATTATTTATAACTTCAACTACTAAAATATCTTTTGGTAACCATGTATTTAACAAGTCTAACTTTTTAGTAAGATAGTATCAGAGTTTCAGAAAGAAAGAGTAAAAATGAGAGAATATCAAGTGTGTTATTTTTCACTCTCTTAACAGAGGGTTACAAAGGTGTATTTATACACATGGTTGACTTCATGACAGCTGTAAAACAAACTCACTAACTGATTTAACAATTTTCTAAGCTAGCTATATTAAATTGCAGTTGAATAACTGCATCATCTATTACATTATACTCTAATACCCCCCCCTCAAACTCAAGGTGGATGAGAGTTTGGAAAAGTGTCAAGCACATTGAGTTTGCTTCGGAGAAACAGAAAACGCTGTGGAGACAGAGGCTTTGTTAGAGCATCTGCTCATTGGTCAAGAGCAGGTATATGCTGAACAAGAAGCTGTTTAAACAAAACCTTTTCCCTAACAAAAAATACATCAATTTCCATATGCTTAGTCCTAGCATGTAGGACCAGATTATGAGCTAAGGCTACTGCACTCTCATTGTCACAAAAAACCTGAGGAGTAGAGAAAGGAACATCAAGTTCTGTTAACAGAGTTTGAATCCATAAAATTTCAGCTGTTGCCTGGGCTAGACTTCTGTATTCTTCCTTAGTGCTTGAGCGGGCTACCACTTGTTGCTTGCGGGACCACCAGGAAACAAGATTTGGTCCGAAAAATATAGTAACACTTGATGTAGACCTGCGACCATCAGGGTCTGAGGCCCAATCTGCATCACATAAGGCCTGAATAGTGAACGATTTAGCCAAGGAAGCAGGCTTAAGATGAAGACCATGATTAACAGTCCCTTTAAGATACCGCAGAATTCTTTTAACTGCTACCCAATGAGCCTCAAGAGGATTTGACATGAATTGGCAAACTTTGTTTACTGCAAAGCTTATCTCAGGTCTAGTAATAGTGGTGTACTGTAAAGCTCCAACAACAGAACAGTACATAGTAGGGTCATAGAACATATCTGAGCCATATTTTGTTAGTTTACAGGTTGAAGTCATAGGTGAAGAAATAGGTTGAGCTCCAAGCATTTTTGTTTTCTGAAGTAAATCTCTAATATATTTCCCTTGAGTGAGGAGTAGAGAGCCATCATTCATAGGTTTGACTTCAATTCCAAGAAAGTAATCTAGCTTTCCAAGCTGTTTGAGAGAGAATGTAGAATGAAGTCTGGCAGTAAGCTGCTGAATTAGTTCATTTGAATTGCCTGTGATGATGATATCATCAACATAAACCAAAAGATAAACAGTCTGAAAATTAGCTCTGTATACAAACAATGAAGGATCACATTTACTGGCTTTAAATCCAAACTGAATCAATGTGGATTGCAGATGATCAAACCATTGTCTTAGTGCTTGTTTAAGCCCATAAAGAGCTTTATTGAGCTTGCAAACTAGCGAAGTATCTGAACTTTCAAAACCCGGGGGTTGAGTCATATAAACTGTTTCAGTGAGAAGGCCATTAAGAAAGGCATTGTTGACATCTAATTGAAACAAATCCCACTTATTTGTTAGGGACAGAGTTAAGATAAGCCAGATGGTAACAGGTTTAATTACTAGAGAGAATGTTTCATGAAAATCAAACCCATGAACCTGATGAAAGCCTTTTGCAACCAATCTGGCTTTATATATATTAATAGACCCATCTGCATTCTCTTTTATTCTAAACACCCATTTGCATCCAATAGCTTGTCGATCAGAAGGTAGAGGTACCAAATCCCAAGAATGTTTTTAATAAGAGCATTGTACTCTTGTTCCATAGCTGAAAGCCAATTAGTATCAGACAAGGCCTGCTTTACACTTTTAGGTTCATAGTGAGTTAAGAGGAGAGAAGGATGTATTCTAGGTTTATGTATACCAGACTTTGATCTAGTTTGCATAGGGTGAGTGTTTTGTGGTCTAGAAGGAGAGGGAGCAATATTTGAAGAAGAAGAGGGCTGATCATTGTTTGACTCAAACTGAGAGGGTACTGAATCATTGTTAGAGACAGTGGGTGCAGAATTTTGAGTGTCAGTTGACTGAGAAATATGATTATGTGAATCAAGGGAGTTATTTGACTCATGAGAGATACTGAAATTAGGTGTAGCAGTGATTTGCGGGGACAAAGGAATAGGGGCAGTAGGTTCAACAGACTGAACAATGGGAATAGACGCTAAAGGAAGGTTGACAGATATAGGGGATGAAGAAGTAAGAGCAGGGGAGGAATTAAACAGGTCATTGTATGGAAATTTATACTCATTAAAGACAACATCTTTGGAAATAAAAAGCTTCCCTGTGGGAGACAAACACTTGTAGCCTTTATGTGATGTGGAATACCCTAACAAAACACACTCATGTGATCTAAAATTTAATTTGTGACTGTTATAGGGTCGCAGAAAAGGAAAACATGCACATCCAAAGGTCTTGAGAAAGGTGTAATCAGGACTTTGATTGAATAAAACCATATATGGAATGGAAAAATTAAGAGAAGTTGTGGGAAGTCTACTAATGAGATAGACATCAGTGGTAAAGGAAAAATCCCAAAGTTTAAGAGGTAAAGATGCATGACTGAGCAAAGTAAGACCAAGATCAACAATGTGTCTATGTTTTCTTTCAACAACACCATTTTGATGGTGTGTGTGAGGACAGATAAGACGATGACTAATACCTTGGCTGGCTAAAAAGGTAGCTAATGGTCTAAATTCACCTCCCCAATCTGTTTGTAGGCTTTTTATTTTGGCATTAAATTGTAGTTCAGCCATAGCCTTAAACTGTTGAAAAACAGTAAAGGTTTCTGATTTATTCTTAAGAAGATAAATCCACGTAAACCTAGAATATGCATCAATAAAGGTGATGTAATAAAGAAATCCATTTGTGGAAGGAATGTGGGAAGGCCCCCAAAGATCACTATACACTAATTCCAAGGGAGAATGGTAAACAGTATTAGATGAAGAAGAGGGTAGTCTATGTAATTTTCCAGCACAACATGCAGAACAAGAATCAACAACATTTTTATTGATAACTGGTATATTACAGTTTTGTAGGACAAGTTTAAGAACATGAAGATTGGGATGTCCAAGTCTAGCATGCCAAAGAGTGCTAGACTTATTACAAGTATTTACATCAGAACTAGAAACAGAATGCTCATAACTAGAAACAGAATGCTCAGAACTAGAAACATCAGAAACATTGGAAACAAAACAGGAAGGTAAACCAGTAGCAGGAGCACTGCATAGCTTGAGGTTTGGGAAGCAGTAGAGACCATCAGGGCCAACACAGCCTTGCAGTAAGACTTCATTGGATCCCTGTGATTTGACAACACAAGAGTTTGGACGAAACTCAAAGTATACACCATTATCACTAGCAAATTTGCTAACACTAATTAAATTCTTTGTGATAGAAGGCACATGCAACAAATGATTAAGAGAAAAAATAACTTTGGAATTATAGGGAGAAACAAAGTTGGATGAACCAGAGGAGTGAATTCGCAGACCTTGGCCATTGCCGACAAAAATTTGGTCAGGTCCTTCAAAAGGTCCCTATTGTTGAATGTTCTGTGACTCTCCTGTTACATGAAAGGAAGCTCCTGAGTCTGGGATCTAGGTTGAAGCAAAGTTGGACTGAGAACCAGTATTGGTTAGCATAGCACTTGGCACCATTGAGGCACTAGAAGGATTCTGATACTGATTAGTATTCATTGGCCTTTGAGAAGAATTCATCCAAACATTATTAGGACGATAACCATTGTACTGTCCTGAAGTAGTCTGAGAGGAAGACTGATACATTTGGTGATGTTGAGATGGAGGATATGAGAAAACTGTTGACCAGAAGCTTAATGAAGAGTGAGCGAAGGATTTGGTTGATAATACTGATCAAACCTATAGTAACAAAAAGCTGCAGTATGTCCAAATTTGAGACATACTTGGCACTGGACATTTGAAAAACGACCTCCGCGGCCTCGACCTCCTCCGCGCCGGCCTCCACGGCCAAAGCCACTTCCACGGCCGAAACCGCCACGAGAGTGAGGGGAAAAATTATCAGACTCCGACTGTTGTGATGATTTATGCATCGTTGCAATCTCAGAGGTTGGCGATTGAGAGGAGTTAGGTTCGTTGTCGCTTGCGTCAAATTAATCGAGGGATTCGATTCAGAGAGAAGTTTCTTACGAAACTTTTGAAGACGCGATTCATGCGCGAGAAGCAATGCTTCAATTTCTTCAATCGATAATGGTTCAAATCGACCTTCAATAACAGAGATGACAGGGCTGAACTCTTGCGGAAGGCCTTCAAGAATCACATCTACATGTTCTTGAGAGGAAACAGGTTCACCGACAGAAGCAAGAGCATCGACGAGAGCTTTGACTCGAAGTAAGAACTCACACACCGATTTATCATCAAGATTTGTAGCTCGCAACTTAGTTTGAAGTTGTCGAGCTTTGGCACGGGTTTGCTTGTGAAAATAATCGTGAATTTTCTCCCAAATCTGATAAGAATGAACAGATCCAAGTACACGAGACAAGAACGACGAAGAAAGTGTCGATTGAAGCCATGTCATCAGAAGTTGATCTTGTTGTTCCCAAGCCAAATACGCAGAGTTTTCATTTCCAGCTTCGCGATCTGCTTTGGTGAGAAAGCGCGGTGGAATGGAAGGATTAACCACAAAACGTTGAAGTCGGTGAGACTTGATGACTGGTTCGACTTGTTGCCGCCATAGAAGAAAGTTCGAATCATCGAGTTTTTCCGAAATTGAATGAGAAAATGTTGGAAGAGTGGAAGAGGTGGGAAAATTGGCCATGATCGATTTCGACCGTGCTCTATGATACCATATCAGAGTTTCAGAAAGAAAGAGTAAAAATGAGAGAATATCAAGTGTGTTATTTTTCACTCTCTTGACAGAGGGTTACAAAGGTGTATTTATACACATGGCTGACTTCATGACAGCTGTAAAACAAACTCACTAACTGATTTAACAATTTTCTAAGCTAGCTATATTAAATTGCAGTTGAATAACTGCATCATCTATTACATTATACTCTAATAGATAGACTAGACAATTTACATATTTAAATAAATTACTTTCCCTCTTGCTCTCCATTTTCTTTTTATGTTTTTGTTTCATTTTGAAATTTTCATTCAATTTTTTTGTTCTAAAATTTGATTCAGTGTTTGTATCTATGAAAATGCATATATAAATAAGTGCACCGATGGATACTGTTTACTTAATCAGTGAAGAAGAAGAAAATTAATTCCTAGATGTAACTAGTCCATGCCCAACCGTACGTACCACTGTTTGTCTGTCAGTCAACATTTATGCAGAAAACAAAAGGTTCACGCGTTTACAGTACTACTCAATTAAAACCATTCTAACACAATAGTTTCTCTCTATCACAACTCTGTATCAAATTCAACATTTGGCCAAAGTTTCAGAGTACTGATACAATTTGCTAAAATAAGAGAAGAAATGGCCGTTGCTATGGTGGGAGAGGCAGTCATCTCTGCTTCTGTGGAGATCTTGTTGTGTAGGCTCACTTCTGCAGAGTTTCGAGATTTCTTAGCCAATAGAAAGCTGAATGTTTCTCTGTTGGATGAGCTGAAGGTAAAGCTGTTGGCACTAAATGCTGTGCTCAATGATGCTGAGGAGAAACAGATCACTAATTCAGCAGTGAAGGCATGGCTTGATGAGTTGAAAGATGCTGTCTTAGACGCAGAGGATTTGTTGGATGAAATCAACACAGACTCTCTGAGGTGCAAGGTCGAGGGAGAGTTTAAAACCTTAACTACCCAGGTGAGATCATTACTGTCTTCTCCCTTTAATCAATTCTATAGGAGCATGAATTCCAAACTTGAAGCAATATCTAGAAGGCTAGAAAATTTTCAGAAACAGATAGATAGTCTCGGTTTGAAAATTGTTGCTGGCAGAGTCTCGTGTAGAAAAGAAACAGATCGATCGGTGGAATATGTTGTTGCAAGAGAGGATGACAAAAAGAAGCTGTTGAGCATGCTTCTCTCTGATGAAGATGAGAACAATAGTAAGATACAAGTGCTGACAGTATGGGGCATGGGAGGTCTAGGAAAAACAACTCTAGCTCAGAGCCTTTTAAATGATCATGCAGTGCAGAACCATTTTGATCTCAAAGCTTGGGCATGGGTATCTGATCCTTTTGATGTGTTTACAGCAACAAAGGCAATTGTTGAATCTGCCACTTCTAAAACTTGTGATATCACTAATTTTGATGCTCTTCGTGTTGAATTGAAGAACACCTTTACAGATAAAAAATTTCTGCTTGTGCTCGATGACATTTGGAATATGCAGTATAATGATTGGGATCAGCTAATAGCACCTTTTAGCTGTGGGAAAAAGGTAAGTAAAATCATTGTGACAACCCGACAACACAGAGTTGCAGAAATCACTCATACATGTCTGGCATGTCCCATTCATGAGCTGAAACCTCTTACAGAGGAAAACTGTTGGTGTATACTTGCTAAACATGCATTGGGAAATCAAGGATATGACAAATATCCAATCCTAGAAGAAATTGGTAGAAAAATTGCAACAAAATGCAAAGGTCTACCATTAGCAGCAAAAACACTGGGAGGTCTTCTACGATCAAATGTTGATGCAAGTCCTGGATTGGAATTCTAAACAGCAACATGTGGGCAAATAATGAAGTTTTACCAGCTTTATGCATAAGTTATCTTCATCTTCCACCACATCTGGAAAGATGTTTTGCCTATTGCTCAATTTTTCCTAGACAACATTGGTTGGATAGGAAGGAATTGATTCTGTTATCGATGGCTGAAGGCTTTCTTCAACAAATCCACGGAGAGAAGGCAATGGAAACAGCAGGTGAAGACTACTTCAATGAATTATTATCTAGATCTTTAATTGAAAAAGACAAAACTGCAAGAAAGGAAAAGTTTCGAATGCATGACCTTATCTATGATTTAGCCAAACTAGTATCTGGTAAGAGATCTTGTTACTTTGAAGAGGTGAAGTCCCAATAACTGTTCGCCATTTAGCATATCCTCCAACAAAGTTTGATGTCTCTAAAATATTTGAGGGCTTGTACGAGCTAGAGTCTATGCGCACCTTTTTACCACTATCTAAATATGAATATTATCGTTGTGTAACCAAAAAGGTGTCACATGATTGGCTGCCAAAACTAAGATATTTGCGGACATTGTCCTTGTTTAGATATGAAAATATCACTGAGCTGCCTGATTCAATAAGCAATTTGGTACTTTTGCGGTATCTTGACCTTTCCTATACTTTCATCAAAAGATTGCTTGATGCAGCCTTTAGGCTTTACAATTTGCAGACTTTGAAATTATCAAATTGTAAATTTCTTACTCAGCTGCCTGAACAGATAGGAAATTTGATCAGTTTACGCCACCTTCATATTAGAGACACGAATTTGTTGGCAATGCCTGAACAGATAGGAAATTTGGTAAATCTACGCCACCTTGATATTAGAGGCACAAATTTGCTGGAGATGCCAGCACAAATATGCAAGCTACAAGATCTCCGTGTGTTGACTTCTTTTGTTGTAGGCAGAGAAGATGGAGTAAATATCAGAGAATTAAGTAAATTTCCTTACTTTCAAGGTACGCTTTCCATTTTGAAGCTACAAAATGTTGTTGATCCCAAGGATGCATTTCAAGCTGAGTTAAAGAAAAAAGAGCATATTGAGGAGCTTACGCTGGAGTGGGGCAGTGACCCACAAGATTCATCAATTGAGAAGGATGTACTTGAGAACTTGCAGCCATCAACAAATTTAAAGAAACTCAACATCAAATCCTACAGTGGCACAAGCTTTCCAAAATGGTTGGGTGAGTCTTCATATTCTAATGTTATAGTCCTTTCCATCAGTGATTGCAACTATTGCTTGTCACTTCCACCATTTGGACAATTACCTTCTCTTAAATGATTAGAAGGATGAAAATGGTCAAGACAGTCGGTGACGATTTCTATTGCAACAATGGAGGTTCCCTTTCATTTCAACCATTTCCATTGTTGGAGAGTATCCAGTTTGAAGAGATGTCAGAATGGGAGGAGTGGCTACCATTTGAAGGTGAAGGCAGAAAATTTCCTTTTCCTTTCCTTAAGCGTTTGAGTTTATCAGAGTGCCCCAAGTTGAGAGGAAACCTGCCCAACCATCTATCTTCATTGACAGTTGTTATAATCACCAAGTGCAACCAGCTAGAGGCAAAATCATGTGATCTGCACTGGAACACATCAATTGAATCAGTAGATATTAGTGAAGGGGGAGAAGGCTTGTTGTCCTTGCTTGACAACTTTTCTTATAGGAATCTATACATTGAAAAGTGTGACAGCTTGTCATCTTTGCCAAGAATGATACTAGCTGCCAATTGTCTTCAAAAGTTGACTCTTAGAAATATCCCCACTTTGATTTCCTTCCCAGCTGATGGTTTGCCAACGTTATTGCAATCACTTTACATTTCCGACTGTGGGAACTTAGAATTTCTGTCTTCCGAATCATGGCACAGATACACATCACTTGAATCTCTGACCATTCGGACAAGCTGTCATTCCCCGGCGTCCTTTCCATTAGATTGTTTCCCTTCCCTACAAAGGCTTTCTATCATGACTTGTCCCAGCTTGGAAGCAATTACTACTCAAGGTGGAACGGCTGCTCTCAAATTAGTTAATCTTGAAGTCTGTAATTGTAAGAATCTTATGTCACTTCCAGAACTGAATGATCTCCCTGCCCTTCAACAGTTATTCCTTTATGGGCTTCCAAAGCTAACATCATTGTCACCAAGGTGTATTCCTTCGAGTTTACAATCACTTTCTGTTGATGTTGGAATGCTATCATCTATGTCTAAACATGAGTTAGGTTTTCTATTCCAATGCCTCACTTCTCTGTCTTATCTTTACATTCGTTGTTTTGGGAAGGAAAATTTTGTTAACACCCTGTTGAAGGAGTCGTTACTGCCCACTTCTCTCCAGCATCTGCATCTATGGAGATTTCATGGTTTGAAATCTTTGGAAGGAAAAGGGCTTCAACATCTCACATCTCTCAAATCTCTGAACCTAATTGATTTTGGTGATTTAAAGTTGTTGGAAGGAAACGGGCTTCAATATCTTACTTCCCTCACAAAGCTTGACATCTGGTGCTGTAAAAGCCTTGAGTCCTTGCCAGAAGATCAGCTGGCATGCTCTCTTGAATTACTACAGATAAGTGGCTGTCCTTTACTAGAAGCAAGGTACCAAAATCGGAAAGGGAAACACTGGTCTAAGATTGCTCACATTCCTGCCATCAAGATAAATGATGAAGTGATAATATGACCTGTTGCATCAGTAGCAATAGTCTATAAGGTAAGAAGGCTTCAATTATTTTTAGAAAGTATAGTGTTAATGTTACTACATGTACAAATGAGTTTAACGTCACCATTTTATTTTTATTTCTACTTCATGATGTCATTTTTATTTCAATTTTTTGTTATCATTGTGGCGGCCCCAACAAAATAAAATATACAAGTCACACACACTTATGACTTATGCATGACATTGTAAATAATTATCCACCCAAATACTATTTGTTTCAAACAATTTTGTGGTGTCATTGTGGTACTTTGTATAGTGGGACTAAATTTTATTTGACTTTTAAATAGACTAAAATGGGTTTAATGGAACGAATAGTACTGAAAAGTCATTTAGTGAATTGTTAAGAATTGTCCAAGTTGGACTATAAAGTCACATTTTATAATGGGTTAAATATATTTTGTCTCTTTAATTAAGGTAACGTTTACTTAAAAAAAATGTGTTGTGTGGTTCTGTTTCTATAAATTAGAGATTAAGGTTATGTTCGGCAAGCCATTTTAGCTAGTTTCTAGCTTTTTTTACTAGCTGAAAAGTTTGTTTGACTGTTTGGTAAACAAACTTTTTTAGTAGCTTCTAACATTTTTTGAAATGCTACTTGAAGTAGCGTTTTTTAAAATGCTAGCTTCTAACTTTTTATATTTTATTCCCTTTTATCCTTAAAATATTTATTAAATTTCCTTGAATAAATGAGGATTTTATTATTTATTTGCTTTTTTTCACTCATTCACATGTATCACCATGCTCACCACTCTTTTTGTTTTTTCTCCAATCTTCTTGCTCACTCTCCTTTTTTTCCCTAGGTAAACTATTTTTAATTTTTTATTAATTATTTTTTATTCTTTTTATATTCTATTGAAGTGTATGTTTTTTTTTTTATCAATTAACTATTATGTTAATTAACATAAAAAAAGTATAATGTCTACTTAAGCATATTTTTTTTACTTTATTTTGAACTTGATTAAAAATATTTTAAGATATAGCATAAGATTAATAGTATAATACTTAAAAATATAATAATTGAAACTAAAAATGAAATGAAAATAATTTATCTATAAATAAAAATTAAAGAGTTTAAAATTAATTAAAAATTAAAATTATAACACCTCAAAATATATTTTTATCCATAAAATAAAATTGAAATTTATATAAAAATATCATATAAATATGTCTATTTTTGTCATTTTACATTTTTCAACTACTTCAACATATAGTTTTACCAAACATTTATGATTTAATAAACTAGTTTAACAACTTTCAGCTATTAGTTTTCAGTTGTTAGCTTTCAACTAGTTTTTCAGCTAGCTTTGCCTAACATAGCCCAAAAGGTGACGATTTTTGTGAAAAATAGGGACTTCGATTCACATATTTCAAAAACTGAGGGAATAAAATTAGATGAGTTATTTTTTAAAGACTAAACATGAATATTTCTATATTTATATATTTAACCCTTTTATAATTTTTCAAAGTTTCAGCGATTTATTTTCCAACTTGGAACATGTTTAAATAATTAAAACTTCTATTCATATAAAGGTTGATGCTTTATCTATCTATACTATATATAAAGTAACCCCTTTCTATAGTCTCTATCTGCCATGTGTCATCATATTAGAGAGTATTTGCCACACATCATCATATTAGAGCATTTGAACATAAAAGGCTTACATGTCGTCTTCTCCTTATTATATGCATATTGATTAAATTATTAATTATAATTAGTCCAACAATTAAGGGACCATTAATTTAAAATCCTCAATCAAATAAAACAAAAAAAATGATTATATATAGAAATAATTTAAGAATACAATTATTTTCAAAAATATTTTAATATGAAATATATTTTAAGAAACAATTCAAATAAAAATCAGAATGATATCAAAATGCAGTTGAATATAGAATTAAATATATAATGTTCTTTAAATTAAGGAAATAATTTAGTGGACTATTAATTTAAAATAGTCAATTAAATAAAATTATATAAAGTTTGTGAAAATACTTTTAAAATAATTTAATTTAAAATGAAAATAATCATAATGTAATTAATTATGAAATTAAATATAGCATGTTCATTTATTTATGAAAATAATTTAAATGATTGAGTAACATTAGTCTAAGATTTAAGTGGCTATTAATTTAAGATGGACGAGTAAATAAAAAATAAACAAATAGACAATCTTTATTGTATACAAAATATTATATACAAAATAATCTCTTCCTATAATTTAAATCTACAAATCTTAGATGTCATATTTTTCCTATAATTTGCATGTCCATTAAATTATTGATTAAAATTAGTCCAACAATTAAGTGGCCATTAATTTAAAATGATTCATCAAATGAAATTATTTATTGTAATTATTACCATTACTGTGCACGATTCACTTATATCAGGTCACCGAGAGTATTATATACGTAACACATTTTAAAATTCAAATTCAAATTAATATATATATATATATATATATATATATATATATATATATATATAATATAAATTAATTAATTGGTATGGAATTTTGTTCATTGCCTATATATATTGTCTTAGCTTTTTAAGTTTCCAAATTATTTTGGCAATAACATAGGCCTATCTCCTTCAAGGTATTTTTCTATTTCATTATTGTTTCTACTTTTTTTCTTCTTCATCTCTATTCCTTTTGCTTTAATGTTATTTTTATGATGTTTGATTAGTGTTTTCGTTGTTTTAAGCATCAAGACGAATGCAAATTAGAATGTGATACATCTTTTATCCAACTCTGATGAAGACATTAATATAAATGGAGAAAACTTTGAAGATGAAGGAATCTGCTCATTGAAGTTTCCCAAGGATAAAGCAATGGATTATACTTTAGATATTGAAACAATTTATGTTATTAATCTCTCTTTTAGATAGAAGTGTTGCTTTTCTGTCCTTTTAATATTCAAACAATTGTTCGATTTGTTAATTTCTCATTTTGAGTTTTAGGTTTATGTTATATTTTGTTAAATTATTTAAATAATATTATATTTGTGCACTTTTGAAATAGTTGTATAATTATTTTTTATTAATTAATATTTTAAAATTTTTAATTGAATAATTATGTGGACCAATTATATACCACCTAAAATTTAATGGAGTACCATCGTGTCGTAGCCAATGATAAAAATCACTGGTAATAACAACAAAACTTGACATCCTATTTAGTTAGTCAGAGTGCTTAAATCATCGAATAATATTATACCATGTAATAATTATAACAAAATCTTGAATGGCAAATTTTATATATATGCTAAGTCTGAGCATTGCCTCAAATTTGAATCTGAAGACCTATGAGACGGGAGCAATTCTATATTTTAATGAAGTGTTTTACGTTAGGTACGATTCCCACTAAGTACAGATATATTATATAATAAAAGAATAATTGAATCATATTTTGTTAAATTATTTAGTAAAAGAACTTTATATAACCACTGAAATTAACTACGCTAACATATAACTGTCGAAATTCTATATTCAATCAATTTTTTTATAGAATATATAATTAATTGCAAAATATTTGTTTTTAATATTTATTGTAGTCAACCTGTTAATTTAAATTTACCATTTTGTTAAAAATATTATCAGTATTATTTTGTATTCAAAATTTATATCATTTTGTAAAACCTATTATCGAGCACACTAAGTATAACCTATTACCATATTTACCTTAAAATTTGATATATATTAGATTGTTTAAAAAAATTTGAAATAATAACAATAATAAAGATAATAATAATAAAATATATATTTTATGAAAAATGAATGTAGAATTTCCTTCAGTGAGACATATTGTTTTTATAGTAATTATATATTAATATAATTTATTTAGTATAACTATTATAATTGAAATATACATTGTATATAATATTAATATTTATTTCCATTAGCTAAATCACTAATTTTTCCTATATATTGTTAATAAGAGATAAGAGATACATGTTCTCTATAATATTTTTTCTTTCGGGCCCAAATTAAAGGTTTAGTGTTTTTAATAGTTTTTTAATTCATTGTTATAAGGTATTAAGGTATTAAGGTATTAAATTTTTGGTACAAATTTGGTATTAAATAATCCTTAATACCTCAATACTTTTATATTATATTTTAAATTTAAATAAATTATTAATCATGTTAATTTAAATCATAGCTTTAATTAAGGTATTAAGGATTATTTTAATTTCTGGTACATATATTGTAATATATATATATATATATATATATATATATATATATGTTAAAAAGTAATATACATAATTTAATTCGATAGAAATCATTTGTTTGATAACTATAATTAGAATAATAAGTGTATCATATTTATTGCATGTGTTAATTAAAATCTTAATATATTATTTTGAAACAAGGTAGTCTCCAGCACATTAATATTTTTGTATTTGGATAATCAATTAAAAAATCTTAAAACTAATACAATAAATTCTAGGATCCAAATTAAGAGTAATGTGGTGATTTAACTTTTATGTCAATAATTCAATTAAACGCAAATAATCAAATTTATTAAACAAAATTAATGCCTAATCAATAATTGAATTATCATTAATTGCTAATTAATTATTCTAAGCAACAATATGAATAAACAATGTTTAAAAATTAAATTTTATTGATGAAATAATTAATTATGATTTGAATATATATATATAAAATTAAAAATATTATTAATTTAAATTATTTTAAAAATAAAAGATCTTTCCAAGATAATCAATTAAAAAATTAGAATATATTATTTTGCTTGCTTAAAATCTTTTATTTAAATAATCAATTAAAAAATTAAAAAAAGTGAAAGTAGTTTGCTACAAATTACACAGGCTCAAATTAAGGATAAAGAGGTAATTTAATATTTACATAAATAAGACAATTAAGAGAAATTAATTAGTTTAATCAAACAAAATTAGTTTCAAATTAGTGATTAAATTGAAATTATTTTTGTAAATAATAATAATAATAATAATAACAATAGTGGATTTCTTTTTTATTGTAAAGCATGATAATTTTTTTTGTTTATATGTAACTTTCTTATATTGTTGTTAAAATAAATAAACAATAATAAAAATTAATGATGTTAAAATGAAATAAGTAGAATACAAAATGAAAAAAAAAAGTGCAATTAGGGGTGCTCGCAATGCAGTTTGGTTCAATTTTTAGAAAAGAAGTCATCTGAATCAAACATAAAATAATGATATAGTTCCGTTTGGTTCAGTTTAAATATAACATGAAATTCAAATTGATTTAGTTTGATTTGATGGTATATTATTTTTTATTTTTAATTTATTATCATAATATAAAATTTATTAACTTTTTTTGGTATAGATAAAATCTATTAACTAAACTTACATAATTATTATGCTATATTAATGTTAAATTTATGTTGATAATTTTTTACAGTAATTATATGTTAATATAATTTTTTAATATATTGCTTATAATTTAAAATGTGTATCCTATATAATATTACTATTTATTTTCATTATTAAGTTAAATAACTAAGTTTGTCTATTTGGCAACACCATTTAAAATTAAATAGACATTACTCAATAAATATAATAAAAATTTATAATATAATGAAAGAAAATATAGACATATTATTAATATTTTTATATAATAAATTTATCTTTAATTTATTATATATTTATATTAACAATGTTAATATATTCCCTGCATTGCACGGGTTATTATACTAGTATTGTCTTAAAGTAATGTGGTTTCTTAATTTAGATTGTTGTTGGTAAAGTGGAGTATAAGAACCATTTTATCTTTTGTTTAAATTTGTTAAATGAATGCATTTTAATATGTTTGATTAGAATTGCTAAAGCACATGGTGAGACATGTAAGCGTTAGATGATATAAAGTCGTGTTGATAAATAGGAAAACCAAGTAAGCAGAACAGTGTTTGAGTGAACTCTTAACTTGCTTATTTAGTAGATTGCATAAATCAATTGCCCAAAGGATAGCAAAGTAACACGACTAAGATGCCTTCGGATGCTGGAATTACATGGTTTTTCTTCATCATGTTATTTCTGATTTAGTGTTTACGGCATATACTTAGTCTTGCATTTCACATTAATTCTTTGGTGTTTATTGGTAGATACTGAGTGGTAAAAGTAAAAGGGTAAATTTTGGTGTGATAGATTATAGAGGTAAATTAATACCAAGGAAGGAAAATGATGGAATCCACCTTTCTAATCCATTATCCATTTTAAATAAATAAATAAAAATTCCATCAAACACGCTGTTTACAAACTCAAATGGGATTTGATTTGACGAAATTGATTGTTATCTCTACTAGAATCTAAAACTTGTTATGGAATAACATAGTGTTTCTCTATTCTTATTGGAATATTGATTTTGAAATGTTGACTAGTGATAACAATAAGCTTTTATTTGCTACTAAATACAGATGGTAGCTGAGGTGGTGGGCACATAATATTTATTGATTGTGATGGCTCCAGTTTACTCTATTGGTCACATCTCTTGTATCCATTTCAATCATGTTGTCACTTTTGTTTCTTCACCAGTGGAAGGTTTCAATTGAATCATCTGAACCAAACTCTACAAATTTCCTCTGTAACATTTGTAATTGGTCCAACTAAACCTGTGGTTTGTTGATGTTTTTTTTGTTTCTGTTTTTGATAAGCAAAAGATATTTTATTGTTGTGGTTTGTTGATGTTAATGTCCTGTCATCTAGTTTTCCTAGAGTGAACTATATTTGTAAAACCAGATTGTATTGGATTATATTTATGATGGTGTGGGAACATCCAATTTTATGCATATCAGAAATTGGATTTTGTTTTGGATTGGATCATTGAACCATTGGATGATGATTGATAGCTATGTTTTCTTGTATTATAAGTTACCCTATTGTTTTGTTCTTGTTTGCTCCAAGTTGAATATTTATTTGAATTTTTTTTTATTATAGTACAAGTTTGCAAGTGATAGTTTGATGCTCTTTTTACTACTACTTTTGGGTTTTTGGTCAGGTCTTGCTAATACTACAGTCTTGAGCTTACATGGTTGAATATTTCATATTAAGTTATTTGTTTAAAACTTAGAAAAATAAAAGAATATAGTTATGGGAAAAGAATGTCTATGAGTTAGATTATAAAATATTTGGTTTTTGACTAAAAAAAATCTTTTTAATAAAAGTGTAAAAAAGCATATATTTATGATACATAAATATCATATAAAATGATAGTTTATATAGCTTCTTTCAACATTAATATCATCTAGCAACCCACTCCTTTTGGCATTAGAATCTGCACTTAAATGTGGTATCAAATTCTTAATTGATTATGATATGTAAATAATCATTGGATAGGAAAAATAATATACCTGATCGTGACAAACCTTTTCCACGGAAACTAAGATGTTGGCAAAGTATGGAAAACTTACATAAAGCGTAATACAAAGTGTAATTAAACCCTCAAAACCACACTTGAAATCATTTATAGGTTTTAGAATCAATAAAACCTACCTCTCACCTTGCTTCTCTTCTCATTAACTTGCACATACTGATATTAGGGGTGGGTATACGGCCCGGCCCGCGAAGCCCGCATTTTGACTGGCCAGGCCAAGCCCGGTCCGCGAAATAAATGGTCTTTAATTTTGGGCATGTGTCCGCCCCGCGCACATACAAACAAAAGAGTATATAGGTAAAGAGGGTATGAGTCTAAAATGAAAAGATATCTTAAAAACCTTAAATTTGTTACTACTCATTGTCATTTGTACACAATGTTACTGATGGTGAAATGGTGATTGAGAAATATAAGCAAATTCCTAAGTTTAAATTACAATTTCATCACCAAGTTTATTATTATTTCTTCTCATTAATTGTTGCCAACATGTTGAAACATTCAATTTGCCTTAACAACATTTCTAACTAAATTATATAATGTTTAAAAGATCATAAATATGTGCTTATGCAAAACACAATTTTACTTACTAGTAATGTATGAAATTCTAAAGCAAAAATAAGAGACTATTCTCTTGTGCCTCCATGCAAAACGCAAAGTTTTACTTATTAGCGGGCTTTGCGAGCCCCTGCGGGCTAAGCCCGTTAAATCCGCAAACTTCACGGGCCGGGCTCAAAATCCGAAATTAGTATACAATGAAAAAAATTTAGGCCCATTAACCACAAAGTCCGCGGGCTTAATGGGCCGGTCTGCGGGCCCAAACCCATATACCCACCCCTACACATATACAATACATTACAAGGCAAGCCATAAATTTTTTATCTTCATTCTTTTATTTTTAGCCATGTAATTCTTTTATATATGTTTTTTTAACTTCCTTTTCATTTGATAGTCAATAAATTATTTATCAAAATAAAATTAAAATTTGTCAAAAGTTACAATATTATTCTCATTTATTCAATTTTTCATTTTAATATGCAATTGAACAACATGATATTACAATGAATTCTTTTTTTTTAGGCTAAATGTCATTTTTGGTCCTTTATGTTTTAGTGTTTTTCATTTTGGTACATTAAGTTTTAAAAGTCTCATGTTGGTCATTTATGTTTTTAAAGGGTTTCATTTTGCTCCTTTATTCAAATTTCCTTTAACAACGTTAGTGTTTCTCAGTATTTAAATTTTGAAATAATTAATTTAAGATAGTGGCGGCTAAAAACCGCCACTATGTGTAATAATACTTTCACAGGAAATAGTCTCACTATAAAAAATTGGTTTAAACATTGTGACGGTTTTTAGCCGCCACTATAATAATTTTAATTTATAAAAAATACTCAACTCATACCCAAATCTCTAATATTCAAACCCAATTTCAGAATTCAATCACCAACTTCATAATACAATTGGCAAATGGATCTGGTTCTCTCTCTCCAAGCGATCTCTCTCTCTATCTTTGAATCTAGATCTAGCTTTCTCACTCCAAGTACCTTCTCTCTTCAAATCTGTCTCTATCTCTCTCTGCTTTGGTCGTAGGTGCGGTGGATGATGCAAAGGCTAGTGTAAAAAAATGATGGCAGAGACGTGATCGAAGTTCGATGGCAACGCGATCAGAGTCTAGCAGAGGCTCGACGATAGAGGTGGCGGCGCAGGGGATAGGGTGCGGACGAGGAGTGGTTCATCATCCAAGTGGACAGGACTGAGAGTTTCTCATTGTGTGAACTTGCAACAACCACTAACAACTTCTCACTATGGAATAAGATAGGTGCTGGTAGCTTTGGGAGTGCTTACAAAGGCATGCTAAAACGTGAAGTGACAATTAAAAGAGAGGATACTAGTACTATGAAGAAGAAATTTTAGCAGAAAGAAATTGCTTTTGATTTTGAATTGGCCATGCTGTCTCAGCTTCACCACAAGCATTTGGTGAGGCTAATTGGGTTCCATGATGAGTTAGTGTGAGGGCAAAGAGGAGCAGGGTCAATGAGACAAAAGGGAGATGAAGGTTACTACAGGAAAGATGCACGTCAATTTTTAAATAAAATAAAGGCTTAAATAACTTTTAGGTCCCTAATAAATTTTCAAATTTTGCTTTGAGTCCCTAATAAAATTTTTCATTGTTTTTAGTCCCTAATATATTAAAAATTTTGTTTTGGATCTCTACCGTCAATTAAGTAATGATGTGGCACCATCTCAACAGATGATATATATTAGGAAGATCTGTTCGGATGGTGGCACGTCATCACTTAACTGACGATAGGGACTTAAAACAAAAGTTTTGATATATCTGGGACTAGAAACATAGAAAAAATTTATCAGGGACTCAAAGCAAAATTTGGAAGTTTATCAGGGACCTAAAAGTTATTTAAGCCTAAAATAAAAATAGTGGTGGGTTTTAGCCCCACTATTTTAAAATTTAAAAGTTAACGATATAGTAACGTTGCTGACGGAAAACGGAGAAAATGACCAAAATGAAACTTTCGAAAACATAAATTACCAAAATGAGACTATTAAAACTTAATGTACCAAAATAAAAATAAAAAACACTAAAACATAAACGACCAAAAGTAACATTTAGCCATTTTTTATAACATATACTATAGTGTATTCCTTATCTGCCATATTCCACTCTAACAATATAAAGTCACATGTTATTTATTCAATAAAAAAATTGGTGATTTACAAAAAATTTCAACCAATAAATTGGTGATTTCCAATAAATTTCAACCAATCGCTAAGCGAATGTTAGAAAGAGAGTGCCACTAGCATTCCTCATATAATTATATAATCAACCAAAGATATTGTTTGACTTAATTTCTTTTTTTGGTGGAAGAAGTGAGATGTCGCTCTATTTCAAGATCAAAACATGTAATAACCCTATATAAGGTTTAGAATGATACCATGTCCTACCAACAAAGGACCATAAGCAAGAATGGAATCAAAAACCTTAGAACCAATGTGATTCATTATCAGTTTGGTCATTCATCATTACATAATAACCTTGTAATTAAGACAATGTTTAAAACTCCTTTCTAAAATTGATTGTTTTCCTTTTCAATCAATCAATGGAAAACAACAACATCCCAAAGAAACAAGTATGCCATTATTTCATAGTAACAACTAGCGTAAAGAGAAGATATATCAATTGAATAAAATTTCCCATGCTAACAAAAAGATGACAGTGTGGAAATTTTTGCACATTGGTTCTCTTGCCTTCATTGCAATATTTTGTTAGCAATGGAAAAGATCGGAGCTACATCAACAGGTACCTATTACACAATACAATATATACATAATTAGTTTTTGTAATATTTTAAAATCACAATTTCTATGAAGGAATAATTAATGTCTTAGGAGACTTCAGACACATGAAGTTTAACCTTAGGGAAATGAGTTGTGCACACATGTGAGCATATGAGAAGAATAAGGACTGCTAAAAAACAGTTAACAATGGGAGCACATCATTATCCAGTGACTTGCAAAAGAGTGTGTAAAGGATGAGCGCATATTGTGCAATTATGATTGCTTAAAGGAACATCTTTTGCTTTATAAAACACTAACATTGTTAACATTTTGAGGGAGACATGTAACATGTACAAAAATTTGAGAAAAAAATTTAATGAGTCTTTGATAAAAATAATTAAAAGATATTGTAAAAATTGGATCAATACCGTGTGGCACACATGTTTGTAATTTAATTTTTGGATCCTTTCAGTTTTTCTTTTTCCTATATACCTCTAATTGAGATAGACTAGGCTCTGCTATGCTTATGGTACAACAATAGTAAACTATATTTAATCTGGTGGATGCAAACTGTGACATTATTCACATATATTATACACAACATATAAACAAACTATCATGAGTGGATGAAAACAAATATGGATGACTTCAGCTTTAGGTACACTACAGTCGGATATTAGACGCTAAGTGAGATGCTAAAATGTTTCCAACAATTCCATAAGCCTTAACTGAAAGTAAAAAAGAAAAAAAAAACATAACTTCATGAGTGTTAAAAAATGTCACAAAGTAAGATGCTAAAATATTTTTAATAATTCAAAATGGTCGTCAATTGACATTTGAAAAACAAGGTATAAACTTCAAGTGTTTTGAAAATGTGGGTCATAAGTAAATGTTTAGACAACTAATTGGGGTTTTGTAGTGTGAGCAACACTGAAACTATACCGGAGGGGTATTCGGCCATACTATCAGCCGAATACTCTCTATGCCGAAGGGGTATATAAACCCATTTTTAGATATATCCCACGTAAGTGTTCGGGGGAGCCGACCGAACACACGTACAAAATACCATCAAATGTGTATTCGGCATTGTTGCGGCCGAACACTATAGATAGTGTTCGGCCGTAAGGTAATTGCCATTAGAAGGTCCTTATCAAACTAATCAGAAATTAAGAGGTAATTAAACCATTGATAAGTAAGATGGGTCGGTCATTAGGGAATACTCAGGCCCATAAAGGCCCCAGGCCCAACAGGATAAGTATAAAAGGGGGATGCAACCCCCAAGGTAAAGGATCCTGACCCTCATTTATTACTCATATTTAATGCTCTGAGCCGAAACCTGACTTGAGCGTTGGAGTGCCTTTTGCAGGTACCCCCCCACATTATACGTACCGATAGATTCGAACAATTAGACAAGATCTCGGATAGAAGATATAGTTGAAGATTACTTTATTACCTTCAGATAGGAACATTTTGGCACCCACCGTGGGGCCCCGGTAAAACTTATCCCACGGCCCCTCAAGGAATGGTTACTACCCGAAGTCACGCGCACATGGATATGCCTTAAACCATCAGCACCAGCCATGCAACAACATGTAGGAGGGGAACATCTCATCGATGACAACATAGTACATATGGAAGATCAAACAAACTTGTCTTCAGAACTGAGACAATTGCGAGCTGACATATCGACGATGAGGAGACAGCACGCCCAGGAGATATCGGCCCTCCGACAGGAGAATGCCGAGTTGAGAAACTTGAATCGATCCTGGAAACCTGAGGATTAGGCACTGGACCAACAACATGAAGTCCAGTCAACAGCCAATCTCAGCATACATGGAGTCACAAATCGGCCCTTGGCCTGCACCGCCAACACTCAGTCCCACCCGTGCAGGCATCCTTTTGTTTCCGGAATCATGGAAACTCCTCTTCCCCCAAATTGGAAAAGCCTCAGCTTTGAATAATACGATGGCAGCACGGATCCAAATGAGCATATAGATGTCTACTTAACTCAAGTAAGCCTATACACTGCTGAAGACGCTATCCTATGCAGGGTATTCCCCACATCCCTCAAAGGAAAGGCTCTTAACTGGTTTACCTGACTCCCACCTAATTCCATTAACAGTTTCGAAATGCTAGCAACTAGGTTCGGTAATCAATTTGCAACTAGTAGACCCCATCATTTGATTTCGGTTGCAATGGTCAATATTTGGCAGGAGAAGGGTGAATCCCTTAGAACGTTCATGGAAAGGTTCGGCAAAGTTGTGTTGAATATCCGAAACCTCGACCCAGCAGTAGCCATGCATCATCTGGTGACTGCTCTTAAGCCGGGGGCTTTTGTTAACAGCCTCTGTAAGAAGCCGGCACTCGACATGGACGACCTCCAACGACGAGCGACAAAGTACATGCAGATGGAGGAATTATCCGAATACAGAAATCAAGTCCGAGCAGAAAATAGCTCAAGAAGGAAAGGGGAAAGAGAAGTTTCACAAAGAGAAAGAATATTGTTGCTCTTGATACATGGCCTATAAGCCACTCAACACAAGTCGTTCCTGGATACTTGAGCAAGCACTAGTAACCGAAATATTGGCTATGCCGAAGAGAGCCAATACCCCTCCTAAAGCCGACTACAACAAGTAATGCCGATACCACCGCAATAGAGGTCATTCTACCGAAGAGTGCGCCGCACTCAAAGATAAGATTGACGACCTCATCAAGATGGGGCACTCAAAGACTTCATCCATGATTCTAGAACTGAAAGGTCTCAGTTCTCAAGGTATAAAGACGATGACAGAACTTACAAGAGGGATCTTAATCATGACCGAGAACATGACAGGAGGGTCGATAGACAGAGGAGTAGGTCTCGAGAGCGGAAATACATAAAACCTTCTAATCCTCGAAAGGTCATCAATACGATTAAGGGGGGGTTTGCAAAAGGAGGAAGTACATCCTCGGCCAGAAAAAAGCACCTCCGTCTAGTCTGATCGGTCAACATGACATCGGCTGCAAGTATGCTGAAAATGCCACCCATCACTTTCATCGACACGAATTTTCAAGGAAACGACCCAGTTCAAGATGACCGAATGGTCATCAGCGTAGACATAGCCGACTGCATGGTCCGAAAAACTCTGATAGATCAAGGAAATTCAGTCGATATACTATACTGGAGTACCTTCAAGTAGTTGGATATTCCGGAGACAAAGCTCATGCCCTATGACAAACCCCTGGTCGGATTCTCAGGTGAGAGAGTCAATACCAGAGGATGTATTGAGTTGGGCACCACCTTCGGATACTGGGGAAATGAGTGCAAAACTATAGGAGTAATAGTAGTGCACACTAACACCTCGTACAATATACTGCTCGAACGGCCATCCCTGAACACTCTTGGAGCTATAGTGTCTACTCCACATCTTGCCATGAAGTTCCCGATGAGCCAAGGAACAGTTATTACAACTCATACTGACCAAAAGGCAGCTAAGGAGTGCTACCTGGCCAGCCTCAAAGTTACTCAATTAAAAGAAGAAGAGTACAAGGCAGTTTACATGGTCTCGGCAGCCGAACCTTTGAATCAATCTTTGGACCTTGATCCCAGGGCTGATAAGGACAAGCGAGTTAAACCAAACAAGGAGATCCGTGCCTTCCAAATTGGGGAGGCAGATACTTAAATCACATGCCTTGGCAGCAACCTATTGGAAAAGGATAAGCTTAAAATCCAAACTGTCATAAAGCACAACGTCGACCTATTTGCCTGGAGAGCCTCAGATATGCTGGGCATCGACCCTAAGTTCCACTGTCACAGACTGACAATATGCCGAGAAGCCAAACCGATATCTCAAAAGAAGAGAAAAATGGGAGAAGAGAGGCGAAAAGCCGTAGAAGAAGAGGTGTCCAAGCTGATAGCGGCCAACTTCATCCGAGAAGTCAAATACACCACTTGGTTAGCCAGTGTGGTCATGGTGAAGAAGGCCAATGGCAAATGGAGGATGTGCACTGACTAACGGATCTGAACAAAGCTTGTCCAAAAGATGCGTATCCGTTACCAAACATTGACTGACTAGTCGATGGGGGAGCCGGGCACTCTTGCCTTAGCTTTTTGGACACATATTCAGGGTATAACCAAATCCGAATGTACCCTCAAGATGAAGACAAGACTGCCTTTATAACCGAATCAGCCAACTATTGCTACAAAGTCATGCCCTTCGGCCTAAAGAATGCCGGAGCCACCTATCAAAGGCTGATGGATAAAGTTTTCCAAAAATAGCTAGGATAAAGTTTTCCAAATGATATGGTCATCAAATCTCCCAGGGTCGAGATACATACGAGCGATCTGGAAGAAATTTTTGCCGAGCTCAGAAGGCACAATATGCGCCTGAACCCTGAAAAATATGTCTTTGGTGTCCAAGGAGGAAAGTTTTTGGGATTCATGTTAACATGTCGAGGCATAGAGGCGAACCCTGACAAGTGTCAGGCGGTTATGTCCATGAGAAGCCCGAAAACCTCAAAGGAAGTCCAGAGATTGATGGGAGGAATTGCCTCTTTATCGCGATTTCTACCAAGGATAGCCGAAAAGGTGAAACCCATCATGCAGCTGTTGAAGGCAAACAAATTTTTTTCATGGAACCCACAGTGTGAAGAAGCCTTTCAAAAGCTAAAGAAAACCCTTTCGGCACCGTCCATACTAAAAAAAGCAGACCCCCAGAAAGACCTGGTACTAACTATCTTAGTGTCCCAAGAGGCCATTAGCACGGTGTTGGCACAAGAACATGAACAAGGTCAAGCACCTATATATTTTATCAGTCGAGTACTACAAGAATCTGAAACCAGATACCAAATAATAGAGAAGGCGGCTTTAGCACTAGTCAATGCTGCAAGATGTCTAAGACAATATTTTCAAGGCCACCAGGTGGTTGTCAAAACCGATTGTCGCATCTCAAGAGTGCTGAAGAAACTGGAATTGGCTGGAAGGATGATGGCCTGGTCAATAGAACTATTGGAGTTTGACATAAAGTATGAGCCAAGAGGTCCCATCAAGGCACAATGTTTGGCAGACTTTGTTAATGAGCTGCACCCGGTCGAGAACTTTGAAGACGAATGGTGGGTTGTGCATGTTGATGGTTCTTCCAACCAAAAGGGAAGCGGAGCAGACATTATATTGGAGGGACCAAACCGGATACGACTAGAATAGTCTTTAAGTTTCGGGTTTAAAGCATCCAACAACCAGGCTGAGTATGAAGCCCTATTGGCCGGGCTCAGGTTAGCAAAGGAAATGGGAGTTCGAAAAATAGAATGTTGGAGTGATTCCTAAATTGCAGCTGAATAGATTAATGGTGCTTTCCAGGTCAAAAACCCACAGTTCCTAAAGTATTACCACACTTTCATGCAACTGAAGCAAGGGTTCAACGAGGTTCGAGTAAAGCATTTGGCCTGAGAACACAACGACCGAGCCGATCAGCTCGCCAAGTTGGCCAGTACTCAGAAGCCCGGATAACAAAGAACATTTATTCAGGAGATGTTACCAGAACCAAGTGTAACTGCCGAAGAATGCATGCAAGTTTCGGCTTCTAAAGACAGTTGGATCACCAAGATCCAACAATATTTGTCCCAAGGCACCCTTCCAGAAGACAGAGACAAAGCC
The DNA here is from genome assembly GCA_026413185.1 of Pueraria montana var. lobata. Taxonomy (NCBI): domain Eukaryota; kingdom Viridiplantae; phylum Streptophyta; class Magnoliopsida; order Fabales; family Fabaceae; genus Pueraria; species Pueraria montana. The sequence goes on from CM048655.1 coordinate 5,766,144, forward strand.
AAAAGGTTGCGAACCAGTGCTGCAAGATACGTCCTAATCATTGGGGAATTATACAAAAGAGGGTTTTCCACACCTCTACTTAAATGCCTTGATAAGGAACAGGCCGACTACGTCACCAAAGAGCTGCATGAGGGAATCTGCGGCATGCATTCAGGTAGCCGAACAATGACCACTAGTATATTAACAGCAGGGTATTACTGGGCAACCCTCAAGACTGATTGTGCCGAATATGTAAAAAAGTACAGCCATTGCCAAAAGCATGGTAACCTTATCCACCAGCCGGCCGATGAGCTACATGCTATTTCGTCACCCTAGCCTTTCGCTATATGGGGCACCGATATCTTGGGACCTTTTCCTGTAGCTAAGGGGCAGTGTAAGTTCTTGATAATAGCCGTTGATTTTTTACAATGTGCATAGAAGCTGAACCCCTAGCAACCATCACGGCCTAAAACGTACAAAAGTTCTTATGGAAAAATATAATCACCCATTTCGGCATTCCATACGTGATCGTCACCGACAACGGCCTGCAATTTACTGACAAAAAGTATAATACCTTCTTGGAAGGCCTGGGAATAAAGCACAGGGTGACATCGATCGAGCATCCATAAACGAACAGACAAGTTGAATCCGCCAACAAGGTCATTTTGGAAGAATTAAAAAAGAGATTGGGTGTAGCTAAAGGCGCATGGGCTGAAGAGATATCGAAAATTTTGTGTGCTTACATATGCACTCCACAGACAACAATCAAAGAAACACCTTTCAAAATGGTGTATGGAACCGAAGTAATGATTTCGATAGAAGTAGGAGAACCTTTCTTCTGGAGATAACACTTCAAAGTAGCCGAAAATGAAAACTCCTTAAGATGTGAACTCGACTTGGTTGGCGAGGTACACAAGCGAGCATGCCTCAATGCCGAAGCATGTAGGTAGAGAATGACTAGAAGGTTCAACTCAAAGCTGAATCCGAGGGATTTTAAGGAAGGAGACCTAGTCCTAAGGATGCAAGGCGACGTGCGAAGAGATACCCGAGAAGAGAAGCTAGCAGCTAACTGGGATGGCCCACTTAGAATCCGGCACAATCTTAATAATGGAGCTTACAAGTTAGAAGAACTGTCAGGAAAGGTGGTGCCGAGGACATGGAACTCGACCCACATCAAATATTATTTTAGTTAAATTATGTATTTAGGTGATGTACTCTATTTCCCTACTCGGTTTTTTATCCCTATAAGAATGTGAAAAGGTTTTTGCTAATAAGGTTTTAACGAGGCACACCTTGATTAAATTAATGAAACATCTCTCGTAATGACTATCAATGTTTAAAGACAACACTTCATATTTCTCTATAAATGGTTTCCCTCCCGAGTACTCCTACTTGGCTAATGACGCACCATTCGCATTTCTCTATAAATGGTTTCCCTCCCGAGTACTCCTACTCGGCTAAGGATGCACCATTCGGATTTCTCTATAAATGGTTTCCCTCCCCGTCCTACTCGGCTAAGGACGCACCACTCGCGCATTTCTCTATAAATGGTTTCCCTCCCGAGTACTCCTACTCGGCTAAGGACGCACCATTCTCATTTCTCTATATATGGTTTCCTTCTTGGGTACTCCTACTCAGCTAAGGATGCTCCATTCAATAAGATCTTCAAAATAATTCGCCAACAACAAAAAGAAGATATCGGTTGAGGAACGCACTCAAGCCGAATACGGGCAAATATATCTTGCTTAAAATACAAATACACTTGAGTTCACGACAATACTTGGTAGTTTTTCTAAAAGTCAAACACTAATTCTTATCAAGTATTTAACCACATACAAGCTATGCAATTATTCTAAGTGTAAATAGACAAACACATGACGAAGAGGCAAAATAACATGTTTCATTAATAACAAAAAGAAACATTTACATTGGCAAGCAAAATACAAAAAAGGCTCTAACGGCCAAAACTACAATTTTTTTTAATCGACCGGATCCTCCTCAGCCACGACATCCTCTTCTCCAACTTCCTCCATTGGCTCCTTGGTAACCCCTACACCCCCATCCTCATCAGGTGCAGAAGGCAGGAGAAGATTTTCAAGAACAGCATCCTCCGGAATGTCATCAAGAGGAAGTAACTACCCTTGATAAACATCTTTCTCCATGTCTAAGATAGTAGGGTCGTGAATGTTGTAGAAGTGAAAAATCTGTCGAACACCATGGAGGAATCCAGCTTCATGTTTGGCAAGAATCTTGTCTTGAGCCAAAGAAATGATGCCTTCGTTGGCAGTACGCTCCACGTCCTTCTCCTCTTGGGCCTGGGCCAATAGCATCTTAAGATGCTCAATTTCATTAGACTAAAGTTTGGCATCCTTCTCAACCATTATTAACTTGGTGTTTAAATCACCCACATTGGCTGAGAGGTGCTTCACCTCATCCTTCAGATGCCCATTGTCATCGGCCAAAACCATGTTGGCCTCTAGTACTTGTTGGTTGGAAATTTGGGCCTCGTCCAAACTTTTCTTCAACTTCTCGGCCTCCTTCAGTGGGTTCACAAACATATGGTGAGCAATGGCAGTAGCCCTTGCTTAGAACTCACAATAGGCCGACTAGTTGATGGCAGCATCGGCCTTGGCTAGAATGTTCTTGCCAGTCTCCGAGATGTCACTCGAGCTGATCATCTTCTTCGGTCGAAAGTCCTTCGAAAAGAAACCCTCGGGCGTTATAGTAGTCACAGGAGTCAGGGACCCCAAAGCCAAAAAGTCAAGCATCTATTGCTTCAGCTTCTTCGTCCTATCCTCCTCCGAAGCCTCATGACTTTGATGCCTTTTCTTATGCCCTTTATCCAGGCTCTTCTTTTCCCCTGCTGGGGGGTGGGGGGAGGGGTAGAGTATCAATTAGGGGGCCCTTGGAGTTGGATACTTCACAGGGGGAGGCAACAAAGCGGCACCCGAAGTATTGCTGATGGCTTTTGCCCTGTTCTTCCTAACGTTCTGAAAGGATAAAACTTCGCCACCCTCATCGGCCATTATACCTACACTCCAGAACACACTCAATCATTCATAAGAACTAAGTATAAAACTTTCAAAAAAGTAAGAACCGAAATCTTACAACACATATCGGCTAAAACAGAGGAAGAATTAAATAAGGCCACGAGCTGCCTAGCCGGAAGCTTTCAAGGAAGAGACTCAAGAAAAAGGAGGTCCTCGCGTTCCCTTTCGGTCATCATAGACTTTGAAATTTGTCATAATGTCGAGGGGTCTCCTCATGTCATAGAAATGGTTAGCCCCTATGTTCGGCCTAATCACTACTCTAAAGAAGCCAGTTTTGAATTATAAGAGGTAGTGAAAGATTGAAAGAGAGGCCTCTTCAGTTTCCTTATTAGAGAGACCCACGAACCACTCTTGGGCCGAGTATAAAAATAATACAAAAATACACTTACAAAAGGTTCTATAAAGTTGAAAAAACAAAGGACACAAAAGGCTTGAATGGCAACCCACCCGTTCAGGTGCAATTGAGAGGGTGCCACATTCAAAACCCGAAGCACCCCAATCGTAAAGTTGTCAAAGGGAAGTTTTACATGTAGATCACGAAACACGCAATTGTACATATAAAAGAAATCCCTTTTAGACTCACCCTTTCCCATGAAAACAAACTCGGCATCGGGTTCACGCCGATAACACTGCAGCGCTACCAGACACAATTGATCCTCAGGGATGGTTGACACATCTACGTAATTTACAAAGTTAGACACGCTACATTTGTCATCGTACTGAGACCAATAGGCCCCGACCTCCCCATGCACCCAAGTATACCCTTCCAGGGTAATCAGCGAAAATTCTCTTTTCCCTCATGTAACCCGGGGTTTGCGCTTTGGTTTTTGGCCAGATGCCTCCCTAGCTGAAGGGGTCGAAGGGGCCATAACATTCTCACCCACTCCTTCATGGAAGGAAGGAGAAGAGGTGGACGACAAATGAGAAGAAGAGGAAGCAAACAATGAATCAAAAGACGACGAAGGGGCCGAAGACCAATCACTAAACCCCTCATCTGTCGAGGAGGATGACCGAATGACAACCACCTCGGTCTCCCCAGAAAGCTCATGATTGGATGAACCCATGACAAAAGAAAAAGAAAAAAGCAAAAGCCAAACTCTCGTACCTTAGTGAAGACGAAAGAAAAATGAAGCAAGAAGAAAGTATTCAGCCGAGAGCAGAAGAAGAAATTTGGGGAGGAATGCAAATAAGGGGACCAAAGAGGACATCCTCCACCCTATTTTTAGGGCCCAGGCCCATCACAATCCAACAGTTGCAAGCATTACTAACCGTTAGATCAACCTAATCTAACGGTTCACAAAAGCGTAACGCTTCATTTCCCGTAACCCAACAACTTTTTTCTGACATTATGACAAGAATGTGAAGAGACACCATGAATAGTTTCAAAATTCAAAATAAAACCTCTTCGCCACAACTATTGCCTCGAGGCTGGGGGGCATGTATACCGAAGGGGTATTCGACCATACTATCAGCCAAATACTCCCTATGTCGAAGGGGTATATAAACCCATTTTTAGATATATCCCACGTAAGTGTTCGGGGGAGCCGACCGAACACACGTACAGAATACCATCAAATGGGTATTCGGCATTGTTACGACTGAACACTATAGATAGTGTTCGGCCATAAGGTAATTGCCATTAGAAGGTCCTTATCAAACTAATCAGAAATTAAGAGGTAATTAAACCATTGTTAAGTAAGATGGATCGGTCATTAAGGAATACTCAGGCCCATAAAGGCCCCAGGCCCAACAGGATAAGTATAAAAAGGGGATGCAACCCCCAAGGTAAAGGATCCTGACCCTTATTTATTACTCATATTTAATACTCTGATCCGAAACCTGACTTGAGCGTTGGAGTGCCTTTTGCAGGTACCCCCCCCCCCCCCCCACATTATACGTACTGACGGATTCGAACAATTAGACAAGATCTTGGACAGAAGATATAGTTGAAGATTACTCTATTACCCTCAGACAGGAACAGAAACTAATTCTGTATGTCAGAACAAAGCCTCATTAGGAATACAATTAATGTACTCATTATCTTATCACAACATAGTACTGTGGTCTAAAGATTTATACCTGTATATTCTTCAAGTTGAGCAACTTTCAGTGGTTTTGTCAACACATGGTATTTTCGGAGAAGCAAACTAGAAGCCTTTTTATCACCTTTGTCTTGTATGGTAAGTATCTCCCTGCTCAGGCTTTCAACTGCTCCTTCAATCTTGAGGAAGAAAAATTTAATTAATATATCACCCATCTTAGGGTCAAATAAACTCAAGATGGAGGAATCAATATAGAAACAGAGATTTTGAAACAATAATTGTAGCATCCTTATTTTTACATAATTGAACTATTTTTTCTTTTATTTGTGTGTTTATTTGTGAAAAAACGGATAAGAATTTCAAAATTTTGTTACCCATTGTTGGAATCAGAATAGTGAATATTATCAAGATTTGATTTTGAAGAATTATTTTGGGACATAATTACAAAATGATAAAATGATTGTTAGATTAGTAAAAATGGTAAAAATAGATATAAAGGTTTAAAAATCATTTTTGAGCTAGAATTAATGTTAGAAAAATGAAATATAATTATTAAAAAATGAGAATTAATAAAAAAAAAATTATGGGTGCAAAATTTTGAAAATGCCTTCGGATACTGCACGGAGCTAATTAGAGAATTTTTTTTAATTTTTTATGTATAGATAATTAGAGAGTTTAAAGGCTAAATATATTTCTAACTGTTAATACTTCAATAATAACAACTTATTAACATAAAATTGATTAATTAACTGGTTAATTAGCATTTTTACATAAAACAATTAAAAATTATATAATGCTAATAAATTTATGAAAATATTTTAAGAAATTCATTTATATATACATGGGCTCGGATGTGGTGTCATTCTACAAGACCAAATCCACTACAAAAGTCCAAAACTAAATTCACACAATTTAATATTAATTAATTAATTTCCACCTAATTATCACTAAAAATTAAAGGTTAAAATATAATTTTGGTTCTTTTATTTTCCTCAGTAAGCAATTTTGGTCCCCTATAAAAAATAGAGACATTTGGCCCTTTTATTTTTCAAAATCAAAGATTTTGGTATAACTGTCAACATTAGGGCATTGACCATTAATAAGAAAAAACGTTAACCGTTGAATCGTTGACTTGACCCTATATAATATTGAGTTTTCTAATTATTAATATGATTAGTAGAACATTTAATTTAATAAGAATTTAATTAAAAACTATTAATTATTTAGACAACTCTTTAAATCATCTAAAAAATTAATTAAAAATTCAATAGTATAGTGCCACATCAGCGACTTAGCGGTCAACTTTTTCTTATTAACAATCAACACCCTAAAAACCCCTAAAAATTGATGGTTTAACTAAAATCCTTGATTTTTAAAAGGGTAAAATATGTTTTTGGTTCCCATACTTTCACTAAAAATTGGTTTTAGTCCCTATATTTTTAAATCGACCATTTTAGTCCTTGAACTTTGAAAAACATATGGATTTAGTCCCTTAACATCAATAAAGGAGATGGACTAAATCCACACATTTTTCAAAGTTTGAGAACCAAAATGGTTGATTTAAAAGTATATAGACTAAAATCAATTTTTAGTAAAAGTATAAGGACTAAAAACATATTTTACCCTTTTTAAAAATAAGGGAACCAAATATCTCTTTTCTTTTATAGGAGGCAAAATTGTGAATTGACTAAAATAAGGAGACCAAAATCAAGTTTTTTTTTTTTTTTTTTATAAAAAAAAGCGTTGCCTCAGCTTCATGCTTAGAATTGATTTTTATTGGTTGATTTATACTTTGTATAATTTAAATAGTTCGATCTTACAATTATAAGTAAAAAAAAAATTAATTTAGAAAGCAAGAAGAGTTTATGCCCTGTTAGAGGTAAATAGAGAAGAAGAATAATTTTTTTATTAAATTGTTTTTTTAAAGAAAAAGAAAAAAAAATCTGTCAAAATGTTTGAATTGGCTCTCGGCCTCTTTGTTTAAGGAAGCAAGATGAAAAAAAAAATTCAAAGGTTTTTTTTTTACGAGAAAATGCAAAGTTATTATTATTAGAATTTTTTTATATAATTAGTATAGGAAAAGAAAAGAAAATTTGTTAGGATGTTGGGTAAAATTAGATTTGGGCTTACGGCCCTTTAAGAGAAACAAAGAAAATAACTAAATACAAAAAAGAGTTTGGATCATAAATAATTTTGGGCTTTGGGATTAGCCCAATAAGAAGAAAAAGAAATTTGTTTAAGTAATTACTATTTATACTCCCCTTTTATTTTATTTTTCCAACAATACCCCAAAAATACACTCCCCTTTGTCCTATAAATCTATTCATAACGTCATGAAGAAGGATTCTCCCAAGTACACCTCCATTCCATACGTGGTACTGATCAAAATATCAAATCAATACTACACATTTCGAAGGTGAAAACCACAACACCCTTGCTTTTTCTCCTCCCCATGACGACCAAGGGTCGAAACCGACAGGGGTCCTCAACGAGAAAAATGAGGGTGTTTAGGAAATCGAGAAAGACCATTTTTTTTTTGTTACCATGTTATTGGTACGAAGTATCCACTGACTTTGTCGATGACTAATCTCCGTCGGGGAACCTGATTGGCCACCTTTAGTGGGTTCTCTCCTCCCAACCACATTTTTTCCATCCACGAGGCTCGAACCTGAGACCTTGCTTAAGGAGATCGAGCCCAACACCACTCGGACCAACGACCTGTTGGTCAAGTCCATTTTGGCATCATTGGAATGGGAGTGGGAGTGAAGGCAGTAGGAAACATTGTCATTTTGGAGGTGCTTAAAGGATATGATGTGGGAGTCAATGACGCCTTGTATTGTAAAACATTGGCTCGTGGGGGACGTTAGGGCAAAGGAAAGCTCTTGGTGGGTAACGTTGAGGGGGGCCGGTTTGGATTTGTGGAGTTAGAGGCATCGAGGGAGTGGCAAGGCGCGAGTTGTTTTGGGGTTAACTTAATCTGCAGGTCCCTATACTTTTACACGAAATTTTCAATTAGGTCCCTAAATGTTTTTTTCTTTTAATTGGGTCCCTGAACTTTTATTTTTTTTTCAATTGGGTCCCTCATCTAATTGTTGTTATGAAAAACTAACCCCAGACACTTAATTAGAGGTGCATACAGTTAGTTAATACTTTTGGAATGTGTTGTAAGCATAACTAAATCAATTCTGAAAGATTTCTGCAAAGTTTCAACTTCTACAGGTCAATTTAACTCAAGCATTTTTTCACAATTATTTGGCTCTGCAGAAGGTTAAAACTTTGTAGAAAACTCTCAAAATTGATGTAGTTGGGCTTACAACACATTCTAGAAGCAGTTCACTGTCTGCACCTCTAATTAAGTGTCTGCAGTTAAATTTTTACAACTACAATTAGACGAAAGGACTTGATTGAAAAAATAAATTCAGGGCCCCAATTGAAAAAAACAATAAAAGTTTAGGGACCCAATTAAAAGAAAAAAAAAGTTTAGGGACCTAATTGAAAATTCGGTAAAAGTATAGGGACCTACAGAGTAATTAAACCTTGTTTTTGGGGATCTTTTTCTCCTTTTTCAATGAGGTCGTGGGAGAGGAACTCAGGGGGAGTGACAAGGGGAGTGTATTTCTGGGAAAAATATTAAAAGGGGAGTGCAAATAGCAACTCCCAAATTTTTATCATGATTAATAAAATCCATGATATTAGGTTATAGTAGGTTATGGGCTTTTGGCCCGTCTAGGAATTCAAACAATCTAAGAAATTTCTATCACTCATAAATTTTATAGTTGACTTAATTCAATGTTTGTTGTAAGAGGAAATCTGAACGAGCAATACAAATTGTCAATTTTGTAGTTGACTTAATACAATGTTTGGTGAGTGGTTGTGAGTTTGTATTCAGTGTTTGGTTCTATGATGGTTGTGCTACATTTTTTTTGTATGTGTATTTGTAGGGCAGTATTTTGGATGAGAAGGTGTTTGTTGTAATGTGTGAAAAAGTAATGAAAAACATGGATAGCCATTACGGCCCTATAGCAAATGAAATGCCTAGGCAGCCATTGTGGTGATGTTTGAGATGAGAATTGAACATATTACGGATGTTCTTTATAGCCAACACAAACAAAATGTTATTAGTTTTGCAGAGCATATAGCAAAGGGGGTGCTGAAGATATGTTCGTGGAACTAAGGAAAAAAGGAAAAGGGATTCAGTTATTGACTGTGAAGTTGGTTCTTAAATTCGTCTTCATGCTTATAGGGTGGTGGAGAGCAAGGTGCAATATTTCAAACTGGATAAAAGGTGCTGGTATTTATGTACTGCAGATGGTAATCACCTATGTAGCAGTAGTAATACTAATGATAGAGGTGGAAATTTGATCGTTAGGAGGCATGGTTGAGAGGATTCATTGATAATTATACTGTTCGAGGTGCAGATTGCAGGGGTTTGGTCTAATACAAGTAAACCATAGTACTGATCAAGACAATGAGTTTTGTGACACTACACTCTTTAGTTTGATCAAATTGAGTGATTTAATTTGGATATACGTACAGTGTTCAGTGCCATATACATGGAAACAATGGTTATATATGTTGCTCAACATGTGTTCCTTTATATATGTCGCGTAGATAACTAAATATATGTGTTTGGTGGAATGCAGGATAATAAGCTACTATATACAAAATTTAGTAGTATAGATATATCTACAAGAGTGCAACACCCTTTGTTAATATGGTATTTGTTTCAAGAATTGGATCATTATCCGTGTTGCATTGATGCTTTGTATGTTGCTTAATTTTATGTAGTCTTTATGCTAAATTTGGAAGAAGAAAATATAACAAAGAACAATAGTTCAAGTAACGCCCATGTTGCATGGTGCTTTGTTGTTGACTGGGAGGCATTTGGCATTGGTTAAGTATATGTAATCGTTAATTTTGACTATTATGAAAATGATTACTCCACAACACAATGTACTAAAATGAGATGTGCCTTGTAACACCCTAGAGGATATTACCTTTGTCTCCTTATATTGTTGAATTATAAGAAATTAGCATATAAGAATATCAGAGTTTACTACGTGGAAACTAAAACTTAAACTTATATATATTACATGAAGTAAATCTAGTACAAAGCTCTTGGCACTTATGTGTCGTACAAGACATAAGAAGGATACATAAAACATAAACTAAACTCCCACACATTGGGAATTATACAAAACTATACTAATAACATCTTCCTCCTGGAAAGCAGCTCTGTGCTCCGTGTTCCTCTCACAAGGTGTCTACCTGCTAACTTGTAAAAGCATGGAAACGAAAGGGATGAGACATAATGTCCCAGTGAGTGCTCTGAGGACTCTAGGCTGACTCTTTATCCTACAGACCTTTTACTTAACCCTCATGGCTTCTATTTTCTTTCCTTGATACTCACACTCATAACTATTACCTCATCACCTCTACGTTACTATTTCTTAGGATCACCTTGACCTTTGCTGAGGCGCATAGAGTTCACAAGCCACTGGTGCACTAAGGCACCTCAACATCATTCTGTTACTCCTGACCACTCACTAGGGTCTCACTTTTCTATACATTGGATGGGAACAAGTGTAACCTTTCCTTTCTCTAACTTGACTAACTTGGGCTTACATCACCTCTCTTGTGAGGCATAACATTTGCATACCTTTCCGGGTAGCTTACTTTAACTTTCTATGGGTATAAACCCTCTCTTACCTCAAAGAGTAGAATCTAGCAACACACGCCCTGATCTAATGTCTAGACTTATCTTACATCACTCACCTAACAACTAGGCTCATGACTCCTCTCATGTTCTAACATAGAACATACATACATCAAGCACATCAACATATCATAGATTGTTTCTAAAACTATGTTGTTTGTATTATTCTTTCATTTAAGTTATATCTTGAGTTCCATCATTACCTCAATTGGCTGAGCTCTTAGCCATCAAGAGGCATCCCTCTTGCTACAACCTTTAATTAAACCCACCGGTCCAAGTGGGCGGACTGTCAACTCCGTTATTAGGAAGAGTCTCCTCACTGACTTGTTCTTCTCTATGAAGAACCCCTTCTCCCTGTGAAAAAGGTTGGTTTTTCCCCATGGGTGTCTGGGTGACTGTCCCTTTGCTCACCACTACGGGGGCCTCTTAGCCTTTTAACCTAACTTATCCCCTTTATTAGGATCATAACTTTCCTTTGAAAACTCTTTCATAAAACCTTTTCATAAAGAATCATTTTCATAACTTTTCTGAAACTCATCACTCCGTGGTGACATAGAGGATCCTTAGCCCTTTGCACACCGTTGTACGCTGAGCATGCGGCTCTCGGACATGACTGGTACCGGGGAAGGTTCCACCCTATGTCACTGAGGGGATATCCTTTTCTAAAAACCTTTCATGAAACTATAAACTTTGCTCAAAATGCCTTTTCTAAAACTTAGGGGAAACTCTCCACCTTTTTACTAAAAGGCATATGTATAGTCTTAAGTATTTTAGGTGTCTTTTATTAAAAGGAGTTTATCATTGCATACAATCAACCCTAATCATAAGCCTCAACCATATGAATACAACATAGTTATAACATGAATCATCAAAATATCATTCATCCATCTCATAACATCATCAAAGTATTCATTTATAACATTCACAACTCACCTAAGTTCACCCTTTTCATAACCATTTCTCAAACAATGTACTAATCTCTGTATAATTGTGGTAATTCTAATTGAATTTCATTTGGAAACCATTCTAATTAAGTCTGAAATATGCTTTCTCGCTTAAGCACCACTAAATTCTCGCTTAAGAGAGAATTCCAAGGACCATTTCCTCTGTTCTGATTTTGGCTCTTAGGCCTGGATTAATCTGCGCATAAGCCTAATTTTTGCTTAAGCCTGGATTCACCTGTGCTTAAGCATAAAAATCAGTAACCAAATTTCCTCTGCAGTCCGTGTCACTTAAGCACGAGTAACTCCTCGCTTAAGTGACACATGGTTGCAGAACCTCAAAAATGACGTGATTCATCTCCAACGGCTTCCAAATCAAACCCAAATCGAATCCCACTCACAAATACTCATTTCCATACCAAACAACATCGAAACCTAACTCACAAACATGCTTAAACACTCCCCAAACAAGCTTAATCTCATCAAAATCCCAAATTAAGGATAAAAGGGAAGAATAGGGGAAAAAGGGATTCAAGGCGCATACAAGGAACAAATGAGGACGAAGGGGAAGCACTCACACTGTGGGGTCTTGGATCTGAGCTCTGGGGCACTGAATCTCAGATCTCTGCTTCACTCCTCTCCTCTTCCTCTTCTTCCTTCTTCTCCTCCTTCTTTCTAACTTCCTTTTTTCTCTCACTTTCTCTCTCTAACTCTCCCTCCTCCTTTCTATTTAAGCCATGAGGGTGTGTGTGTTTGTGTGGGTCTTGGCCCACCTTAGGCCTTGGCTCCCCATCAGTGTCCTATTATCTTATTCCTATTATAAGGTAACTATTACTAATAATGCTTAAGGGTATCCTTAAACCATTAAATACAAAGGCTACTCCATAAAGATATCTCTTTATTATATATTTCTAAGGTCCGTAAATTGGGGCTGTTACGTTTCTCCCCACCTTAAAAGATTTTCATCCTCGAAAATCAAAACTCCACTATACCCTCATATCCCTATACATGTTTACTTTCAAGATCCTAATGGAATCTATCCTAAGGGTTTGGCAAACTAAGACCTCTCTCAAATTTAACAGTCAACCTCTTACTTCAATCTATGTTAGGAAAATCACATTCCTATAACTGTTATAGGTTCTTAGGGTTTTCTACTAAACTAATTTCAAACTAACCGTCCATTTTTAATTCTAATCTTTCCTAAGAACTCATTCCTTGAATCACTATAGGTTCCTTATGATCTAACACCACACTAGTTTGGGTTCTATCTTAAGAATCACCTACTACCTTCTCTTAGGCATCAGGCTTTCTATGTCTTATAATACTTATGGGCAACTACTTTTCTCCCTCCATTGACCCATCCTAGGTCTATATTCTCAGGTACTAGGTCAAAACATTCTAGTTCCATAACTATATATCTTAGCCATTAGAATCTCTAAACAGTACCACATTGCATCCTTAAAAAGGTCCTATGGTCTTTTCTCTTAAGCTTAAGCTATATCTAGGTTGGTGACTATTGGGTAGGCACTTACTATCATCACTCTACTCCATCACCGATCATACCTCTTAGGTACTCACTTTAGTTAAAAAGGTTTTTCCACTCCATTCTAGTTCTTTTGGTTTCTCCAAGCTTACCTTAACTATGGTTCTATAACTTAACCTCAACTATATAGGGTTTAGGTAACTTCCTCTTAACTTCACTCTAGTTGTTTCTACTCTTAATGCGTCCAAGGACTCCTCAAGTTTTTACACTAGAGCTAACCATAAGGATAGGCTTATTGTGTCTACTGGACATCCATCACAACTTCCTTCCTCTATTTTAGGTTTAACTCTTGAACATAACTTCTGGTAAAGGTGATCCTCTTAGCCTAGATGTTTACCTAAGAGATAGGTGTTACTAGGAAACTCTGTTACTATAGGCTTTTGCTCTATGCAACTTCTTAAGGTTCATATCTTCTAAGCGACTCTACCTTTTCCCATTCCAAACACTACGTAGGTTGGATATTCTATCTGTATCTCTACTATCCTTGTCTTAAGGTGTTGGTAGGGATTTCTAATATGTAGGGGTCATTATTTTCTTATGAGGTTTGACTATCTGAAACTAGGTTGCTACTTATTTTCCTTAGGTCACTATGTTCTACTTCGCATTCCCAGGTTAAAAGTGTAGTTAACTCTATGTCCTCTCCCTAACAAGCTCACCTAAAACTCAGAAAACTCACAAGGTAGATAAAACAACACAAACTATCTATCACATCAAAACATAACTTGATTGGTCTAGGAACAAACCACATCAAGTGTCATATCATTCCCATTTAAGGGCTATAACACCAATCACAAACATGAATTGCAAAACATAGAGAAACTTGCTACATATCCAAGGAAACACAGACACTGTATTCCTAGGATGAAAACAACCAAAGAAAACATACCACTCCAAAACATAAGGAAAACATAGGTTTGTTAGGAAACACATACCTAGGGTAGGTCCATCATCTTGGTTTGTCCTCCTAACACATAATGTAGAAGGCCAAACTGTGCCTAAGGGTGTTGGCTCATTTGACTCTTTCCTTTTCCCTTTGGGTCATTATTTTGAAACATGGTCTGGCATCTGACACTTGTAGCACACATCTTGTCCCTTCAAACAAACTCCCTTGTGGCTCTTACCACATTTGGGACATCCCTCAACTCTTGGGTTTCTCAAAGGTTGCACTCCCTTACCCTTACACTTATTTTTCTTTGGTCTCTTAGGTTGGTGGGATCCTGAACCCTCTCTTTCATCAGAAGTACACTTTCACTACGTACTCTGAACTTCCTCTTGTGGTCTCTCACTACCTATGATGTACTTTTCCAAAAATACTGCCTTGAAGTTCTCCCACTCCAAGGGTATTCCAGAAAAGGCCATCTTGTCCTTCACACCTCTCCACCAAAGCTCAGCCTCATCCTCTAACATGAATGAGGCATAAGCCACCCTCTGCTCCGATGAGCAAGGAACTCCCTCAAGGATCCTCTCTATCTCCCTCAACCATTGTCTTGCCTCTGCAGGACTATAGCCTCTAAAGGATGGTGGTTTCCTACTTAGTAATTCAACAAATCCCGAACTTTGGTTTCCTACAGTTGGCCTACTATGGGTACTCTCTGCTATCCCAAAGGTTTCCCATCTCAAGTTGGCTTGGTTTGGTGGGACTAATCCTAAGGGATTCCAGGATGATTGTCCTAGGCCTTGGTTTCTACCTGCCATAATTCCTACCTGCAGTGCACAAAGTATTAAGGTGATCAGTCTCAATATCCCATGTCAAAGCAAATAAGGACTTATATCATGGCAGACAACCAACACACTCAAACAAATCTGACTATACTGTCGAAACATACAATCTAATCCAACGATACTAACCACAGTCTGATTTTAATCGAACTGCTCTGATACCAAAATGTAACACCCTAGAGGATATTACCTTTGTCTCCTTATATTGCTGAATTATCAGAGATTAGCATATAAGAAAATCAAAGTTTACTACGCGGAAACTAAAACTTAAACTTATATATATTACATGAAGTAAATCTAGTACAAAGCTCTTGGCACTTATGTGCCGTACAAGACATAAGAAGGATACATAAAACATAAACTAAACTCCCACACATTGGGAATTATATAAAACAATACTAATAACATCTTCCTCCTGGAAAGCAGCTCCGTGCTTCGTGTTCCGTGTTCCTCTCACAAGGTGTCCACCTGCTAACCTGTAAAAGCATGGAAACTAAAGGGATGAGACATAATGTCTCAGTGAGTGCTCTGAGGACTCTAGGCTAACTCTCTATTCTACAGACCTTTTACTTAACCCTCATGGCTTCTCTTTTCTTTCCTTGATACTCATACTCATAACTATTACCTCATCACCTCTACGTTATTGTTTCTTAGGATCACCTTGACCTTTGCTGAGGCGCATAGAGTTCACAAGCCACTGGTGCACTAAGGCACCTCAACATCATTCTGTTACTCCTGACCACTCACTAGGGTCTCACTTTTCTATACATTGGATGGGAACAAGTGTAACCTTTCCTTTCTCTAACTTGACTAACTTGGGCTTACATCACCTCTCTTGTGAGGCATAACATTTGCATACCTTTCCGGGTAGCTTACTTTAACTTTCTATGGGTATAAACCCTCTCTTACCTCAAAGAGTAGAATCTAGCTACACACGTCCTGATCTAATGTCTAGACTTATCTTACATCACTCACCTAACAACTAGGCTCATGACTCCTGTCATGTTCTAACATAGAACATACATACATCAAGCACATCAACATATCATAGATTGTTTCTAAAATTATGTGGTTTGAATTATTCTTTCATTTAAGTTATATCTTGAGTTCCGTCATTACCTCAATTGGCTAAGCTCTTAGCCATCAAGAGGCGTCCCTCTTGCTACAACCTTTAATTAAACCCACCGGTCCAAGTGGGCGGACTGTCAACTCCATTATAAGGAAGAGTCTCCTCACTGACTTGTTCTTCTCTATGAAGAAGGTTGGTTTTCCCCCATGGGTGTCTGGGTGATGGTCCTTTCGCTCATCACTAGGGGGGCCTCTTAGCCCTTTAACCTGACTTATCCCCTTTATTGGGATCATAACTTTCCTTTGAAAACTCTTTCATAAAACCTTTTCATAAAGAATCCTTTTCATAACTTTTCTGAAACTCATCACTCCTTGGTGACATAGAGGATCCTTAGCCCTTTGCACACCGTTGTACGCCGAGCGTGCGGCTCTCGGACATGACTAGTACCGGGGAAGGTTCCACCCTATGTCACTGAGGGGATATCCTTTTCTAAAAACCTTTCATGAAACTATAAACTTTGCTCAAAATGCCTTTTCTGAAACTTAGGGGAAACTCTCCACCTTTTTACTAAGAGGCATAGGTATAGTCTTAAGTTTAGGTGTCTTTTATTAAAAGGAGTTTAGCGTTACATAGAATCAACCCTAATCATAAGCCTCAACCACATGAATACAACATAGTTATAGCATGAATCCTCAAAATATCATTCATCCATTAACATCATCAAAGTATTCATTTATAACATTCACAACTCACCTAAGTTCACCCTTTTCATAACCATTTCTCAAACAATGTACTAATCTCCGTATAATTGTGGTAATTCTAATTGAATTTAATTTGGAAACCATTCTAATTAAGTCTGCAATATGCTTTCTCGCTTAAGGGCCACTAAATTCTCGCTTAAGCGAGAATTCCAGGGACCATTTCCTTTATTCTGATTTTGGTGCTTAAGCCTGGATTAATCCCTGCTTAAGGCTAATTTTTGCTTAAGCCGGGATTCACCTGCACTTAAGCATAAAAATTAGTAACCAAATTTTGCTTAAGTGACACTGGGTTGCAGAACCTCGAAAATGACGCGCTTCATCTCCAATGGCTTCCGAATCAAACCCAATTCAAATCCCACTCACAAATACTCGTTTCCATACCAAACAACATCAAAACCCAACTCTCAAACATGCTTAAACACTCCCCAAACAAGCAAGGCACAGACAAGGAACAAAAGAGGGCGAAGGGGAAGCACTCACACTGTGGAGTCTTGGATTTGAGCTCCGGGGCACTGAGTCTTGAATCTCTGCTCCGCTCCTCTCCTCTTCCTCTTCTTCCTTCTTCTCCTCCTTTCTAACTTCATTCTTTCTCTCACTTTCTCTCTCTAGCTCTCCCTCATCCTTTCTATTTAAGTCGTGAGGGTGTATGTGTTTGTGTGGGTCTTGGCCCACCTTGGGCCTTGGCTCCCCATCAGGGCCCTGTTATCTTATTCCTATTATAAGGTAACTATTATTAATAATGTTTAAGGGTATCCTTAAACCATTTAATACAAAGGCTACTCCATAAAGATATCTCTTTATTATATATTTCTAAGGTCTGTAATTTGGGGCTGTTACATGCCTAGCAAAAGAAGTCCTGAGCAGCAGATGAAATTTAAGAGATAAATAATCATTATTACTGTGTCTACATGAATTTCTAGATATTGTAGTCATAAATATATTTGACTTTTATAATTATTAAATATTGTTAAATGTAAATGTAGTGAAAATATTAAATATAAAAATTAAGTATAAGTATTAATTATGTAATATTTACTATTTTAAAAATTTAATATTTATAATATATATAATAATCATATAATTCATATCTTATAAGTAAAAATGACTGGTCAATAACAATAAGTACTATATTTATTAAATTTAATATAAATTTGAAAATGTCAATGTGGAAATATGTATTATAAAAAAAACAAATAAGGATTTTTTAATATATAAAAATTGAAAATACTTATTTAATGTTTTTTCAAGTCAATCCGCACACTCACAATTGTCTATATAAAGTTTGCCTAAACTCATCAAGTGGTATAACACACATCAGTGGATCTGAGGCGTTGCAGCAGTTGGTGTTTGTCATTTCACATTTTGGTTCAAAATTTAAACCTAGTTTTTCTTTTTTTTTTTTTTGCTTTACAATGAATGGGGATAAATTTGATAACTCAATATCCTCTAAAACCCAAATACTTACCCTCCTTTTCGTCCATCCCCCTTGTGCAGCAACACGTACCTTACACTTATTCAAATCTGCACTCACCTTTCTGCATATAATGCTGCCTATCAAGCTCCAATTGAACCTCGTAGCATTCCTGGTATATGTTTCAAAAGCCTATCCAATGTTTCTTTTGTTTTCAGTTTTAAGATAGTTTTACTTTCCATTACTATATTGCTTTGGATGGGAAATAGATGTGTGAGGTTTGGTTATGCTTATAGCTACGGATTAATTTTTTTTTTTTTGTTTGTTTCAATTTGATTCTGCATTTCCAAATTACATGAATATTTTTTTAATTCAGTTTATTTGTGTTTTTGGTAAATTAATATCAAAAGGGTTCATTTTTAATTATTGAAATTTAAGACATAAATAATCATTATTATTGTGTCTACATGACTTTCTAGATATTGTACTCATAAATATATTTGACTTTTATAAGTATTAAATATTGTTAAATATAAATGTAGTCAAAATATTAAATATAAAAATTAAGTATAAGTATTAATTTTGTAACATTTACTATTTTTATAATTTAATATTTATAATATATATAATAATCAATATAATTCATATCTTATAAGTAAAAATGACTGGTGAATAACAATAAGTACTATATTTATTAAATGTAATATAAATTTGAAAATGTCTATGTGGAAATATGTATTATAGAAAAAAAACAAATATCGATTTTTTAATATATAAAAATTGAAAATACTTATTTAATGTTTTTTCAAGTCAATCCGCACACTCACAATTGTCTATATAAAGTTTGCCTAAATTCACCAAGTGGTATAACACGCATCAGTGGATCTGAGGCCTTGCAGCAGTTGGTGTTTGTCATTTCACATTTCGGCTCAAATTTGAAACCTTGTTTTTTTGTTTTTTTGTTTTTTTCTTTACAATGAAGGGGGATAAATTTGATAACTCAATATCCTCTAAAACCCAAATCCTTACCCTCCTTTCCGTCCATCCTCCTTGTGCATCAACACATACCTTACTCTTATTCAAATTTGCACTCACCTTTCTACATATAATGCTGCCTATCAAGCTCCAATTGAACCCTGTAGCATTCCTGGTATGTGTTTCAAAAGCCTATCAATTGTTTCTTTTGTTTTCAGTTTTAACATAGTTTTACTTTCCATTATTGTACTGCTTTGGATGGGAAATAGATGTGTGAGGTTTGGTTATGCTTATAGCTATGGATTAATTTTTTTTGTTTGTTTCAATTTGATTCTGCATTTCCTCATTAAATGAATATTGTTTTAATTCAGTTTATTTGTGTTTTCTATAAATTAATATCAAAAGGGTTCATTTTTAATTATTGAAATTTAAGAGATAAATAATCATTATTATTGTGTCTACATGAATTTCTAGATATTGTACTCATAAATATCTTTGACTTTTATAATTATTAAATATTGTTAAATATAAGTGTAGTCAAAATATTAAATATAAAAATTAAGTATAAGTATTAATTTTGTAATATTTACTATTTTAAAATTTTAATATTTATAGTATATTTAATAATCAATATAATTCATATCTTATAAGTAAAAAAGAGTAGTCAATAACAATAACTACTATATTTATTAAATGTAATATAAATTTGAAAATGTCGATGTGGAAATATGTATTATAAAAAAACAAATAAGGATTTTTTGTTATATAAAAATTGAAAATACTTATTTAATGTTTTTTCAAGTCAATCCGCAGACTCACAATTGTCTATATAAAGTTTGCCTAAACTCACCAAGTGGTATAACACGCATCAGTGGATCTGAGGCCTTGCAGCAGTTGGTGTTTGTCATTTCTCATTTCAATTCAAATTTTAAACCCTGTTTTTTTTTTTTTTTTTTTGCTTTACAATGAAGGGGGATAAATTTGATAACTCAATATCCTCTAAAACCCAAATCCTTACACTCCTTTTTGTCCATCCCCCTTTTGTAGTAACACATACCTTACACTTATTCAAATCTGCACTCACCTTTCTGCATATAATGCTGCCTATCAAGCTCCAATTGCACCCCGTAGCATTCCTGGTATGTGTTTCGAAAGCCTATCCTTTGTTTCTTTTGTTTTCAGCTTTAACATAGTTTTAATTTCCATTATTGTACTACTTTGGATGGGAAATAGATGCGTGAGGTTTGGTTATGCTTATAGTTATGGATTAATTTTTTTTGTTTGTTTCAATATGAATCCGCATTTCCTAATTACATGAATATTGTTTTAATTCATTTTATTTGTGTTTTTGGAAAATTAATATCAAAAGGATTCATTTTTAATTATTGAAATTTAAGAGATAAATAATCATTATTATTGTGTCTCCATGAATTTCTAGATATTGTATTCATAAATATATTTGACTTTTATAATTATTAAATATTGTTAAATATAAATGTAGTCAAAATATTAAATATAAAAATTAAGTATAAGTATTAATTTTGTAATATTTACTATTTTTAAAATTTAATATTTATGATGTATATAATAATCAATATAATTCATATCTTATAAGTAAAAATGACTGGTCAATAACAATAAATACTATATTTATTAAATGTAATATAAATTTGAAAATGTCGGTGTGGAAATATATATTACAAAAAAAACAAATAAGGATTTTTTAATATATAAAAATTGAAAATACTTATTTAATGTTTTTTCAACTGAATCCGCACACTCTCAATTGTCTATATAAAGTTTGCCAAAACTCATCAAGTGGTATAACACACATCAATGGATCCGAGGCCTTGCAGCAGTTGGTGTTTGTCATTTCACATTTCGGTTCAAATTTTAAACCTTCGGTTTTTTTGTTTTATTCTTTACAATGAAGGGGGTGAATATGATAACTCAAAATTCTCTAAAACACCAAATCAGTACCCTTCTTTCTGTTCATCCCCCTTGTGCAGCAACACATACCTTACACTTGTTCAAATCTGCACTCACCTTTCTGCATATAATTCTGCCTATCAAGCTCAAATTGAACCCCGTAGCATTCCTGGTATGTGTTTCAAAAGCCTATCCATTATTTCTTCTGTTTTCAATTTTAACATAGTTTTAATTTCCATTACTGTACTGCTTTGGATGGGAAATAGATGTGTGAGGTTTGGTTATGCTTATAGCTATGGATTAACTTTTTTTTGTTTGTTTCAATTTGATTCTGCATTTCCTAATTACATGAATATTTTTTTAATTCAGTTTATTTGTGTTTTTGGTAAATTAATATCAAAAGGGTTCTTTTTTAATTATTGAAATTTAAGAGATAAATAATCCTTGTTATTGTGTCTACATGAATTTCTAGATATTGTACTTATAAATATAATTGACTTTTATAATATTGTTAAATACAAATGTAGTCAACATATTAAATATAAAAATTAAGTATAAGTATTAATTTTGTAACATTTACTATTTTTAAAATTTAATATTTATAATATATATATATATATAATAATCAATATAATTCATATCTTATAAGTAAAAATGACTTGTCAATAACAATAACTACAATATTTATTAAATGTAATATACATTTGAAAATGTCTATGTGGAAATATGTATTATAAAAAAAACAAATAAGGATTTTTTAATATACAAAAATTGAAAATACTTATTTAATGTTTTTTCAAGTCAATCCGCACACTCACAATTGTCTACATAAAGTTTGCCTAAACTCATCAAGTGGTATAACACGCATTAGTGGATCTGAGGCCTTGCAGAAGTTGGTGTTTGTCATTTCACATTTCGGTTCAAATTTTAAACCTTGTTTTTTTTTTTTTTTTGCTTTACAATGAAGGGGGATAAATTTGATTACTCAATATCCCCTAAAACCCAAATCCTTACCCTCATTTCCGTCCATCCCCCTTGTGCAGCAACGCATACCTTACACTTATTGAAATCTGCACTCACCTTTCTGCATATAATGTTGCCTATCAAGTTCCAAATGAACCCCGTAGCATTTCTGGTATGTGTTTTAAAAGCCTATCCATTGTTTCTTTTGTTTTCAGTTTTAATTTCCATTACTGTACTTCTTTGGATGGAAAATAGATGTTTGAGGTTTGGTTATGCTTATAGCTATGGATTAATTTTTTTTGTTTGTTTCAATTTGATTCTGCATTTCCTAATTACATGAATATTGTTTTAATTCAGTTTATTTGTGCTTTTGGTAAATTAATATCAAATGGGTTCATTTTTAGTTATTGAAATTTAAGAGATAAATAATCATTATTATTGTGTCTACATGAATTTCAAGATATTGTACTCATAAATATATTTGACTTTTATAATTATTAAATATTGTTAAATATAAATATAGTAAAAATATTAAATATAAAAATTAAGTATAAGTATTAATTTTTTTACATTTACTATTTTTAAAATTTAATATTTATAAGATATATAATAATCAAT
Organism: Pueraria montana var. lobata; assembly: GCA_026413185.1. Classification (NCBI taxonomy): domain Eukaryota; kingdom Viridiplantae; phylum Streptophyta; class Magnoliopsida; order Fabales; family Fabaceae; genus Pueraria; species Pueraria montana. The sequence continues at coordinate 5,788,860 of CM048655.1, forward strand.
ATAATTCATATCTTATAAGTAAAAATGACTGGTCAATAACAATAACTACTATATTTATTAAATTTAATATAAATTTGAAAATGTCTATGCGGAAATATGTATTATAAAAAAAAACAAATAAGAATTTTTTAATATATAAAAATTGAAAATACTTATTTAATGTTTTTTCAAGTCAATCCGCACACTCACAATTGTCTATATAAAGTTTGCCTAAACTCATCAAGTGGTATAACATGCATCAGTGGATCTGAGGCGTTGCAGCAGTTGGTGTTTGTCATTTCACATTTCGATTCAAATTTTAAACCTTGTTTTTTTGTTTTGTTTTTTTTTTTTTTTGCTTTACAATGAAGGGGGATAAATTGGATAACTCAATATCGTCTAAAACCCAAATCCTTACCATCCTTTCCGTCCATCCCCCTTGTGCAGCAACACATACCTTACACTTATTCAAATCTGCACTCACCTTTCTGCATATAATGCTGCCTATCAAGCTCCAATTGAACCCCGTAGCATTCCTGGTATGTGTTTCAAAAGCCTATCCATTGTTTCTTTTGTTTTCAGTTTTAACATAGTTTTAATTTCCGTTACTGTACTGCTTTGGATGGGAAATAGATGTGTGAGGTTTGGTTATGCTTATAGCTATGGATTAATTTTTTTTGTTTGTTTCAATTTGATTCTGTATTTCTTAATTACATGAATATTGTTTTAATTCAGTTTATTTGTGCTTTTGATAAATTAATATCAAAAGGGTTCATTTTTAATTATTGAAATTTAAGAGATAAATAATCATTATTATTGTGTTTGCATGAAATTCTAGATATTGTACTCATAAATATATTTGACTTTTATAATTATTAAATGTTGTTAAATATAAATGTAGTCAAAATATTAAATATAAAAATTAAGTATAAGTATTAATTTTGTATTATTTACTATTTTAAAAATTTAATATTTATAATATATGTAATAATCAATATAATTCATATCTTATAAGTAAAAATGACCGGTCAATAACAATAACTACTATATTTATTAAATGTAATATAAATTTGAAAATGTCTATGTGGAAATATGTATTATAAAAAAACAAAGAAGGATCTTTTAATATATAAAAATTGAAAATACTTATTTAATGTTTTCTTAAGTCAATCCGCACACTCACAATTGTCTATATAAAGTTTGCCTAAACTCATCAAGTGGTATAACACACATTAGTGGATCTGAGGCCTTGCAGCAGTTGGTGTTTGTCATTTCACATTTTGGTTCAAATTTTAAACCTTGGTTTTTTTTTTTTTTTGCTTTACAATGAATGGGGATAAATTTGATAACTAAAAACCCTTTAAAACCCAAATCCTTACCCTCCTTTCCATCCATCCCCCTTGCGTAGCAACACATACCTTACACTTGTTCAAATTTGCACTCACCGTTCTGCATATAATGCTGCCTATCAAGCTCCAAATGAACCCCGTAGCATTCCTGGTATATGTTTAAAAGGCATACCCTTTATTTCTTTTGATTTCATTTTTAACCTAGTTTTAATTTCCATTATTGTACTACTTTGGATGGGAAAATGATGTGTGAGGTTTGGTTATGCTTATGGATATGGATTAATTTTTTTGTTTGTGTCAATTTGATTATGCATTTCTTAATTTCATTAATATTGTTTTAATTCGGTTTATTTGTTTTTTTTGGTAAATTAATATCAAAAGGGTTCATTTTTAATTATAGAATTTAAGAGATAAATAATCATTATTATTGTTTCTACATGAATTTCTATATATTGTACTCCTAAATATATTTGACTGTTATAATTATTAAATATTGTTCAACATAAATGTAGTCATAATATTAAATATAAAAAATAAGTATAGGTATTAATTTTCTAATATTTACTATTTTTAAAATTTAATATTTGCAATATATTTCATAAATAATATAATTCATATATTAGATGTAAAATTGACCGGTCAATAACAATAAGTACTATGTTTATCAAATGTAATGTACATTTGAATTGTCTATGTGGAAATATGTATATAAAAAAATTAATAAGGATATTTTACTATATAAAAAATTGAAAATAGTAACTTAATATTTTTTTCCAAGTCAATCCACATACTCACAATTGTCTATATTAAGTTTGCCTAAACTCATACAGTGGTATAACACGCATCAGTGGATTCGAGGCCTTGCAGCAATTGGTATTTGTCTTTTCAAATTTCGGTTCAAATCCTTTTGTTTTTTGCTTTACAATGAAGAGGGATGAATTTGATAACTTAAAATCATCTAAAACCCCAAATCCTTATCCTCTTTTCCGTCCATCCTCCTTGCGCAGCAACAAGACCTAACACTTGTTCAAATCTGCACTCACCTTTCTACATATAGTATCAAGCTCTAATTGAATCCCGTAGCATTCCTGGTATGTGTTTCAAAAGCCTACCATTTATATCTTTTGTTTAATTTTTAACATAGTTTTTATTTCCATTACTAAACTGCTTTGGATGGGAAATTGATATGTGAGGTTTGGTTATGCTTATGGATATGGATTAATTTTTTTTTTTTGTTTCCATTTGATTATGCATTTCTTAATTACATGAATATTGTTTTAATTAAGTTTATTTGTATTTTTGGTAAATTAATATCAAAAGGGTTCATTTTTAATTATAGAAATTAAGAGATAAATAATCATTATTATTGTATCTACATGAAATTCTAATTATTGTACTCATAAATATATTTGACTATTATAATTAGTAAATATTGTTAAATATAAATATATTGTTAAATATTGTAGAAATTCATGTAGATACACTATATTTATATTTCACAATATTTAATAATTATAACAGTCAAATATATTTATGAGTACAATATATAGGAATTCATGTAGATACAATAATAATGATTATTTATCTCTTAATTTCTATAATTAAGAATGAACCATTTTTTATATTAATTTACCAAAAACACAAACAAACTGAATTAAAAAAATATTCGTGTAATTAAGAAATGTATAATCAAATTGAAACAAACAAAAATATTAATCCCTAGCCATAAGCATAACCAAACCTCAAACATCAATTTTCCATCTAGAATAGTACAGTAATTGAAATAAAAACTATGTTAAAAATAAAAAAAGAAACAAAGGGTAGGCTTTTGAAACACTTACCAGAAATGCTACGGGGTTTAGTTGGAGCTTGATGTGCAGCGTTATATGCATAAAGGTGAGTGTAATTTTGAACAAGTGTAAGGTATGTGTTGCTGCACAAGGGGGATGGACGGAAAGGACGGTAAGAATTTGGGGTTTTGGAGGATTTTGAGTTATCAAATTCATCTCCCTTCATTGTAAACCAAAAAACAAAACAAAAAACAAAAGGTTTAAAATTTGAACAAAAATCTGAAATGACAAACACCAATTGCAACAAGGCCTCAAATCTACTGATGTATGTTATACCACTGGATGGGTTTAGGCAGACTTTATAAAGACAATTGTGAGCGTGTCGATTGACTTGAAAAAATATTGAGATAGTATTTTCAATTTTTTATATATTAAAAATTGTTATTTTTTTTATAATACATATTTCCTCATAGACATATTCAAATGTATATTCCATTTAATAAACATCGTACTTATTGTTATTGACCCATCATTTTTACTTATAATATATGAATTATATTATTTATTATATCTATTATAAATATTAAATTTTAAAAATAATAAATTTTTCGAAATTAATACCTATACTTAATTTTTATATTTAATATTTTGGCTACATTTATGTTTAACAATATTTAATAATTATAATAGTCAGATATATTTATGAGTACAATATATAAAAATTCATGTAGATACAATAATAATGATTATTTATCTCTTAATTTCTACAATTAAAAATGAACCCTTTTGATTTTAATTTACTAAAAACAAAAATAACCTTAATTAAAACAATATTAATGTAATTAAGAAATGCATAATCAAATTGAAACAAACAAAAAAAAATTAATCCATAGCCATAAGCATAACCAAACCTCACACATCAATTTCCCATCCAAAGCAGTATAATAATGGAAATTAAAACTAGGTTAAAAATGAAAACAAAAGAATTTGTATTGAGTTTTAATTTGTATAAGTGTGGTGATTTGTTCAAGTGAATGCTATCTTAACCATGAGTTGATTGGATGATTGTTCTTCCAACATTGTGAATGTCACATTATTAATTTTTTCCGTTATGGTTTGTTGATAAGATCGAAAGGATGTGGCCTTCGACATATTTAATAATGGTTTGTTTGCTAAGACTGAAAAGATGTGACCTTTGACATTGAATATTAAATTATATAAGTTTTGCTATATATTATTTTGTTGTGATCTGAGTGCTAGGGACGACAATGCATGTTGGTTTTGTTTGCGCATGAATAGAATGGTTGAGGTTGAAGTGCTCAAGGCACTGAGATATTTGTAAGTGGATGTATCCACTTTAAGCAGTCATGATGCTCATGACGCTAAGAGGTCAGAAGGGAAGAAACTCTTCTCCTCTTTTTGTAGAGGAATTATTTGTAAGTGAATATATCCACTTTAGAAGTTAGTTATGTAGCATAACTAACTTTAGAAATGAGTTATTTGTCATAATTAACTTTCAAAGTTAGCTATTTGTCATAATGAACTCTAGAAGTTAATTATTTGTCATAATCAACTTTAGAAGTTAGTTATGTTGCATAACTAACTTCTGTCCATGTGGTATAACTACCTTCTGCCTATAAAGTTAGTTATGCTACATATGCCAAAATTAATTATGGCACATAACTAATTTCTGAAGTTAGTTATATCACATGAGCAGAAGTTAGTTATTTGTCATAATTAATTTTCAAACTTAGTTATTTGTCATAATGAACTTTAGAAGTTCATTATTTGTCGTAATTAACTTTAGAAGTTAGTTATGTTGCATAACTAACTTCTATCCATTAGGCATAACTACCTTTTGCCCATAATGTTAGTTATGCTACATGTGCAATAATTAATTATGGCACATAACTAATTTCTAAAGTTAGTTATGCCACAAGGGCAGAAGTTAGTTGTTTGTCATAATTAACCTTAGTGGTTAGTTATGTAGCATAACTAACTTTAGAAAATAGTTATTTGTCATAATTAACTTTCAAAGTTAGCTATTTGTCATAAGGAACTTTAGAAGTTAGTTATTTGTCATAATTAACTTTAGATGTTAGTTATGTAGCATAACTAACTTCTATCCATGTGGCATAACTACCTTTAGCCCCTTAAGTTAGTTATGCTACCTGTGCAAAAATTATAGAAAGTAACAGTAAGGTGTTTATTCAACTCAAGTTCTCAAGTACAATATGTTTGAATATTTATAGCTATTGAGCCAACAGAAAGAAATAAAATCTAACTAACAAAGCAGAACAACAATTAATGAAGATTTGAAAACAAGTGCTGAAATTAAGGAACAACAATATGATAAGATCATAAGTGCTGACATTAAGGAACAATAATATGATAATATCATAACAGCAAATAGCAACATGATAGGATTCTATCACGTGGGCAGTGCAGCAATACAACCCCGCAAGATGGAGGAGGACCCAACGACGCCAATCTTGGAAGCGAGAAACTCATGTCTTGGGCGAGAAAGTGTCTTGTTAATTGGTCAGCAAGTTGGTGGCTTGAAGGGACGTGAGATACTTTGAGTTCCTCTTTAGCAACAAGATCAAGAACAAAATGATAGTCAATAGCCAAGTGCTTCATTTTTTAGTGAAAGACCAGATTTGCACATAGATATGCACCAATATTGTCTGAGAAAATAGTGGTGGCTGAGATAGTTGGATTGCAACTTCCATTAAGAGTTGCAACAACCATAAAAGCTCAGTTGTTGTAGATCCAATAGTGCGATACTTGACCTCAGTTGAAGACCGTGCAACTGTGGACTGCTTTTTGCAAGACCATGATATAGCATTGGGACCAAGGAGTTGCTTCATGTGAGGAGCCCAGAGCAAGGAGTTGCTAGCATGGAAGAAGAAGTTTATAGTTTTGTACTTCCCAATATATGGGAATTTAGTTTATGTTTTAAGTATCATGTTTAAGTTTTGTATGGCACATAAGTGCCAAGAGCTTTTTATAAGATTTGTTTATGTAATATTAGTTTAGTTTCCGTGTAGTAAACTCTGATATTCTTATATGCTAAGTTTTTATAATTTAGTAATATAAGGAGACAAAGGTAATATCCTCTAGGGTGTTACAAGGGTGCCTAGAGCTACAAGGGAATATCACTCATTTTATTTTTGTAGCTATTTTTGAAATCAACTAAGAGGTATGGGAGGATTTTTCCCTCTTTCTCTATGCCTTTATATGTTTGAAGGAGAGTAATCTCCATTTCTATGTTGTTTAGTACTTGGAATGTGATTTTGAACTTGTAAAATGTTGTATTTTTGCTTGCTAAATTTCGTTCAACCCCTATGCTTAAAAATAGTAGAGTTTTTCATTTTTAAGACCTAAAAATGGGATTTTTATCAAGGGGGAGTTAGGGTTTCTCTAAAGGTTGTAACATACCAGATGGTTTCTAATGTTCAATCTTTACTTTTTGACATGTTAAACATCTAGCTACATATTCTGCTACATCTTTCTTCATCCTAGGCCACCAAAACATCTCCTTTAAATCCTTATACATTTCTGTAGCTCTAGGATGAATACTAAATTTACTTTTGTGTCCTTCCTCCAAAATTAATTCCTTTAATTCTTGAGTGTTAGGTACACAAATTCTATTTTTAAACCTAGTAATTCCATCCATTCCTAAATTAAATTCTTTTACTTTATCTGTTCCTATTAATCCTTTCTTTTCTTGAATAAACTCATCTACATCTTGTTTCTTCCTAATTTCTTCCAAAATTTATTAGTGATAGTAATCATTCCTAATTGAATTTTATCCTTTTTCCTAACTGTACATAAATTCAAATCTCTAAATTGTTCTATTAATTCTAATTCTTTAATCATCATAGTTGATATATGTACAATTTTCCTACTTAAAGCATCTGCTACTACATTAGCCTTCCCTGGATGATACATTAACTGAAAATCATAATCTTTAATAAACTCCATCCATCTTCTTTGTCTCATATTCAATTCTTTTTTATCAAACAAATATTTTAAACTCTTGTGATCGCTATATACATCAAATCTAGAACCATATAAATAATGTCTCCAAATCTTCAAAGCAAAAACTGTAGCAGCTAACTCCAAATCATGTGTAGGATAATTCCTTTCATGTGGTCTCAACTGTCTAGATGCATAAGCTACCACTTTCCTGTCCTACATCAACACACATCCTAACCCTTGATATGAAGCATCACAGTATACCTCATAGGGTTCATTTAGGTTAGGTAAAATTAAAACTAGTAAGGTAGTCAATTTATATTTCAATTCTTGAAAACTTTCCTCACAACTCTCACTCCAAATAAAAAGGTTGATTTTTCCTAGTTAATTATGTTAAAAGTCCAGCTATCTTAGAAAAACCTTCAATAAACTTTCTATAATATCCATCTAATCCTAAGAAACTCCTAATCTCAGTTACTATTTTAGGCCTTTCCCATTCTAAAACTGCTTCTACCTTAGAAGGATCCACACTTATTCCATCTTTAGAAATTACATGTCCTAAAAATTTTACTTCCTCCAACCAAAATTCACATTTAGACAATTTGGCATATAACTTTCTATCTTTCAGAGTTTGTAATGTTATTCTAAGATGATTTTCATGTTCTTCTTTATTCTTAGAATATATTAATATATCATCTATAAATACTACTACAAAATTATCTAATATGGTCTAAACACCCTATTCATATGATCCATAAATACTGCTGGAGCATTAGTCACTCCAAATGGCATCACTTGATATTCATAATGCCATACCTAGTCCTAAAAACAGTCTTGGGTATATCCTCATTTTTTTTTTCCTGATAATTCTTCCAATTGTTTATTTAACTCAGGTAATTCCAATGGTGACATTCTATATGGTTACATAGAAATTGGTCTAGTACCAGGCATCAAGTCTATACTAAATTCTATTTCTCTTTCAAGAGGTAAGCCAGGAACATCATCCGGAAACACCTCAGGATACTCACTTACAACTGGCACAAAGTCTATTTTCATTTTATCTTCCCTAGTTCTAAAAGATGATAACATGTATTTTTGAATTTCACTTTTAAATGATATTTCTTTAGGTTTGACAGGCTTAAGTCTAGAAACATCAGGTTCAGGAAAAATCAGAGTTTTAGAGGCACAATCTATTAGGATATAGTTGGCTGCTAACTAATCCATTCCTAATATCACATTAAGGTCAATTAAAGGCAACCAAATCAAGTTCACAACAATTGTTCTATTTCTTATGGTTATAACACAATTCAAACATATTTTAGAGGTTAGGATTGGTTTAGAAGTAGGCATAGAAACAAGCAAAGTATAGGGTATTTTAAACATGATTAACATCCACAACTTACAGCTATACTTTAGAACCATAATTCTAACAAATCACTATTAGAAAGACTTTCAAAATACCTCAAATTACTCCAATTCACTACTACCAATTTAATTGTTACTTGGGCTCAATTTCCAACATCAAAACACACACCCTTAGGCCTTCCAATCACTTACTCTTTCAACTTTTTTAAAAAAAAAATTCTTAGGACAACTACTACTAACTTAGCATTTGGGTCCTATTCTACTCTCTTAATCAAGGTTTAACCATCAAGAATCCTCATATATACCTACCAAGTAAGACCTATGACATGGATCCTTGATAACCTCAATTATACAAGCCTTAAATCACCACTTACACCATGGAAATGTAATTAAACATATTAAACCCGCAGGCTATTTTACTCCACCAGAAAAATGCACTATTTTGGTTCTAAATGATGTCTAAAACACAAAATTTCAAGTCCTAATAGTTTAGATATGAATCCTGCGACAAATATAAACCACGATACACTGTTTCAACCTTCAAAACATGTGAAAATATCCTTTAGAACAATAAGGCAATAACCATACTCTCAACATCTTATCATATTCCAAGCATCAAGGTACCTTTAAAACTTTGTTTTCTTTCCTTTGTCAAACTCATCCTTATCCTATAAACTCAAATATTTGAACCCTTATTCTCAACCTTGATCTACGAACTCAGATCTTTAGATTTCCTTCCTCAACTAACTCAAGGGTATAACTCGTAAATTCACAATATAAGGAACATGTAAAATAACACAACTTAAAAAATTAGTATTTGGAGGGAAAGTCATCTCAACTGAGTCCTGAGTGTGCACCCTCACAACTCTATCAAGATTTCCTTTATTCCTTTCTGCCATCTCTACCTGTCTTAGAGTCTCAAATCTAGTTACTACCCTTTTTCCCATAATATTCTTAACAAATTAACACAGCAGAACACATAATAGACCAATTACTCACAAGTCCTAGAGATGTATAACCAGAGCTCTGATACCACTAATGTAATCCCCCTTCTTCACAAATGTAACCCCTTTTAGATTTTATATTTAATTTAACTATTTAATTTACATTATACATAAAAGTTCTAATTCATTCTATGAAGTCAAAATATTTTCAATATCTTATCACTAAAATTTATAGAACACTACTACAAAATGATAATTCTTTATAATTTTCTGTCCAAATTTTCCCATCCTATAGCTCTGGTAATATCAGCATCTTTTTCTTCTAACTATTCTTCATTCACCTACAATTTAAACTTCCCTAGAATCTAGGGACAAATATTACCGGATCAGACATTTAATTTCTCATACAATTAAAAACAATTTCAAATAGATACATTTCATACATTACTTAATAATTCACATAAAATAAATGCAGTATGATTTATGCAAATGCAGTTTTGACTCAAAATTGTTTTTGACCCTGCTCTTGGAGACTTCCCCTTATGAGTGTTTAGTAAAGATAGGCCTAACATTATGCACTGCAATTCAGCTCAGTCCCTACTAAACGCGAATAAGCTAAACAGAATTAGGAGATTATAATACCCAAGAAGGCCACCACGACTGCATCTCAGTCCAGATTCCGGCCACTTGTGGGATTGTCAATATCCTTCACCCCACAGGCTATATAATCATATACTATACAGTCCTATTTAATAGATTCTACTCGCCCCAAAAATAATTTCTCATGACTACCGTAGTCCCGGTGTCAACAACATCATTTCTCATGACTACCGCAGTCCTGGTGTCAACAACATCATTTATCTTTTAAAATTCATGGCTACCGCAATCCCAGTTAGCCAACAACAATCATGCTTCATTTGAAATATTTGTAAATCCCCCAAAAAGACTCATGTATGATAATGATCATAAATAAATAAATAATATTAAATAATCACATAAAGAAATATAAAATTCAACACTTATCATTATAACATTAACATTCTACTAAAATACAAATTAGGTCCTTCTACGTAAAATGTCTAAACTACCCTTATTCTTTTCTAAAATTCCAATTATGTCCTCAAAATGTGAAATTACCAAATTACCCTTACATTTTTCTAAAATTTCCAATTTTACCCTTGATCTTTTTGTAAAATTCCCATTTTACCCCTAAACTTTCTAGAACCTATAAAATTACCATTTTACCCCTTAATATTTTTATAATTTACTAATTTGCCCTTAAAGTTTTTATAAAATTCCTAATGTGTCCCTACATGTGAAATGACTATTTTGCCCTTGGTCTTTGAATAAATTTTCACATGGTACCCTTTTAGTCTAGCCATGACCGTGAATGGTCTTCACCAAATTTTCAACAATTTCTCAAAACAATCAAGCATTTTCAACCAAGAACAAACAAATCAAAGTTCAATCAATCACAACATATCATAAAATCAACCAAACATTTCATCAAACACCTATTTCACACTTATAACATCAAATTTATAAAAACTCTAAATTAAATTCATATTTCATGGTTCTTAATTAAGTTTCAAATTTGAACCTCAGGACATGTTTTTCCTACTTCCAAGTTGTCTAGATTGAAATTAAATGCCAAGATCCTTACCTTGAATCCTTAGTTTGATGAAGAAACCCTTGAATCCCTTTTTCTCCCTTTCTCACTTGTCTTCTTGAAATTTTAAAGCTTTTCTCCCAAATTTCTTCTTTTTGACCGAATATCTACTAGAATTTGTGAGGTTTGGATTGGTTTCTCTCTTAATTTTGGAAGAAAGGATGAAGATTTTATGAACGGGCAGCTGCACAACTCACGGTTTTGGAAGCTTGGAGAACTAGGTTTTGATTTCTTATATTTTTATAAATTTTTCTCCCACCCAATTTATTTATAGGCATGGCCAGCTGCTGCCTTGGTCCAAGGGCAGCCAATTTGGCCAAGCTTTTCAGCCCACTTGGACGGCTACAACAAGTTGCTAAGGTGACTTGCCAATTGCTTTGGTCAAATAGTCAAAAGTGTAGTTAATTATAGATTATTCTAGAATGTCTTAGGGCTTTTTAATTATCTTACAAACTAATTAGAATTTTAAGAAACTAACATCACCATTAAATTCCTCACTATCAAAAACCTTGGGGTAATGTCTTAATTATCTCTTAATCAAAGTCTAATTAGCTTAATTTAATTACATTATAAATATTGAGTTGTTAAGTTTTGATTGGCTAATACTTTTATTTTTATTTTTCTTTGTTGAACAATGTTAATAATTATTCTAAACATGTTACAATTAATAGGAAATTCCATAGGTGTCATATAAATTTTATCTTAATTTTCTACCTTAGAATTATCGTGATAATTTCTCAGAGTTCTAACTTTCAGAAAATTCTAATAATTCAAAATTAGCATTTTAATTTCTCAACTGTATATATTTTAACTCTACATTCAATTATCTATTTGTTAGATTACAGTTTACTCCAAAATGTTACACTGGAAAAATTTATCCTGGACAACTGTCTGACATAATTGTCCCGTCAACAAGCAATTCAAACAAAAACAAACATATCAAAAGATTCAGAAAAATTTTCTGAATAGAACTGTATTAATTTTTATTATGAAAATATGTATAGAAAGTTGTCTATAAAATACAGTACATAATTTCTCATAATATTTATAGAAAAATATTTACAAACAGTAAAATAAAAATGAGGGTGTTACAATGGAGATTAAATATGATGAAGAGGATTTGGGGTTAATTTTATTGTGCTTGCTACATTCGTCATATGCGATGTTTAGAGATACAATTTTATACAGTCGTGATACGTTAACCCTAGATTAGGTCTTTGATGCTTTATTTTCTAAGGAAAAAATGAAACAGCTTGTGAATGGATCTGAGGCTCAGGGAGAGGGCTTGTTTGCTCGTGGTAGACCACAAAAAAGAGGTTCTAGTAATGAGCATAGGGCTAGATCAAAGTCTAGGAATGCTGAGAAGACTTGCAATTACCATAAGCAAAAGGGCCACATTAAGACTGATTGTTACAAGCTGCAAAATAAGAAAAAGAGAATGCCGAGCAAGCAGGGAAAACCACTAGAGAAATCTGGTGAAGCTAGTATTGTGGAGACAGACCACAGTAATGGAGAGCTATTGGTTGCTTCTAATGGTGACTCAAGAGCCAGTGAGGAATGGATTCTAGACTCTAGTTGTACGTTTCATATGACTCCTAATTGGGATTGGTTCTCAACATATGAATCAGTGCCCAAAGGTACTGGTGTAATAGGAAATAATGCATCATGCAAGATAGCTGGTACTGGGACAGTCCAAATTAAGATGTTTGATGGAGTTATTCGTACACTTGGTGATGTTAGGCATGTTCCTGATTTGAAGAGGAATCTTATATCTTTGTGTACTCTTGATTTAAAAGGGTACAAGTACACTGGTGAAGTTGGAGACATGAAGATTAGCAAAGGTTCTTTGCTCATGATGAAAGGTATGCAAAAGTCTGGGAGATTATATGTTTTGCATGGCTTTACAGTTTTAGGTGATGCTGCTATTGTCACTTGTTCTCTGTCAGATGATGATGTTACAAAGTTGTGGCATATGTGCCTTGGGCATATGAGTGAGAACGAGATGGCAAAATTGAGTAAAAGAGGACTCCTTAATGGGCAGAGTACTAGTAAGCTGCAATTTTGTGAGCATTATGTTTTGGGAAGCAACAATGGGTCAGATTCGGAAAAGGCACTCACAAGTCAAAAGGATCACTCGATTAACTTCATTCTGATCTTTGGGGACTAGCAAAAATTCCCTCTATGGGAGGGGCCAATTATATGCTGACGGTAATTGATGATTTCTCAAGAAAAGTTTGGGCATTTTTCTTGAAGCAAAAGAGTGATGTGTTGTCTGCATTCAAAGATTGCAAGACCATGATTGAGAAACAGACAGGAAAGCAAATCAAATGTCTCTGCACTGATAATGGTTTGGAGTTTTGCTCAGATGAGTTTAATGTATTTTGTAAGAAAGAAGGAATTGTTAGCCATCGAACAGTTCGTCGAACTCCACAACAAAATGTCGTAGCAGAGCAGATGAATAGGACTATAATGGAGAAGGTGCGTTGCATGCTCTCTAATGCTAGTTTACCAAAGTGTTTTTGGGCTGAAGCTACTTCAACTACACGTTATTTGATAAATCGCTCTCCCTCTCTTGCTATTGATAAAAAAATGCCACAAGAGGTATGGTTTGGTACTACTGCTTCTTATTCTAACTTGAAAATTTTTGGTTGCCCTGCATACACTCATGTTGACAATGGAAAATTAGAGCCTAGATCTATGAAGCGTATTTTTCTTGGTTATATGCCTGGAGTAAAGGGGTACAAGTTGTGGTGTCCAGAAACCAAGAAATCAATTATAAGCAGAGATGTGATATTTGATGAAATTGCTATGATTCGTGGTTTGGCTCCTAAAGTTTCATGTGATGATAATCAGCAGAGATTAGAGAGACAGGTGGAGCTTTAGATTGGTACAAAGTCTGCTACAGAGATAGCGTCACAGTCTGAGCCAGAGATATAAAGAGTTGATATGCCTCCTCCACCACCACAATACTCTATTGCCAAAAGATAGAGAGAGGAGAATTGTTAAACCTCTACAGAGGTATGCTGAAGCTAATTTGGTTGCTTATGCTTTGAGTGTTGCTGAAGACATTGATGCTAATAAAGAACCATCTACTTATTCAAAGGCAGTGAGTTGTGATTACTCAAATAGATGGATGCTTGCTATGCAAGAGGAAATGGAATCACTTCATAAGAATGGTACATGGGACCTAGTAAAGCTACCTAAGGATAAGAAAGTTGTTCGTTGCAAGTGGGTATTTAAGAAGAAAGAAGGTACACTAGGAGTTGAAGATGCAAGGTATAAGGCGAGACTAGTTGCTAAAGGTTACAGTCAAATCCCAGGTGTAGACTTTACAGATGTGTTCTCTCCGATTGTAAAGCATAGCTTAACTTGAGCTTTACTTGGCATTGTAGTTTTACATGATTTAGAGCTTGCAGCAGCCTTAGGGCTTCGCAGTCTCAGGAAAAGAGGACTGTGTTTATTTGTTGAAGAAGTCTCTTTATGGACTAAAGCAGTCCCCAAGACAGTGGTATAAGAGGTTCGACTTATTCATGATGTCACATGGTTTCAAGAGGAGTAATTTGACAGTTGTGTTTACTTCAAGAAGTGTGACAATAGGTCGTTTGTTTATCTACTCTTATATGTTGATGATATGTTAATAGCAGCTAAGAGCAAAGAGGAGATAAAGAAGGTCAAAGCACAACTGAGTAAGGAGTTTGAGATGAAAGACTTAGGAGCAGCGAAGAAGATACTTGGGATGGAGATTTTGAGAGACAGAGCAGCTGGAAGATTGTACCTAAGTCAAAAGGGGTACATTGAGAAAGTTCTTTGTAGATTCAAGGTGCAGAGAGCCAAGCCAGTTACTACTCCATTAGCGGCTCACTTCAAACTTTCATCTGCTTTATGTCCACAAACAGATTATGAGATTGATTTTATGTCACAAGTTCCATACTCCAGTGCAGTGAGTTCTTTGATGTATGCCATGGTTTTTTCGCGTCCAGATTTGGCATATTTAGTTAGTGCAATTAGTAGATACTTGACGAACCCAGGTAAGGAGCATTATAAGGTAGTTCAATGGATTTTGAGATATTTGCGTGGCTCTATTGATGTTTGTTTGCAGTTTGGGAGGACTAGAGATGGAGTCACTGGATATGTAGATTCAGATTATGTTGGAGACCTTGATAAAAAAATATCACTTACAGGGTACATCTTCGCAGTTAGTGGCTACGCTATTAGTTGGAAGGCTACTCTTCAAAAAATAGTAGCATTGTCGACCACAAAGGCTTAGTACATGGCAATTACAGAGGCTTGTGAGGAAGCTATTTGGTTGAAGGGATTATTTGGTGAACTTAGTGAAGACCTGCAAGTTAGCACATTGTTCTGTGACAGTCAAAATGCTATTTACCTCTCTAAAGATCAAATGTTTCATGAGAGGACAAAACATATTGAAGTGAGGTATCATGTTGTATATGAAGTTATTGCTCGCGGTGACATAGTTGTGAGCAAAGTCAGTACCCATGATAATCCTGCAGATATGATGACTAAGTCCCTTCCTATAACCAAGTTTAACCATTGTTTAGACTTAGTTGGCGTTGGTTGTTGAGTTTAGCTCTTTGGGGCTTTTGTGTGGAAGTGGTGGGGATGTTTCATTTGTTGTTAGAGAGTTGGAGTTTTTGGTTTCTTCGTTGCATTATGGAATTCGTGTCAAGGTGGAGATTTGTTGGATTTTGTGACCCGAATCCTGTTGGGCCTAACCTGAGAAGCTCATGGTGCAGCCCATTTGTTGAAGAAATATTTTGAGGAAAGTATTTAGTGAATCTGTGATTGTAATAGATTGATATACTACATATTTTCTATGGTTTTATTACCTTTTATTTTTCCTACAACACTCTTGTAACATAATTTTGATCATAGTGAATTCCTCTCCTTTGCCCGTGGTTTTTTCCTGTCTTGGATTTCCGCGTAAAATTATTGGTGTTCATTATTTTTGTATTTTCATTTTTGTTTGCCATTGTTTTCTTAACAACAATAAGTGACCAACTGATGACGGCAATGCACATATAGTAGTAGTAGACAATGAAACTAAAAAAACTAATGTACCCTAATGCCAGAAGGCTCCTCACTATGTGAAGGTATGAGGGAGAGTCAATGTAAGCAACCTTATCCTTGCATATGCAAAGAGGCTATTTTCGAATTCGATCCCATGACAAACTAGTCACCAAGGCGCAACTTTATAGTTGCGATAAGGTTCACCCTCATAGTAGAGAAAGAAACAAAAACATATATAATTGGAGAATGAAAATCCAATGACTTAGAGAAAATAATGAATGCCTCTGTTTTTCCTATGCATCGAACTTCATAAGCAAACTGCCATGAAAAGTGTTGTACTACAAAAGTATGCTCAATTTAAAATCAAATTTGGCAACAACTCAATTTAAAAGAATACATTGTCTTTCTCAATTTTTCTTTCAAACAATTTAATCACTCTCAATCCATTCTATTTACCTGTATGTTCGAGAGTCCCACCCAGCTAAATTGGCTACTTCAGTTAGATCATCTCTCCATTCGTTGCACCTGGGATCTCCCTCATATTTTGCAGGCTTGCTCGTAGCTCCCAGTCTGCTTCCTCACATGGGATGGATCTATGTTGTAGAACACAGGAATGACAATTTGTCCTTTACCTTTCTTGCATTCCACAATCTTGTTAAGTTCAGCTAAGCACCACTTTGAGGAAGCATAGTTCCCTGAGAAGATGACAATAGATACATGAGAATCTTCGATGGCTTTGATGAGTGCTGGTGAGATTTCATCTCCCGTTTCAAGCCTATCGTCTATATAGGTTTCAACTATCTCTTCATTCAAAGCTTTATATAGATGACTTGAGAAGTTTCTGCAAGTGTCTTCACCATGAAAGCTTAGAAAAATGTCACATTTGTTAGGAGATAATGGAAGAAGTAATAGCATTGATCCTTTGCAGCTCATCCATTATAAATTTCGGGTGCTTCACCTGCAACAATCAGAACGCTACATTTGTAGAAATGAAAAAACTTTTATGTTTCAATGCATTCTTGACACTTGTGCTTACTATTATTCTTTGAAATTTATAGATCTGTCTAATATGAGATCAAACCATTAAAAGTTCATACTCTTGATCACCTACCGAAGAGTAAATAAACGTTTACAAATTGCAAGTGTGATTTTGTGGGGTTTTGCAATCCTTGGAATTTTATTTTGCCTTGTTTAGTGGCTTGCTTTGGGCTTGGAAAATCTGATAGTGCATTTGAACACAATAAAAGCTAAGTAAACAATTAGATATAGAAAGCCTAAAAATAAGAATTAATAATGAATCTAAAACATGAGAGAAAATGAATAGTAATCCAAGTAGAGACCTAAACTTCAGATTAAAATCTAGATTTCTTTGACATCTTTTAAACCACTTACATGATCTAACACAGATTAATATTTATGTAGTATGTTCAAAACACTTCTATCACTCTATATATAAATGGATTATTTAGAAAATATTCTTGACTTTAAATGTAAACTGGTATTGAGATGAATGGATAATTTTAATTTGAATTAACAGTTGAATCTATTATGTTTCAATTTTTTATTGGACAAGTGGTGCATGATTTAAGTTGTATAACGCTACTTATGACCCAGAAAACAAAACTGCTAAAACAGAGGCAAATCTTAGAATTTGGTCCAAATACATTAAAAAAAAAAAAAAAACCTGGTATTGATTGGCTACGAATTAAAACATGAAATTTTACTTTGTTAAAAGCAATATTGATTTGGTTTCTATCAAACCAAACAAGGTCGAAGTCCAACATGCATGACTCAACTTCTAAGTAAATTAGTGAGTGCTGATAGAACCTTAAATTATGCTTAAAGAACCTTCACTTTGATAAAGCATTTAAATCTATAAAGCATAAGCTTTCAAATGAGACAAACCATGCTTTATTTAATATTTTGTTACTCAAGGTCATGTTCAAAACAACTTAGACAGTCATGCAGATGACAGTAAGCAAGCATAAACTCAATGCTATTGCGTAGTTTCTACTTCCTAGCCACGTAAAACTTGCTTAACACAACATTAGATTAAAACGTTAAACCATCATATCAGTTACAATTACCAAGGATTCAAGATTCAAGCTTTGGGTAAGAAGTTTTAAGACACAAGTCTAGGAGACTTATGGGCTGTTTTATGTTCATATTATGTTGTTGAGATGATTGGTGAACTTTATTTTGAAGAGTTTGGCCTCCTTAAATCTATTTTTTCTCTTTAAATTTTCAACTTAAAACAATAAATATATTCTTTACATTTCGATGGTAATTTTGTGAATATGTATTTTAACCATATATAATTTGTATAATACTTTTCATATTTTCTTTTGTTTTAAAAATATTTGATTTTTTTTCAAAATTGAAATTTTCATTTAATTATTAAAAAATATATTAATTAATGATAATTTCTATTACATTTTATTTCAATTTTATATTTTTTTTCTTTATTCTTTTTGCATGAGATATGAAATAAAAGTGGTAAATATTCTTCTATTCTAATATGATTACTTTTCTGCAATATAAAAACCTAAAATTTAAAATATCAAATATTACAAAAATAAAGAATTTCTTTACCATAAAAATTGTGAAATTAAATATAACTAACGAAAAAATATTTTAGCTTTGTTTTGTTTTTTGTATTTTTTACATTCATTTCTATGTTCTCTTCTTTGATTTTTGAATTAAAATACTGAATTTTTCTTTTTTGCATTATTATAGTAAGTTTGCAAGTTTGTGTTTTAATGATAGTTAAAATACACTTTTGGTCTATCATCTTATTTTTTGGCTTCAATTTGTTTCCTAAGTTTAAAAACTCTCACTTTAGTCCCTTAGAAATAGGGAGGAGAGAAAAAAATAGGTGAGAAATTAAAATGTGAGTGTGTTTGGTAGAGGGGAAATGAGAGAGGAGAGAGGAGAGAAATAAAAAGGTGTGAGGCCCATTAGTTATTTTTACTCTATCACCTTTTTTAACTCACCTATTTCTTCTATATTTCTCTTAAATAAACACCTTTATTTTTACTCTATTTTTCACCTATTTTTATTTGTCTTCCCTATTTCTATCTACAATATTTCTCACATATTTGTTTCTTTCCTACCGAACGGACCCTTATAAAGTGTTTCTATTAGACAAAATTGACTCTTAATTTTGGATTATGCGGTAAATGATCATTTGATGTAGCATCTCTTAGAGTTGATCATGTGTTACTAAGTTGATCAAGTTAGTGTGGAACTCCAAATTCATGGTCCATCCATACATGCTTCAAGTGTTCTGACTGCCTCGTAGTATCCACAAATAAGTATTTTATGAAATAAAAATATTAAAATATAAAAATTAAAAAAAATCATTTATTCAATAAAAAATACTTTTATGGTAAAAATAAAATAAATTTACGACATTAAAAAACACATTTGAATATTTTTTATTTTTAAAAAATTTAAACTTAATTTAATTACATTCGTTTATATTTTTTATAAGTGAATTTTAAAATTAATATTGCAAGTATATTATGTCATTCATGCTATTTTTATGGAATACAAAATAATAAATTAAAATTATTAGAAAATTAATGAAAATATAACAATTTTTTTTGTATCCAAAAAATTCGTTTATATTTTATGATGTTTTGTACCATGTATTTTCCTTTGAATTTTAATTCCCTTACATTTTTACATTCTCTTTGAATTTTAAAGAAAAGTGACAATGATATTTTATTGCACGGACATTTTTATAAAATATTAAAAACCTGTTAATTTAAAAAAAAAAACTACATGAATTGATGAAAATTATTTTATTTGTAATAGAAATAAATAAAAGAACAAAATGCATATTTGATATTTAAATTTTTTTAAAGAATGTAAAACTCATTAATTTTATAAAATAAAATAATTTAGTGATATTATATGCCAACTATTGCTTTTTCTTTTATGTTTATTATATATTTTGCAAACAATTAAGTTTCGCCCTTGAATCCAATTAACAATCTAAAGCTCTCTTAACATGGAGATAATGAATTTTGTTAGTGTAAATTACTCAAGTTTTCACCATAGCGCTAGACATTAAGCATGACAATGGGACGGGTCAAGGATATATTTAGCTCTCCACGCCCCCCTTTAAAAACCTTAAACCCATCTCCATCCTATCAGGTTTTTGCAAACTTGTAAGGAACTAGTCTCGTTTTTTTTTTTAATTTAATTTACTTATATATTTTTAAATAAATAATATATTAATTATATATATATATATATTCAAACAATATATAAAAACTAATAAATAACAAATATCTTAAAAATAAAAAAATTGGAATTAAATTATATTTTTAGTTAAACGTATAATATTTTAATTTTATTATTTAATTATTATAATTTAAAATATTTAACTATTAAAATAATTAATTTATATTTTTCATAATTATAAAAATAAAATTATGAAATTAAATTTCTAACTCTAATATTTGTGTGTGTGCAGTATGGTGGGTTTGAGGGGCTTGACGTTACATCTCCGCCCCACCCCTGCTTTTACAAGCCTCGAAAAATCAGAATCTAAATCAGATCAAAATGGATTTTTCTCCTCAAAATCAAATTGAGGTCTGACATTTGAGTTTTAGTACAAGTGCAAAACACTATGGAGGCTTTTTAATTTTTAATTTTTGATTCAATGGAAAGATAGTACAAATACTCCACGTACTAAGTAGCCCTACTTGATAAAGGGTGACAAAGTCATTATAAAAAAATATTTTAAAAAATTAATAGTTAAATAACATTAGATAAAAATATGAGAATCCATGCACGACCGGTATCATACTAGTATAATAGTAAATAGACAAAGTATACTCAGAAAAGTAGGGGTGTAAGCGGGTTGTGATCAATTTGCAGACGGG
Organism: Pueraria montana var. lobata; assembly: GCA_026413185.1. Lineage (NCBI taxonomy): Eukaryota > Viridiplantae > Streptophyta > Magnoliopsida > Fabales > Fabaceae > Pueraria > Pueraria montana. Next base: position 5,809,860 of record CM048655.1, read on the forward strand.
GATTGCTATTCTCACCCCCCTAATTGTTATTCTCATCCCTTGAATTTGAAAAAAAATGTAAAAGGACAAGTTTGCCCTTTCCCCTTCTTCTCCCCACCTCTCCCTCTTCTCCTCAGCTTCCTGCCCCCACCCCACTCCCACTTCTCACCCCTCTCCTTCTCCCTCTCCTCGGCCTCCCTTCCATTTCCTCTGGACCTCTTCCTTTCCTTCTCCCTCTCATCACCCACAGGTACCCCCTTCCCCTTTTTTTTCGTTTTTATGCAGTACAACAGAATCACGATTCCGTTGTACTATTTTTCAAATAGTACAACGGAATCATGATTCCGTTGTAATGTTTTTCAAAATCAAACAACACAACGGAATCGCAATTCCGTTGTGTTGTTTGAATTTTATTTTTAAATTTTGAATTTTGAATTTGTAAAGTAAATTCTTTTAAAAGAAAAATATTTAATTATATTTGTATTATATATTTACAATATTCTTTTTAATATTTAAATTAAAATTATTATTTAATTCAATACTTTTTTTAATTAAAAAAAGTATTAAAATAAAATTTTTATATTTTATATTTTTAAATGTATTATATTTACAGTGTTAGTATGTTTATTTATTTGTTTATTTAGTTATATAGTATTTGACTTTATTTTTTGTTTATCGAGTTCTAAGTATTTTAGTTAATTTTTTGCAGATTTATTATGGCTCAAACGAAGTATGTTTCCTACGATTGCCGACAAGATCCCTCCACTTTGGAGGAAGATGCTATTGCAGATACTGGTCAGCCTACCCAGCCATCCAGGGCAGACCAACAATGTGTAACTACATCGACTCGCCGTCGTCGGGCATATGAGACTCGTGCTATTGGAGGAGTATCGCATGATGAGCCAGAGGATGCAGAGCATGTACATGCTGAGGCAGATGTGCCACAACCTGATGCAGACGTGTCGTTGCCTGAGCTAGAGGTTCCTCAGCCTGATGCAGAGGTAGCAAAGGTACCACAACCAACAGCTCCAGTGATCCCGTTTGCTGACCGGATCATTGGATTGCCATTTCCTGGTGGTCCTATAGTTGATACATTGTTGCAGTCCTACAAGGACCACGTCGCTGAACATATATATTTGGATTGATCAGCCTAGGGAGGAGCTGAAGGTGGTCAACCACACTGGGAAGTTGATTCCCTACCCTACCCAGCCACAGGTCCAAGCATACATGGATCAGTCTGGCTTGACAGGCCTTTATCATGCGCGATATATCATGAATAAAGGCTTCATCAATGCCTTTATTGAGAGGTAGCATCAGGAGACATGCACCTTCCACCTGCCTGTTGGAGAGATGACCATCACTCTAGATGATGTGTCATGTCTGCTAAAGTTGCCTATTACAGGCTTGCAGATTGCCGGCCCAGCAATCGCCTTTTCAAAGGCTGACATTAGGATGTTGTTGAGGACCATGCTAGGCCTGGTGTCTGACGATGAGGCAGATGATGCTACGACAGCAGGAGCTAGGGTACGTCTCACATGGCTGAGGGAGCTATATGAGACGTATGTGCAATCTGGTTCATATGTGTGGGCCGCACGGGCGTACTTTTTGTACTTGCTCATCTGTACCATCTTCGCCTACAAGAGCTCCAAGCATGTGAACATTTTCTATCTCTACTATCTCAGCGATCTGTCCACCTGCTCCCAGTACGCTTGGGGAGTATCTGTATTGGCGTATCTTTACGACCATCTCTCCTATACAAGCTTGCAGGAGAGCAAGCAGTGTGGAGGTTGTATAAAGTTACTGATGGTAAGAAATTATTTATTTGTTGTTTACATATTTGTTTGTGTAATTTTTAATACAAATGTTAACAAAATTTGTTTTCTTTATTTTACAGGCATGGACATTTGCACATCTGCCATTAGTTGGCGGATGGGAGCATGTCGCTTATGACCCTAGGCTTCCCTTTGCTGCCAGATGGAAGAAGACGAAGGGTACCAGCAAGGCTTTGAGGACCAGGCAGTTGCTGGATATGTTGCAGATGGAGGACATCGTTTGGTCCCCATATGATGATGGATACAGGGTTGTAGCTGAGAGACCCTTCTTGGAGAAGACATATTATTCTGGCCACATATGGTGTGGCACAGACATGTGACCCTATCTGCCAGAGAGGGTTTTGAGGCAGTTCGGCTACGTACAAGGGATCCCTCCCCCACCACCTCCTCATCCTCCATTTGAGACATCCATTCAAACGTGGGCCAAGTGAGAGCAGCATAGAGTGCCGCTGGGCGAGCATGTGCCAAAGGATGCTCCATGGACCTGCACCTCCGACTACTTGGCGTGGTAGCCGAGTGTGAGCAGCATAGAGTGCAACTGGCCGAGCATGTGCTAGAGGATGCTCCATGAGCCTACACCTCCAACTACTTGGCGTGGTATTATGAGCATTTACATATGTGATTCGGCCAGAGGAAGGAGAGGCAGCACAGAGCCTGGTACGTATGCCCGACCCCATTCCTCAGCCTCAGCCTAGTGACCCTCTGCCAAAGTTTGTAGATGGTGTAGATTACTTATGCGAGGTAATGTAATGCAAACACTTTTTCCATAATTGTTTACATTTTTTTCGATTTGAAATTATTAATTTTAATTTTCGTTTATGTAGGATCGGTACCGGATGATGTTTGTGATTGCAGAGAGGTTGTTGGATACCAGAGCCATTCCTAAGGGCACGCATGACCATGTGTTGATGCAGCAGCTATTACACATAGCACAGAGTGGCTTAGGTGCTGGGTGCAGCACCTAAGGACGCAGATAGAGGAGGAGGATCGAGGGCGGTGGCCATAGAGGTGGTGGCCACAGAGGCGGTTGATTTATGATGTATTTTTTTTATATTTGTATCTAAACTTTTATTTTGTATATGCATTTTATTATATAAATGATGTTAATGTTTTCAGTTTATTACATTTTTCTTTATAAACTCTATAAACAACACACGCGCGCCTGGTAATATAATGAAAGAAGGAACTATTTCTCTATTAAAATCATAGAGCAAATAACAACAACAACAACAATGTGCAACATAATAGCACCAACCAGATATAGGATTTTTGCCAAGTATGTTAAATTGGTATGTTTGTTTTGGCCTAGTCTTTAAAACCTAAATTTTTACATTTCAAAAAACATTACTCAATATAAAAAAAAACTTAGAAAAAATTAAAAAAACGTGTGCAACAGAATCGTGATTCCGTTGTACAAGGGGGTGCAACAAATTTGTACAACGGAATCACGATTCCGTTGTACAAATTTGTTGCACCCCCTTGTACAACGGAATCGTGATTCCTTCAAACGAGTATTTGGGAGATCAATAAAAAACCACCCTCGTGGGTGGTGAGAATAACAAATTATGGGGTGAGAATAGCAAAGCCCCTTGCATACTCACCCAACCAAATCTAACCAAACTACATTTTAGTGTGTTGGATTGGGTTTTTTAGGTGCACCCAACTATAAGGCTATTGTTATGTATACCTCCATTTATTTATATACCTCCTCATGTATTTACTTTTCAAAAATACTTCCTTTCTAGAAACAAACTTCCATTGTCATTACCTCTCCATACCTCCCACTTTTTTCCTCTACCCAATCCCTCACTTTCTTTCCTCATTACCGTCACCCCTTTTTATATACATGGGGGAGAACTTCAATTTTCATTCACTTACTTTTTTGTTTTCTCCACAGCAAACCAAACACAATTCAAAGTGTTAGGGGCTCACAGGCTACGGCGGCCCACAGCGGTTGCTTGCAGCGGCAACATAATGGATAGGAAGATTCTTTTTAGGAAAGAGGAAACGATGATAGCGGGCTTGGTTTGGGGAAAGTAGGACGCACACCATTCTTGGCAGTGAGGGGTTCAGTATTGCAATTCATTTTCTTAGAGTCCATTTGACCTAACTTTTTTCAAACTTGTAAGTTACCTATAAGTTGAAGTTAAAAATAAGAGCTTAAAATAAAATGTAAAAGTTATTTGTTAATTATTATTTTTTTAAACTTAAAAGCTGCTTTTAAGCTAAAACTTGTTTGGTAAAAAAATTTAAAAGTTTTAGTATTAGTTAAAATTATTTATCATGTCCAATAAAAAAAGTATATTTATAAAATAAAAAACTTTACGTAAAATAATTTAGCTCACATAAAATTATTTCAATGATAATAAAAATATTAAAATATAGATATTTAAATATTTTAATTTTTAAAATGTTAGAAATTACTTTCATTAATACAATTTTATATTAAATTTTTTTGCAAATAATATATATAATATTAATAAAAAATAAGTTTTGATTACAAATGATAAAATGTTTAAATTATTCTATATGACATAATTATATATATATATTATTGCCTATTAAGGTGAATAATATTTTGTTATATACTAGTATGTTACCCGTGCATTCGCATGGTGTTACGCTTGTCTTTTCATATGTTTTAAAACAACTTATATATACAGTTATTTGTTTAAAAATAAATAACATAACATATATTTATATTTTATTTGGTGAGACAAAACTAAACAATAGAACCATATAGGAGAAATATACTTATATTTACAAATATCATAATTAATGCCCCTGTCTCGCGATGGAAGGACTTAAAATATAAAAAAAAAATTAATTTCCTACAATGTCCTGAACTTTTTTGTATTTATATTTAAAAATAAAAAAAATGATGTGATACAAAATCAAAATAATTTTTAAAGTATTTTTATATTGTCAACAAAGGTTGACCTAGTTGGTAAGGATCATATTTGCCGTTGTGAGGACCTTGTTGGTGGGCAATCTGTAAATACATATGTAAGTGCTCAATGAGCCTTGAGGCATGTCCTGACCTTAGTGAGCCCCTGGGACCTAACTCACTTAAACTTTTATCAATAAAAAAAAGTATATTTTATATTTTATGCAAATCCTATATGGTAGAAGGAATTAGTTCATGAGAGAGAATTAATGTTCAACATACATGTTAAAGAAGGATGTTAGATAACATGTTTCTATTAAAAAAAAATTGACATTTTTTTTCCAAACTCTTATATGATAATTTATACATATTTCCTTGTTGAAAAAGAGATTATCCAACTAATGCTAAAAAAAACTAAACATAACTCCTTCACAATATATTTTTGTTGAAAAAGAACTACTTGCAAAATTAAAATCTCGCTTTTGAATTTTCTAGGGGACCACAACATAATAATAATAAAAACTCATGAAATTAATTCAATTTTAATATAAATGTAATAGAAGAGTTTAATGGTCATGTACTGACAATGTAAAATAGTTTTACACTATCGTCTAATCACAATTCATCGTTAATATGACTGTTAAAGTGCTTATCATAAAAGTCAACAAACTTCCATATATAATGGGTTGTGATTGAAGTGCATAGCCTATTTTCTCATAATAGAATGTAGAGAATAAAGTTATAGAATAGAAAAAATAATAATAATTATCATCAACTCTACATCTACATCAATCCTAAAATATGACTCAGAGATTTTTTTTTTTTATCACAATAATAATTTGTGTACTTAATTAAAAAAAATATAAAAATTATAAATACTAATTTTTAACTGAAAACTTATATGTAAATAAACTTAAAATACAATTATATTCTTATAAGAATATTGTATTTTTTATTAATATTTTTGTTATACTTATTAAACATTTATTAGGTATTAAAATTATTATAATATATTCATTATAATATAAATATCTTATAATAAGTAAAATTCATTCTTTTTTATAAATAAAGCAAAAATAATGTAATATAATCGGAATATCATTTTGTGAAATATGTTTTAAACGTGTGTCTATATATATATAAATTGTCTAACCATCTTTGTTGATAAATAAAAAAAAATGTTGCATTATTTTTAAAAATCAATATATTCATATTAATAATTTCCTTATTAGTAACTTTTAAGCAAAACAATAATTTCACATCATTAACTTTATTTAAATTAATTAATTTTTTATGTTAAAAAAGATTATTGTAATTATACTTTAAATTTTTTTTTTATTAATTAAATAATTGTTTACATGTCAATATGAAAAAGAAAGAAGGAAAAAGAAATTAAAAAAGTAAAAAGTAAGAGAGAGAAAAATGGGAGGAACAAAACTCTTCTAAATGTTGACATGTGTACCATTAGGGCTAAAAAAGTAAATTTGTTGGTAGCTTCAATTCTTATATAGTAATAGATGAAAACATGTATGTATACAAACTTATAATATATTTATATTCTTATAAGAATATTGTATTTTTTATTAATATTTTTGTTATAATTATTAAACATTTATTAGGTATTAAAATTATTATAATATATTCATTATAATATAAATATCTTATAATGAGTAAAATTCATTCTTTTTTTTATAAATAAAGTAAAAATAATGTAATATAATCATAATATCATTTTGTGAAATATGTTTTAAACATCTCTCTCTCCTATATATATATATATATATATATATATATATATATATATATATATATATATATATATATATATAACTCTGGTTATCAAATGATTGAACAACCAGGAGCAATTTACTTACGATACCTAGTTGACATTCATAAAAAGTATCTAATAATTTATGAATTCAATACATCATGTTTACCAGAAAGACGTATATTCCTTGCTAATTATTAGACAATTACTTATTCACAAACCTTGCGGGAGGCTAATAGTTTTCATTTCCCATCTCATGAAAAACCCTTTTCGCTCCGCTTACCACTACCTCTATTGAAGGAATAATTTGTTGTACAAATTAACTTTTTAATTAAAGGCAAAATTGCGATTTTGGTCCCCTTGTTTTTTTTCTTGCGATTTTGGTCCCCCTATCAATTTTGCATACATTTATTTCTTTAATTTTTTATATTTTAATTAAATAAATTATTTTTTTATGATTTCTTAAGTGAATATGTTAGGTTTAGGTTCAATTGAACCAAAATAAAAGGCAAAAAACATATGCAAAATTGGGAATTGGATCAAAATTACAAATTTTTTAAAATAGAGGGACCAAAATCGCAAGAAAAAAATAGGGGGATCAAAATCGTAAATTAAGAATTATAGGGGGACCAAAATTGCAATTAAGCCTTTAAAAAATTACTTATTTTATAATTTATTCTTTAAAAATAAGTTACTTATTTTTTAAGTATTTTTATTTTATAAGTGTTTCACCCAACTTTTACTCATAAGAAGAAGTTAAGCTCAAAATAAGCTGGACCAAACAAACTCTTAGTCTTGTTCTCTGTTTTTCTTCTGTTACGCTTTTCTTCTTCTACCTTATTCTTGAACAATTTCAATCTGTTCGGCTAATTTTTATTCAAGGAGAAATATCCGTAAGGGAATACTGGGACATACTGGATTATACATCAAAAGAAATTCTTCTTGGTTGATTTAAGAAAAAAATTGAAAATGCCAACATGTATGATTTGTAGGACACCCTGTATTTTCCTCAAGATGCAGGCAATGTCAATTTTTTAGTTTTGGTTAAGTAAGCATCTGAATTTTTTGGTTTGTTCCAGAAAAACCAGAAAGTGAGTGGATGAAAATTGAAATTCTCCCTGTATACACGAAAAAGGGTGATGGTAATTATGAAAAAGAGTGAAAGATTGGACAAGAAAATATAACGGGAGGTATATTATTAATATATGAAGGTATATATAACAATTGCCAACTATAATTAGGTTGAATAACAGGCTCATGAGTTGCAAATCCAAGAATTCGTCTCAATCCAACTAAGTAATATATATATACATAAATATATACATATCTACATAGTTTCTACATTCTAACAATTACATGCTTAAGACTTCATCAGATTAAAAATATTAAACCAGCATATCAGTTATGATTCACACAAATCTAAACAGATACGAAGGCCTGCCTTGAATTAGAAGAGAACTGTATATATGTAGATGGCCAATCAGAACGACGATAGTCGATAAGAAGCTCGTGCCTTTAAAACTATTATTGTCAGCATAATAGAAAGAATGGCGACATCCAAAGCAAGCTTGACCAAAATTATCAAGAATTAATATAGTTGAATGTTTAAGCATTTCAATGAAAAGTTCATGCTGTCTCACCAAATATTTTAAAGGAAAAAACAAGTTAATTTTCTCAAGCATGCAGTATTAACAATATTCTTAACCCATTCTCTTTCAGCTAAAACATTGGAAAACAAGAAGAAACCAAATTACCCATATCATTTATCTTCTATTATTTCTGTTTTGGAGGTAAAATGAGAAAGGAGAAAAAAACCTTACCACACATATCCAATCCAACTTGTTGCAACAGTGAAGGCTAGTTGACACAGATTCTTTACTTCAACAGGTTAGCTTCTTGGGTGCAACAAAGAATAACCAGACAACAAATGTATAGTACATGAGTAGTTATATTTTGACACCTAACTTTTTTTAACACTATTCCATCAACACCTTTCATTTCTCTTTATCTCTCTTTTCCTATTACATCATATTACCTACTAGCATTTGGGGTGTCTATAAAACATTATTCATAGTATATATATATATAAATATATCACATCAAAAGCTTTAAACTCTTAGCCTCTGTTTGGTTGCAGTGAAATGAAGTTGAAAATGAGTGAAAAGAACAGTAAAAAGATATGGGATCCACACTTTTACACTTTACTTTAATTCAAAACTTTCATGTCAATTCTCTTTCATTCTATCTCAAGTATGAAAGAAGAGTTAAACATAAGATGCACGTAAATATATATCCTAGTACCTTGGTGGTGTCTATGCTATGTATGTTTTTAAAGTCAAGTTTGAATAAATTTTTCTATAATTACTTATAGAAAAAGAAAATAAGAAAAAAATGAAGTAAATTTTTTCTATAAGTTCAAATTAACTTGTGTATAAATTAATTTATATAAATACTCTTATATCCGCATTTCCAAAAACTTATTTTTGTCTTTTACACAAGTTAATTTCAGTTTATGATCAAAATTTATTTTATTTTTTCTTCTTATTTTTTTTCTTATAAGAGACATGTTAAAATTTTAGAGTAATTGAAATGAGATGGAAATTTTTGGAACGATCAATCTCAGAATTCACATATTTTAGGGGGAATACAAATATATTTTATCCTTAATTTTTTCTCTTATAAATATTTATAAAAAAAAAAAAAAAAAAAGTTGAACCAAGTACGGCTTAAGAAGTTTCAATGCTATGGTGCAGTGTCTAATCTTTAGAATTTCATGCACTTTCTTGGCAGGTTCCTAGTAGTGAGCTCCAACATCTCATGGTAGGAACACGTTTCATGTCTCTTACTTTTTGACTATGTATACTGTAGCTGTGTACCATTTAGCGTGTCTAGCAGTAATCGTGATCCACGTGAATACAATTGCAATACGCTTCTTTTCCCGTTTTGCTTGAAATATGTTCATCCCAACTCATAATATATATATATATATATATATATATATATATATATATATATATATATATATATATATATATATATTCATCCCACGATGTAATTCTTAGCTTGAATGAGGATGACATCAAAATATTATGTCTCTTACAGCCCGTGGTGTTAAGTACTATTGTAAACTAATGCAATGCATTGTGTTCAAGTGTAGGTATGTAGAATTTTCGTTCTTCATTATTTATCATTGGATGATTTAGGAGGGAGAGAATTAAATGAGACGGAATGTATAATTCTCATTGTTTGTGTGTAGGGACCCTTTACGACTGTATAAAATGGACTAATTCTTTATATAAGATCAGGTTATTGGCTGATTTGGGTATCCCTTTACCTCATGAATAAAATTTATTTGGACGTTAGAGAGAGAGAGTGCCAAATTTTGTGGATCTCACCATTTTAGAAATTCTTCTATATTTATCATGATTTGGAAATTATTTATTGTGCATCTCTTTTTTCTAATTTTTTTAAAAAAAATATTTTTATAAAATAAAAGATAAGAAATAATTTGTGTTAAGAAAAAATAATGGAGTAACAAATTATTCTTTTAATTAGTATAAAATATTTTATATATAATTTATTTTTTTCTACCTTCTTTTCCCCATATCCAAAATGTGAAGGGACATTTTTCAACTTTTGCTTCTTATTTCTGTGCATCCAAACAACATATCTTTTTTTTCCATTTATTCTTTATTTATATCCTTTTTATTTTCTTTTTCTCTATTTCACTTCTAATAAAATCAAAGCAAATGAATTGTTTGGTAGAAATAGAGGGAAAAATAGGGAGAGGAAATGAAATAGAGGAGAGATAAGAAAGGTTGATTGTTGGGTAAATAAAAAATAAGATATGAAAAAAAAAAAAAAAAAGACGTGAGATTCGCACCTTTTTATTTCTCAACAAAATTGCTCGTAAATGAAACAACACACATCCTATGAGACACATTTTGTACGGCTAAAAACTGCTAAAAAATTGAAATTATGTTTGACAACTTCAGCATTTTCTAGTGGCTTTAAATAACAAAAACACTGATTAAAAAAAGATTATATATAATGTTTTATTTTTTTTTCCTTTTTTTTTTCTTTTTCTTATTTTTTCTTTATTTATTCAAATCAAACACCCAAAAATCCATTCTATTTTTTTCACTTATATCTATCAACCTATTCTCTTTTTCCTATTTTCAACCACCCTATTTCTTTTAAAGATTGACTATGCATTGACTTCGGTTGCTGTTAGTTTTATCTTTTGAAAATAACTGTATTCAAATTTGGGATACTTTCAACCTTCAATTTGCTCGGTTTATCGTTTGTTCAAGTTGTATATACTATGCTTCTGGGAAGTTTCTTTCGCGTCCTGTGTTAGCCGTTAGGTTGTGTCGTAGTCAAACTCGCTGGCTGTACCAGTACATCATTAATAAACACCAGTACGTAGATGCATGTGTATGTTTTCAATTCATTAGCTGTACTCCACCATTAATTAATTAAAAGTTTTTGTGTGTTCAACAATGTTTTCTATCCAGCTACTCCCCATCAGTAATTAATAAATCGTGTCAAAAAAATCATTAATTAATAAATTTTAATAAAAACCTAAATTAAATTATGAAATCTCTTCAAAAAAAATTATGAAAAAATTAGTGGTAGACACGTGTTGCTTAAAAATGTAAAATACTACATCAATTGATATATCAAGAAAACTTTTGCCTATTTTCTTTTTTAATTAAAATCCTCAAATCAATTATTTTCTATCCAAATATTTGAGGATTATAATAGATTTGGAATGTGAATATTTTTAAAAGTTTATAGTAAAAAATGAATTGAAAACATGATAAAATTGGAATAAGTTCAAAAGATATATACAAGATTGGGATTTATACGAAAAAAAATTGAGATTTTATTTTATTTTGAGGAAACTTGATATTTTGATTTTGAGTAAAACAACATTTAAATCAATTTAACTAATTCAGTTATTAGTGAATATTTTGAGAAGAAAATAATAATTTGTGTATTTTTAATTAGTTGAAGTAAATTGATGGAGAGGCTAAACTTGCTTAATTTAAAATAGAGATAGCTATAAGAACACTTGAGAAACTAAAATCATACATACCAAACGGGTCTAGCTCAGTTGGTTGACCATGGTGCGTGATTGTTGTAAATCCCCTGATACTGTCTTTGATTCCTACAAATCGAACTTTGATTTGTCAAGTTATGAGAAACTAGCTAGCCTCTTCAGTTTTCAGCAAAAAAAAAAAAACATAAAAAAAACAAAACAAAAACAATAGCCTCTTCCGATAGACCAAACCACGGTTGGTAATCTAAATTATTTTTAAACTTAAGTTAGGTTAATAAATATAATATTAAAAGAAAAAAAGGCTATGCACTGATGATGTAAAATAGTTTTATATTGTCATATGATCATAAACCATCATGTATGGTAAGTTTGTTGACTTTTATAATAACTACCTTAAAAGTCATATCAACGATGATTTGTGATTGGATGATCGTGTAAAATAGTTTTACATTGCCAGTGTATGACCATTAAACTCATATTAAAAAAATAAATAAATTAAACTTTTCATGCAACACATGGGTATATATATCTAGTTTTCAATTGAATTGTAATCTTAGGAATCCGATTATTAGGAATAGGATTAAAGAGAACGTTGACATAATATGTTTGGTCATCAATCAGATTATATATTTATATAAAAAATATCCATTATCATACATATTAGGAATAGAAATAACACATACTATATTTATCACAAAAAAAAAATTCATTCTCATATTTGGTTCAAGTTGTAACATTGTAATTTTCTTAATACATGATTAAGTGATTTTAATTAAATGGCAAGAATAATTCAATTTATTTTATGTTGTAGAAAAATATAAATAAAATGGAAGACGTTTGTGTTGTTTGTCAGAGGTGAGTTGAGTGTGTGTGGGGTTTTGGTTGGGCCAAACTTTAGTGAGAGAGGCCCATTTCCTCCTTCTTTCTATTTCTATACGTTGAGGTTTCATGGTCTATAAGGGTTTAGTTATTTACCTTTGTAGTGTGCTTTCAAATAATGGGTTTCCTTTGATCACTAAACATCAAAGTAACGACGCTTCTACTCAGTCCTTGCGAGCAACGATCGGAGCGGGGTCTCAGTGCTAGCCGATAGTAGATGTGTAGAGATTTAGAGAGAACTCACAAAAGTTATGAGGTATGCACCTCCTTATATAAAAAAACATGAGCTCTATCTTAATCCTATAAAATATCTTATCAAATCTTATTTGATCTCATCAAATCTTATTTGATTGGATATACAGATAATTGTCTTATCAAATCTTATTTGATTAGATAATTAATTAAATCATATCCAATTAATTATCTTATCATCTTGCATCTTATTTAATTAAATCTCATTTAATTAAATATGTTGATTAATTAATTAAATCACATTTTATTAATTAATCATGAACTAAATTAAATCACATTTAATTTATTTATTTGCTCCAATAAACTACTCTATGCGTGTGACCCTATATGCTCCCACTAGACTAACAATAACATTATCCTTATAATATTATAGATAGTGATTGGCATCTAGCAATGCATCGCTGCCACCCAGCCTATGAGATAATCGGTTATCCGATTTAACCTTTACGACAACCATTTCCATCGTGCAACCTTTGTCCCTTCATCCAAATATCTCAATTGAACACAAGGAATAAGAGTGTCATCCTCATTAAGTCCAATCGTTTATGTCTCGATACCCAAATAGACGTTTAATTACAAACGGACTCGATATCTCATATTAGTCCATTTGCACATGGCCATGCATATTGTACATCTCACTCTATCGAGAGGCCTATGACATAACTCTTGTTATGTAGAAGAGACGAATCCTATCTACATTACTCACATTCTTCAACATGATTCATTGCTAGCCAAGTACTACCTTTATAATCACCCTGTTACAGATGACATTTGATAACATTAAAACATACAACTCCTACATGTAGGCAGGGGCAGACCCAAGATTCAATGATTGGGGGGCCAAAATCAAATAAATATGTAAGCATTAAAATTCATACAAAATATTTATATATTTTCTAAAATGATTTAAAAATATATAATATACAATACATATAAATAGAAGATATTAAACATATTTTTAAAGACCCTAAATTACAAATGACAATGACCTTTCATATGTCATCAAGAACTTTAATGAAATTATAATAAAAAATGGTATTTATGTTAACTATATATTTCTTACAAAAATTCCTATTAATTATATTCCAAAAATCTACTAAATTTGAATAAATTATGTTACTAAATTTTCTTTTAGGACAATAATAGCTAACAACCAGTGAAGAGTTTTAAAAAAAAAAACATTGAAGAAAAATAAATAATACTCCAATATTTTATCTAGAAAAAGCAAAAAATGTAATTATCTCTACAATAAGTATTACAAAAGAATAGGATATTTTATTAAAATATAAAATTGATAAATAATACTTAAATAATATATTTACATACTTAAATTCACTAAGCAAAATAATTACCTAATATTATTTTTTTTGACATTACCTAATATAAAAAAACCAAATTGAAAAAAATCAGGGGGGTGATAGCTATAGGTCTGCCCCTACATGTAGGAATCGCAGTGACTTCACGTCGAAGGACTACTACCACCTTATGGTTGCCATGAGAAGTGCTTATGACACTTACATAATTATTATGAAGCCTTCTCATAGTGGGTCCATCTAATATATTACTCCTAATATTTATACATGTGTGCCAGCCTGATATCTCATATCCATGACCTGTGAAATGCGGTCATCATGCTACTCACACAATAGTCTTGATGTATCATTGTCGTCCTGGTTAACAATGATACTTCGACTACAAACACTTTAAGAATCGCTTTCTATTATTCAATGAATCTCATATCATCAAATAGCCCGCCTATTCTATAAGGACGTTACTATATCATACCATAGATAACATAATAACTGAAATGCCTCATATATAAAATATATAAATCAAAGTCGTAATACAAATGTAGCCTAAAATAGATTGGACATTAGGGCTCACTCCAACACTATAAGCCATCCTTGTGCCAAATAAGGGCACTCTCATTCATTTTCTCTAAAAAAACCTAAGTGTTCTCTATTTTCCTCTTTTCTCTCAAGAACTCTCTCTTCTCTCTCTAGTTTTCCTCCAAACACAAAGAGATCTCCCAAGGATGAGGCTTGAATCCTCTTGAAGGCAAGTTGTTCCCCTTTCTTTCTTTGAGCTTGTAGCCATTGTTGAATGGTAAGCCCCCTCTTGCTCCTCTTTCCCCTTTCTATGTGTTAACCCATAATTGGTATTTGTACAATCTCTCATTGGTGTTGTTTTGGATGATATTTTTGTGGGCTTGGTGAGGTGGTGTTGTTGAGCTCAAGGTTTCCCACTTTTTTCCTCTTCTCAAGAACCTAAGCTTGAAGACCCATAGGTAAGGGAAGCTTTAATTAGTTTTAATGTTTTATATATTTGTAAGTTTTACACTTGGAATGATGTTGTTTAGTGGGAAATAATCCTATATATTTGTTGTGTAAGGTGAGAAATTTGAATTTGGGTGGATTTGGAAGCCAAAAGAGGCACCTATGTTTTTTTTCTTTTCAAAATTGTGCAGTAACCGCATGGCTTAAGCCATAGTTCTTCTTGCTTAAGCCGTGACAGGGTGGAATGACCCTGTCAACACTAGAGCTTAAGAGGTGGAAAGTGTAGCTTAAGCCGTGACAAGGTGAAATGACCTTTGCAGCACTAGAGCTTAAATGGTGGAATGTGCAACTTAAGCCTTGAGAGTGAAATGACCTATGTCATCACTAGAGCTTAAGCCGTGGATTCGTGCATCTTAAGCCATGATAGTGAAATGACCTTTGTTAGCACTAGAGCTTAAGCCGTGAACTCTTGCAACTTAAGCCATGAGAGTGAATTGACTTCTATCAGCACTAGAGCTTAAGCGATGGATATGAGCAACTTAAGCCGTGATTGGTAGCTTAAGCGAACTAAGTTATAAAATGTTCTAAACGACCCTCCAAATGGAATCCAAATGAAATTAACCTTGTTTTAAGAGCTTTTATGAAATGAGAAAAATGGAATGTAAGTTAAGATCATGATTATGTCAATATGAAATGTTTATATTATGCTAAGATGATTTAATTGTTGCGGAAGTGAATAACATTTTAATGAGGTGAATGTTTTATTGTTAAGGTGATGAATTATGTTGTTGTGAATGAATCGTTGATGTTGGAAACCTTCTTAAAGCATTTAAATGAGTTAACTGCGATTTTTGAATGAGTTGAAAAGAAACCACTACTTGCTGAAGGTGAGATCCATTGGGCACCAAATCTCCAATCCACTAAGAGACTTAGGGGTCTCGCTTAGTGGATATCTTTCCAAGTATGCACCCCCATGTTTTAGACTTCGATGGCTTTTTGAAGTGGTGAAAACATTTTATAAATATTGAAGTTAACTTATTTATGAGAGATGGTTGTTGTTGTTGGTGAAACTTGGACCCATGAGATAGACCATAGGTGGGATGGTGGGTACAGAGATGTCGTATCTTAAATCTCAAGGGAATCCAAGTATCATGTGATGTGGTGTTTTGTTGTTGTTGCATATGAGTAGACACGTAAAGTTGGGGGTGCTTGGTAGGCTCTTAACCTAGTGTTGGATGAGTTGTGGGGATAACGCCGAATGGGCCTATAGAGTAGATAGGTGGGCGAACTCCTCTAGAGGTTAGGGCTTGACCGAGGTAAGCCACTACCCACACTCATCTATTCCGACAAAATCACAATTCTTCTGTAAGATCAGTCAGGGGACTCCCTAATGGTTAAAGAATGGACTATGTTAAGGGATGGGTGCCTATGATGATCGCTCATATGGTGTCAAATCTCCATGGAGTAGAGTCTATCTTTGGTGTTTATGATTGGTGTGCATGATGATGCTTGATTGATGGACTTATGGTGATGATATTTGATGATTGAGTTATGATGTTGATTACTTGAATGTAATTCATGATGCTTGCAAATGAAATGTCCTTTTTATGTGAGTTGAATTTTGTTATTAATTGATTCTAAAAAAGTTATATGTTTTAACAATGATAAAGTTTAAATATGTAATATTTTATTAAGCTTTAAATTATTTGAAGTATGTTTGTTTTTGGTAAGCTTACCCTTGCGTTGTGGCACATGTGGTTGTGACTGTGATGATCTCGAACATCATGTTTGTCGGAGCAGATAGATAGGGGATGGACCTTTCCTTTGGAGGCATTACTGATGGGAATGCTTAATTGGACGTGAAGATGTAGTTCTTTTTGTATTTCTTTGTTAGTTTTATGTATAGTGTGGACCAGCTTAGGTGTTTAAGAGTTATCTTTTTCGAGTCGTATGAATATGTATATATAGATATATGTTAAGTTGTTTTGAAGTTTTATCTTGGGATAGATGTTGATGTGCCATAAGGTACGTGGTTTTATTCAATTGATTGTTTTATATATGGTGTTTTATCTTAACGTTGTGGGTTTTATCTTTTTAGCTTTCAAATGCGAGAAAGTTTACAAGTGTTTTCATAAATAAATTATTTGGAGAGTTTGAAATATTAAAATGTGTTTGGTACTTCCTCCATTTTTTTCCTAGGAATATAACATGGAAATGTTATTCTCGGGTATAATAAAAAAATGTGTTTGGTTAACTATTAAAATAGGTTGGGAATATTTTTTATATTCTCAGGCATAATTAAAACATTTGTTTGGTTTAGTTATTTTTTCTTGGTAATATATATTATAATTACTAAAATATCCTTATTTGAAGATGATTTTTTAACAGAGTTTTACATCACCCATTTCCGCAGAGGAGTTACATTCATATTGCCAATATATAATTAATTTTCCAAAACTACAACTCTGTAAATCCATAACATGTAATTAAAAAGCCTATATAGTAAAGTAACCCCTTCATTTACATGTAACATTCATTTCCTATATTGCATACTACAATCAATATCTATCATAAATTTAAATTTGTTGCCAATCTCCCCAAAAACGAAGAATAATAGCATTGAGATGGTAGTGGGATAGTGGGTACAAAGAAGGTATATTTGGATTTTTACTCATAAAGACGATTCCTATCCCATTGGAATAAATTTTCCCTACCCCTTTCACCAGGATTAAATATTGGTTGAAGGTGGGATTAAAGTTTACCCAGGAATAAAATATGTCCAGAATTAAATATTTTATTACTTCGTAAAAAATGTAGGATAATTTTTTTCCTCCCTGTATTCCCTAAATTAAAAAAGTTATCCGTGAAACAAACGCCCCCTATATAAAGAAGATATATATGATGTTGGATTATGCTAGAGAGAATAAATCTAAGATTATTACTGTAAATATTGTTTCAATGTAAAGACCAAAAAATTTAACATACTTGTGATAATAAAATAATATATTTTAATTTACTTTTTAGTCATCTTTAATTTAAATAATTTACTTATTCACCCGTGCATCGTGTGGGTTCATATCTAGTATATATTTATTTATAAACCAGCGCAACGTGCACGTCAATTTCTAGTTATAACTATAACGAGACTAATGAATCTCAAGACTAGCATAAATTGATCAATTTTTTTTTGACAGCATAAATTGATCAATTTTTAAGAAACATGTGTCTAGCTAGTGCTAATTTTTCCATAGGCCTTTCTTTAATGGGATACAGCTAATGAATAGAAGACATCACATGGGAGAGCCATTGAGCTTGACCAAGAGACGACCTAACAGGAGACGAAATGAAACTTCTGAGAAGCATAGTGTATGCAACTTGAACAAAAGACAAAAACAAAGAAAATTGAACGTCAAAAGTACCACAAATTTCAATACAGCTATTAAAAGATAAAACTAACAGCAAGCCAAGTCAATGCATAGTCAACCTTTAAATGAAGAACTAAATTAAACTTTTACATACCTACACACACTTGAACACATACTGCATTGCATTAATTAGTTTATAATACTACTTGGTACTTAGCTTGCCAAAATTATACCGAGTCAACAACACCATGGGCTGTAAGAGACATAATATTTGAATTTGATGTCATCCAAACCGAGAAATACTTCGTGGGATGCATTTATATAGTTCAAGCAAAAAAGGGGAGTAGTACAATCGTATTCAAGTGGATCACAATTATTACTGCTATACAGTATATATACATGCTACAGTATACAAGGTCAGAAAGTCAAGAGACATGAAACGTGTTTGTCAGAGGATGTTAGACCCTACCTTACTAGTACCTGCTAAGAAAGCACGTGAATAGACTCTGCATCATGGCATATGAAACTTCTTGGAAACACACATGATAGAGACACTACCAACACTTGGTAATTTACATCTTCTCTCTAATTCTTTTTTCATACTTGACTAAGAGTTTAAACTTTTTGATCTAGTATATTTCTATGAACTATACAATTTTTGTATACTTATTCTCTGTTGCAGCCAAGAAGCTCTTGTGTGTTGAAGTAAAGAATCTTTGTATTCTTCTCTGTTGCAACAAGTTCGAACTGGGTGGTGGTACACATTTTAGAGGTATCATAGTGGATTTCCCACTATATTAGAAGGACACAATGACGATTTAGATGAGAATAATTTTATGAGAGAATTAATGTTACTTTTAGAAATGTTGTCACTTGGAATTCAACCAAGTAGACCTGTATAGTTTGATCTACTATGGAGACCGAGTTTTGGCTCAGTAGCATATGAGATTGATTAGCAAAGAAAATGTCTTAGCAAATATATTCCTTCATGGAAAAGTGCATATTCTATATGTTGTGATTGCCAAAAGGCAACAACAAGAGTACATATTGTAATTAAAAATAAAGAAATATTTTGGTAAAGCAATTGCTTAAAAGATAGAAGTCTTTTGATCAAGTGAAGTCATTAATGGATTTGGCTGATCCTCTGACTTAAACTCCTAGGGATGAGATTATTGTATGAAACATCGAGGGGAATGGGACTTAAGCCACCTGAAAACAAACAAATGATGGTAACCCAACCTTTGTGATTGGAGATCCCATGAAGAAGGGTCAATGGGAAAAACAAGTCATTTGTTAGTTCTGCTAGAACTTAAATTGATTTTAATCAATTTTCATTTTGTAGTCCCTTCCTATGGTGTGAGAAAGTGCTAGATACTGCATTATCAAGAGCTAAACTTTATATTTAAGCTTTATGAGGTTATGAGAAAGCTTAACTACTTATAAAGCTTTTAACGATTTTCATATCCCTTATGGGTGGTGTATGATTTGCAGCATACACTTGATGAAATCACCAATATGAGTGTCAAGTGGGACCACTTGTATGAGATCTTGGCAAGATCTCTAGAGCACCTATGAATACCGGGCATGCGCATGGCCTATTGGTGCAAAACAGTGATAATGGCAAGGATTGTGGGGGTGTGATGTGATTGATAGACCGCTAACACATATCAAGTGTTTTGGGTTCAATAGCTTGCTACACCCACTACGTTGTGTTAAGTCTAATCAATTTAGGTCTGATTCAATAGCTTGCTACACCAGGTCTGACGCATTACATCCAACAGAAAGAGAACCCAGGAATTTTTTTTCTTAAGACTTTTTCTTTAACCTTTTGAAATATGTGGGGGATTGTTGTATTTTTTGGTTTTATATTTCAAAAGGTGAATATATTTTTTAATCAATTTCATTACATATTTTGATGTGGATTAATGCCATATTTTAATTGGAATTGTTACATATTTTAATTCTATTAATTAGCAATTATTTTTTATAAATTACGGTAAACATTTATATAAAAGAAGGTTTAGAGAATGAGCTGTGGATCTCATTTCCTTATCTTTTCTTTTTCTGTGAGTTCCTTGATTTTTTCTCACAACCTTACTAATTTTTAGGTTTCAATCCAAACATTTATAGTCATGTTTATTTTTTTCTCTAAATTAATATTTTTAATCTAATTTTTAAATTAACATTTTAGCAATTTTAATCTAATTCAATTCAAATTTTAAATCTAAAAAAATCTTGAATAATACGGACATTCTAAAATGACATTAATATTAAATTAAATTATGACTAACTCATTCGAATATATTAAATTTATAAATTTTAATTTTAATAATATTTTGACATAAATTAAATCGAATCAAATTCTAATTCAAATAGTTTATACTCAAAATATGACAAATAAATTATAAGGATTGAATAAACCAGTTTAAAACTATAAATAGCAAGTAATCTGTAAGCAAAATAATCCAAAATTTAAACTATTTTTTAAGCAAATCATCCAAGTTTTTGAATTAACATTTTCTACTTTTAATCTAATTTAAATTCAAATCAAAATCTAAATTACCTTTAATAATACAAAAAAATTTCATTAAAATATGTTTTACTGTAATTAATGAAAATTAAAATTAAAATTAAAATTAAGCTAAAATTAACTTGGAAATCACACCAATAATATCATTATCATTATATATATAATCAAAGTAATTAGATGATGCAAATTAATTTGGGAATGACAATAAATTTAAATTGTTAATATTAATTTTTTTATGAATATTAATTATTATTAATTTTTAAGTATTTTAGTTAATATATAAAATCAAATATCAAATTGAAATAATTTAAAAATTATTTGTTATGTTATTAATAATTACTTAAATCTAAGCAAAATTTAAATCAAACTAAATCATGCCTATGATATTTTTATTATTATTATTATTGTTATTATTATTATTATTATTATTATTATTATGGATAAAACTTAGATGTAATTTCTTTGCTCATTTTTTTATCTCTTCATTAATGATAAATGTCATTTGCTTTCTCTTGGTCTTCAAAAGATTGTGAATATTTAAATTAACAAGCAAAACCATCCTAATAAAAATTGGTTCAAATTTATAACAATTTCATGCAAAAGAACTTATATAATTAACTGAACTATAAATATGCATGTATACATTATTTTTCATTTCTATCATTTCTTTAAAACAATTAATTATTAACTTCTTATTTTATTCACATATTTATTAATTTTTTTATCGATTCTCTAAGGTAAGTTTCTATCTTTTTCATTCCTCTTCAAATTTTTTTCTACATATTTTGTATATTATTTAGTATTAAAAGTTTATTTGCAAACATTATTTTATAATTTTTTCACTTTCAATTATCAAAATAACACAAGGATAGGTTAATTCTCTTGTTTCCAAGTGAATGATTAAATAGAATTTATTTAGACACATGTTTAAAATATATTCACCAGATTAACACGTGCTAGAGGAATTACTTACTCCAGTCTTTATTATAAGACCCAATTAATTAATTCACCAGAATTAAGAAAATTGGTTAATTTAATTTAGAGCATTAAATTTGTCTTAAGTTAGTATTTTTTTTTTCAAAACTATCCCTGTGAATAAAGCTTACATATAATGAATTGTTTCTTTCACTGTCGTGTCTTTTTAGAACTGACAATTAAGGACATATTTGTGAAAAAATAATTAATGTCAGAGACATTTTAGATTGAACCTTATAAAATGAATCAAGCTACACTTTTAATTTGGACCTTATAGTAAGAACGAGATGGAGTACCTTTTTCCTTTTTGATTAAAAATTGTAATTATGTGTCATTTTATTATTGGTCGTGTGTAATAATGATATATTAAGTGTTATTCTATCAAGTTTCACTTTCATGCATATGATCAAAAAGGAATCTTAACTAACATGCTTAAAAGACCTAATTATTTTCTACGCAGAAGAATAAAAATGGTACATCAAAGTATAATTAAAATTAAACTAAACCAAATTGTGATCATAAGAAAAATTTACAAATTTATTAGTTATTATCCTAATTAAAATATCATTTACAATATTATAATATAAGCATTATCTTATTTTTGTATTCATCATAATTTTTTTAATATTTTTGTTACAAATTAATGTTTGGAAGTTTTTTTTATGATATATATTTAATTTATATACATATGCAAATATATTTATAAAGATAATAGTAGTTTTTTAGATAAACATTTATATAAATTAAAATGATATAAAGACATGTATAAATATAAAATTATTTGAATATATATATATATATATATATATATATATATATATTAATTATCTTTTATATATATTTTTCACAATATATATACATATCTAATAAAATATACTTATATAAAATTTAAAAATAATTGAGAAATACTTTAAAAAACATAATGTATAAAAATTGTAGATTGTAAACTCAACACCCATGCAGGGCATGGGTTATTACTCTAGTTGTAATTAAATGTAGGGTGTTTTAGGAACGGTATCATTAAATATGGTGAAATTAGTTAGATTATTTAAGTCCACCATACAAAACAACTTTTTGCTTATATTTGAGTTCAGAGGGAGTATTTACTTTATATTTTTTATCTATGTATTAAACTTTTTACATTTATGAATATTCAATTTTAATTTAAGTGTGTTGTTTTGAAAAAAAATAATTATATTATCTGAAATATTTCAATTGCTAGAGAATGAATTTTTGTTGGGAAATCAATATGTTTCTTCTAGGAATGTTAATTAGTAATCATACAATTTTTTTTGTCAATTCTCTCGTCAATTCTATTCCTAAAAATGATACGTATATATAATTATAATTCTGTTGAAAAGAAACATTTTCTATTTCAACCACTGCCATATATTTATGTACTCAATATTTTTATATTTTAGAAATTTATTATGTTGGATAAACTATTTTTTGAATTCTAAACCAATTCGAAAAAAAAAAAGTTTTCTGCATCAATGAAGAGTTTTTTATTTTGTCATTTTTTTTTATGCATTGTGTATGTGTCATTTAGAAGGCTCTAATGTGAAATACATATATATCTATAAAGACTTTGTTAGCAAGTAGGCGAAATTTTAAAAAACTAGACTTTGCATATAAATTGATCTCAAGACACAGCCATTGAGCTTGACCAAGAGACGACCTAACAGGAGACAAATGAAACTTCTCAGAAGCATAGTATATGCAACTTGAACAAAGAAAAGAGAAAAACCAAGAAAATTGAACGTCAAAAGTACCACAAATTTCAATACAGCTACTAAAAGATAAAACTAATAGCAAGCCAAGTCAATGCATAGTCAACCTTTAAATGAAGAACCAAACTTCTACTTACCTACACACACTTCAACACATACTGCATTGCATTTGTTTAATACTACTTAGTACTTAATTAGCTTGCCAACAACACCATGGGCTGTAAGAGACATAATTTTTTAATTTGATGTCATCCAAGCTGAGAATTACTTCGTGGGAAGTTCAAGCAAAAAAGGGGAGCAGTACAATTGTATTCACGTGAATCACAATTATTGCTGCTATACATAATATACACAATTATTGCTGCTATAATCACAATTGTAAGTGACATGAAACGTGTTTGTCAGAGGATGTTGGACCCTACTACTAGTACCTGTTAAGAAAGCACGTGAAATTCTAAATACCACTAGACTCTGCATCATAACATTGTGAAACTTCTTAGAAACACACACGACAGAGACACCACCAACCAACACTTGGATATTTACATCTTCTCTCTAATTCTTCTTTCATACTTGACTAAGAGTTCAAACTTTTTGATCTAATATATTTATATGCATTATACAATTTCTGTCTAGTTATTCTCTGTTGCGCCCAAGAAGCTCTTGTGTGTTGAAGTAAAGAATCTTTGTATTCTTCTCTGTTGCAAGAAGTTTAACTGGGTTTGTGGTAAGGTTTTTCTCTCCACTTTCAGTTTCACCTCGGAATAGAAATAATAGAAGATGAAATGATATGGATAATTTATTTCTTCTTGTTTTCCCACGTTTTAACTGGAAGAGAATGGGTTAAGAATGTGAATGCTGTCTGAGAAAATAGATTGTGGACTTCACAACATGAGTGGTTCTGTGCTTGTCTAAAGTGGAAAATAACTTGTTTTTAAATATTTGGTGAAACAGCATGAACTTTTTACTGAAGTGCTTAAAGTCATTCATCTATATTAATTCTTGGTATTTTTGGTCAAGCTCGCTTTGGATGTTGCCATTCTGTTTTTTAAGCTGACAATAGTTCTCCGGGCCTGAGCTTCTTATTGCAGTTCAGATTGGCCATCATCTACAATTCTCTTTTAATTTAAGGTAGGCCTACTTATCTGTTCAGATCTGTGAATCGTAACTGTTATGTTTGTTTAATATTTTAATCTAATGAAGTGTTAAGCATGCATGTAATGGTTAGAAAGTAGAAACTATACTTTGCTTTGATTTATTGCTTTCTACCATCAGCATAACTGAATATGTTGTGAATGTGTGACACATTATTTATTGATAATATGCAAATTACACATTAGTTCTTAAAAATTATAACTATAGATTATATTCATCCTTTTCAATGAGACTTGTACTACTCGAACTCGGCACTCCACCGAGTAGTCCAGTTGGCCGAGTAGAAACTCTCACTCGGACTCGGAGGATAATAACGGAAAGAACATTTTTTACTATATGATAAGATAGAGAAAGATCAGGTCATAAGATAAGGATAGAAGATAGAATTATCTCTATCTTCATCACGAGATTTGAGGAGATTTGATAAGAAAATAACCCTATCAAATCTATCTCTTTACACTCTATAAAAACAGAACAACCCATCCCAATCGAGGTACGAAATTCTAAATCCAATTGTGATACATGTCTCCTACCTCTGTACCTCTAACTTGAGCGTCAGAGTGTCTTTGCAGGTACACCCCCCACCAGTCACGGAGAAGATCCCGGCGGAGCCATCGTATCGGAAGACTTACCAAAACTTGGTAAGAACAAGACTCATTAATCCAATCCAACTTCTTGTAACAGAGAATGATACCGCTAAATTTTTCATAATTTAATTTAGGTGTTTATTCAAAAAAATATTGATTAATGATGGGGTACATGTATATTGTAATGAATAGAAAACATAGTTGAGGACATGCATGGATGCCAGCGAACTTGACGAATTGGAGAAACTAGAAACATATCAAATTGAAGTTTAAAAATATCACAAATTTGAATACAGTTATAAACTAATAGCAAGCCAAGTCAATGTATAGTCAACCTTAAAAAATTGAAGGATGAAAATTCTACAAACCTACACTTGCACAACTGCATTATAGTAGTTCATAAGACTACTTAGCTTGCTCAATTATATTTTATGTCATCCAAGCCGAGAATTACTTCGTGGGATGCATATATAGTTCAAGAAAAACAGGAGAAAGAAAACATACTACTCAACACTCTACATAGTCAAAAAGTCAAGAGATATGAAATGTGTTGGTCAGAGGATGTTGGACACCACTAGGAACCTACTAAGAAAGCTTGAAATTCTAAAAACTAGACTCTATCACAGCTTACGAAACTTCTTAAAACCATACATGACATAGACAACAACAACACACTTGTATATTTACATCTGCTTTGTAATTCTTCTTTTATACTTGAAAAAAAGTTTACATATTTTGATCTAATACATTTATATGCACTATACTATTGTTGTCTAGTAATTCTCTGTTGCGCCCAAGAAGCTCGTGTTGAAGTAAAGAAACTGTGTATTCTCTGTTGCAAGAAGTTCAATTGAGTCCGTGGTAAGCTCTTTTTATCCATTCTCAATATTACCTCTGAAGAGAAACAATAGATAAGTTATTTCTTCTTGTTTTCCCATGTTTTAGCTGGGAGAGAATGAGTTAAGAATTAATGTGAATGCTGGGTGACAAAAGACATTATGGAATTCAAAACATGAGTTGTCTCTGGTTGTCTAAAATGAAAAATAACGGTTTTAAAAAATATATATTTGGTGAAACAGCCTTCTTAAAGCCATTTCGTCTATATTCTTTGTATTATTGGCCATGCTAGCTTTGGATGTTGCCATTCTTTTTGTCAAGCTGACATTAGTTCTAAGGTCACAAAAGTCTTCTAATTTCTGTTCAGATTAGTCATATACAATTCTCTTTAAATTTAAGGTAGTCATACTTTGACTTATCAGATTAGATTTTTCAATTGTAAGTGATATGTTGGTTTATTTTCTAAATCTAACGAAGTGTGTTAAGCATGTATTTTGGTTAGAAAGTTGAAACTATACAAATGCCTTGATTTATTTCTGTCCCTCATCTCCATGACTGCCTATGCTATTATGAACATGTGGTTTGCAGATTTAAGTTTTTTTAATTCGATGTCAATGATTTTCTTAGAGTCTAGGTTGTTTAAGGCTAAGCTCATGTATTGTTTGAATGGACTATCAGCTTTTCCAAGTCAAAAGGAAGCCACTAATCAAAGCAAAATAAACTTCCAAGGGTCTCAGAACACCTCAAAATCGCAGTTGCAATTTGGTAAATGTTGTTGTTTATCTTTTCTTCCGTAGATGAGCAAGAATATGAACTTTGAACAGCTTGATCTCATAATAGACAAGTTTATAAATTTCAATGAATAATAGTAAGGACAGATGTCGGGAACCCATTGAAACATAAAAGGTTTTTCATTTATTCAAATGTAGCGTTCTGATTGTTGCAGGTGCAGCACCAGGAATTCATAATGGATGAGCTGCGAACGATAAGTGCTGTTGCTTCTTCCTCCAACTCTTCTTCTATGGTGTCTTCTAAAAAATATGATGTTTTCCTAAGCTTTCGAGGTGAAGACACCCGCTTAAACTTCACAGGCCATCTATATAATGCTTTGAATGACAAGAAAGTCAAAACCTATGACAATCAACTTGAAAAAGGACATGAAGAAAAAATCTCAAGAGGATTCATGAAAGCCATCGAAGATTCTCATGTATCTGTTGTCATCTTCTCAGAGAACTATGCTTCCTCAATGTGGCGCTTGCGTGAACTCAGCAAGATTCTAGAATGCAAGAAAGTCCAAGGGCAGATTGTGATACCAGTGTTTTACGGAATAGATCCATCCCATGTGAGGAAGCAGACTGGGAGCTACGAGCAAGCCTTTCCAAAACATGAGGCAGATCCCGTTTACAACAAATGGAGAGCTGATCTCACTGAAGTGGCCACTTTAGCTGGGTGGGACTCCCGAAATAGGTAAATGAAATGAACTGAGAGTGAGTAATTTATTCACTAAATTGAGCATACTCTTCTAGTTTAAAACCTTTCATAGCATCTTTCAAAAAGAAAAAAAAGCTTTCATGGCAGTTTGCTTAGAAAGTTCATTACATAGAAAAAACTGAGGCATTGATTATATTCTCTAAGTCATTTGATTTTCATTCCCCAATTATATTTTTTTGTTTCTTTCTCTACTACACTGCCATATTAATAGTATAATAATTTGTATAAATTTGTTTGACTTATAACATATTATTGATTTCTTTGTTGCCCTTTCATATGCTAGGAAAGAATCAGAAGTCATTAAGGACGTTGTTGAAGAGGTTTTGCAAAAGTTGGCTCCTTTGCAAAAATTGGATCCTAGATACCGTAAAAAATATGATGTTTTCCTAAGCTATCGAGGTGAGTACACTCGCAGAAACATCAGTAGCCTTCTATATGAAGCTTTGATTGAAGAGAAAGTCAAAACCTATATAGATGACCGGCTTAGTAAGGGGGATGAAATCTCACCAGCAGTCACTGAAGCCATTGAAGATTCTCGTGTATCTATTGTCATCTTCTCAGAGAACTATGCTTCCTCAAAGTGGTGCTTGCATGAACTCAGCAAGATTCTAGAATGCAGGAAAGTCCAAGGGCAGATTGTGATACCAGTGTTTTACGGAATAGATCCATCCCATGTGAGGACGCAGACTGGGAGCTACAAGCAAGCCTTTGCAAAACATGAGGGAGATCCCATTTACAACAAATGGAGAGCTGATCTCATTGAAGTGACCACTTTAGCTGGGTGGGACTCCCGAAATAGGTAAATGAAATGAAATGAGAGTGAGTAATTTATTCACTAAATTGAGAATACTCTTCTAGTTTAAAACCTTTCATGGCATCTTTCAAAAAAAAAAAAAAAAAAGCTTTCATGGCAGTTTGCTTAGAAAGTTCGTTACATAGAAAAAACTGAGGCATTGATTATATTCTCTAAGTCATTTGATTTTCATTCCCCAATTATATTTTTTTGTTTCTTTCTCTACTACACTACCATATTAATAATATAATAATTTTTATAAATTTGTTTGACTTATAACATATCATTTATTTCTTTGTTGCCCTTTCATATGCTAGGAAAGAATCAGAAGTCGTTAAGGGCGTTGTTAAAGAGGTTTTGGAAAGCTTGTCTCCTTTGCAAAAATTGGCTCCTAGATACCCTAAAAAATATGATGTTTTCCTAAGCTTTCGAGGTGAGGACACCCGCAAGAACTTCACAAGCCATCTAAATAAAGCATTGAAGGAAGAGAAAGTCAAAACCTACATAGATGACCAGCTTAAAAAGGGGGATGAAATCTCACCAGCACTCACTGAAGCCATTAAAGATTCTCATGTATCTATTATCATCTTCTCAGAGAACTATGCTTCCTCAAAGTGGTGCTTGAATGAACTCAGCAAGATTCTGGAATGCCAAAAAGACCAAGGGCAAATTGTCATACCAGTGTTCTATAATGTAGACCCATCCCATGTGAGGAAGCAGACTAGGAGCTACAAGCAAGCCTTTGCAGAACACGAGGGAGATCCCAGGTGCTACAAATGGAGAGATGATCTAACTAAAGCAGCCAATTTAGCTGGGTGGGACTCCCGAAATAGGTATGTAAAATGAATTGAGTGTGAGTTAAAAAAAATGGAGAAGTTAGATTTTCTGAAAATGGAGAAGTTATGGAGAAGCATCCAATAGCTAGGTGGGACTCTGGTACTTATAGGTAAATAAAATGAATTGTGAGTAAATTTTCTGAAAGAAAAAAAAAAGGAGGGAGACAAGTTATTGTTTTAAATTGAGTTGGCCATATTTTATTCTAAATTGAGCTTACTTTTCTAAAATAACACATTTCATGGTAGTTTGTTTAAGAAGTTTGTTGCATAGAAAAAATAGAGGCATTGATTATCATCTCCTAGTATTGGATTTTCATTACCCAATTATATGTGTTTGATTCTTTTTCTACTAAACTACCATATCGATCATAGATTATGTATAATCATTTGTATAGTTCTATTTTTTTTTCTTTTGAATGTTATATATAACACGACATTTATTTCTTTGTTGCATTTATTTCATATGCTAGGACTGAAACTGAACTCCTCAAGGAAATTGTTGAAGATGTTTTGCAAAAATTGGCTCTTATATACCCAAACCAGCGTAAACGACCGGTTGGAATTGACAAAAATTATGAACAGATTAAATCATTACTAGAAATTGGGTCAAGTGAAGTTAAAATTCTTGGAATATGGGGCATGGGTGGCATAGGTAAGACCACCCTTGCTACAGCTTTATTTGAAAACTTGTCTTCTGAGTTCGATGGTCATTGCCTCCTAGCAAATGTAAGGGAAAACTCAAACAAACTTGAAGCTTTACAGAACGATCTTTATAAAACGTTGTTAAATAATAAAAATCACAGGTTTGATAATTTTGACATTAGTAGACTTCAACGTAAAAAAGTTTTCATTGTACTGGATGATGTGTCTACCTCAAAGCAATTAGAAAAACTAATAGAGGAATATGATTTCTTGGGGCCAGGAAGTAGAGTCATTATTACAACTAGAAATAAGGAAATACTTAGCCCAGGTTATGAAATATATCAGGTCAAGGAATTGAGCTTTGATCACTCGCTTCAGCTTTTCTGTTTGAATGCTTTTCAACAGAAACAACCTAAAGATGGATTTGAAGATCTTTCAAGAAGTGTAGTTTCCTATTGCAAAGGTATTCCTTTGGCTTTAAAAGTTTTGGGTGCAAGTCTTCGTCCAAGAAGTAAAGAGGCTTGGGAATGTGAATTGAGAAAACTCGGAAAGATTCCAAATATGGAAATTTATGAGGTATTTAAATTAAGTTATGATGGCTTAGATCAATGTCAAAAAGACATCTTTTTAGACATTGCATGCTTCTTCAAAGGATGGCATAGAGATCGGTTAACAAGTCTATTGGAAGCTTGCAATTTCTATGCAATATCTAACATAGAAATCCTTTTGGATAAAGCTCTCTTAACAATTTCAGATGACAATGAGATAGAAATGCATGACTTGATACAGGAAATGGGTTGGCAAATTGTTGATCAAGAAGATATCAAATTCCCTAGAAAACGAAGTCGACTATGGAGACTCAAAGATGTGCTTGATGTATTCAAAAGTAGCAGGGTAAGTGGAAGATGAAATTATTTCTATTTGCTAATACATGTGTCTTTTTAGAATGTAGCTAGTATGATAACCCTTCCTAATCAATATTCTAATTCTTGTTTGTCAGGCAACTGATGTTGTTGAAGGCATAAGTATTGATCTGTGTAAATTGACTAGGGATCTACATTTGAGCTCCAATTTCCTTGCAAATATGACTAATGTCAGATGTCTTATGATCCATGATTTGTTGGGTAGCTCTAATGGATTTAAAGTGTACCTTCCTAATGGCGAGTCATTGTCTGATAATTTAAGGTGTCTTCACTGGGACGGATTCTGTCTTGAGTCTTTGCCACCTACCTTTTGTGCTGAACAACTTGTAGAGCTTCGCATGTGTGATAGCAAGCTTAAAAAGCTTTGGGATGGGATTCAGGTACGAATGTGGCTATACATACTACATTTTGCTTAGGTTTCTCTTTAGGGATTTTGATTATGAATTTAATAATGTCTGAAAAATGTGATGCATCTTTCTTGTTACAGGATCTTGTGAATTTAAAGACAATTGACCTTTCATACTCCCGAGACCTGATCGAGATTCCAGACTTATCGAAGGCAGATAAACTTGGAAGTATTTCTCTTATTTATTGTCAAAGCTTGTGTCAGCTGCATGTTTATTCAAAATCTCTCTGCATATTGAAACTCGAAGGATGTTCATCACTCAAGGAATTTTCAGTGACATCAGTGAAAATGACAGAATTGAACTTAGCTGATACTGCTATATGTGCTTTGCCATCATCAATATGGCATAATAGGAAGCTTGCTTCTCTTTCTCTAAAGGGTTGGAACAATCTTGAGTTTGTTGAGAACATTGGCCACTTTTCGTCTTTGGAAGAGTTAGACCTAAGTGGAACTAAAGTTGAGATCTTTCCTGCAAACATCGAAAACCTTTCAATGCTGAAAAGGCTTCGGTTAGATGATTGCAAGAAACTCCAGTCTCTGCCGGAACTACCATCCCTGCGAGAGGTGAGCGCATTGAACTGCACTTCTCTGGAGACAGACACCACTCAACAGCTTGTAATACTACACATGTTACAGAGCCAATTACCCTGTCATTTCATCTTCCCGGGAGGCCATGTCACTGACTTCTGTGGGTTTCGTACAGCAAGTAGTTCAATAACTATTCCTTATCTTCCAAAATCTGGCTTGTGCGGTTTTATTTATTGCTTCATTCTTTCTAAGCATGCGACAGGGTTTGGTACAACAGAGAGTTCAATACCTGTTTCGTATTATATCTGTCATGATGACATACGGATCGGCCGGGATGACAGGGTAATGGCATGCAAGAGCAATTTAATTTCAGATCACGTGTTATTTTCGTATGTTGACATCAGCCAATTTGACAGAATAAATGAAGTACTTGATCATTTCGGTGTCATATTTGAATTTGATCACTATGATGAAAAAATTAAACTAAAACATGATCAAGAGAGGATAAAAGGGTGTGGGCTCTTCCCAGTATATGCCACAGAACGTGGCCTTAAAATTGTTGGTAGTAGCATTGAACTTCATGAAGCAAAGTTGGAGGCTCTAAGATTGGAAATGAGGAGAGGGAGGACTTCACCGTAAATGATAATTTTCCTGTGCTTACTTCATTGGTATGAAACTTCAATCACTTCTTGATTGTAGGTTCCTTTTGTTGCTTTTTTTTTCTTAATTGAAATTAGTCCTTTAAATATTGGAAGTATCAGTTTGAAATACTCTTGATTCTACAAAATTGCCTTCAATGCCTTGTATATTGCAATAACATTGTGCTGTAATTACATGTTGAGCAGCTTTTCTTTTGAAGCACTTCCAGAGAATATTGGGGGAAAATGAGCACTAGCATATTCAGAGTCAAAGTAGTACTCATAATTGTTTGGAGACCCAAACCGTAGGTGCAGCCTGGAGGAGTAAAGAAAAATGTTCAGAACTCATTAGGTGAACATGAGCTTAGCACAATTTCGGTGCAAACCTCAGTCCAATTACACACACACACAGAGACTAAGGCATTGCTGATGCAAAGTCAACTTTTTTAGTATTAACATAGACTATTAGATATGACTTTATATGACTTTTTGCTGTATTTTTTCCTTGGCTATGTGCCTTATGTGCCGACAGCTATTTGATTTTTTCTTAAGATTAGTTTTTATGTGCTGATAGCTATTTTCTTGCCTTTTTATAGCTACTATAGAGTGTAACCCATGCCATGCATGAGTAAATATATTGTTTATAAATATTTTTATAAAATATTTGAAATATATAAATATTTTTAAAATTTTGTATTAAGATTTATTAATAATTAAGGTATAATATTTTTAATTATTAATTATTGTTGTCCATTATAGATATATAGTTGATTATATATTTTGTAGACAAAGATTTTTAAAATATAATAAATGAAAGAAATAAAAATTAATTATGTTTTAGGTAAGATAGTAATTTAAATAATTATTGTGAAATAATATTTCAAGCAATCTAAAGAGTTCCAAGTTACAATTAAAAAAAATGAAAACAATATTTTTATGAAATGGTATTTTTAACTATATATTTTTAAATTAAAATCTAAATTCTTTTTTTGATTAAAAAATTAAAATCTAAATTCAAGCTATGCACGGCATGCACAACATATATGCTAATTTGTGGACAACGTTATAAAATATTTTATAATTTTAACATACGATAACTTTGAATTAGGAATTATGAACTAAAAATAATAAGAATTTTGTGTTGGATATCAATCATGGATCTTAAAGTATAACAAAATTTAAATTATTAATTACTATTGTGCAGTATTTTTGATCATTTACTATTGTGCAGTATAAATAATTGGTTTAAGAACCGATTAATTATTATATTTAAAATAAAAAATGGGAAAATATAAAATTATCAATTGAAATTAGGCTTAAATGCAATTTTGGTCCCCCTATTTTTCAAAATTCACAATTTTGGTCCTCCTATTTTAATATAGAGACATTTAGTCCCTCTATTTTTCAAAATCCACAATTTTGGTTTCCCTATTTTAAAATAGAGACATTTATTCCCTCAGTTTTTGTAAAATTTGCAATTTTGGTCCTCCCATCAAATTGAAAGTGTTGATTATTAAGAAATTAACAGTTGACTATGATGTGGATTAAGCAAATAATCTCATGCCACGACACTAAGTTTGGACTACATCATGTTAATCTCTTACCGGTCAACGCTTCAAATTTGAATGAAGGACCAAAATTGTGAATTTTACAAAACTGGAGGACTAAATGTCTCTATTTTAAAATAGGGGGACTAAAATTGTGGATTTTGAAAAATAGGGGGACCAAAATTGTATTTAAGTCTTGAAATTATGATTAATATTTCATATGTGTAATATATTATAATTATAATGTTAAATTTTATTTCCTTCAATCAAGGCAGAGTAAGGTTTGAGTACGATAATATAGTATCCGCCCTCATACTTGTACTTTAGAAAAATCTCGTACTTGGATCCATACCCATGTAGGTAGTAACTTCAATACTTGTGCCATTTAGCGTTGGGTGCCTAAATGCTCATACTCGTATCCATTACTATTACCCATCATTTGTAATTACCCCGTACCTGACCCAATATTCAATAAGTGACGATAATTACCCTACCCATCATGGGTAATTTTTGCGGGTACCCACTGGGTCCAATGCCCATTGTCATCCCTATCTATAATTTTGTTATGACTTTTCTTTTATTTTTTCTTTAAAATTTAATTTATCACTTAAAGAATTTAAATTTTCAATAAATATTATTATATCGTTATGCTTTTCCTATTTCTTTTTCCTCGTGTTAATATAAAAAAAAGTACTTTTAATTTTAGATCAAGAACATTAATTCTTATTTGAGTTATTATCATTAAATTTTTAATTAGTAAAGTTAATAACGACAAATTTTATAGAAGTGAAATTTATTTTTAAAAAGTTATGATTACATAGAAGATGTCTCAATTTGATTGTCATTTAAATTAAGTGTTCTTATAAGGTTGGCTTGGTGGTTGGGTAGGGGGATTTAAGGGAGAAGGGGGAGGGAGAGGTCGCAGGTTTAAATCCCTCCCACCGACATTTATAACAAACTAACATTTGCTGATAAAAAAAATCACATTTATTTTGGTACATGAAATTGCTATTAAATTATTACCTTAAATAAAATCCATTTTAATAGAAATTATTGCCCTAAATAAATTATTTATGAAAATTAAATAAAAAACGTTGAAATTGGACATTAAATAGTAACAAATAGTATAAATCATAATAGAATTTAAATTGAATTTTATTTAGGGCAATAAGTTAATGCGGTTTAATGGATCAAAATTTATTTAAGGAAACAACTTTTTATCACATTTATTTTGGTACATGAAACCAATGTTATCAGACTCAGACGAGTCATCGCTCGGTCAAGGGTCAACCCAGTGAGTCACTAGTTGACTCGCATGACCCGGTATAATATTAAATGTAGCTATTGCTATATCCACTCCCTTTTTTCTAAGTACACTCCCTTTCCCTTTTTCTAAAATCCAATTACTTAAATAACCTTCCCCCTTCAAACCTTCTTCTCTAGCCTGCATACTTCCCTTTTCAATGTAACAACACACTCCCTTTTTTCATAGTAACAACACATTCTCTTCTTTTTCATTACACTTCTTAATCTCTTTCCCTCCCTTCGTCCCTTTAATCTCTTACTCTGGTCTTCCTTTGTTCTTCCCTTGCTTAGTCCCTTGCTTTAGTGTTAGGGTTTTTCATCCTCCAAATTTCGAGTTGTTGCAACGACATGCCTCTTTGAGTCGTTTAGATTAAAGGACCAATATCAATTATATGTTTTCTCTACTTCAATTGCTTCATTATTGTATAATTTATCCTTTATATGAGATTTTAATGCTTCTAGTGTTTTGTTTAAAATTTTTAGATGTTTTTCTTAACATTCCAGAAAGTACTTTCCGGAATACAATTTTATTTTTTAACATTTTGGAAAGTACTTTCCGGAATACAAAATAGTATTCCGGAAAGTACTTTCCAAAATGTTAAAAAATAAAACTGTATTATGGAAAGTACTTTCCGGAACACAACAATAGTATTCCGGAAAGTACTTTCCGGAACACAAAATACTATTCCGAAAAGTATTTTCTGGAATAATAATTTTGTATAAATGTTATGTGTATAAAGGATATATAAGGAAAAAAAAATAATAGAAAAAATTCAATGGGAGTGTTCTTAGCCAAAAAGGGGAGTGGATATAGCAAAAGCCTTTAAATATTTAATTAAATACACTTTTATTATATATATATATATATAATAAAAATGTATTTAATATATTTATATTAAATTTAATATATATAAAAAATATAATTGTTATAAAATATATTTAATATATAGCACATAAATTATCGTTATATATAATAAATATAATTGTTATAAAATAAAAGTGCATTTAATATGTTATATATATTATATTGATTCTACTTTTTTTATTATTCATTTGTTGTGTATGACTATTACTCCTGTGGAAACTTGAGTTGGAAACTTGAGACTTGAACTAATTATTAAACATGTGGATAATGGGGGCAGTGTGCCCCTATGCGGTGCCATCATGTTTATTGATTTTCCAAATTGAAAATTCAAATTAAGAGACCAAACAAGTCTGGAAACTAGTAGGGCTCTTCATTTTCTTTTATGCAATTTGTTTCCTCTTCCTCACCCCTTCTTCAAGCGATTTTCCCTTCTTCAAACGTTTGTTTTTCTGGTTCTTTCTCATGCTCGTCTCATTGTTACTGTGCTTCGACCTCAGTGCGTCATCTACTACACCAGTGTTTTCGCGTCCATGAGCATTTTCTACTTCCACAGTAACGTCTTTGGCTGTTGCAACGTACCAAGTCACAATGGCACTTGTTCGTAGGTCTAAGTTCTTTGATTTCTGCAGTGTACAAAAGTTACATATGACCCAGCCGGTCAATTGCATTTGTTGGGTGATAAAACGCCCTTTCTGGATCTCAAATTCAGCATCAATGGAAATTACGGAAACCAAAAAGGTGAAGAAAAAATATAAAGCGAAAAGTCGAGAAATGGAATATGATGCCACAAACGAAGCTCGTTTGATAAGTTTAGGAAGATTTGCTACAAAGAAAGTGTTTTTTTTATAAGAATATAAAAGTTCACCATAAGAACCAAGAGAGAACTCTCTTACTTAGCACAAAGCTAATTTTCAATTCATCAAAAGGTTTCTAAATGTGTTCCAAGGCCTATTTATACTAACACTAATAAAAAGGCCCATACAACTAAAAGAAAGACACAACGCAAATCATAATAACACAAACAAAAGGAAACATCACTAAAAACATAAAAAGCCTAACAAAGGCCCAAATTAGGCCCAAATTACATAAACTCATATTCTAAGAATTGATTCCACTTTAAGCTCTTATTGTAGCTTTCTAGTCCTTTATCATTCCCTCCTTCTTGAAGGAAATTTGACCTCGAATTTGGAGCCAAGGTATCTAAAACACAAGAACAACACAAAACAACATGTTTTAGTTTTGAGGAAAAAAAAAATTAAAAACATAAAAATCATATCTCTGTCGAGACTTGAATCCCTTAAAAAGGCAAATATCTTATTATTTATGTGCTTATATATCAATCCTCCACGATCAATATACAAGCCTAAAGAAACCATCAATCATCATGAAAATTAAGTCCATCTCAAGTCTCAAAGACTTCACACCATTAACTAAAACAATGTTATGCCAATCAAATGCATCATGTAAATCACAAGTATTATGCAAAACATAAGCCACATGCACATCAAAAGCATCTTGAATGAACACATTCATTAAACCACAACGTTGAAAGATGGTGCAAAATTTGATAGCAATTTAACACACAATTGATGCCGAATCCTTGCTTTGTTACCAAGTGATAAAACCCCTTTTTTGGATCTCAAATTCAATATCAATAGAAATTACGGAAACCAAAAAGGTGAAATAAATATAAAGTGGAAAGACAAGAAATAGAATATGATGCCACAAACAAAGCTTGTTTGATAAGTCTAGGAGGTTTCGCCATAAAGAAAGTGTTTCTTTGATAAGAATCTAAAGGTTCATCACAAGAACCAAGAGAGAACTCTCTCACTTAGCACAATGCTAATTTTCAATTCATCAAAAGCTTTCTACAAATGTGTGCTAAAGGCCTATTTATACTAACTCTAATAAAAAAGCCCATATAACTAACAAGGCCCAACACAAGTCATAATGGACCCAAATAAAAAGAAACATCACTAGAAATATAAAAGGCTCAATCAAAGGCCCAAATTACATAAACTCCTATTATAAGAATTGACTCCACTTTGAGCTCTTCATCTCGCTTTCTAGTCCTTTATCATTATGTCACCAGTTTTGTCCAAAAACCGACCGAGTTAGGTGAGTCATAGCGGGTTGCATGCATGTCCGATCAAGCAAGCTACTTGGACCAGCTATCCGACTGGGTTCCGAGTCAACCGATTCTACTAGTCGGTCCAAGCCGAGTCTTATAACACTGCATGAAACTGCAATTAAATTATTGCCCTAAAAAAATTATTTTTAACATGAATTATTGCTCTACATAATTTATTATTGAAAATTATTTGACATAAAATTTATTTTTAGAAATAATTTAATTTAAATGTTAAGTAGTCATTTAATATGAAATTTATTTATAAAAATAAATTAATAGAATTTTGATGGACAAAAAAAATTTAAAATAAAATCATAACAGAATTCAATTTGATTTTATTCAGGATAATAATTGAATTTGTTTACAAAAATAATTTCTTATCACATTTATTTTGGTCCATGAAACCGTAATTAAAATATTTCCTCAACTAATATCCGTTTTTAATGAATTATTATCCTAAAAAAATATTTACAAAAATTAATTAACATAATTTTTTTAGAAATAATTTTATTTAAATTCTAAATAGTCATAACGAGATTAAATAAAAAATAAAAATAGCATTTAAATGGACAAAATAAAATTAAAAAAATAATTTAATATAGAAATAATCAAATTCCCAAGTACCAATTCAAATTAATTTGTAATAAATTATTTTTTCCTTCAATTTCATTTTGAATTAACATCCCTGTCCATCGATCATATAACTCTCCTTTATGAATTATGAAACTAACAGTAAAATCTATTCAACCCGCAGGGACATTTCAAATTTACACATTTTTTATATACATTGAAGAAAGATAAACAAAGGAACAAATAAACCAAATAAAGGCAAAGTCTTGCACTAAGTCCTGTCCTCCTAATTAAACAAATGCTAGATGTAGATTCCATCTGCAATCTAACTACCTCTTTGAAGCTCCCCATCCTGGGAACAGGTTTGTCACGATGTTTGCTTCTCGAGCCACTATAGAAAATGGGATATCCCATTTTCTACTTTGTTGTGAGCATGTCAAGCTATCCTCTCATCCACAACTTCGCGAACCGGTGTCAAGAGGACTTTATCAAATTACCACATTTGATTACATTTTATAACCTTCGAGAATATTATATTTAGTAATTATAACTTTTCTTATATTTAGCAATTAAAAATGCAGTAAAAAAAAACTTATCACATTACAATATAATAAAGATAAAAAAAGTGTAATAGTTACCTTTATTAAAAATTTATTGAAAAAGAAAATTTAAATCGCATTATAATAAAATTAGCTATTTAAATCTCATTAGTATTTATAATTTTAAATTTATTTGTCATTTTTAAATGTAATAAAAGTATTGATTTTGATTTTTAAAATATGTAGCCATATTACTTTTTACTAAATTTAATAATCTTAAATTTAAAAGATAATATATTATGTGAAAAAATATTATATGAAAAAGAATTATATACATTTATATACTAAATCTTAAATTCGTATTATTTACTTCTAAAAAAAATCGTATTACTTTACAATTCAAAAATATTATATTCATTCACTTTGTTTAAAATAGTATAATATATATTTACCATATCAAAGATTGATTTAAATTATTTCTATAATTAAATGAAGGTTATATATTTGATTCTGTATTTAATTTCATTTTTATTATTCCCATTTTAACTTAAATTGGTGTCTAAAATATATATCATTATAGATCTTTTTCATAGTTAATTGTCCATTTGAAATTTGAAAACAACCCATATTTATTATTTAAGACACTAGGGTGCTCCAACCCATGTACAATAAACAGTGTCCCCACAATAAACATTAATAGAAGTACATAAATAGGCATATGCATTGCAGGTATATTGTTCTTGTTCACAAACATTGAAACATATATGCATGCGGATCAATATATATAGAATTTATGAATCCAAAAGCAGGTTCGGAAAACACGTGCCGAAACAAGGTTGCTTCTCAAGCATTGGATGACACGTGTCATCATTTCATGCTTCGGAATTGTTTGGTTCGGTTATGAACCAAATTCAAATTCAAATACTTTTAAGTCTCATTAAATTAGGAACAAAATCAATTAATCATACTTATTTTTTTTTAAGATATATTATTTCAATTGATTCATAATAATTTTTTAAAATTAAAAATAGAATCGTATAATTGATTAATGGTTAATCAGATTTAATGAAATTTTTGAATAATTGATTAATAAGTTTTAATTAGACATTATATTCATGTACTTAGGAATTGAAAGTAAATCAATTTTCCAATCAATTTTTAGACATTAAATCAATTTAAAATAAAATTGGTTAAATAATATTTAAATATAATAAATTGATTTACTTTCACTGAAAAAAAAAGAAAAGAAAAACTGAATCACAAAAATTGATTTACTTTCAATATAACTGAATCAATTTTCGAATCAATTTTTTAGACGTTAAATCAATTTAAAATAAAATTGGTTAAATAATATTTAAATATAATAAATTGATTTACTTTCACTGAATAAAAAAAAAACTGAATCAATAGCTTTGTTTAAATATTTAAAAAGAAAAACTGATTCAGTGAAAGTAAATGAATTTATTATATTTAAATATTATTTAACAAAATTTATTTTAGTTAAATATAAATGTATTTTAGTGACTTATGTATTAATGTATTTTTATATCAATTTTACTCTTTGTTTTACATAATCACATTTGATTTTCATATATTTGAATCTGCTATTGATTTTATATATGAATCTTTTCCATGATATGTATAGATATTATATTTATATATGAATCTGAATCATACGAATTGACAATAAACCATTAATATATTCATGCAATTTTATAATAAATAAAATTATTATTTTGTGTTAAGATCCACACCAAGGGGACAAAAACTTGGATCTACAAGCCGGTCGTCAAAAGCAACAACAGTTGAGGAGGTTGCACAGGTAAAATTATTAGCAATTTTATTAGGAATTTTACCTGTAAATTTATTATAAATTGGAAAAAATTATTATTTGAATACGAAATAGATATTTTTAAATGCATAACTAAAACGTGTCAATTCATCTAAACATGATCTAATAGAGAAATTTGATGAATCGGTGGTTGACGTAGTAGATGAAGATAAAGAAGTAGCTGTTGTGGACTTATCTTCGGATTCTCCCAATACAACATTGTTGAAAAGGAAATGTATTTCAGAAGTAGATGAAGCACCGCTCAAGATTCTGAAGAAGGACATAAAAATTGAAAAGAACTAAATTATTTCCTATTGTTGCACTGTTTGACTTTGAGTTCAGTTTACTATTAATTTTTAAACATTTTATTTTGATGAATGGTTGGAATGGTTATGATTGGTGTGTTCAGAAAACTTGAATAAATATGATTTATTCTTCTACTTCAATCAAACTTTTACTTTTTTCTCTGATTGTCTTCTTCTCCTTGCTTTTCTTTTCAGGTTTCGTTTTTGTGAAAAATATTCATATCTTTTAACATTATATTATCTGATATTACTTTTTAAAAAAGCTATCGCTATATAAAGCTTCATTGCAGCAGCTTCACGAAAATGAGTTTCTCTTTGAAGTGAAAATATGAAATTAATAGACTAAATCAAATGGGTA
This sequence comes from Pueraria montana var. lobata, assembly GCA_026413185.1. Taxonomy (NCBI): domain Eukaryota; kingdom Viridiplantae; phylum Streptophyta; class Magnoliopsida; order Fabales; family Fabaceae; genus Pueraria; species Pueraria montana. The sequence goes on from CM048655.1 coordinate 5,851,685, forward strand.
CGTTTCTCTTCCTACTTTGTGACGAGGATGAACATTATAAATGAGAAAATAATTTATTTATAATTATAAATAAATTTGATATAATTTTAATTTTAATGTATTTTTTTTTAAATTTATAAATATATATGTGTGAAATAATTGTGTGAAAATTTTTTATGTCTCTTTTAATTTTTTAATTTTAATTTAAAATTATTTTTTAATTTTATATTATTACATTCTATTAAAAAATAAAAAATAACAACGTAGCAGATTAATTTATTTTGAAGTTTGATGTTGATTTTTGTGTAAAAAAAAATAACAAATTGAAAAAATAAAAAACATAAAATCTGCAATAAAAAGCAATGAAATATTTTGCTCAACCTCTCAAATAACGTCCTGTCAAAGTGGGGTGTATTGGCCTTTTGGATCCAATGACGGTGAAAACATGGTATATTCTCATTTTAATATGTAAAGTATAGCATGCCATTTTTACTTTTCTAATTCAAATTGGTGGAATTATAGAAAGTAAAAATAAATTTAACTTTTCACATGTTATCTTCACTGATTATGATTAGATATTGGTGGAATTAAAACTATAAATTATTTGTCCTTAATTATTTTTTAGAATCATATATTACCTTAATTATCCATCAATTGATCATAATTAACTTTAAAATCCGATAAAAAAAATTATTAAATTATATTTAATATGAATAATCATGACAGGAATAAGAATTAACATTTCTATTCAAATATTTTTTTTACCTATAATTTTATAAAGACAGAACATTCAAACGTTAATTTTAAAAAATAGAACAAAATTATTATTAATAATTACAAACGGATATTTGATAATATAAAGATTTATAATTAAATTAAATTACATAGAATAGTTAATGTTTTTTATTCTAAAATGAAACATTTGATCCATAACAGAATAATTTTAGGACAGTAGTGGCCAGACTTACAAATATATATTCACTTTATGTGTAGTTTACCACCAATTTATGATAGTTTTCTCTGTCCATCTCAGATGTCATACATGTCACGGGTGAGCCTGAAATACAAGCTATGTTCTTTTTTTTTCAATAATTTTTTTTTTCATTTACACAACAAAAATTCTTTTATTTGGTAGGAGGGTCAATTTGAAAATTTATGGAATACATGGAAGGACGAGTATTCACTCACAACAATTTCTCCAATCGATAACAAGGTTAGTTCCAATTAAATTGTAACATCTACATGTTGTGTCTTCTTCCATTATTACTAAAATTTTAAAATTGATCATTACAGATTCATCGTCTAAAAATATATTCTGTTGGATGGGGTTCTATGGTAATCACAGACAAGACTCAACTTTGGAACATGGTAAAAAAAAGAATTATTGTCTCAAAAGATGCATAACAACATTGATGATGCAATATCAAGTGACAACCATCATATTAAGAAATTTCTTACAAAAAAAAAAAACTTATGTATTCATCAGGTTCTAATGTGGGTACATAATTAAGAGTATTTAAGTAATTTCAAAATGTGGGTACTCACAAATACGGGGCACCTTACTACCTGTCCCCACCCCAATAACAAGCAAATATCCATTAAACTATCCATTTTCAATCTATAGAAGATTTTACCCAATATTTACATATATTTTTATCATCCCTACTTAAAACTATAAAATAAACACAAAAATAATTGCTTCAAACTATTCCCAAAATCAAGGTCAGGGCTATGGTCAATTATATATTTGTTCTAAATTAAGAATTTGTGTCATTTAATTTAAAGGAATAACTTTGATACAGGACAAAAAATAGCAAAACAAATATCCATGGCCATATTAATAATTAAAATTAAAATTAAAATTTTTAAATATTAATATCTCTTATTAAAATTCTGTATATATCTAATATAAGTTATATAAAAATACAAATATATTTATAAAGGTCATATTTTTTTAAAAAAAAATACATTTAAATAAATTGAAATGTTATAAGTTATGTGTGAATAAAAAACTTTTTTCTAACAAATGTTTTTTTTAAACTAAAAAATATATAAGAAATATATTAAAAAATTATAACAATATAAAATTTATAAATTATAAATTTAACATCCGTGCATGGCACGGGTTATTATACTAGTATACTAAAAGCTACAAAATTTTGTGGGTTCAACATCTTATTTGATCAATCTCTTCTGATTTTGTAGTTTTGATAAATTTTTTAACCAATAAGATAGAGTGTATTAGAAAGAGTGTGTTAGAGAATGTCTGTCCGGCACTTCTAATTTATAATACTCAATTATTATATATTTTCTTTTTAAAGTTAAAATGATGTTATGATTGTTATAAATACACTCTACTTGCTTTTGCATACATAAGTTAAGTCAAAGTGCAAAAGCTAGACCACATTATTCTACCCAATATTAATTGCACGAGCATTAGTGCTAAGAACTCTCTATAATTTCATTTGTGCATGAATATGTTGTGTTTTAATTGAGATATAAATTTTATCATAGTTTGGCTCCATGTTGATGTTTGCATGACATTGGTGAATCAAATTTCTTCATGGTAGCTTGAAGAGGTCTAGAAAGTTTCAACCTGAAGATTCTTTTCATTATCTTCAGAGACCTCGCCAGCGGTATGTTTCTGATATTCAGTGATATGCTTCCAACCAGAAATAGAAAAATAATGTGCACTAGTGAATGCTATATACTTTTTCTATGTAAGGATAGGAAAAAAGATAACTTCGTGCAGTTAATCTCATGTTCAGTGTTTACATCCTTGTCAGAAAAAAAAATGGTCATAATACTTTTGTTTGATAATGGGAGCATTAGCATGTTAATTTTTGGGAAGATAAGAGTGATTTGGACATGTTGGAAGCGTTAGTTTCTTGCATTTTTGGGTTAAAGTACATCCATAATGTGCTATCTTAATTTAATCCAGCCAAAAGTAATGGCAGACCTCAGTTAGGAAGTTTGGCAAAGAATGCATGGTATCATATTTATCAATTTGGAGCATAAAACATTTCAGAGGCATACTTTTATAGAAATATGAAACAATGATCAAATTAGAAATTCATGCTAGACTCTCCGGTATGTGATTGAATTCAATGTCTCTTTAATTATAGGTGGGTAGTGATTGAGCCTGAGAACTGAGTTACTATCAACATCCCTTATGAACCTGCTGAATACCCAAGTGTCCGGGATCCCCAGGCCCTCTGCTATTAGCTCCAAAATCTCACATGCCAGCTCCCTCACTACTTCTGTGTATGCACTCAAGCTATAGCTGCCATGTCCAATCACACACTTTATGACACAAGACACACTTTACTGCTACTCCTATCATAGCTATAGAACTAGCTAGCTATCTGTGAAAGTGCAGTGCAGTAGAGTGGGTTTAATTTGAACTCAACTCATGCTCTGCTAGCTTGTGCCACTACTCAATCTTGGCCTGATTCACTCATTGACTAGTCACTGCATCTGCTCTTTCATTTCTATCTTTAGATATTATGTTTAGAGAATTAATTGCCACCCTTTTTTTAACATTTTGGGAAATTCTTTTTCTCTACTTGTTAATTCATTTATTCATTTTGCACTTGCAAGCACTTGCAAGGCAATAAACTTTCTGGGACCCTTTATGTTTTGTAAGACCTGCCTCTTCAAGATTTGTACAATTCTTACTACCCAAATACTTTTTCAGATATATAAATGAATATTATGTATATCCTGCAATTGCATCAATGCATAGAACTAGAATTTTTTTACTTGTGATTTTATTGTTATGTAGGAATATAGAGAACAATTTATTCTCTGGGCCAATTCCTCCAAAATTGTTGACCATCCCTAATTTCAGGTGAGACATGTTCTGTTTTGTAGCTTATTAGCCAAAGTCCTCGTTTTTCAAAACCTTGGTTCAAGTGTGATCATTTTGATCTTCCAGTAGAAGCCATGTGGGAAAATTTCCTGCTGCATTTTAATTATTACAATATTACAATATGAGAAATAACAATAAATCTCAAATTATTGTATTATGATTCTTTTATTCCTGATATTCTAAGCATATTTTTCTTGGCTTAGTAGCACTGCATATTATTATAGGATAAATCAATTCATTACCTTATTTCCAGATCTTTTATTCTAGTTAACATAGTAGCATGTCCTGTGCATACTATTTTTTTTTTATTTCCAGAGATATCAATTTTCTGATAACTTGTTCAAGAAGATCTTGTTGAAAGGTGTGAAAAATTTCTCTCCTGATATTATATGGTAATATTTATTTTTTCTTGAGATATGAAGTTTATTTTAAAAACTGTGATAGATCTGTTCAAATGTTACCTTTAATTCTTTGCTTTCTTCATTCTCTGCCACTTTGTTTAATCCATGAAAGTGCTTTAATTTTACTTTCTATTTTGTTTCCTTAGCCCGTGCTTTGCCTAATATAATTAACATGAACCTTCTCTATAGGATCTTTTGGAAGAGAAATGTGGTTCTGCCACAATATGTTTTGTTGCCTTCCTTCATGACATTTTGGATTCCAGGGTTGAGGGAAGAAACAAATATCTTCAGCACTTATTCTCGAAGTTTAATAGGAGTCCATACAGGCAAGTAAAAAGGAACTTTGTGCTTAGAAACAGTTATGATCATGTTTCTTTATTAATTTTTATTCTTTGGCAGCATATTTACAAGATAATTCTTTTACTTGATCATGATCTTTTACATGATTAAGTTATTTTGTACTGAACAGAGAAATAATATCCTATATGTTTATCCTTTTTCACAATTTTCCTTTGCATCATAGTGATTATTATGTATTGAATACTAACATGATTGATTTAGGCCCTCTATTTGCTAATAATGTTCTTATTCCTTTTTATTTTTATTTTTCTTTTTTTTTTTACTCTAACCACAACAGGATGAGATGCTACTGGCAGAAATTGAATACTTCCAGAAAAAGGGTTATTCATGAACTAATTCTTCATCTTTTATTTGCCAATTCTTTTTCTTTTTTTTTTTCTTGGAGGGGGAGGGGAAGGAGTACTTTGATCTCTTCCCGTCAAAATTTGTTGACATTACCGTTGATTAATCTAATTGGCAACTGATAGCATGCTTTATTTGGTTAGGAGATTGAACTGGAAAGTGAAAATCTTTGCCTTCGGACTAAGGTAAGTAGATACAAATTCCTTTTCTTTTCCCTTCAATTACCTAATTTAAGGTAAAATATTCATCCTAAATAGGGTAAAACCATTTATCTGGCTATTAATTATTTTAGATTTTAATATTTGGAACAATGTTTGTTTTGTAAGTATGAATCAACAAATTTAATGCTTTGTTTAATAAATGGGAATATTCAAAGTGAGAGAATTAAATTGTCATTTACACAGTTATATATAATTTAAAAAATATAATATAAAAAATAAGATCTTAATCAAATTGACGAAATTGTTTTGACTATAGTAATGATCTCACTTCGAAATTTTTAGATAACTGACATTGAGAGGATTCAACAAGTAAACATGGTTTCTGGACTGGAGCTGAATGCCATTAGACCAAGTGATCTATTACGCCAATAAATTATCTTTTTCAATATATATGAATTATGGATAGTTATGCAATTATGATTGTATGATATGATAACAATCTATGTTGCTAGAAATAATAATTAAAAAATAGAGTTGTGTGTGAAGACACTGAGCTATTATATTATGGCATTATATGAACTACTTTTTTTTTTATCGAACATACATTTATCTAAGTATTTTTTTAGTTCCCCACATTTGAATTTGCATCACTATCTTAATTTATGACTAATGCTAAATTTATCATTTTGATATGATAAAATGTGCTATGGTGCTGCACTCACCTCACGGATGGATGTGGAGAGGAGGCATGGTACACATTTTGATATGAGACCTTGTGCTTTACTATCCATTGAATTAGTGTTCAAGCAAAACTCTTTATTGTTGCTGCTGTATTTTGATAGGCCAAAATCTGACTTAAGCATTATAATTGTGCATTAGGAAGTTATTAGACAATTATTTTTATGCAATTTCAGAAATAATGTATTTGTAAACTGATTTGAGTTTTAAAACTCAAAACTGCCATATTTTTTTTTTTTATATTATAGTGACTTTTTACATCGGTTGTGAATTTAACCGATGTAGAAGTACCCATACAAAGAAACAACCAATGTAGAAAGTTGACATATTTACCCATTTTGACACTTTTTACATCGGTTTAAGGAACAACATATGTAAAAAGTGCTCGACTTTCAACATCGGTGGATACAACATCGGTTCAAAACCGATGTTAAAGGGCTTTTTTAACCGATGTTAAATGCCTTTTTTGTAGTAGTGTTATTTCTATTTTATATTTTTATTTATTTAATTTGATTTAATACACATTTTTTTTATAATGGATGATTATTTTGGTTTTTTTAATTTCATAACTAATTAATTTTTTATGTAAGCATTATAGTTTATTTACGATACTTTGATACAAATGAAATTGATTAAATAGTACTTTTTCTTTATTCTTACATTAAATTCCTTTTTAATATAGTTAAATTACGTAGAAATAACGAAATAATATTAACATGCAAATATTAAATGTTTTTTTAGAAGCAAATGGATATTATTATTGAAATAGGTCATTTTCTAACAATAAGATGTGACAGGTAGACCCAACCTCCATACAAAAATCTCATAACAACCAATGTTTGTGTTGTAGCAACAAATTAGCCAGCAATACAAAAATGCTTAAAAAATTCTGATAAAATATGGAAACAAAATCTACAACCCACATTTACCTACTACCAACTCCACTTGAATATGATCTAAACCTCCTTTGTTCCTTCTTGATGTCATGATGCTACTTTTTTCATCTCAATCAAAATACATCTAAAACCGTAATTGCTAGCATAGCTTGCTCAAAGCACATATATTTAATAGAAAATTTCAATATAATCTGGATCAATACTGGGACAAATGTTAAATATCAAATACTAAGAAATTTTTTAAAATGTATTCGAAGATAATAGAAAGGTAGAAACATACCTTAAAGAAGAACTAAGAAGATAAGAAAAAGAAGAAACTATATATAAAAAAAAAAAAGACAAATGAATTCAATAACAACAAAAAGAAATATATCTAGAATAATGAAGTTTATAACATAGTCAAAACTTACAGTAGAGAAAGAAACTTACAACATATGTCAGGATATATATTAATTAATACTAATGGTTTCAATTAAATTTGAATCAAATTATATATTGATCATAATTTCCTTAAAATTGAATAAGCGAAAGTCATTTAATAATTATTATTATTTAATTTTTTAAATGGAAAGACGTTTAATTTTTGAAATTCAAATGAGTGATTTTTTTTATTAGGGGAATAGAAGAGTGCTTCGGAATGTATTGTACCAGAATTCGACACTTGGCAAAAGTTTTCCCGAAAGTGAGTGGGAAATGTATTGAATATGTTGTTATTTTGAATCAAAATGTCAGGATATATATTAATTAATACTAATGTTATCAATTAAATTTGAATCAAATTATATATTGATCATAATTTCCTTAAAATTGAATAATGGAAAGTCATTTTATTATTATTATTATTTAATTTTTTAAATGGAAAGACGTTTAATTTTTGAAATTCAAATGAGTGATTTTTTTTATTAGGGGAATAGAAGAGTGCTCTGGAATGTATTGCACCAGAATTCGACACGTGGCAAAAGTTTTCCTGAAAGTGAGTGGGAAATGTATAGTATATAGATAGATATAGATATAGATAGATAGATATAGATATAGATATAAATTTGTTTTTCGAAGCTGATTTTGGATTCGTAAATTTTATATATGTTGATATTTATTATTATTATTATTCTTATTATTATTATTATTATAAAGATATAAATTTCAGAAAAAAAATATACTCAATATGATTAATAGATGTTATATATAGTAACTATGAATCATTCTCTTAATTCATCACGGTTGACTCCTTTTAAATAGTAAGTTGTTTCATTGTTTTACTTCATTGTAATTCCGTCAATTTGTGTTTTGCTCTTTGTTTCAAACACAGTGGCAAAGGTTGTGACATATGATCCAATTTCTTCTTTGACTTTTGAGAGGGAAAACTGGACCATCAAAGCAAAATTGGTGAGGCTTTGGACTGTTCTTGAATATAAAGCGAGTCAACCAAGCCGATGGAAGTAGAAGTATAAAGCGATTTATATTAAAACTTCTATTGTTTATTTTGATTTTATTTTTAATTTTTATTTTTTTTAATTTGTAGGGAAATAGAATTCAAGCTTCTATTAGCAAAGCTATCAATAAATAAATATGATTGGTGGTATTTGGCACGTCATTGTGGTTGTTTTGTGATTCCAGATTCAAAAAGATATTATTGTGAAAACTGTAACAAGAATGTTGCGAAGGTTTTTCATAGGTATTGTTTGAAGATTCCAATAAAGGATGATACTAATTCAACAACATTTGTTATCTTTGATCGAGAAGCTTCATTGTTGTTCAACAAATTTGTGCTAAGATGCTTGAGGAATTAGAAAAGGTATAAATTTTAATTTATGGTTTTGTTGTTTGTATTTTTTACTCTTTTAACTGTGTTCCTTTTTTGTAGAGTGGATTTGAAACCTTCCCAAAACAGTCATATGATATTGTTCATAAAATTCCAACAAAACTTTTGTGTGAAGAAGGTGTGCACTGATGCTACTATTGTTGCCAAATACAAGGATCTCATTTAAAAAAATGAGGTAATGGTTTAATTATTCTCTTTTTTTAATTTTGGATCGAATAAAATAGTTCTTAATACTTGGGACTTTCTTTTATTTTATTCCCAGAATTCTGTTACAGAAAGTTTAAGTTCTTTTACCGACAAGATTCTTCCATATGATGATTCTGTGTGTCAGGTGAAACTTTTAAACTTTTGATATAAATTGCAAACTTAGTCTTTTTTTTTTTTATCTTTTATTGTGTGCTTTTGAAAATAATCTCATCTAATTTTTTGTTGGTTGAAACAGGACTCGATGTCCGAATTTGGGGATGTTCTTGAAAATGATTCCAACTCTCAAGAGGTGGAAGCAATTGATTTGTCTACAAATTCTTCACAGTTGGACAATTTGAAGAAATTTTTTTCTCAAGTAGATGAAAAGGAAGAAACTGAAGTGAAAAAGCTAAAAAACACAATCAAAGTGGAAGAAAGATTAACTTCATATTTGTTATTTGCTTAGTTTGATTTCATGTTATCTAGGGTTAAAGTTGTTTTTATATATTTGCACCAAACTTCATCAATAAAGTTAAATAAAATTTGAAGTTATTTTTGCAAATACCTTGGGATTATAATATTTATTTATATTGATTGATTGTTTATAAAAATTTGACACACATATTTATTTATTCTGTGATACAAAACAAACTAATTTGAATTATAAAAAAGTAAATAATTTTAACAATTAATGAATTTGGCCTTGCACCATGTTTCTAATATGCCCGAATTAATATATAGTTAAATTAATTATTTCATTTGTAATACATACATAATTTGTTGCATTTGTGAGTGTACTTGCCCTGTACAAAAAAGTTAATTAATTAATTCATTGATATTTAAAAATATTTAAATTCTATAATACAATTATATTTTGCAAATTTATAATGTTATCATTAGTGAAATAAAATTAATTAATATTAACTTATATTATATACTTAAATCGAAAATTGAAAAAGAACTATCCAACAAATTAACATGTTCTTTTAATTGAATTATATTTTTTATTTTTATTTATATTTAAAAATCTTTATCAAAAAAAGAAATATAAAACTTATGTTAATGATCTTTACTCCTATTAGTCTTTAATTATTATAATCGGGTAAGAGATACCCATGATATGCATAAGAAAAGGAAAATTTTATTTGGTAGGATTTTTTTAAAATAATATAAAAAAATGAAATTATTAAAAGCCTGAAAACACAAAATTAATTAATTAGAATGAAAATTAATTAAGTAATGTTGGAACATTATTATATAGGTACCATTATGTAGGAGTGAATAACATTCAGTCAAATCCGTATATTATATATAAAAAATTAACATGTAAATATTCTACTTCTACAAAAAATATTAATATTAATATTAATTCATAAATAACCACAATATTTAGTTTTAAAAAATTATACAAATAAATCATGTCAAATCCATATAATACTCCGGCATAAAAATCTTCCACTTCTACAAATAATATTAATTAATATTAATTTGTATAAATAACCACACTATTTTTTTTGAATATTCTACAAATAAATCATATTTTTTTGTTAAAAATGATCATAGTCTAATTTATGAGACGAATCCAATGATTCTGCTTATATTTGTTGCTAAATATCTATATTTGTTTTAATTATGTCAGATCTGTATTATATATTCTAAAAATTAAAAATATAATGAAAATTATCATATAAATATTTTATTTTTACAAATAATATTAATATTAATATTAATAATACAAATAAATCATATTTTTTTTACAAAGGTGATCATATAATAATTTATATCCTCCAATTATCTTGAATGCATTTTTATTGATTTGCTGAATTGATAAAGCACTTATCTATATTTAGTTTAGTTATGTCAAATCCGTATAATATATATTAAAAATCAACATAAAAATCTTTTACTTTTACAAATTATATTAATATTAATTAGTATAAATAACTTGACTATTTTTTAAGAATATTCTACAAATAAATCACGATCTTTTTGTTAAAAGGGATTATAGTATAATTTATGAGACGAATCCAATGATTCTGCTTATATTTGTTACTGAATACCTATCTATATCTATATCTTTTTTTTTGGTTGACTATTATCTATATTTATATCTATCTATATTTATTTTAATTATGTAAAATCTGTATTATATATTCTAAAAATTAAAATATAATGAAAATCATCATATAAATATTTTATTTTTACAAATAATATTAATATTAATTCTTATAAAATTTGAAATTTAGTAATAAAATTGAATTCCCTAACAATTTTCGTAAATAAGACAATTGCATTACGCTTGGGTATAGGTGTAAAAAAGTTAAGATGTGGTACAGGTAAAACTGCGTTTCCAGCAAATAATACTGAAATATGGACTGATCTTTAAAACATGATATTAAAATATGGGCTAATCTATATTGAAATTACCTTAATTTATAATATGTTTAAAATATATTCTAAACAAAAAAAAATATAATTATTACGTTATTCTATATATATAAATGATTGCATATATTAAAATAAATTATATTATATATTAAAACTATTTATCTTATATAATTGAATATTTAAATTAATAAATACTAATGATTAAAACAATCAACCCGTGCATGGCACGGCTCAAAAAACTAGTATTTTATACATCTAAACTGGTAATTAAGTCTAAATTTCTCTTCATACTTTAAAAAATATTCATCCCTATTTTTTCTATTTTTTTTTTCATACTTTCTATATACGTAAAATAAAATATTCAATAAATTATTTTAGTTAGGAAAGAGACAATCATAAAAAATAAATTAAAATTAAAATTATTATAATAAAATAATATAATTTGACCATAATAATTTAGATATTAATGTAATTTCAGATAAATTATTCATCCCTGTGAATTAAGTGAAAATTTTTCCTTGCTTTTATATAAAAAAAAATATTTACTCCTATGTGTTATATTTTATATATAAATTTTATTTTAATATATTGGCATATACATATCAATATATAAAAAAAGAAAATTAGATTTTTCAGGTATAAGAAAATCATGAATAATTTATAAAAGAGAGGAGGTAATAAATAAAATCTGAATAATTATTTGCTTAAAATTTAATTTTAGACACTAATTTTGTGTGGAGAAAATAATAGTGATTATGTTGATTAAATTTTATTTTTGTTATGTAATTAAATATATATTAATTATGTAAAAAAATTTAATTTTGATTCGATAAAATCTTTAGTAAAAAAGTTTATACCCGTGAATTCAAAAAAAAATTTCTTATTTATTTTTATAAAAATTTTTCATTTCCGTGTGGTATATTTTATATATCTAATTCAGTAAGTTAAGTCTAAATTTCTCTTCATATTTTCATTAAAAATATTCATAACAATTTGTAATATTTTTTTGTACTTTTTATTTTTGTAAAATAAAACATTCAATTTATTATTTAGGTTAAGAAAGAGACAACCATTAAAAATATATTTATAAATAAAATTGTAAAATACATTTATTAAATTAGAATTATTATGATAAAATAATATAATTTTACCCTAATAATTTATATATTAATATGATTTTAGGTAAATTGTTCATCCTTGTCAATTAAGTGTAAATTTTCTACTTTTTTTATGAAGAAAAAAATAATCCTTATGTGTTAAATTTTATATATAACTTATTTTAATATTTTTGCATATACATATCAATGTAAAATGGAAAATTAAAATTTTTCCAAATAGAAGAAAATCTTGAATAATTTATTTAATTGAGAAGATAATAAATAAAAAATGAATAATTATTTGTTTAAAAATTAATTTTAGACACTAATTTTACTTGGAGAAAATAATAGTGATTATGTTTATTTAATTTAGTTTTTGTTATGTAATTAAATATATATTAATTATGTAAAAGGAATTTTAATTTTGTTTGATTAAAAATCTTTAGTAAAAAAGTTTATCCACGTGAATTCAGTGTAAATTTTTCCACCTATTTTTATAAAAAATGTTCATCCCCATGTGTTTTATTTAATATATCTAATATGGTAAATTAACTCTAAATTTCTCTTCATACTTTCAAAAAAAATATTCATCCCCATTTTTTCTTATTTTTCATACTTTCTATTTTCGTAAAATACATTCAATAAATTATTTTAGTGAGGAAAGAGACAGCCATAAAAAAATACATTTAAATTAAAATTTTTAAAATAATATATTATAATTTCACCATAGTAATTTAGATATTAATATGATTTAATATATCCACTTTTTATTTGTATATATTTAATATATCTACTTTTATTTGTATATATTTGAGTCCAATAATTTTTTGAATTTTAAATTTGTCAAATTATTTATATTAATAAGTAATTTCCTTTTTTTTATATGATGACAATGATTGTTGTTATTAATTTATTGCAGTAGACAATTTTTTATCTAATTACTATTTTTAAAATTTCGAATTTGACATTGCATTGTCAAATTATTAATATTTTTTTTATATGATGACGATGATTGTTGTCATTAATTTATTGCAGTAGACAAATTTCTACCTAATTACTATTTTTAAAATTTTGAATTTGACAAAGCATTGTCAAATTATTAATATTAATAAGTAATTTTCCTTTTTTTATGATGATGGTGATTGCTGTTATTAATTTATTGCTGGAGACAAATTTCTATCTATTTATTTTCAATTCTTTTATTAAAATTTAAATACGTTATTTGATTGGTATAAATTATTTTCTTTAATTTAATCACATTTATATTATAATTTTTAAAATATTTTGTTGAAAATAATATAAACCAATAATTAACAACAAAAAATATAAAATTAAACATATAATAATTTGGTTTGTTATTATGAATATCTTTATATATAGAATAACAAACAGACTAATTCAATATAAACTCCATAAAATTATACCACTTTTTTTTCCAGTAATTTTTGAATTTCAAGCTCGTCAAATTATTATTAGTAATAAGTATTTTGTCTACTTGTTATACGATTATCATGTATAACTCAAATAAAACCAAAATCACAATTAATTTTAAGAGAGATAGGATGCACTCGATACTAAATCAACTTCAAATTAAGGGGATAGCTATAGAGGCTAAAGTCACAAGCAAGATATGACTGCACTTATGAGCAACAACTCATCACAGATGGAGGACATTACTCATCTACTGTGTCCAAAGGATACTGTAGAAAGAATAACACAATACTGTCTCTTTTTCTTTCTAAATAACGAGAAATAGACCCCCCAAACAATTCTGAGTGCTTCTTCGACTCTCCCAACAGGCTAGTGCTCATTTCCCCACCAATATTGTCCATAAGCGTTTCTAAAGAAGACCTGCTCAACCTGTAATTCCAACACACTTATAGCAATATACTAGGCATAATTTTCTAGAATTGAGTATTTGCAACTGATAATTTCTATATTAGAAGGACTAAGTTCATTTAAGAAAAAAAGCAACAAATAAGGAGCCTATACAATAATGGAGTGGGTGAAATTTCATACCGATCGACGAAGTAATCACATGAGGATTTAATTATGGTAAAGTCCTCCTCCTCTTGGTTGTAGGAAGAAATTTTCCTGGCCCAATTGAATAATTTCCTTGCTGCTACTACCAACCAGCTCAAACCCTGATGTCGTGGCATATATTGGAAAAACGCCACACCCTTTTATCTCTACTTGATTGTCTTCTTTTAGGTCATCATCGCTCCCACACCCTTTTATCCCTCGTTGATCGTCTTCATCTAGGTTATCATGGCTTCGATGCCGTTTTATCCCTACTTGATTGCCTTCATCCAGGTCATCATCACTTCCAGATTCAGATTCACCATCCAGGTCATCATCTTTATTATATACAGATTTAAACTCACATTTAAATTGAAATGTTATGTTGCTCAAATGATCATGCACTTCACTTTTTTTCTCAAATTTGCTGACCACGTCATGTAACCAAAATAACACGTGATCTGAAATTGAATTATAATCACGCATGTACGGACATTCTCTGTCCTGGTCGACCAGTATGCCATCTTGATAGACAGAACACGAAAAATTGTCCAAGACTAATCCCTTTGGAAGAATGATGCAATAAATGAAACCACACAACTGAGATATTGGAAGATGAGGAATAGTTATTGAACTCCTTGCTGTACGAAACACACAGACATGGGTGACATGGTCTCCTGGGAACATGAAATACCCACCGTCACGATACTCAGGATTATTAAGATATTGTTGGTGTAAGTAGGGTATTCGGCTCTTTAACATGTGTTGTAACACTAGCAGTTGAGTGATCTCTGTCTCCAGACAAGTGCAGTTAATGGCTTTCAATCTTGGAAGGAATTGTGGAAGCTCTGGCAGATACACGAGTTTCCAACAATCATCCAATCCAAGCGTTATCAGCGATGGTGGAAGCTCTGGCAGAAACACGAGTTCCCTGCAATCATTTAAATAAAGTTCTCTTAGGGATGGTGGAAGCTCTGGCAAAAACAGGAGTTCCCTGCAACCATTTAAACAAAGCTCTTTAAGGGATGGTGGAAGCTTAGGCAGATACACCAATTTCCTGCAATCACTTAAACCAAGTTCTGTTAGCGATGGTGGAAGCTCCGGCAGAGACATGAGTCTCCTGCAATCATTTAAACAAAGCACTTGCAGGGATGGTGGAAGCTTGGGCAGAGAGACAAGTTTGTTGCAATCATTTAACCAAAGCTTTCTCAGCATTGAAAGTATTTTGAGGTTTTCAGGCAAGCTCTCAACATTACTTCCACGTAGGTCTAACTGTTTTAAAGACAATAAGTGACCAATTGATGATGGCAATGCACGTATTGAAGTGTCAACTAAGTTCAATTGTGTCATTTTCTCCGATGTCACTAAGATTTCATTGAGAGATGAACAACCATTGAGATTCAATACACAAAGAGATTTTAAATGAACATTAACACTTTCAATTTCTCTGCAGTAATTTAAATGCAAATGTGTAAGCTTGGGGAGAGATAACATTGATGACGACAATGCACGTATAGCAGTACAAGATAAGTCCAATTCTGTCATTTCCTCTGATGCCACCAATAATTCATTGAGAGCTGAACAATCACAGAGATCAAGTTTACGGAGATATTTTAAATGAATGTTCAGGCTTTCAATCCATTTGCAGCCATATAAATACAAATGCATGAGCTTGGGGAGAGATAACATTGATAATGTCAATGCACATATAGCGGTGTCGGATATGTTCAATTGTGTCATTTCCTCTGATACCACTGAGAATTCCTTGAGAGATAAACAACCTCTGAGCTGCAGTTCACGGAGAGATTTTGAATCAAAATGGAGCTGAGACAAGCTTTCACAACCATCAAGATCAACTATCTCAAGTTTTTCTGCCTTAGATAAGTCTGGGATCTCAATCAGGTCTCGAGACCAAGAAAGGTTAATTCTCTTTAAATTCACAAGATTCTGTAACAAGAAAGATAGATTACATTGTTAAGAAATTGTTAAATTCATAATTATGAGCCTTCTCTAAAAGAGACACCTAAGCAAAATGTAGCATGTATAGCCACATTCATACCTGAATCCCGTCCCAAAGCTTTCTAAGCTTGCTATGATACATGCAAAGCTCTACAAGTTGTTCAGCACAAAAGTTAGACGGAAAAGACTCAAGACAGAAATTATCCCAGCGAAGGTACCTCAATTTATCAAGACCACTAGGAAGGTGCACATTAAATATGTTTTTAGTCCACCATTGTGCATGGATTTTAAGAAATCTTACATTAGTCATCTTTGCAAGGGAATCACAGCTCAAAGATAGATCCCCAATTAATTTAGTTAAATCTAAAATTATGCCTTCAACAACATCAGTTCCCTAACAAACAAAAGATAGAATAATAATTAACAAAGGCTATCATACTAGCTACATTATAAAAATATACATGTATTATAAAATAGAAGCTATTGCATCTAGCATTTACCCTGTCATATTTCAATACATCAAGCACTTCCTCATGTCTCCACAATCGACTCCGTCTTCCAGGGTATTTAGATTCTTGGTGAACCATTTCCCAACACATTTCCTGTATCAAGTCATGCATTTCTATATGATTGTCATATGAAATTGTTATGAGAGCTTTGTCTAAAAGGACTTCTATCCCAGATGTAGGAAAGAAATCAAATGCTTCAAGTAGACTTGTTACATAATCTCTTCTTTCACCTTTGAAGAAGCATGCAATGTCTAGAAATATGTCTTGCTGAGAACGATCTAAGCTGTCATAACTTAATTTTAACACCTTATGAATTTCCATATTTGGAATCTTTTGGAGTTTTCTCAATTCACATTCCCATGCCTCTTTACTTCTTTTACGAAGACTTGCACCCAAAACTTTTAAAGCCAAAGGAATACCTTTGCAATAGGAAATTACTTCTCTTGATAGATCTTCATATCCATCTCTAGGTTGGTTTTCTCCAGAAACAGTCAAACAAAAAAGTTGAAGAGCGTGAGGAGGGTTCAATTCATTGACCTCATATATTTCATCAAATAGGCTAAGTATTTGCTTATTTCTAGTTGTAACAATAACTCTGCTTCCTGGTCCCCAGAAATCATAATCTACCATTAGTTTTACTAATTGCTCAGATGTAGCCACGTCATCCAAGACAATGAAAACTCTTTTACCTCGAAGCTTACTCATCTCAGATTTATCAAAACTGTGATTTTCGAGCTTGTCTGATTTTTCCCTTACATTTGTTAGGAAGCAACAATCTTCAAACTCATGAGACAGTTTGTCATATAAAGCAGTAGCAAGGGTGGTTTTACCTATGCCACCCATACCCCATATTCCAAGGGTTCTAACTTCACTTGACCCAATTTGTAGTAATGATTCAAATTGTTTATAATTTTCCTCAATTCCAACCAGTCCTTTACACTGGTTTGAGTATCTAGGAGGCAATTTTCGCAAAACATCTCCAACAATGTCCTTAAGTAATTCAGGATCATTCCTAGCATATGAAAAAGGAAACGAAGAAATAAATGATGTTTTATAAATCTAATAAATTCAAATCAACAAATAAAAACTAAACTATACAAATGATAATACATAATCTATGATCAATATGGTAGTGTTTTAGAGAAAGAAACAAAAAAATATATAATTGGAGAATGAATCCAATGACTTAGAGAAGATAATAAATGCCTATGTTTTCTCTAAGCAAATAACTTCCTAAGCAAATAACAACCATGAAATGTGTTATACTACAGCAGTATGCTCAATTCAGAATCAATTAAAACAATATATGCAATGTCTTTCTCGTTTTATTTACCTATAAGTTCGAGAGTCCCACCCAGCTAAATTGGCTGCTTCAGTGAGAGCAGCTTTCCATTTGTTCCACCTGGGTTCTCCCTCATGCCTTGCAAAGGCTTGCCCGTAGCTTCCAGTCTGCTTCCTCACATGGGATGGATCTGTGTTGTAAAACACTGGTATCACAATCTGCCCTTGAGTCTTCTTGCATTCTAGAATTTTGCTGAGTTCAGCTAGGCACCACTTCGAGGAAGCATAGTTCTCTGAGAATATGACAACAGATACACAAGAATCTTCGATGGCTTTGATCAGTGCTGGCGTTATTTCATCTCCCTTTTCAAGCTGTTCATCTATATAGGTTTCAACTTTCTTTTGCATCAACGCTTCGTAAAGATGGCTTGTGAAGTTCTTGCAGGTGTCCTCACCACGAAAGCTTAGAAAAACGTCATATTTTTTAGAAGAAGAGTTAGAGGAAGAAGCAACTGCACCGATCATTTTCTGCTCAGCCATTACGAATTTCAAGTGCTTCACCTGTAATGATTTTAACACTACACTTGATGAAATAAAGAAAGCTTTTTACCTTTCAATGTGTTCTTGACACTTGTTCTTGATATTATTAGATGGAATTTATAAATCTGTCTAATACGAGATCGACATTTGAAAGTTCATACTCTTGCTCAATTATGAATGAATAATGTTTACCAATTTGCTGGTCTGATTTTGAGGTTTTTTGTGATCCTTGGAAATTGCTTTTGACTTGGTAAAGCTGATGGTAAACATAACATAAGCTCTGTAAACGATTAGATATAAAAAGCCTAATAACATGAATAATGCATCTAACCTTCAAACTACACTATAGAAGTGTGGACAGAAATGTAGACTTCTAAACTTCAAATTCCGATTGATATTTCTTGGACATTTTATCGAACAACTGACTGTCTGACATCTACCACTGATTGATAATTATGTGGTAAGTTTGAAACACTTCAGCTATTCAATAGACTGTTTGTTTAGAAGACACACTCTGGTTTAAATACAAACTGTTATTGTTGAACAGAAAATTAAATATGAAACTGACTGTTGAATCTATTAAGGTCGGTTTCTTTATTGGTCAAGTGATGCTTGATTTTCAGTTGTATAGCCTGAGTTATGACTCGGAAAGAAAAACTGTTAAAACAGAGGAAATACTTAGAGTTGGGTCTAATTTGTAATTGAGCTATTATTGATCTGGAATTAAAACCTGAAATGTGTGTCATAACCAATGTGTAATTGCTTTCTATCAAACCAAACAAGGTTGAAAACCATCATGCATGCCTCAACTTCTATTAATAATAGTAGGTGCTGCTAGAGTATTAAATTATGTTTAAACAACCTAAACTCTGAAAAAAATGTTGACATCATCAAATGGAAAATAACTTAAATTTGGAAGCCACATGTTCACACCAGTATAGACATCCATGCAGATGGCAGCAAGCAATAAGTCAAGGCATTTCCATTGTTTCTACTTTATAGCCATTTAACATTTGCTTAGCACATCATTAGATGAAAAAAACAAATCAACCAACATATCAGTCACAACTCACAAATCTAATTAGATAAGAGAAAGCAGATCCGCCTTAGATCAATCTGAATGGCAATTAGAAACTTATGTCCTTAGAACTATTGTTAGTTTAACAAAATGAATGGTGACATCCGAAGGGAGCTTGACCAAATAATAGCAAGAGTATAGATGAATGTCTCTAAGAAATTCAAGGAAAATTAACGTGTCTCACCATTTTATTTTATTTTTTGAAAAAAAAGAAGTTATTTTTCATTTTAGACAACCACAGAGTCACTCATCTTTTAAAGTCATAATTTTTTGTCTGAGGCAGGATTCACATTCTTAATCCATTTTCCCCCAGCTAAAACATGGGCAAATTAATCTTATTATTTCATCTTCTATTATTTCTATTCGTAGAAAAAATTGAAAATGGAGAAAAAGACCTTACCTTATCACAGACCCAATCCAACTTCTTGAAGAGAATAGACTACAATAGTATAGCGCATATAAATATGAGTTCAAAACTCAAAACCTTTAAACTCTTTCTCAAATATGAAAGAATAATTAGACAACAGATGTAAATATACAGGTGTGTGTTGGTGGTGTCAATGTCATGTATCTTTCAACAAAGTTTCATATGCTATGATGCAGAACTCTAGTATTTGGAATTTCACGGGCATTCTTGGAAGGTTCCTAGTGGGGTCCAACATCCTCTGAGCAACAAGTTTCATGCCTCCTGACTTTTTGACAACCCAGAAGCTTGAGCAATTCTCAGCTTTAGACCACGTAAAGTATACATGTTTCTTACATCCAATGGTATTGGCTCAGTATATATATATATATATATTTTTTTTTTTTTAAAAATATTAATATTTTGTTAGCAAGTTGAACTTTTTTTCCTTTGTTTTTTTTTTCTCATAATAGAACAAGGCGTGAATCTTGTGATTTGGTTAATATGTAAATGGGATTAAATAATTTTAATTCTAGTTGTCAATGTTAGTTGTATCAGTATAAAAATATATTGGGTTACAATGAGAGGAAGACTTTTGACTTTTCCTACGTCTTTATTAAATATTTTATTAACAAGTTGATTTTTTTTTCTTTTTCTTTTTTTCTCATACTAGAGCAAGTTGTGAATCCTGTGATTTGGCTAATCTGTAATATGAGATTAAACAATTTTAGGTCTATTTCTCAATGTTAGTTGAACCAATAAAAATTAAACCAGCTTGTCATTATAATTGTCTCTTAGGCATAATTTTATTTTGATTGTTCATTTATTTACATATTTTTAGGCTTATATTGTTTTACTTATCTTCCTAGCGTACCAAAGGGGTCTAGTTGAGTTGGTTGAGTAGAGTACGTGAGTTGTTGTAAACTCCTCCATCCTGTTTTCGATTTCTACGAATAAAAAAAATTACTTATCTTCCTAGCATGTGCAACTGAGCATTGCAACAACTAAAATGTTTTATTAGAATAGATAAATCCTTGAATGTGTGACTTTGAAAAACATTTAATACTTGTAAATCTGCTATTGGCAACAACATGTCAAGTTGAAAGATATTTAATATTTGTAAGTTGTAACCCATATGGAATACTGGGTCCGGTGGCCTTTTGTTTTTTATAACCCATGCTAGTTGAAAACAAAGCAGTAGGTGGGAGCATGTCAAGTTGGCAATTTTTAGCCTTAAATTGTTTTTAGTCCCTCAAATTTAGGTCTTTTTTTTTTTGTCCTCCAAATTTAAAATTGCTTTTTCTAGTCTCTAAAATTCCAAGAATGCTCTTTTTAGTCCCTCTCCACAATGTAAGCCAAACAGGGAATAAGATATTCACAATTTGTGACAACTTTTACCGTCAGAATTTGATTTTCAATTTTATATTTTAAAGTATAATTTTCTGTTGGTTAAAATTTGCCAAAATCAAGTTAATAATAAAATTTAAAAACCCATTAACTGCTCTAATTTTTTTTATTGACTTGATTCTGGTTATTTTAAACTGTCAGAAAATCGTATTTTAAAATTTAAAATAGAAAATCAATTTCTGGCAGTCAAAAGTTGTCGCAAATTGCGAATCTCTTATTCCCCATTTGGCTCACACTGTGCAGAGGGACTAAAAAGAGCATTATGCGAATTTCAGGGACTAAAAAAAGCAACTTTAAATTTGGATGACTTAAAAAAATGATCAACATTTGAGGGACTAAAAACATATTTAAGCCATTTTTTGAATGTACTTTATTTTACTTGTATTGAAACAAGTTGTGAATTGTTATTTAGCTAAGGACAAACACTTAAGTTTTGTTCTTTAGCTAATTTATAAATAGAAATTCTAACAGTACATTCTTTGGCTAACATTTATTAAAAAACATAAAATTTTATGGATCTTATTTCTTATTTAAGGAATCTCACTTATGATTTTGTAGTTTCTAATCAATTTTACCAAATATAAGATAGTATGCTAGAAGGAGTGTGTTAGAGAATAGTGAGTTGGTTATGATGATATTTTTTTATGAATAATTTAAATCATATTTTATTAATAATAACAATTAAAAAATATTTTTTTAGATATTTTATTAAATTTAATAGGTTTCTATAGATTGGGTTCCATGAAAGGCTATTCTTGAACCTGATTTGGGAATATAGATTATTAAGTTAATTATATGATAAATATTATTAATGTGAGTAATTTAATTATTCGCTAAATGTAATTAGATTCGTTAAATATGATTAGTCTGATCAACGACTATGCATGAACTTGATTTTGAAATATATATTGATAATTTAATTACTAATTTTGAAATTATATGATGAATATAATTAATGCGAGCAATTTAATTCTTGATTAAACGTAATTACTATTTTCGTTCAATTTCATTAAATTGATTAAAGGGAAGCAATTTTTTCTTTTTTCAATTGCAGATTGTAGACACCACCACAACAAATCCTCGATCATTCATGTGCCTAGTTGAGGTCGAATTCAACAACTATCACCCTAAGATTTCAGCATCAAATCAACAAAATTGGAGCGTGAAACAAAGCATCAATTTCAAGTAGACTAAATAAACTCACAAATCGATCATAGCAATAGAAACTCAATTCGAATGTACAGCGGAAGGGAGAATGAATTTGATTTAAAAAAGTGCATAATCATGTCGTGGGAAAGAGAGAGGATTTTGGGAATTTGCATTTTCAAAATATAAATAATAAATAAACTAATATTACAATATTATCCTTTAATTTATGGTTATTTATGGTTATCTAAATAAAAGAATAATGATTTTTTTTGTCCAACAGAAAAGGTGTTGAGTGCTAACATACACCTTCTAATTTTTAAGTGGGTCTATGTTAGCAAACCCCATATATATATATATATATATATATATATATATATATATATATATATATTCTAAAGTTGATTTTTTAAAACTCATATTAAATTCATTTTTTAATACATGATTGTTACAAATTTAATTTGTTACAAATATGATTATTATTTTTTATGATCTAAACTTATAACAATAAACAATTCATAATATCTTATAATGGATCATTATAGAAGAACATTTATTATTATTATTATTATTATTATTATTATTATTATTATTATTATTATTATTATTATTATTATTATTATTATTATTATTATTATTATTATCATAGTCATCATCATCTTCTTCTTCTTCTTAATTTATAAGAATAAAAAATTATAATCTTAAAATTCACCCTTATGAATTTAATAGGAATCTATTTTTTATTATAAAAATTTATAATGCAATCAATTTAATTCTTTATTATAAATAACATATATTTCAAAACCAAAAGATGATAATTAAATTGATTACATCAATGATAATTATTAAATTAATAACATATATTTCAAAGTAATGAATTGAAGATTCTTCCCTACATAGCTTTGTACCAAAAAAAATTATATAATAAACTATATAGTCAGCATGTATAAACAAAAGAAGAAAATTGAGTAAAAATAAATAAATTGTGTTAAGTGAATTATATAAAAAAAGTTATAACAAAAGAAAATTGATGAATAAAAAGTAAAGTTGTACCAATAATAGGCTCCCATTACATCCTGCTAAACAAAAAAACTTCCTGTAAGTTGAAGATATAAAGTAAAAGTCTACATTTAAAAAAAAAAAATATATTGTAAGTTGATTATATAAAGCAAAAGTTAATACACACACAAAAAAGTAAAAGTTAGATTATTGATTTTTTTTTTCAAAATGAGAAAAGATAAAAATATATATATTATTTATAATATAGTAGCAATGAAAGGAAAAATGTAAGAATATGTTTGAAAAACTTGAACAATAATGATCAAAACATAGAATAACACAACACTAAAATGAGAAACAAACAAAAAAAAATTCAAAGAGATCACAAAAGAAAATAATAAAAGACGTAGAGTAAGATGATATAAATAATTACTTGTATGTCATGCTAAAGTAATAGTTGATTTTCAATCTTCAATTCCTATCCTTCTCCCAAATTTATTGGATGATGCATTGCTATAAGAACTTTTTCCTTTTACCTACACAGATGGTGTCATTGTTAGTTATAAGTCAAAAATCATATAAGCCACCTAACTCACAAAAAGAAAAAATAAAAACCCCAAAGCCTGCAATGCATGCGAATTTGACAGCACAATGTCTAGTAAAAGTGTTGATTATAACAAATTGAAATAATCCAATGTAGCTTTTAATTGAAACTCAATTGACTTTGTCTTAAACATAAAATGACATGCACGCTGTAAATTTTGCAAACAGGAACAACAAAGAGAAAGACCAGGGAGAAATGGCATGAAAGTACACCAACCAAGATATTTAAGTATGTGTCAAGCATACCATCAAAGATGATTACGTCTCCTTGTAGTAGTGACATCATGAACCACAACAAGCCAATTTTTGTGTAGGTTGACAACCAGATAAAAGAATGTGTTAAGTGATTCAAAATAAGCAACAAATCTATGCACTTATTTGAAAATGATCACAAACAGAAAATTGCAGTAACAATAGCAGGTAATCAATACATATGTAAATTCAAAATCAATCTAAAATAATGCATTAAAAGAAATATAGAATAAAATATATAATAAAAAGTTTTAAAACAATGTATAAGTATTTATTGAAATGTTTTGGGCATAAAACAAAAAAAATATCCAAGCCATCAATATAGGACAAACATTAAAAATGAGAAATAAATAGATTTTAGGGTTTTGGGTGTCAATCAATGCTGCTCCAGATTCACTTTCCATCTAAACTTAAATTAGAACTGCTAGATTTAAAATATCAAAGAAATTATAAAAGAAAATACCCTTCAAACTTTCCAAAATTGGCAAGAAGCTCAATCTGATGAGAACACGACACATGTCCTTACAAAGTTTCCTAAATTTATATAGTATGGGTTTATTGTTTATTGACTATAAAAATTATAAAATAATTAAAGGTATTTTAATAAAAAAAATTAAGGCAAGAAATAAGTTGAAAGAGGTCTTAAAAAAATATAAACATATTTTTCAAAAAAGCCTTATATATAGAAATGAAAATAGTGTATTGTTAACCATTCTCATATAAAAATTAAGATTAAGTTATGAAATAACTTCTTGTGTGATTCTGTGAAAAGTATAAGTTATCATTTAAGTATCTGCATAGGCTTCTACAAAGTTAAATAAAAGGTAACACCTTTCTTATCTTTGAACAACCTTAAAACAGGACTCCACTGAAACCAAGAGACTAAAAAAGAAGGTTTATTCTTGGTGTAAACCTGCAAGGTTTATTTCCTTTGTTTATTCACTTTTTCTACCACTTCAAAGTCAATACAAGAATTAAGAAGACACTTTGAGAATGCAAGTGCTTCAGGAACAAATAGTATGCTCATAACTATCTCAAGCAACCACAAGTGGATTTCGCAGTTGTACTTGTCAACGCTTAGCCATTACATGTAATTTTTCCTTAGTATAGTGATATAATAACAATTGTTCTACTTTTCACTTGCGGACTCATTTCTGAATGGTATGCCATTGAAAAACATCTTTGAAATTATCATTGATTTCCTACAATGGTGAAAACCATATTAGTGTATGATTATTTTTAAATGCGTAGAAATGGATGAAATATTTAAAGTTCCATTACAAAGATCTCACAAGAACCGATCCATGTATAAATAATTATAAAAAAAATTAATTGTCCAAGAAAGATCCAGATGAGCTATTTGCTTAACCAGTTCATCCTGATATGGTTAGCTGTTTACCTTTAATTTGAAGATCAAATTAATAACTTCTTGTTCGTTTGATCATTGAGCTTTATTAGTTATGTTGAATAATTACTCTGAAAGGTGGAGAATTACTATAAAATTGTCATGCAGCCAATGGATATTGCTACCATGAGGACCAAACATCACAAAGGCATGTACACAGACCTCGAACATTTCAAGGTTTGAAAATCATCATATTTAACTCTGGTATTTTTAGAGTTATTGTTATCATGCATTCATTTTTTTTCTTTCATCTAGCTTCATTGTTTTCCTATCTGAGATGAAAGAAAAAATGAATGTATTATAACAATAACTCTAAAATACCAGAGTTAAATATGATGATTTTCAAACCTTGAAATGTTCGAGGTCTGTGTACATGCCTTTGTGATGTTTGGTCCTCATGGTAGCAATATCCATTGGCTGCATGACAATTTTATAGTAATTCTCCACCTTTCAGAGTAATTATTCAACATAACTAACAAAGCTCAATGATCAAACGAACAAGAACTAATTAATTAGATCTTCAAATAAAAGGTAAACAACTAATAACCATATCAAGATGAACTGGTTCAATAAACAGCTCATCTGGGTCTTTTCTGTACATTTAAACAATTTTATAATTATTTATACTCGGATAGATTCTAGTTAGATATTTGTAATGGAACATTAAATATTTCATCCATTTCTAGGCATTTAAAAATAATCATACAGTAATATGGTTCTCACCATTGCAGGAAATCAATGATAATTTCAAGGATGTTCTTCAATGGCATACCATTCTGAAATCAGTGAAGAAGAAGTGGAAGAAGAAGAGTATGAGGAGGAAGCTATGCAGGGTGATATGCTGATGGTGAGAAGGCTGTTGGGAAATCAGATGCAGCCACTGGATGACAACCAAAGAGAAAATATTTTCCACACCAGGTGTGTCATTAATGGTAAGCTGTGCTCTTTAATTGTTGATGGAGGAAGCTGTACCAATGTTGCAAGTTCCAGGTTAGTGTCCAAACTGAATTTGGAAACTAAACCCCATCCTAGGCCATACAAACTTCAGTGGCTTAGTGAAGATGAAGAGGTAAAAGTGACTCAACAGGTTGAGGTGTGTCTCACCATTGGAAGATATAATGATAGAGTGCTGTGTGATGTGGTTCCAATGGAAGCGACCCATGTGCTGTTAGGAAGACCGTGGTAGTATGACACCAAGGCAGTGCATGATGGCTTCACCAACAAAATCTCTTTCAAGCAAGATAACAAGAAAATTGTTCTCAAACCGTTATCTCCTAGAGAGGTTTGTGAGGATCAGATAAAAATGAGAGAAAAGAAAAAGAGTGAGACACTTAAGAGGAAAAAGAGTGAGACACTTGAGAGGAAAAAGAGTGAAACACTTGAGAAGGAAAAGAGAGGAAAGAAAAAGAATGAGACACTTGAGAGGGAAAAGAGTGAAACACTTGAGGGCAAACAGCTTTGTTTAGCAACAAAAAGGGAGGTAAGGAGGGTGCTTTGCGCAAGGCAATCCCTCTATTTATTGTTTTGTCAAAGTCAGATGTTGCATGCTAACCAATTTGATGAATTTAAATTGCCTTCTGGTATTGAGTCTCTTTTGCAGGATTTTGATGATGTGTTTCCAGCAAGTGTACCGGATGGTTTGCCACCATTGAGGGGAATTGAGCATCACATTGATCTCATTCCAGGAGCGTCCTTGCCCAATCGGCCAGCTTATAGGAGCAACCCACAAGAAACTAAGGAGATCGAAAGGCAAGTGTCCGAACTCTTGAGCAAAGGTTGGGTGACAGATAGTATGAGTCCGTGCGCTGTACCTGTCATTCTAGTGCCCAAGAAGGACGGCTCATGGAGGATGTGTTCTGATTGTAGAGCCATAAACAACATCACCATCAAGTATAGGCATCCAATCCCCAGGTTAGATGATCTTCTTGATGAACTGTATGGTGCATGTGTGTTTTCTAAAATTGATTTGAAAAGTGGCTATAATCAGATTAGGATTAGAGAGGGAGATGAATGGAAAACTGCCTTTAAAACAAAATACGGTTTGTATGAGTGGATGGTTATGCCATTTGGTTTGACTAATGCACCTAGTACTTTCATGAGATTGATGAACCATGTTTTAAGGGAGTTTATTGGAAAATTTGTGGTGGTGTACTTTGATGATATTCTTATCTATAGCACTAGTCTTGATTTGCATGCTGAACATTTGCAATCTGTTTTAAGTGTGCTTAGGAAAGAACAATTGTATGCCAACCTAGAAAAGTGCTCCTTTTGTACTGATCATGTGGTGTTTCTGGGTTTTGTTGTTAGTGCTGAGGGAGTACGGGTGGATGTGGAAAAGGTTAAGGCCATCCAAGAATGGCCAACACCTAAGACCGTGAGTGAGGTGAGGGGATTTCATGGTTTAGCAAGTTTCTATAGGAGATTTGTTAAGGATTTTAGTACATTGGCTGCACCTCTAACTGAAGTTGTTAAGAAGAATGTGGGTTTCAAATGGGGTGAGAAATAAGAAGAGGCCTTTGCTGCCCTCAAGCATAGGTTAACTAATGCACCCATTCTTGCTATGCCTAATTTTGCAAAATCATTTGAAATTGAGTGTGATGCGTCAAATGTGGGTATTGGGGCTATTTTGTTGCAAGAGGGTCATCCAATTGCTTATTTTAGTGAAAAGTTAGGAGCCGCTGCCCTTAACTATTCAACTTATGATAAGGAATTGTATGCTTTGGTTAGAGCTTTAAAAACTTGGCAGCATTACCTGTTACCCAAAGAGTTTGTCATCCATAGTGATCACGAGTCCTTAAAGTACTTAAAAGGACAAGGAAAGCTTAATAAGAGGTATGCTAAGTGGGTAGAGTTTTTAGAGCAATTTCCATATGTCATCAAACATAAAAAGGGGAAAGGGAATGTAGTGGCTGATGCGCTGTCTAGGAGACATGCTTTACTTGCTATGCTTGAAACTAAACTGTTTGGTCTAGAGTCTTTGAAAGACATGTATGAGCATGATGTGGACTTTGCTGAAATTTTTGCTGCATGTGAAAAGTTTTCTGAAAATGGATACTATAGGCATAATGGATTCTTGTTTAAAGCAAATAAATTGTGTGTGCCTAAGTGTTCCATTAGAGAGTTGCTTGTGAGTGAATCACATGAGGGGGGTTTGATGGGTCACTTTGGGGTTCAAAAGACCCTGGAAATTCTGCAAGAGCATTTCTTTTGGCCTCATATGAGACGTGATGTGCATAAGTTTTGTGATCATTGCATTGTGTGTAAAAAGGCTAAATCTAAGGTTAAGCCTCATGGATTGTATACTCCTTTGCCTATTCCTGAATATCCTTAGACTGACATTTCTATGGACTTTGTTTTGGGGCTGCCCAAAACCAAGAATGGAAAGGATTCTGTGTTTGTTGTTGTTGATAGGTTTTCTAAGATGGCACACTTCATACCTTGCAAGAAAGTGGATGACGCTTGTCATGTGGCTGATTTGTTTTTCAAAGAAATAGTGCGGCTTCATGGATTACCGAGGAACATTGTCAGTGATAGGGATGCAAAATTCCTTAGTCACTTTTGGAGGACCTTGTGGGGTAAGATTGGTACTAAATTGTTGTTTTCTACTACTTGTCACCCACAAACTGATGGTCAAACTGAGGTAGTCAATAGGACTTTAGGCACATTGCTTAGGACTGTTTTAAAGAAAAATCTTAAGTCTTGGGAAGCATGTTTGCCTCATGTTGAGTTTGCTTATAATCGGGCTGTCCATAACACCACTAATTGTTCACCATTTGAGATAGTGTATGGATTTAATCCTTTGACTCCTCTTGATTTGTTGCCTATGCCTAACATTGCTATGTTTAAGCATAAGGACGCACAGGCTAAAGCTGAGTATGTGAAGAAGCTGCATGAGCAAGTGAAGGCTCAAATTGAAAAGAAAAATGAGAGCTATGCAAGGCAAGCCAACAAAAGCAGGAAGAAAGTGGTGCTTGAACCAGGTGATTGGGTTTGGGTACACCTGAGGAAGGAGAGGTTCCCTGAACACAGGAAGTCCAAGCTTCAACCTAGAGGAGACGGACCATTCCAAGTGTTGGAGAAGATCAACGACAATGCCTACAAGATTGACTTGCCTAGTGAGTATAATGTAAGTGCCACTTTCAATGTGTCTGATTTATCTCTTATTGATGCAGATGGAGGAGCCTTGGATTTGAGGACAAATCCTTTTCAAGAAGGAGGGAGTGATGAGGACACAACTAAGGGCAAGGACCATGAAGCACTTGAAGGGCCCATGACCAGAAGCAGACTTAAAAAGGCCCAACACGTCATAGAGACAAGGCTGGTCATTTGTATAGCTGCCATTGATGATGACTGAAGGCCCATGTCCCCATAATTTTTATTTTATTATTTAATTATTGCAATTTTTATTTTTATTATTTAATTATTGCAATTAAATAAATAAATTGGTGGTTGTGGCTGAAACCTATGCCTTTTCAGCTGCACCAATTTATTTCGTACTAAATTGGTGAACTATATGTATTTTCGTCAAAAATGAATGAGCACTTTTGGCATTTTTTGGAAATACGTGAGTATTCTGAGAGCTTCTCTCAAGGTTCCTGTTGAACCAAATTCTGACTTATCAAGGTTGATTCCTTGTGGCGTCACCGTGACTTATCTTCCATCTCTGGAAGTGGCGTCCCTCCCCGTCGGCAATCCTGTACCAAGCGGTCCGCCCCGTAAGGATCACGTCAGTTATTCTATCACTATACTAAGGAAAAATCACACGTAATGGCTATGAGCATACCATTTATTCTTGAAGCACATTTGCATTCTAAGAGTTTCTTCCTAATTCCTATATTGACTTTGAAGTGGTAGAAAAAGTCAAAAACAAAGGAAATAAACCTTGCAGGTTTACACCAACAGTAAACCTTCTTTTTAGGCTCTTGGTTTCGGTGGAGTCCTTTTTAAAGAGACTTTTGCTCCCGTGGCACGTCTAGACACCATTAGAGCTTTAATCTCCCTTGCAGCTCAAAAAGGGTAGAAATTATATCATAAAGATGTGAAGTCAGCATTTTTTAATGGTAAATTGAAGGAAGAGGTCTATGTTGAACAACCTCAAGGCTTTGTAATTGAAGGTCAAGAAGAAAAGGTTTATAGACTAAAGAAAGCTCTTTATGGGCTAAAACAAGCACCAAGAGCATGGTACAACAACATTAGCAATTATATCTGTATATTTTAATTGTTGCACTTTATATGGAATATTTGATCATTATTGGAAATAATTTGAAGTTGATTGAAGATTTTACAAAAGTAATGATGAGGAGATATGAGATGAATAATCAGGGCTTGTTACATCACTTTCTTGGAATAGAAATTTACCAAGATGGTGATGGAGTCTTTATTTGTCAAAAGAAATATGCTGAAAAAGTATTGAAGAAGTTTTAGATGTTTGGATGTAATCCAACTGATATAGAAAAGAAGATGGGGGGAAGGAAAGTTTATGCTAACAACTATAGAAGTCTGATTTGTAATTTATTTTACCTCACTAAATCAAGGCCAAATATCATGTTTGCAACAAGTTTACTTTCTTTGTTCGTGAATGACCCAAGTCACATCCATCTAGGTGCAGCAAGAAGGGTGTTAAGATACATTCAAGGCACTATGAACAATGGAATAAAATATGACAGCAAAGTTGAAGCAATGTTGGTTTTTGTGATTGTGATTGGGCATGATATATGGATTATATGAAAAGTATTTATGGATATGTTTTTTCACTTGGCTCAAGTGTATTTTCATGGTGTGCAAAGAAGCAGCAAGCTATGTCTCAATGCAGAGGCCGACTGAATATATTTCAGCTAGCTTAGCAACCCAACAAGCAATTTGGATGAAGAGAATACTTGAGGATTTTGGTGAGAAACAAGATGCTGTAACTATTCATTGTGATAATGAATCAGCCATTGCCAAGCCAGGAATCTAGTCTTTCATGGAAGAATAAAACACAGCCATCAACACTACAAGGAAAGTTACCTATAGTGACAGACAAAAAGTGTCACTATAGGTTTATATATGTGGGTATAAGCATATTTGACATATACCTACACACAATTTGAGTGTGGATTTTGAATGGGATTCAACCATGTGTGTCACTATAGCCTATACCTACACTTTGTAGAAATTGTGGCAATAAACTTATTAACATATGCCAACATGTATATTGTGTGTTATTATAGCCTATACCTAAATTATGGAAAATAGTTTCAATTCATTTAATATTATAAAAATTTAAAAAATCATAAATAATTAAAATAAATTTCATTAATAAAGTCATAAGTTAATAAATATATTATAAATATATATTTAATTACCTATGTAAAAAAATAATA
The DNA here is from genome assembly GCA_026413185.1 of Pueraria montana var. lobata. Taxonomy (NCBI): domain Eukaryota; kingdom Viridiplantae; phylum Streptophyta; class Magnoliopsida; order Fabales; family Fabaceae; genus Pueraria; species Pueraria montana. The sequence goes on from CM048655.1 coordinate 5,883,889, forward strand.
GTCATCCATTCATAACAAAAAATAAAAATCCTTGAATTTAAATTACATTGAGAAATAACTAAAACAAGGAAAATATTATAGACAAAACACTCACATACTTTGTCCCTCCTGCGTCACCAATGGAACACATAACATCAGTCACAAATTAATAAAAGACAAGTCTTTGCACAACAGAGAATAGTCAGAAAACTTGCAGCAACATTATTGACAAAGTATGGTTTTTCCTGCTTCTAAAATCTTAGAGTAAACAAATTTGAAATCACTAAGAATTTGGAGACACGGGTAGAAAGCAACATGAGCTAGAAGGTAAAGTTGTCAAGAAAACAGTAGAGGATCTATACCAATCACTGTAGCTCCAACCTAAAAGAGTGAGCCCATTAGTTAACTGCAAGCACTTATCTCAATGAAAATTACACTATTACTTTAGTAAGGATAAAATATATATGTGAATTTACCTCTTTTAATGAAGGAATAAGTAAAACAGGCTATTAGTAAGTCTAGCAAAATTATAGTTGCTGCAAGACTACATTTAATTAAAATTCTGAGTTTGTGATTGCACAGAAAAACTACAAGGACTTATCAAAGTAACACAACTTGAAAGTACCTGAGAGCTTTGGTCACAAGGCTTTGAACTCTTCCGAGCATTCCAAATAAAACATAAAATAATAATGCATATATTTAAGTTAGTTCAAATAGGTAAAAAGTGAAAATAAAAACATGAGAGAAAGAAGGGGATGAGAGAAAGGGGAACAAAAGCACCTTAGGATAGGGCCCATGACATGTTCTCACAGAAGACCCCCAAGATGTGATTTTCGTCTTTCCCCATTGCATTAACACATTCTCCTTCCTGTGTCATTTCTCCTTCCACTGCTAACTGTAATTAGAGCACATTTTAATTAAATAAAAATAATTAAAATATTAATTAAATACATTTTAATTAATCATTACACTTAAAAAACAAATGTTATCCTCTATGTAGTTAATATATGCACCACCTTAGTTATTTCAAGTTTAACACTTAATTCAGCAGTCAAGTTCTTGAAGCTCCATCAATTGCTACACACATATGGCCAATCCTTGTTCCAATAGCTAAGCAATTATAATAAATATGGCAGTAATTAAGAACGAAATATAATTTACCCTTAGACTCTACTTCTAGTTCCATGTGTTCTATCCTTTCAGTCATGGCCTAGAGAATATAGTGAAAATTTAAGATTAGTAATGTTTCTAAAATTATAACAGTATTTCTAAAATTGCATGTGTGCATGCACAAGTGTATGTGTGTGGGAGAGAGAGACAAAAAAAAAAAAAAAGACAGTTCTAGTCAATTTTCCTCTCTATGATATCTAAAGACGAAGTTCTTCTACAAATGATATTCACCCCCTTTTGTTTTCTAATCATTGGATCCACTAATTCAAGTCACTAATTGGCACACATGTAACTGATGTAAGAAGCACCAAAAGGTGAAGCAAGACTAGTAACAGATGCTTCTATTCTAGCTTATAAATCCAATGGCCAGGGACTTCTAAATATTTGATCTGTTGTATTCCACCTAACTTGGTTGCTGTCATGTGGCATGAACATGAGGATCTAATGTATTAATGAATTGAAGGGAAGACCAAAACGTGGCATTTAAGTGATTGTGTAGCTTCTGTCAGTTGAGAGAAATTGTAAGCAAGAGTACAGTTTTGTATGAAATTTTACAATGGCAATAAGTGTAGTAAGAGATGAAAAGAACACATGAAAGTATTATTCCTAGGTGTTGCACAATAGGTGAAAATATTTTAAATTCATATTTCTAATTTTTTAAAACTTTGGAAATAAATTGTGACATACTAAAATAATTATTTAAGATCAAATAAATTGAAACTTTATAAAATAAATTTAACTAAAAATACACTAAGGATTACATTACATGCAATTAAATTGAAACTTTATAAAATAAATTTAACTAAAAATACACTAAGGATTACATTACATGCAATAGTGAAAATAATTAAAGCACGGATAATCAAATTCTATTTTTTTAATAACTTAAATTTAGCTACTTTCTTCTCATTCTTTAAATTAATAGGATATATAAAAAATAAAATTCAACCTGGAACGTAAATAACTAAAACCATATGAATGAAATAGTTTTAAATTGGTACCCTTCAAAATGTAAAACTTTACTATATTAAATCCCAAAATTTTACGTTATATTATATTTAATTTCCAAACTGTGGATGTTACATTTCATGACACTTCAAGAAAGAAAATAGAAACCTTATTTTGTTAAAATAAAAATTTAAAATAGTTACATTTACAGTTTATTTAAAAATTTTGTAAGCTGAAATTCTCTAAATACATTGGACTAATTAATATAAAAAGCTTCTATTACAACTGTCAGATTCTTTTGACCAAAATTGAACAATCCAATACAATATTAAGAGGCGAGAGGAGAAAATGACTATTGTAGAGAATGTGCCAAGGAAGGAGTTCATTGGAAGAGACTTATACGTCACTTCTTTTGTAGTGTAGCCATCATAGCCACAACTTTTTTGTCAAGAAATATCATCCTAGGATCATCCATTGTGTAATAAAATTAATGGACTTTTTACAAATATCATGGTTAGAAAAAGGCAATGATATGTTGAGAGAAACCTACTTATCTAGGAAGAAGGCCTGCATCAGCAAGACACCTACTTATCTCCATTTCTACTAGCCAACTTTTTAAAAGCTCTTAAGTAAAATAAAATTTAGAACAAAATCAGTATATAGAACTGCATTGATTAAACAACCAATATAAGAGAGAACCACATTAATTAAACATTCATCCTGAAAGAAGTTACAAATATAGAACAAAAATCAAATGCAATGCCAATGTACCAAATATTGATATGTAGAAAATAGTCTTTCCCGTGATAAACTGCTGTATATATCTATGTATAAAAAAGAATCGTATATATAAAGATTCTCAAAAGCTAAAAAATGAATAAAAATCGAATTGAAGGCAAATGGCAGCTATTTGCAGTTAAAAAACTACATAAAGGTCTTACCATTTGATTTATAAAAAGAAGCAAATCTAGCATCAGGTGAATCAAAATAACATTGTCCTAGTGAATGCAACGACCCATGAGAATGTAGTTGTCTTTCGGAAATCAACACTGCCATAATTGACCAAACCATCTATACAAGATTGCACCTTGCCATTCAAAATTCAGAGCAAAAGCAACGGTGAAATTAAAATGACACATTTCAACAAACACATTGCAAACAACCTAAATTGGCAAAACCAACCCCCAAATATCTCACAGTATTTTCATGAAAACTGATTAAAGAGATGAAATTAAATCAAAAGGGCAAAAGACAAAGAGCAACAAAAGATAATGTTCAATAGCAGAGATAGAGAACCTTGAAACCAAATGAATAGCCTCATTGATGCATATATGGAGTTACAAGGTTGGTTTGGTAGTGAAGGGAGAAGGAAAGGGGGGAGGTCATGGGTTTTAATCCCCCCACTAACAAAAACTAACAAACTAACAACTAACATTTGCCGATCCCAAAAAAAAAAGCACAATATATGCAAGAGTTAAACCTAACATAATAATTAACACTTATTTTAGCAATCACCACAAATGATGACCTAACGCATACTAAGCATCAAATCAGTGAGTAATTTCTATCAAAAAATTGGAAAAAATAAAACAGCTGAAAAACAAAGATTGCACAGATAAATAGCAACATTGAGAGAAAATGAAAACAAGACCTAGCTCTTGGTCGTGCTATTCTCCTCCACTGCCTTGAACATTTTGCCGGCGCTTGCACTAAAAAACCTAGTTGTTGCCATTATCACTGCACGACAACCCTAACATAAATGAAAGAAGAATAAATTGAGAGAAAAGAGTTTCAGATAATCATGAAAAAAGAGTGTTGAGAGAGATAGCAATTCCATGCTTGTAATTTCCATAGAGAGAAAGAGTGTTCAGAGTGTGAAATAGAAACAGAGTTCAAAGTTCAACAAGAAAAATTTAACTGCTGTAAGTGTAAGTTTTAATAGTGAGAAATTGGGTCTGAATTATTACAAGTCTTTTACATACTCCCAAACTTACGTAGGTAGAAGTATGTTTTGGTTATATCTACAATTAATTATGTATGTAGGTAAAAACGTGCAAACATCATTTTATTCTAGAAGCAATTGAAGAAGAGGTGAAATTGGAGTTTTGCAGGTCTAGTGATCAACTTGCTGATATTTTCACAAAGGTTTTGCCCTGAGACAAATTTCAGAAAATAAGAGAAGCTCTAAGAGTTCAAGAACAACACATTAAGGGGGAGAATGTTGAGTAATGTTCTGTCATAAGTGCTTAGTGGAGAGATATTAATAAGTTCTCAGTGGAGACCTATTAAAGAGTGATTAGTAGTATTCATGTGACTTTTTATTTAACTGTTATAGTATTCTAAGAGTTACTTTTCAATGTATAAATACCTATGAATGTATTGCAGAAAGTAAGTCAAAAAAGCAATCAAAACAAAGAGTTATTCAGCACCAAATACTCTTCCTCTTGTTATATATTTTCTGCATAATTTGCAGTAGCTATAGTCCATCATATAACTTAGTTTCTTGAGTGTTAAATACCAACATCACCTCTGGAATACCACCAACAAAAACCAGCAACACAAGAGAATGGAATAGTAGAAGACAGTGGAATACCTCTTCTGGAATACAAAATATGTTAGCCCTTAGAAGCATTACTACAAAGGGACCTTTCTACATTGGTTATCTTGAAGATTCTACATCCAGTGTAGAATTGATGTGGATCCCGCCAATGTAAAAATTATTTTTTACATTGGTTATGAAAAGAACCAATGTAAAACTTCAACTTGGATTAAAAAAAATAGATTCAGAAATTAAAATTTATAGCCAACATTCATTACATCTCCCTATGAGCTTTCAATTTATAGTGAGAATAATAAACATTGAAAATCAATAGCAAATTAGGGGTGAAAAACTAGAAAATCACCATACCTAGAAGAATCTCAATCACCTTTTAATTAACAAAAAGAAAAAGAAAATTAACAAACGAAGGATCATGAAACACGACTTCCAATTCACAACAACTTCATGAAACACGGATCCAAATCCATGATGCAAAATTCGCCACTCACAATCTTGTGTCCATCAGATCTAAAAGAGGCGTGGGGAACCTCTAGATTTGGAAAGGAAAAGGAAAATGCACAATTAAATCCATAGATCTGAAGACAATTTTTAACTTCTTTTTAGGTTTTATTTTAAAATAATGACTCACAATTAGATTCACGGATCCGAAAACAAAACTCATAAAGAACAAAGCAAACATGATTACAGATGAAAAAATGAGAAAAAAAACTTACATCATAACAAAATATGAGTGCCAGCCAAGAGCTCAGTTTGTATTAAGTTCACAAATAACAGAAAAGGTGTCGATTTATCAAAACAAAGACTGTGTTGTGAGATCAATCGCAAAGAGGTGCTGCAAATACAAACCATGAACATGATGTCTGTAATTCCAAATATGACGGTGATGAAACTGGCGTAGTTGATCGCAAGTCCTTGAATGAAACCTATGACGCCAATATGGTCTCGTGGAGGAGACGACCTTTTGGTCGATGCACGTCTGACAAGGTGGCTAGGCGGTGACCATTGGTTGGGGCAAAGAGAGAGGCAGATGCGATGCTAGAGTAGGAAATGGAGTTGAAGGCAGCGCTACAGCGACCATTGTTTGAGGTTTGGTGGAATAGGGAGAGGTTTTTGGTTTTCAACTTGAGTATGTGCCTATGGTGTGTGGATTGAGAATGGGAGAGAGAAGCGCCGCTTATAGCTGTTAGGTATAAGAGTGAGGGAGAGCGTGAGTGAGAATTAGGGTTTCAAAAATTTTACAACCAATGTAAACAAGTTTTAAAAATTTACAAAATTGTCACCACGTCAAATTTTACATCGGATGTTAAACAAGTGATGTAGAATGTAACATCCCTAATTTACGGACGTTAGAAATAAATAATAAAGAGACATCTTTTATGGAATAGCCTTTATATTTAATGGTTAAAGGATACCCTTAGGTATTATTAATAATAATTACCTTTTTATAGGAGTTGTCAGGAATGAGATAATAGGATCTAGATGGGGAGCCAAGGCCCAAGGTGAGCTTAGGCCCACTTAGCCTACACACACCACACACTTTATATAGATGAGAGAAGGGAGTGTTAGGGAGAGAAAGAAAGAAAGAAAGAAAGGGAAAGGTAGAGAGAGGGAGGAGAAGAGGAGAAGAAGAGGAAGAAGGAGATGGAGCAGAGATCTGAAGACCCACTGCACGGAGCTCATCTCTACGTGTCTTGGAAGGTGAGTGTTTCCCCCTAGTCCTTCCCTATCCTTTTGATTTGCATGTTTTCCCCTTCTTTCTCTTTTGAACCTTAGGTTTGGAGATTTTGGGTTTTTGGTGATTATGTTTGATTAAGGGGTTTTTCGGGTAAATCAATTGGTTGGAAAGGTAATAGAAGTGTTTAGGGTTTGATTTTCTATGCTTGGGATGAGTGGGTATGCCATTGATGGCCATGGAGCTCGCTGGTTGCAACACCAGTTTTGCTCTGGCCTAGCACGAATTTTGGTGCAGCCGAGCGAGAGGGCGCCATAGAGGAGCATTTAGCTCTAGGGTCTTTCTAGCTAGCGGGGTAGAGCTTGCACAGCCTGGCCAGAGAGTGTCAGTAGTGAATATTCATTTCTAGAGGAGTTCTGGCCCAGCATGAGAGTTTGTCCGGCTGGGCCAGAGAGTGTCAATAGCGAATATTCATTTCTAGAGTCAGTAGCGAATATTCATTTCTATAGGAGTTCTGCCCCAGCATGAGAGTTTGTGTGGCCGAGCCAAAGAGTGTCAGTAACGAATATTCATTTCTATAGGGGTTCTAGCTCAGCACGAGAGTTTTTGCGGCCAGGCTAGAGAGAGTCAGAATGCGTATTTAGCTCCAAGGGGGCTTTGGCTTAGCACAAAAGTTTGTGCGGCAGGGCTAGAATTTGGTTAATTGAAATTCTGTTGAAACTTTTCGCCTTTTGATTTATATGATTTTCAAATGTTTATACAAATGTAGTATGTTTAATTATAAGATGATTATGTTGTTCTTGAGGTGTTTATATTATGGTAAGGTAGTTGCATTATTGTTGTAATAATTATGTTTTGATGAGGTGGATGTATTATTATTGGGATGTATATGAATTGTTGATGAGATGATGAATGATAATCTTGTATTGTAACCATCCCTATATGTTAAAAAGGAGTTAGCTATGACCTTTGGAAAGATTTTTATAGAAAAATGGTATACTTGGGAGGGTGAGTTTCATGCCAGAACTCTGGCCCACTAAAGCAACCTGGGGGTCTCGCCTAGTGGATATCTTCCCGAGTACCACCCCTATGTTTTGACTCCGAATGGCGTGTTGGAGTGTTGAGAACTAATTCCCAAGAGGTTGAGTGATCCTTTTAGTGTATAGGGGATGGATTGTTGTCATGGTTGAGGATTGTGGATTGTTAAGATGTATTTGAATCCCTAAGTCAGGCCATAGAAGATGGCGGGTGCAGAGGTGCCGCATCTAAGACTGTAAGGGACTCCAAATATGTTTTGCCGCTGGAATACGGTGGGTGCATAGTTGATGCACAAAAATATTCCGAATGTTGTATTTGCATAGTTGGTGCATAGGTGTTCACAGTTGGTGCACAGACATATGAGTACGCACGTAAGTTGAGGGTGCTTGGTTGGCTCTCAACCTAGTGCTATGGATTTTCGTGGTGGCTAATGGGAATGGGCCTATAGAATAGACGAGTGGGCAAATCCCTATAGATGTAAGGTCTTGCAAACCTACAGAGGTAAGCCACTATAGCACTTGTCTATTTTTGATAAAACCACACTTTCCTCGTAGGGTCAGCTCAAGGAACTCCCTGAATTGTCCGAATGTATAGACTATGGTAGGGGATGGGGCCTATGATGGACCGCTAAGATGATGTTGAAACTCCATGGAGTAGAGTCAGTCTTGATGATTGAGGTTGTTTAGTGGTTTATGATATACATCATTTTGATGATGGATGTTGGTGTTTGTATTATGTTGTTGATGTTAGTTGAGGATTTATATTATGACTATGAGATGGGTGACTCATGATGTTATTGTCTGTTGGTGGTTATTGATAAATAATATGAACTGGGTTTTTGTTATAAATTATGGTAATAATATACAGTATTTTCAAAGTATATAAAGTTTAGTTTCTTTCCTTTTCCTTGATTGGAATCTGTTTATGTATATGTATAGATTGGTCCAACTTAGGGATAAATGAAGAGATGTTGAGATTATAGTTGTGAGTATGAGTATCAAGAAATGAAATGAGAAGCCATGAGAGTTAAGAAAAGGATCTCTAAAATAGAGAGTCAACCTACAGTCTTTAGAGCACTCACAGAGACATTATGTCTCATCCCTTTTAGTTTCATGTTTTACAGGCTAAGCAGATGGACATGCTCAAGGGAGAAGCTTGGAGATGCTTGCATGAAGGAAGATAATTATAGTTTTGTATCTCCCAATGTATGGGAGTTAGTTTATGTTCAAGTACCCTTTTTGGTTATGTTTGGTACAGCACATAAGTGCCAAGAGCTTTGTATTAGGTTTGTTTATGTAAGATATGTTTTAAGTTTTATTTTTCTGCATAGTAAACTCTGATATCCTTATATTCTAAATTTTCAAAATTTAGTAATATAAATAGGCAAAAGGTAACACACCCTTAGGGTGTTACATAGAAAGCCTGACATAGTATCCCGTTTTTGTAATAGTTAAGCTCTAGCAATGTGTTTGCCATTATCCATCCAACACGTGTGATATCAAGCCTTCAACCAATGCTATTGCACTCCACATTGCTAGGCAATAGAAATAGCCTTCCAGGGCTATCACTCGTGCAACATCCAAGGACAGAAGACACCATGTGTCGCATTAACCTCCCAAAGGTATCTCTTGTGTCTTAGTCAAGGCAAGAAGACTCCGTGTTTGGCATGCCAAGCGACAACCTCACTCAGCTATCTCTTTTATAAACATAATAATTGTTAAATATTATATGACTGACTAAAATTAATTACTCAATAATATTAAATATTATACTGTATTTGTTAAAGTAATATATAATTAATTTAATATACTTATTAAATTAATGTATTTGTTATACATTATGTTAATCACTCACACAATTAATGTAATACAATTAATGTTAAGTATTAATATTACTTTATTAAAATATTATATTCAATTAATGTAATACATTATGTTAAAATTAATAACTTTTGTTAAAAGTAATATGTTATAATTAAGTTAAAGTTTATATATTTTAAAAAATCTTTATTGTGTGAGTGGATGATGACTTATTAAACAAAAAGTATTTTAGAATTTATTATAATTAAAAATAAATTTTAAAATTTTATTAAGAATATTCTTTAGTATTGTTAAGTTAAAAAGTCTAAATTGTATATTTTAACATAAGAGGGGAATGACAACGTAATACTCGCACATCTTAAGGGAGAAAAATGTAATTTACTATATATTTTACCATACAAAGGGCGAGTAGTGTAATACTCATATCTTTTAAGAGAGGGAGGTATAATTTAGTTTAATGGTGTTCAGGGCCGACCATGGGGGGGTGGCAAATGGGTGCGACAGCCCACGGCCCACGGTAAGGGGGGGCCCAAATTTTTTTTTTATATAGTTGTATGGTAATTTTTTTAATGTTGTTTTGTATTATTTTTATAAATAGATTAAAATTATATTTTATCATATCTCTTTCTTTGTATCTAAATTAAAATATAACATGTGATTATATTAGTTGTTAGTTTTTTTTCTTAATGTGTTACATTTATAAATTTATGTTAAATAATTTTTTTTCTCACTGTAACTTATCAACATGTATATAAACTTAAAGTGTGTGTTTTGTCAACAAGATAAAAAAAAACACAAACTAAATCTCAAATTATAAAGGAGCCTACTTCTATACTACAAATTAAAATCCCTAACTTTAATAATAAAACTTTCACTCTCCTCACTATCTCAACTAGAGATTTGTAACACTTTTTTTGTCTTTCAGAGGTGCATTTCACACACATTCCCTATAATTGGGCAAAAAACATCTCTACCAATAATTTCAAACAACTCTCCATTTATGTTTTTTTATATATACTTAAGTTTCTTAATCGTCTATTCATTTCAATTTAAAAATAACATTATATCACAATTTAAATTATTTATCATAAATCTAAAATGTAATATATATATTTTAAAAAATTATTTATTATGTACTTTTTTAAGAATATTTATCAATAATTTGAATAATAACATAATTTAAAATTTTAAAAATATTTATAATAATAATAATAATAATAATAATAATAATAATAATAACCATTTATCTTCTGTAACACACAAACTAAAATACTAGTTAAAACTAAAAGTGTGTATATTAATAAACATAAAAAAATGCATGTAAGTTTAATATGAGACAATGGTATTTTGCCAATGATTGACGATAGGGTAGGGGTAAATTGAATGAAAAATGTAATTCATGTTATTTAATTTTTTTAAAACTATGTTATTCGCTCAATTAATAAAACATAATTTTTAATGAAATTATATGTCCTACTTTTTTTTATATAATTTATGTTTATATTATAGAATACTTATATACAGGGGCCTTATAACCCATAGGGTTGTCATAGTGGTATAAAGCCCTGCTGCATTAACATGTGGGGAAACGATCTATTTAGCGAGAAAATCCGTGTTTAATTTCCTCCATATGCAAAATTTCCTTGGGCCAATGGTAGCCACGCACCACGAACGAAATTAGTCTTTGACCCAGTGGGTTGGGGAACACCCATGGTCTCTTCTAACCCATGACCAAAAAATATATAGCGGCCCTATTTTATTGTTTCGCCCTGAGCCCACAAAATGTCAGAACCGGCCATGATGGTGTTAAGTTAAACAGACTAACTTGTATGTTTTTACATAAGGGAGAAAGAAGGTGTAATACTCACATCTCTTAGGAGAGAAGAAAGTAATTTACTTTTTCTTATTATTTAGAAAAAATAGTTTATGAATTATATTTTTATAAAAAATAAAATACATAATAATATCAATTATTTTAAGTTTGAATATGTATTAAAAATGATATCTTTAATTATTATTGTTTATAATTATATTTTAAAGTAATAGAATTTAAATGCATATTAATATAATTTTAATATAATTTAGAATTTTGCTATATGTTAACAATTTAATCTAAACATTATTTACTAATTGTAATTTTATTTTAATGTATTTTAATTATGGTAAATTAGATCTTGAGACACCTACATCATCAAAATTAGAGCTCTACGTCTCTTGATATGCTCTGCAGAAGATAATAAAGTCAAAATGAGGAAGCATTTGAAAATTACAATAATTAACAATTAAGCTTAATGAAGCCCACTAATGAAAAACTTAGTCAACACACAAATAAAAGCCAGTTAGGCCATGTATATATAAACTAGAAATGGATATTTCAAACTTGATCTATCAAATACAACTTTTGAAATGATTTGAATGAGTTTGAAACAACTATAAATAACTAGTTTAAAGCCAAAAATCATTGTTAGAACCAAAGACATGGAAGTTGTCTAACTCCTCAAAAATCTCAGTTTTCATGATACCAAAGATATTAAAATTTGATGGTCTAATTAGGTTATTAATTAAGTGTTACAGGTTTTCTTGCATCCAATTATGACAAAAATGGACTCTGGCCAATATTTTCACATGTATAGAGATGACCAGCTTAGGTTTGTCCTATGTATAACTTCCAAGAGTTTTATGTAATTAAAGATATATATTCTTTTAATGGTTGAAGTGCCATGAGTCACCAAGTTTGATTTAGTCATATGTTATAAATGCATAGTTCATATTGTAAGTTTTGAATTTTATTTGTTAGCGTTGGAATCGCGAAAAGTTCATACAGTATTTTCATAAACAAACTAATTAATGAGTTTTTAAAGTAAATAAAATCAAGAGTTTAATGGTGATGCGTTAACAGCGTAAAACTATTTTACACTGTCAATCAATCACAAATCACTATTGATATGACTTTTAAGGTGATTAATGAAAAAGTCAAAAACTTACCATATACGGTGGGTTGTGATTGGATGACGTTGTAAAACTTTTTTACACTGTCAGTGCATCACCTCTTTTTACTAAAATCAATTCCATAGTACAGTTGGTTATGTAACAACATCGTTATAGGGCCATTAGTAGTATTGGACCAATTTGTTTTTGTTTTATCACAAAACTAACTCGTGCTTAATTACTTAATCAGTTTGTTATTTCACTTTTGTCTTGTTATTTATTTTTATTGTTATTATTTTTTTTAATACTTTGTTATATGTAGATTTTTCATTTAATTTTTTAGTAAAGTTGTCTAGTTAAATTATGCTTCAAACAAATTTTGGATTGATTTTAAGATGTTATAAATCAATTAATTTTGTTATAATTTTTTTTATAATGATGGTTTAGTGTAGAGCCATCTTATAATTTTATTTCTTTACAAAAATTCATTTTACGGATAACAGACACAAGTGTAGATCTAGAGTAGCTCTACAACATATCCAAAATGAAAGAGAAAATGATAAAGATTAGTCTAGTAAAGGTTACAGAGAAGGAGAGGGAAACTAGAGAGAAGTGGGAGAAGCTTATTACCTAACACACACCAAGAGATGAATTTCTGAATTCTCTCTCTCTCTCTTCCTTCTCCAAAACTAGTGGCACTCTTTGTGCAAGGGGGGGGGGGGGGGGGGGTTCCCTTTTTGGCTTTTATAGGGGGCCCCAACCCTAAAAAGGGGGTCTCACATGCCTCTTAAAAGAAAGGTTTTTAATTAATTATGTTTGGGGTCTTAGGCTAGTTTAAATTTTAATTTTTTAATCTAATCATTCACCAATATGTAGCATTTAATTTTCTAAAGCCAATGCCTCTTGAATTATTTAATTTGGACTTAAAATGAATTTCTAAGCCCAAATTACTAAAGAAATTGCCAAAATTATCAATTAATTATTTTTTATGAACTTAAGTCAATTCTATGCTTAATTATAATTATTAAAATTTTATCTAAGTTAAAAATAATTTTTTAAGCTGAAAATTGCATAATTACCAAAATGTCATTAATGAGAATATTCCATTACTTTAACCAGTTTGACCAGCTTTGACTTTCTTTGACTTTTGGTCAAATCATGGTCAAAGATTGATTTTAATAATTATTTTCACTTTATTAGTGAATGTTTAATGTTTTATAAACATTCCATGCACACACACATCATGACACTACATATTACACACTAAAACAAATTTAAAATAAAAGTTGTGTGTTTTTCAGGGTGTTACATAGTTTGTTTCTTCTGCTTGTATTTTCCCATTGATAAAAAAAAAAGTGTAAACAAGAGACCAAAAAACTAGTTTAGCCTTGTTTTATTTATTTATTTATTTATTTATTTTATACTAAGGAGACTCGTATTATTTCATTAAAAATGATAGCAGCAATACATGTTGGGACAAAATCAATGACTTGGTGATTAGCATATAATCTAGACACCCTTGTCAAAGAATGAGCGACTTGATCATTTGCTTTCTCCTAATAAAACTGACAGAACAGTTGTGAATAAAATGAAGAGTATCGTTGTCATTGCAACCTTTAAGAAGAATGCCATGTTCAGAGAAGTTTGGATTGCTGTTCTGGATACCATCAACCACCTGCTTACAATCAGTCTCAATGATGACATTTGGGATCTGCAAGTCACGAATCCAAGAAATAGCAGCAAGAAGAGCCATTGCTTCAGCTTCGTATGATGGTGGGGAGCCATATTGTTTACTACGTGCAATTTTAGTCTTTTATGTTCTTCTATTATTCAAGTCAATTTAATTTCTCTATTTGTAAAATAAAGTAAACTAGATTTAAACCCGCGCATTGCGCGGATGATTTAATTGTGATAAACGATTTATTTGATAAATAATAAATCATACAAAATTGTGATTTATGTTGAAATTCTTCTTATTTGAACATCGTATAGACATCCAAGTATGTAAATTGGTGAAAGCGGTATAACTAAGAATTAGTATACTTAAATAAACTTCTCATGTCTGTTTTTTTTTTTTTTTTTTTGGTTATAAGAGGAGAGTTTAAGACATTATAAATCTGGGATATGCAGTCCCAATAAAATCATACCAGAGAGCATTCTTGCACTCCTCTGGTGGAACATCAAAAACCAAAAAGGGTTGTTGTTGGTTATGAGCCTTTCCTGCCATGCAGTCCGCCACAGTATTTGCTTCACGCACCACATGAGTGATTCTAACAGTTCAATCTTTAGCCATCAAAGTTTGACCATGAGCAATCAGACCATAGTAGGGATGATTTCACAGAGCCGCATGCTTCATCAGATGAAAAGCAGTAAGAGAATCTGTTTCAATCCATACAAGCCTCTTACGCAAAACTCCAGGCATGTTTCATGGCTGTGATTATGCCCCATATCTCAGCAGCCATAATTGAGCAAGCTAATCCATACAATTCATATGTCTGTGTTGTGTATCATGAATGAGAGCTTAAAATGAAACCATGCTAAACTTCATTAGGGTAGTTGTTTCAACTGCTTAAAAGGCATGCTGAATTTGGAATTCTTCCAAATTAGGATCAATGACATCCACAGTTTCATCGATATGCTTGCAACACTCCCATATACCCATTTCTACTTTATTCAATTTTCCATACTCCTCCCTCATCTTTTAATTAAATAAGAAGAACTATTATATAGGTAACTCTGATGGAAAATTGTATAATAAACAACGTAGATAGATACAAATTATAGCAAGTGATTATAGTGATAAAACTTAAGAAGGTTATCATTACTAACCTAGATTCGCATCCATCTCTATGAGAATTGCTCGTCGGAAGAAACCCTTGAAATACTCGAGAGGATTTCTGCCCACTTTTCTAAGGGATTGTTTAAGAGAATTTGAGTGTCAGAGAGAATCAGTAAATTTGCTTAATGGGATAGCAAATTTATAATTCCCTAGCAGTGGGTAGGGACCTCTCAATGGACTATCTACTAAATGATTGACCCAACCCATCACAGGTCAATCTTATCATAATCCAATCCAAAATATCCGTAATATACATAAGATAATTATCTTATCTTTAATTGTCGATTGATGATACTAAAGATAATATAATAATTATTGATTGATACTAATCCACAACAAATATTTTAACATTCTCCCACTTGGATAGTATTAACCAATAATCAAAATAAGAATCATCAAGACTAAAACGACAATTTCAATAATTTGTCAACAACAATGTAAAAAATCTAAAATCTCTAATGCTACAAAATAATATCCGATAGGGATACATATCCTGCGCATCAAATAGTCATATTTCTCACAAGAAAAGAGTATACGGAATAGCATAGCTTAATAGTCAAAATATGCCACATAACAACGGTCCAAGCATCTGAAAATGCTATAAGAGATATGTTACTAAGATAATATTACTATATACATATCTCATGATAGAGTATTTTCATACTCCCACTAACCCAAAACATCAAAAGACTTAACCAAACACATGTGAGCTGTAAAATTCTCAAACGCTCCGATAAGTCTTTGATTAGTGAATCTACAAGTGTTTTCTTTCAACACCATAATCAATTTAAGTCTGAAAAGCTGCAAAGGCCATAACATAATTCACATGCATCTAAGTGCTCACGATAGCCCAATAACAAGAGTGATCACTGATGGGCTAAGTCAACAAATGCTCTTAGAATATTTGACATTCAATTAATCTGAGTTTCACGAAATAAGTGACTACGCAAACCCGAAGACAATTAGGAAATCCATTAATTATCTACTGGGATGACATAGACACCTAGCTTAAATGAAATGATACTCTAGATTAATGTGGCCACAAAATGTCAATATGAGCAAGCACTTAGATCAATGGTCTAAACATAAAATTCATAAGTACCTCAATGGTGCAAAATTGTACTCGATAAGAGTACTATCATCACAAGCACCTCAACAATGTAGAGAATAATACTCGATAGGAGTATTGTATTTACAATATACTTATAAATTTTGACCAAACAAAATGTGAAGTTTTGGGTAAAAGAGATGCACAAGATAATTGCATGCCAAAAGACTAATTGTGCAATTCCCAACAAAATGGCCTTGACATCCACTAAAGATGCCTACTAAGATACAATGGATTTTATGTACCTCAACACAAAAGGACAAGGATAAATAACAAAGTCCTTATAGAATATGTCATATCATCATTAAATATGCACAAGAATATATGATAATACAAATTTGATAAGTCTCAAGACATGACAAAAGGTTATATGCTCCCACTAATCCTTTATATACCAAAAAATAAGATTAGGATTTTCATTAGAGCCCACTAGAATTGAAATACTCTAATGATGGTGAGATTATAGCTCTGTAAGATAATGTGAATAAAAATTCACTATTTTCTCTCTTAAAGAAATACGTATTAGAGAGAAGTAGAGTAGAGTAGGATTAATGAGGGAAGTGGTTAGAAACAAGAATATGAACCCAACATACAGTCCATCTATCAATTACAGAGCTTTACAAAAGGGTTTCATAATTAACCACGTATATTAACAAATATTAATCCTAAAAAAATATTGACCCTCAAAAGGATCATGTAAACAAGGTAACCTTTACCTTACAAACATGAGTGAGATAGAAAATCCCTAATATTTAGAAGTAGAATATGGGATCACTTTCAAGTTTTCAATTACTTACTCAAAACATAAACTCAAGTGCTACAATTATAAACAATATCTACACACACTTAAGTATAAGATTTGGTTACACGCAGCGGAAGTATATGGGACCTATACTGAACAAATATTAAGGATATAACAACAAATAGTCTCTAACTCTCATCACAAACTATGATGGACATAGGTTTATCTATATATCCCAAATAAAGCATATAGCATCAACAAAATTACAATATGAAATACCATAAGCAAACATACAAAATATGGTATAGAGAAATTAATCTCTTCAAATTTGGGATTCCTATATTGTCCTATCAAGGATTGTCCACTAAAAAAATATGACAATAGAGAGTTATCACAAAACAATATTCTATAAGAGACTATCACAAAATCCTTAATGTAGGTCCTAACAACAAAGTGATTACAAATAGTATGTGACAAGAAAATCATTTTATCAAGACAAATAAATTTGGTTGCTCATGTATGATCAATTGGGCATTTGAGGTAGAGATCTTGTGTCAACACAGTCCATTTATAGGACATTACTTTCAAAATGCTAGATTCTCCCACTTGATAAAAAAAAATAGTTGACTTAATTTTAAGGAAAATATCCAAAGAGCTAAACAAAATTCAACTATTATCTTTATCACACTAGAACCATATCGAGTAATGTCATACCGATAGGGTATGTCCACTACCCACATGATAGCAACCTGTTTCTATAAAATATTCCATTAAACAAATTTGCATTGCGATAGGTAAATGGAAAATTTTCAGAATATTCGATTGCATAAAATTGCCCAATTAATAAAAGGTTTAGACAAAGAGGCTAGTATGGAACAACAAGGAAACATGCGTGTAAATTGTCACATACTCAGAGAGTTAAATGGTTCCATACAAATACAACCAAAACATGCCTCATTAAAGAGAATTTCTTATTTGTTGAGATCTCTCTCAAGAATCTCAAAATACACAATAAATAAGAAATATAATACTATAATGCACAAGAGAAAACTTATATCATTAAAAAAAACTCTAATGTTGATAGGCTACTAAAACAAAAAACTGATATAAGTGTAGGACAAATGGTGCATTGTATCTTAACAAATTATATCAATAATAACACACCGATAGGGTATAATTATCATCAATATAATAGAATTATGCAAATTATAAAAAATTATGCCAAAAGAATATGATATTCAACAACAATCGTATTCAAAGAAAACCAAAACATGTTTAACAACACTTTGACTTAGCATACCACGACTTTATCATCGTAAGAACCATAATATTAATTTCATGATCTCTACATTAGAGAGAGTACAATAACAGAGTTGTTGGTTTTACTTAATTGAGTCAATATTACAAAAGTACACAAAGCAATTTTATATTTATCTCAAAATAGAACTCTATAACTAGTAAGATGCAAAATACTCCCACTAAAATCAAAATTTAGAATATGATTACGAAATGGAGTATTATAACAATCAAAAGGAAATGATTGTAGAGTTCTGCTAGAAAATTTAGAGAAATAGTGACACTCTTGCATATTTATAATCTCAAAAGGATAAGAATAATTTATTTGCAAATTTATCCATATATGCAATCATAATCAAGTTAAAAGGTTCATAGTGTCACTATAGGACCAATGAGCTTTGATGACTTAAAGAGTATGTAATGTCATCTAAAGAGAAAAACTCCAAATATAAATCAATATGACTCATCGTTATATATAAGACCAAATGAGCTTTGATGACTTAAATAAGAGTACATAATGTCATCTCAAGAGAAAAGCTCCAAATATAAATCAATATGATTAATATAAAATACATTAATGATATAGTTTGTAATTGCCTTAAAGAGTGTTCAACAAAATATTTTCAATAATTTCAAAAGTGAACACTTTAACAATAATAAGGCAACAGAGAATTTAATCCAAACTTTGGATCAACTTGGTATAAAATGATTTGAAATAATGCCCAATTGCACCATTAACATAAAACAAATTAAATTTTATTATAATCCAAA
The DNA here is from genome assembly GCA_026413185.1 of Pueraria montana var. lobata. Taxonomy (NCBI): domain Eukaryota; kingdom Viridiplantae; phylum Streptophyta; class Magnoliopsida; order Fabales; family Fabaceae; genus Pueraria; species Pueraria montana. Next base: position 5,902,760 of record CM048655.1, read on the forward strand.
ATTTCTTTGACTAAGGCACATGATTAGAGAAAATATATACTTGACACATATTTGTCACAAATTAAAAAAAAAAAAGATAAATGGGTCTAAATTTGAACATTGTAGTAGTGAAAAAAAATATAATGTATATTAAAACATTAAATTATGCCAATTTTAGATTTACTTGATATAGAGAAATGGCATAAAGTAATATACACTTCACTACATATATTTATTTAATTTAAAAAAAAATCTTCATCCCAAGTAATTATAAGGAAGGAAAAAAATGTGACTAACACTAATCATTATAGAGAGTGCCTAAAAAAAAAAATTTCATGTCTCACAGTTTTTTCTCATTCAAAGTTTTGACAGAGTTAGGGAGGAAAACTGAACATCACAAAACATTATGTGATTCTAAAGAGAAGTTCGGTCAAAAGAGAGTCCCTAAGCAAAAGTGAAACAATACAATGTACTACAACTTATATTACCGAGATCCTAATACCGATAGGGTACCAAGAAATTGATTAACATAAGCAAAGAAAAGCACATTGTGCAACAACAAATCACACTAACAACAACATACCGATAGGATATAATTATTATTAATGTGATAGAACCAACACAAAATTCACATAAATGCACCCACGATAGGTGAGATTACAATCATGTAAATTAAGAGAAAATTATGCTTATCACAAAGTTGGTAACTTATACCATGCATAATTGGATAACAAACATAAAAATTCACATCACTATACCCATGATAGGCGAGTTATAGTAATGTAAATTAAGAGAAAAAAAAATTATGCATATAGTGGGAGAATGATAATTTTATCATGCATAATTATAAAATGACCTCAAATTAATTCCTTAATAGTGACACAATATTAGTGAGAGTACCCAATACTAGAAAATCACTAAAATAGTGGGGAATTGTCACAAAAATTTTGAAGTACAAAATCCGAGAATACGATATCTAAAATATCAAATTAAGTCTCGAATTAATCAAATAAATATTTTTTTATACCCAAAAAATTCCAAAAAAAATACCAAAGAACTCAAAATATTAAATAAATAATTTATGGGAAAACACCAAAAACTTTTGGGCCTTGGAAGTGGGCCCACGCCCCCCCCCCCCACGCGTTGGGCCACGAGTGGGCTTTAGGGAAGTTCATCTTCCTCGCCCAACAACCAGCAAACGGGTCAGTTTGACCCGCGATGGAGACCCGACTCGATCTCCCTAATACGAGAACAAAATCGAACGTGAGAGAGTGAGTTTGGTTTGTCCAAACATGGTCAAGAAAACCCCTCAACAAATTTTGAATTTCGTTAAAAAACGAAAGAGAAATCGAGGAAAAACGCAAATGGGCAAATCGCGTTTGGCTAACAATGCCCAGAATCATTTTTTTGCAATTAGTCTCTTGTTTTTGAACTAAAATGCATGTTCCAACATGGGTTTTGCTCGAAATTGATCGGTCTACAAAAGCCCTCAAGCAATTTTGAAAATCGTTGAGCAAAGAGGGAGAAATCGAAAGAAAACAAAAAGGAGCATGTCGCGTTTGGCGCAACAGTTTCAAATTCGGTAATTTTACAAATTCTCCCTCGTTTTTGAATGAAAAAACACGTTTAAGCATGCGTTTTGCTTGAAATCCTCATATCTACAAGAGCCCTCAATCAATTTTGGAAAAGGATTATCCAAATGTAAGTAATTTGATTCGAAAATTTTCGAGCTTTGAAGGTTTCGCGAGAAAATAAAATTTCTCAATTTTCTTAAATTCGTTCACGAAATTATATGAATTTTTGATATGTTACTCCAATGATAACAAGGAACAAAAGCCCTCAAGTGATTTCGAATTTCATGCATAAAATATAAATGCTTTTTGACAAAGAAGTTCGAAGAGAAAAAAGGGACACATTGTTTATCACATTCTGAATTTAAAATAATTAATTTAAAAAAAATCAATAGAACCACTAATTTTAATTTCAAGAATAAGAACGAAGAAATCAAAATTATAGGGTTCACACAACAAATAGCTATAAAATGTATCTAAGTTGGCTCTGATACCAATTGATGGAAAATTGTATAATAAACAACGTAGATAGATACAAATTATAGCATGTGATTATAGTGATAAAACTTAAGAAGGTTATCATTACTAACCTAGATTCGCATCCATCTCTATGAGAATTGCTTGTCGGAAGAAACCCTTGAAATACTCGAGAGGATTTCTGCCCACTTTTCTAAGGGATTGTTTAAGAGAATTTGAGTGTCAGAGAGAATCAGTAAATTTGCTTAATGGGATAGCAAATTTATAATTCCCTAGCAGTGGGTAGGGACCTCTCAATGGACTATCTACTAAATGATTGACCTAACCCATCACAGGTCAATCTTATCATAATCCAATCCAAAATATCCGTAATATACATAAGATAATTATCTTATCTTTAATTGTCGATTGATGATACTAAAGATAATATAATAATTATTGATTGATACTAATCCACAACAAATATTTTAACAAACTCATCCATGGAAAATTAATTATTTGAAAATTGTCTTTATTATTTGACTGTCTTAATTATATAGGTAACTCATCCATGGAAATTAAGAACTAAATCTATGAAAATTAAATAGTCCATATGAATTGATATTAGGGACCATAATCCCAGCTTTTGAAGGTAGTTTGGGCAAATGGAAAGCTACCATCCAACACCAGCTCATAGATTATATGCTAATTACAATCTGCTTCACTGGTTTCAACGTGCTTCTGCATAAGCAATCTCAAGCTCTGCTCACCAAAGTGGAGAAAGTTTTGGAACATGCTGATTGAGGTGTTATTTTTGGCAAGCTATAAACAACCGATAAATTGAAAGGGATGGGAATGACCGTATTTCTAAAATTTTAATGACAGTTTTGTAACTGATAAATAGCATTTGTTTCAAACTTTAAACTCATTGCTTGAGAGAATGATATGAAAAAAATTTAATGATAGTTTCGTAACCAATTAAATGAATTTAAGACATTAAAGAGTGTATAGGAAATAGTGAAATGAGAAGAAAATGCCATGTAAGCAAAAAGGCTGAAATGTATGAATCTAAGCTTTCTAAAAATCTGAGATGGCGATGTCACATCCCGCGTCTCAGAATTTATATATTATAAATAGATAAATAGATATTTCAATAAAGGCCTAAATTATGTTATGAAAAACTTAGCAGTACATACATGTTCCTTACAAATGTAAAAATTTCAGTTTGATCATTTAAAATTACGGATACAAATTATATTAGTCTTGAGTTAATGAGTCTCATTGAAAAGCATGAATATAATCTATAGTTATAATTTTTAAAAACTAATATAATTTTCATATTATTGTTGAATAATGTGTCGGCTAAATAGCTATTTAGTTCTTGAACTATGCATTCACTAACAACTTAGTCCCTACATTTTTGAAATGATCAATTTAGTCCATAAATGTGCAAATGTTGTGACAAACTTAGTCCCTACATTTTATCTCTTAGCCGCTCTCAAATCTCAATCAATTTTTCATGATTTTCTCCCTAATTGCACAACCCTAAACGTGTCTCAATGGTTCTCAATCAATTTTGATTCTCATATTGCATCTCAAATTGAACTTGAATTAGGTATGATTTTCTTTTCTTTTGTTGTGGCATGGTTTTGAATTTTGATTCTCTTTCCCCCTCACTTCTCCCTGATTTTATTGTAAAAATGTGGTTAATTGATAAACAGATGTCACACAATAGATTTCAATCCCTTGGAAACAGAATTTGGTTATGCCTAGAACTAATTTGATTTTTTAGAGTGTTTGTATTTTGAATCGTGATTGATTGATTGCAAGTTTATATTAGCTTATGTTGTGTTGTGCTTGCTTGCTACTACTGTTGGAGCCTTCCTCCATGCACCGAATGAGTTTCCTTGCTATTTTCATGGATACTGAGTATTTGGATTGGACCAAACCATTTTTTTCGTCCTGTTTCTTGGGTAGACATGATTTACTATGTAGTTTGTGCACTGGATCAGTAAAAAGGGACATTTGTTTTTGCATTTTCAGATTTGATCTCATGTTACAAGTTTTATGAAACTAACTGGATGCTCTTGTTGGTTCTTTGGTGCACAAACTCTATATAAACTGTATGTTTACTCAGGTGCAAGGTTTTAAATTGCAGTCGCAGTTGGGATCGTGGTCACATTAAGGTTATCGCGTTTACGGATATTGCTGATACTGCGATGTAAATTACGGTCGTTGCGACGTGAATACCTCACAACTCACAAAATTATATTAAAAAGTTTTGTATAATTATATAATCCATGATAACCTATGATTAATAATTTAAATTGATTTTAAATTAAATTAAATTAATTCAAAATAATTTTGATCTTTAATTTTATTTTGAATCTTAATTAACATTATAGAGCCTAATTAATTCCTTCCATTTTCCACCTAATTAATCAGTTTTTCACTCAATTCCCACTAATTTCTCACCCAATTAATTATTACTTAATTTTCACAAACCTACTCCCTTCTCTCTCCTATCCAAGTAATCTCCCACTCATTTTTTAATTTCAATTTCCCACGTCCTGCCCTTATTTCCCAGTTACCAATCTCACTTTTATTTTTAATTTTCATTTAAATTTTTTTAATCTTATTTTATATTATCACTAACTGACCCTCTCTCACTATCAAGATTGGAAACACTTTTTTATCTTCTTCTACCTATGGTCTTTCCCATCTGCCTGTCTCCACCTTTGTTCTTCTTTCTTCTTCCATTGTCGAGACACTTTTTTTTTCTCTTCTTCTACCTCTGGTATTTCCCGTCTCCAACTGGGTTTCGATTGCGCATCTCTGATTATTTACATTGTTCATTGTTGGGATTCTTCTGGGTTAAATGGAATTTTGGGCGAAAAGTCTTTTCTTGACTGAAACAGGGTCTTCTAACGCCTGTTGCGGCCGCAACAAAGTTTTGTTGTGGCGATTTTCAGCGATTTTTAACCCCTCCGTGATTTCGTTCGGAAATGGTAACATTCAGGTCCGAAACCGTGTTGTTGCGTACGATATCTCCGTTTAGGAACGATATTTAAAACTCTGCTCAGGTGTCTTGTGTTTGGGCATTTCAGGTTCGTTCAATGGTTTTGGCTGGTTGGCAGATGGAAGACTTTTTTAATCCACTAGTAAGGTACAAGTGAGGAGTGAGGACACTGTGTTGTAAGATTTGTGTTCCAAGGAGGATGAGTATGATTTCCTAAAAGAAGGTAGGAATCAAACAGAGGAAAGGTTGCAGAAAGCCTTAGTCAGGGTGAAGTCACCAGTTCAGTATCCAGAGGTAATTTATCAATACCATAGGTTTTGGATTTAATTTCAAGTTTTGAACATATATGCCTGTATGTGGGATGGTTTAGATTTCATCATTCCAATATATACTATGCTTTTGGTTAGTAGAGAAATCCTTGGATTCAAGTGTCATATATTTTTTTTTTTCTTGTTTAGATATTGTATTGTTCTGTAAATATTCTTTCACTGCTTAAAGTTACCTAAGGTTTATTAATTAGAATAGAATATGGATTGAAACAGTTCCTAATTTTGCTTACCGAAGTTTGTACTCAAGTTAGATTTGCATAATGACAAGAAAGCAAAAAGGACTCGAAAACAGTTTCAATTCTTTCAGGTACTGAATAATTTTGTGGTTCATTTTGCTAGTTTGGGTAGTTCCTCCACTTTTTTTTTTTCTTTTTTTAAATAACTTAGCCTTCTATTATCTTGAGAAATGAATTAGAATCAGTCCACATGACAGTACTAAAGCGTTGCACACCTCTTATACCGCCATCTTTAGTATTTTTGTGTAAGATACTTTAATTATTGATTTGGTGAGTGGAATATGTTGTGGAACGAATGAATTGTGTTATTCTTGTCAGAACATTCTCTGGCTAGATAGCCTTTTCTTTTTAAATTTAAATTTGATCTTGTATTTACAGATTCGTGAGCAACTTGAGAGGATCTCCATGCTCGAAATTGCGGCACTTACAGTGACTATCCCCTTGAGACAGGTATATTACTATGACAATAAGCAAATGTAGTTGTTAATTCATCACTTTGTATTCATCATTGCTAATTTCACTACTTGTTATAGAGAATATCAAACTTGCCAACAATAATTTTGTCTTGATATTACTGCAGGTTCTGAGTATAACTTGTTGAGGTTACAAGGTTAGTTTGATTTCAAGAACATAATAATTCTTGTAATTTTCCTTTCTTAACTCATTCTAGAGATTCATTATTGTGAATGGACAGAACTTGCATATGGACAGTAGATTTTCATTTTAACACAAGTGTCAATGCAGTCAACAATGATGATATCTTTTGTTAATCTAAGAATCTATCTATCAATCTCTTCTATGGCTTTTGTGTTGGCTTCAACATTTTTAGACACGTGTTAGACCCACACTCACGAATCTCTTATGGATCTATATAAAGTTTAATCTCATATGTGGAATGGATATGTCAAAGTTACTGTATAAGCTAACATTTGCCGATCAGAAAAAAAAAAAAAAAAAACTGTACAAGCTATTATTGTTAGGCTTAGGATCTAAGTTGTCCTGACTCTAACCATGAATTGGTAGTACTCAATGGATTAATGTTAATTTCCTTGTTTTTATATGAAAGTCTCTAAATTTGCTTTCTGATTATATATATCAAGACTCTAACCATGAATTGGTAATACTCAATGAATTAATGTTAATTTCCTTGTTTTATTTTTTATATGAAAGTCTCTAAATTTGCTTTCTGATTATATTAAGATGTGCCTATGAGAGTAACTATATTTTATCCAACTGTGCTAATACTGATTTTAATTTATGGTTTCTAATTCAGTAATTTTAACTTGTTTTTATCTTTTAACTCCTTTGTTAGAATTTCTCAATTTATCAATTACACGTAATTTTAATTTGTTTTCTGTGTTTTTATTCTTAACAGAGGGGTACCTTTTCTTGTACAGAGCTTGGGCTTCCTATTTTCTTATCTAATTTTGAGTTCCTATCAAATTGAAAGCAATATTTTGACTAAATTTCTAGTCTTCATTTTTTCACAGGCATTTGCGGAAGATTTCCTTGAAGACAAGCTATCTCCAATTGATTTTCAGTGTCCTTATTTGACTTGGGATTCTTGTTCCAAATATGTAACTTACTTTGATACAATTTTAATTTGGTTCTAAGTTTTATGAAACGCAAGTCAGTGTTCATGGATTTACCTGATAGAAAATGTGCAAACAAAAGTTATAAGGAATAACCCAAGTTTAATGTTTTGTTTTCTTGTCAAATTTTTTCTTTGATTTTCATTCCTCAAAAAGTTGAAATTCTGTTTTTGGTCCTTACTATTATCTGACACACGTTAACAGCTTATGTGTTAACGGAAGGTCAAGTGACCATCCTAGGTAACACTTGTTTGTGTCTTTGGTGCAATGTTGACATGTGATACCTTAAAAAAATCTAAATCCCTAAAATAAATGTTATTTATCTACCTTAAAATGAACTTTAGGGACCAAAAATAATGATTTTAGATTTTGGAGAGATTAAAACCGAAGAAAAATATTTTACATGGACCAAAATCAAAATTCGCTCATTTTATAGGGACTAAAATTAGTAATTTTAAATTTTAAAGGGATAAAAAACAAAGAATAATTTTTATAGGGACCAAAATCAAAACATGCTAATTGTATGAGGACTAAAAATATTTAAGCCTATCTTATTTTTACTTATTTTTTCTAATTAAATATAAAGATGAGAAAAGTAGTTTACTTTTTTTTTTTTTTATGATTATCCTTTTAATTTTTTTCCTTCTATGGTTGTATGCAATTGTCTTTTCCTTTTTTCTATGACCAAAATTCAAATGTTACATTTAAATATATTAAGGATACTTAATTAATATATTTTGGTGATTTAGGTTAGGTGTTTGAGTGAGGAGATGAGAGTGAAAGAAAAATGAGTACATAAAGAAGAAGAGAGAATGACAACTTCTTGCTTGAACGAAGCGGAAGACTTGTGGGTGGTATGTACATGAAGAAGAAAATGAAAACTATCTTTCTCTTTCATTGAGTAGAAGGCAGCTAGCTTTATGCTTGTTGCACCTGGATCGATAGTGCGTCGGCATTTTCTTTCACCAAGGAGAAGGATTTTTTTTCTTTTTCTTTTTGCTGAATCAAGCTGGCAAGCTTTGGGAGAAAGAGATGAATTATTGGGCTGAATTAATATTATATTGGCTCATCTAGGCGAACAATTTGGAGCAAAAATGTAAAAGGATATAAGTTGTACATAAGGTCCACGGTTACTTGGTTGCATAATGTTCAATACTTCCAAAACTTCACACAAATTTCTAATTAAAACTAAATTATATTTTCCAAACGAATTTTAATTATTCTAAATTTGTTAAAAAATATATATAATTTCACAACCAGTTGCAAACACAAATAATAAAACTATAAACCAAAATAGAAACTAACAAAATAAAATACTGATTTATGAAGTAAAAGAAAAATCAAATACCAATATTTAATTTTACTAATTTTTGTTAAATCTTACATATCAATTTCAATTTTTTTTTTATAAATTTGAATAAATAAAAGTTTTTCATATTCTTATTTTAGTACAATATAATTTTGAAAATAATTGCAAACACTAAAAATACTAACAATCATTAAAATATAATTTATTTTCATATTAGAAAAGATTTTAACAAATGTAACACTTTTCACGCGATTTTATTACTATGTTTATGGCCCTCTCTGGTTTGAACATTAGTTGTAATTCATGTTTTTATGTACATGAATTTAATGAGACAAATTTTAATTCTTGAATTAGTAAAACATGAATCTTTTAATAGATAGAGGACCAAAGACAAATTTTAATTCAAAATCAATAACTGTTTCGGAAGAACGACATTACTCAAGTATGAAAGTAAAGGACCAAAATGAATCTTTTAATATATAGAGGACCAAAACAAAATTTAATAAATAGATGAAGGACAAAAATGTATTTTTACAATAAACAAAAAAAAAAGATCCTAAAAAATGCCGTCTTCTCTAACTTATACTCCCTCCGTTCCAGATTATATGACGTTTTAGAGAAAAAAAATTGTTTCAAAATAGATGACGTTTTACAAAACCAATGCTGCATTAAATATCTTTTTTCAAGACTACCCTTAATTAATACTTAGTGGGAGAAATATACTATGAGTAATTAATTAGAGAGATAAAGGGTATATTATAAATTTATCTAATGTTTTCTACGAAATTCAACAAATTAATTGCATTACTTAATACCTGTGCCAAAACCTTAAATGTCATATAAACTGGAACAGAGGGAGTAGATAGCTTTCCGATGACTTTTTTTTGTCTTATTTGTAAAGATGATCTTTATTTATAGAGTAAATTACACGGACAACCCCTGAGGTTTGCTTTTATTACACCCGGCGCCCCTCCATTTTTGAACCCTACAGAAAACCCCCTAATTTTTGGACTTTCGTTACATCGAGCCCCTCTCATAGGGATAAATCATTACATTGACCCCCCTCTCAGGTTTAAAAAATATTACACTTACCCCCCTTAGAGGTGCTCAAAGTAATGTAATGTTAGGTGTAATAAGAGCAAACCTCAGGAACGGAGGGAGTAGATAGCGTCATATATACCAACCCTGTATAAGATATGCATGGGCTGACAAGCCTAAAGAGCTTTTACATATATCAATGTTTAATCCGCCCCCACACCCTTACAAAACATGAAAAACCTCTACATAACCCACGCACCGATTACATAAAAAAACAGCCTATAAATTATTTAATATCTCATGTCAAACCATGCACCTACGCACTCAGAAAAAATGTCTCCCCCTTCTGCATGATATCCGAAATTTGTCTCCGTCCCATGTCCAAGGTTTCCTAGAAAGAGATGGGAAGCCATCCATCATTACCACTTTTCACATTCTGTACCCGAAACTCCTTACTTGAATCAACATTCCCTTATTTCTATAGCAATGCCGAAAACTAATTGCTTGCTTCCAACCACAGCTTATTGACTACCAACACAGCCATACACCAGTAAAATCTTGATTCTTTCTTGGTTCTTTCTAAACATTTATGTTTTCATCCATCCAGCTTCTGTCGCACTTTCTTTCTTCTTCTTCTTTTCTTTGTTTTTTGTTTACGCCACTCATACCATTTTCTTTCTTTCTACAAGATTTCCTCAGTCCCATACATCCCCATTCCCCCCACCCGTCCATCGTTCAAGATTATCTTCACTTTATCCCAAGACAGACCCTTGGATTCATGACCCACATTGATATTGGCTGGTTAATGCCACTCTTTGCATTATTACACCATGTCCACGAATGCAACTTTATATCATCTCCACTATTTGTTCCACTTCAGTTTCCTTTGCCATAGACACGTGAAAGTTTCTTTGCTATCCATATGTTCCACACTCCCGCAAACCAAACAGCTAGCCATTTCTGCTTGTTCTTTCTGTCACATTCCAATAACCCACCGAATTGTAAAAAATTAGCTTGAACATCATTATGCAACACCGTGCAGATACCCCACCACCTCATGCATGATTTCCAGACTTCAGATGACACCTTACACTTGAAATACAAGTGTTTCGTGCTTTCCGCCTTGAGTTATTAATAAGGACAGTCTTTGAATCCTGCTGTGCTGAACTTACGTTCTTTTTAAGTGCTTATTATATTTTTTTTTCTTCTTTTAGCTTTTTATTGAACCACTGCTCCATTATATTTTTTTTATGACTTTTACATTTACAAATTTACTCAATGCAATGAAAAAGGAACCAATCTCCTAGGAAAACTAAACTGTTTTATGTTTAATAACTTCAAAATTTTGATTTCATTAACAAAGTAATTTTTGAAATGTTTCTTATTTGCAAATTTTTATTAAAACAATATTTTATTAAACAAAGTAATTTTATTATTATTAAAATAATTTTATATAAATTAAATTAATTTATACAATATTTTTTTTGTTATAAGTGTACTTGTTCACTAAATCAAAGAACTTGTTTCAAATAAAACTAAAGTTTTTTTTAAATAAAAATTATCGAACAGTTTTTAATTTAAAGGGAGCTTTTAAACTAAAAAAATGAAAAATTGACAAACAACTTTTACTTTTATTGTGTTCTTATTCTTTACTTTAACTTAAAAGTAGTTTTTAAGCAGCAAAAAAAAAATGAACTAAAATCATTTACCTCACTTCAACTTTTGCATTCCTTTCCTAGGATTAAGTGTGTGTTTTCGTTCCCAGACCTCAAACATACGTTCAACATGAATCCATTACTCACACCTTAATGTGCAAAAGGAAATGGAACTAAACCATTTTTTTAGTTATGTTGGGATGTCCATTAATATTGGGAAAGCTCGAAATTACTTTTACTCTTAAAAAATATATATTTTTTCTTTTGTATTTTGTCTCTAAATTTGGGGGTGTACATTAAAATTACCAAAAGCAGGTGCTCAACTTTTATCCAAACATAATGTTAGAGTTGTAAACCGTGTTTTCGTTGCAATAAAGGAATCAATAAAGACTATATAAAGAGAACATGGAATGAAGATGCAACCCATCAAGCTTTGTCACACTAGGTCAAACAACTTTCTCATGTAACGCTCTATAATCATAACTCTCAAAGCATATAAAAATTGTTACATTAGTAAACGGAAGAAATAAACATTCATGAATCAACATACTACACGATATATATATTATGTGTTGTTTTGTCATCAAGAAATTGCACCACCACCATTGTTTTGGCTAAATTTCTTCATATTAGCCAGCTTCTTTTTTCCATTTTATGGTTTTGCATGAAAAGTTCTTAGCGACTTCCAACATAACAAAATGCACAATAAATATTTAAACTTCTTCCTTGTTTTCAAAGCATTTGTTTCCCCCACTTCTTTCCCTGTGGTTGTTTTATTTTCATTATCCACACAACCTAAACTTTGGGTTTTCTGCACAGCTTGATCCTCTTTCCTAGGTTGTAGTATGCCTATGTCTATAGGGGTTATGCCAAATCAAGGCCGGTCCTAAGATTTTATTGGCCTAGGGAAAAACTGTAGTTAAAGCTCCTTATATATAAGCATTAAAAACTGTAAACATATATTGCATAAAAAAAAAAGACACATAATTCAATTAAAAATGATATGTACGTTTTATTACATTAATCAAATAACATAATTTTAACAAATTGCAAATAGATATATCATATTTTATTTCAGGTTATATCCATGTTATTGTCTATCATTCAATTTATGTCCCCCTAAAAATTTCATACACATAGATATCTATATATAAGGTCACCCACTAAAAGAAAAAAAATATATACACACTATGTATATATATAATTTTGTAATGATTTTATATAATTTTATTTCTTATAATCTCTTCATTAATTTTTTCTTTCTATTTTCTCTTTTCCTTTCACTTCACATCTTCTATTACATCTCAAATTTTCTCTATCTCTCATTTTTCTATCTCTCTTTCCACTCAAGATAGATAAAGGTTCCAAAGAGTATACAATCATAATTTCCAATAATTTTAAGGTCTCTATGTTTTTTCAAAATGCATCTTAATAAAAAGGAATTAATTTTTTTTATTTCATTGTTTGAAGTAGAAAATGTATTATTCTCATTGTTATCAGGCTAAAAATTAAATTTTCTTTAACAAAATTTGAGGTTCAATTTTGCTTTTAAAAGATCAAATCAATTATTATAACTAAATATAATAAATATTTTCTATCATTAGAATTGCTATATTGAATTTTAAAAACGAAATCCCTTTTCTTCTGCTACAACATTATAATCTTATATCTTTTGATTAATTTATATAATTTTGGTTTCCGTGATATGAAATAAATTATTATAACATTTTTACTTGTTGGTTAAATTTAATGTTTATTTTTATTTAATTAAAATTGATAATAAATAAATAATTTTTACTATATAAAATATATTATATTTAAAAATTAAAATTTACATAAAAAAGTAATTTGAGTATATAAATTATATTTTATATTTGTAATAAATAATTTATATAATATTTGGAGGAAAGTTCAAATAATATTTTGTTTGGGTCTCTAAGATTAATTAAGGAATTATTAATTAAATATTTTATTAGAAAAACATAAATTAATTATCAATTTTTATCATTTTTCATTTAAGTTTTCACTTTTTACTTTGTCAACTTAGTAGAAAATTCATTATTATTTTTTAATTTATTTAAGGTAATTTATCTTTAATTAATTAAAGTTATTTAATTAATGCATAATATTGACTATAAATCTTGACAAATATATCACACAAAAATAGGTATTTAAAATCTTGAGTATTCAATGAGGGTATTACTTTAATGCTTTTTCCTTATGTTTCTTCTGAAGAATAGCATTATACATTGATTATATATTTGATAAAAAAAAACATTTATTGAAAATAATGGTAAAGTTGTATTGGTAAAATATTAAATATAATGTTTTTAATAAAAAAATATTTTTTTATTCTTTGACTATTATTTTCAAAGATAATTGTACACAAAGTTATTAATAAAAATTATATATTTATACAAAGTGAAGAGATATGTAAAATGAGTATAATTTGACTATAATTTTTCACTTTATACATTTTTTTAACTTAAATCAGTTAAATTTAAAAATAAATTTATCATTTAAAATAATCTTGAAAGTCTATTTTACTACCAGTATGAAACCCGTGCGATTTATGCTTTTAACTTGATAATATTTTATTGACTTAAATATGTTTTTAGTCTCTATAAAATTAGCAAGTCTTTGTTTTTGCCCTTATAAAATTTTATCTTTCGTTTTCATCCCTCAAAAAGCTGAAATGCTGTTTTTGGTCCTTATTACTATTATGTGACACTCGTTAGCGGCTTATGTGTTTAGCGGATGGTCAAGTGACTATCCTAGGTAACACCCGTTAGTGTCTTTGGTGCAATGTTGACATGTGATACCTTAAAAAAAAAATTAAATCCCTAAAATAAATGTTATTTATCTACCTTGAAATGAACTTTAGGAACCAAAAACAATGATTTTAGATTTTGGAGAGATTAAAATCGAAGAAAAATATTTTACAGGGACCAAAATCAAAATTCGCTTAGTTTAAGGGACTAAAATTAGTAATTTTAAATTTTAAAGGGATAAAAAACAAAGAAAATTTTTTATAGGTACCAAAATCAAAACATGCTAATTGTATGAGGACTAAAATATATTTAAGCCTGTCTAATTTTACTTATTTTTTCTAATTAAATATAAAGATGAGAAAAGTAGTTGTATGCAATTTTCTTTTCCTCTTTTTCTATGACCAAAATTTAAAAGTCACATTTAAATATATGAAGGATACTTAATTAATATATTTTGGTGATTTAGGTTAGGTGTTTGAGTGAGGAGATGAGAGTGAAAGAAAAATGAGTACATAAAGAAGAAGAGAGAATGACTACTTCTTGCTTGAACGAAACAGAAGACTTGTGGGTTGTATGTACATGAAGAAGAAAATGAAAACTATCTTTCTCTTTCGTTGGGTAGAAGGCAGCTAGCTTTATGCTTGTTGCACCAGGATGGTGTGTGTGTATTTATGTATGTATGTATATATTTATATGTGTGTGTGTGTGTGCGTGTGTGTGTGTGTAAAGGAGGGATCAAGTTACTCAAAGATTAACCCGAAGAGAGTTACTGTCATCTTTATCATTCATTTTTCTTGAAATCCAATGGTTGTAATAAGTAACTAATCTTAACCATTAGATTTCAAGAAAAATTAATTGTTAGGATGAGGATGGAGTAAGTGGATCCTCCTATATATATATATATATATATATATATATATATATATATATATATATATATATATATATATATGAGATGCAATTGAAATGCTGCACTTGTTGATAAGGATGGCAACGAGTGCTGGCGGGCACGGGTAGTAGCTACCCGCTACCCGCCCCGCATGCTAGAAAACCCGCCTGTATCTGCCCGCGAACCCGTGGGTACCCGCATAGAGAATTATCTGCGGAGTTTTGGTAAACCCGCAGATACCCATGGATATCCAAAAGAAATTAAAAAAAAAATTTCTTTTGATTGGCAAAAGAATTTTTTTTATTACATCATAAGAATGAGCATAAAAAGTGTCTTTACATCAAGAGAAGAATATAAAAAATTATAAAAAACCAAATAAAATTAGTCTCTTTAAAACATATGTCCATTACATAACTTCAAAGCATAAATTCAAATAAAATTAATCTCTTTAAAACATAAGTCCAAATAAAATTAGTTTATCTAAAACATAAGTCCAATAAAAAAAAACAAGTTAAAGTGCTTCAATTTCTTTAAGTCTAAATAAATGTACAAAAAAAAATGAAATTTTCCAATTCGCGGGTACTCGCAGGGCAGACAGTATCATACCCATGCCCGCCCGTTTAACAAATGGGTAATCAAAAAATCCGTTTATTTTACCCGCGAATATCCATCTAGATATCCATCTTCTATCCGTTGCGGATTTTATCCGCGGGTATCCGTGGATGCGGATTTTTTTGCCATCCCTACTTGTTGACATGGCGTGAGTAATCTAACTAGGGAAGATAGGACGGTTTTTGGCCTTATGCAGAGGAGGAAAAGATATAAAAAAAAAAAACTGAAAAAACATAGAGTGAGAAATGCAAAGAAAGGTTAAAGCATAAAGAAGTATATCTTCATAAAGAGTATCAGAAAGGAGGGAGAGGAGAGAAAGAGAAGAGAGAGGGGAGAAGAGACAGAAAATAAGGAGAGAGCAAGAGAGGAGAGAGAAAGAAAGGAAAGGAAAGGAAGAGAAAATATTTTAAAAATAAAAATAATTAGTTTTTAAATATAGGCTTAAATATTTTTAGATCCCTAATAAATGACCAATTTTTATTTTGGGTCTCTAATAAATTTTTTCGTTGCATTGGATCCTGATATATTATTTTTATGGATGGATTGGATATCCATCCATGAAAATTTTGTTAATAGATGAATTTTTATTAAATGGATCACGGATGAATCAGATTTTTTAAATAAAGTATTAATGAATCAAAATGGATTAATGAATTATTTTGATTCGATCTATTATGATCTGAATTAAAATTTATCCGATCCATCTATTTTTTCAGTCATTCCGAGCTTCAGCGAGGTTAATATGTAAGAACCTTTATACTCAAGAAAATCCTCAATATCATGAACAAGGTATTTTGCTGTAAGAAGCTGAACCCAAAGCTTGTCAGGATGATGTAGAATGTCCTAGCTGATAAGCTTTCCTATCCTAACAATGAAAAGTTGAAACTAGAGAATAGCCAACGTAACACTAAGCCTATAAGACGTTGACACACCTGACACAAGATTTTTCCCTTTCTAAAATTCTTGACATGTATCTAAAAGCCGTGTGACAATGTATACCTACAACACTCAATTCTGCAACCTCATTCCTCTTGCTTGCACTTTATATTACACTACTAATTAACAATGCATAAGCATAATCATCATGGACTCTATCTCCAGCACCTTCCTACTAACTATAGAGTATAGACTAAGCTATTTGTCCGATTTACTTTTATGAGCACAAACCGAAGACATACACGACAATCAAAATAACATTCCCCAATGAAAGAAGAATTGTTGTATATGCCTAGCAACTAGCATCTCAACCCCTTGAGCACCAAACTTAAAAAAAATACAATCACAACAAATGTATTATGTCCTTAAAATGTTGAACTTCCATTCTTGAGTTGAGAGATTTAAAAATCGATTCCAACACGCAGCATGGTCCTAATTTTCAAAGATAGTAATAAGAAGATGCCCAAAATATAGATTTTATCAGTTTCCCGAATGAATGCACATACTGTAAAAATGACCATAACGGAAGACACTTTTGCAAAACGAAAATGCATATGGTCAAATCCCAATTTTTTTTTTTTTACTAATTTCTCAATTAACAAATTACGAATTATTTAACCCAAGCATACTATATAATCAAAGTCATTCATCTTTTCCATACTATAACCAAAGTTGTACTACTCGAACTCAGCCCGGCATCGAGTCAAGGGACCGACCGAGTAAACGAAGATAGACTCAGACCAAAGCAGTTATAACAGAAAGTATATCTTACTAAAAGATAAGATACGTAAAGATTAAGATAAAAGATAATGATAGAAGATAAACCTATCTCTATCACAATTAACGAGATTTGATAAGATTTGATAGGAAAATAACCCTATCAAATCTATCTATTTACCTTCTATAAATACAAAGAAATTCACCCCTATCAAGGTATGAAATTCTACACCTTAGTGATACCTGTCTCGTACCTCTGCGCCTCTAACTTGAGCATCGGAGTGTCTTTGTAGGTACACCCCCACCATATATCAAGGAGATCCCAGCGGAATCACCGCACCGGAGGATTTACCAAATATGGTAAGAACATTTGGCGCCCACCGTGGGGCATGATAAAACTTTTCCTGGCCACACGATTCAAGAGTCTACCTTCTCAGAACCATTTGGTCAATGATATGCTCACACGCCGACTTGTGCAAAACGTACGAGCTTTCTTGTAAGTATGGCTTGTTCCAAAATTGACTACCCTTTCTTGTGCGTATGCAATGCCGGATAGGTCCCTGAGCCCACACGCTTTCCAGCAATAGAATTCTCTCCCTGATGAGCCCTCTCTCGCCATCTCAATCTCGGTGACAAAGTCACCTCCCAAGGCTGCAAGTGCAGTTCAAAATCAACACCAATAAGATCATATGAATCTCGCCCAAAGTATTGTCATCGTGGTGCATATCCCGTTGGAATCTAGCTGCAAGGTATAGGCTGAAAAAGCAAAAGGTACAAATCTTTTACCAATATAATATTCCTAAGCACTACACATTTTGATAGTCTGTGAGAATATTATAAAAATATATATATAATATGCCAAATCAAGATTTTCAAGGGTACCATATTATGTATGCTATATCATAGTAAATCATATAGTGCCAAAAAGTGTAAGCCCCTATAATAGGCAATGGCATGACAATAGTTGCATGTGAATTGCCGACGAGTGGTCACAATGTGCTGCCGATTAATATGGCAAGATATAATGTGGCGAGATAACTTTTCTTACTTTTACAGATGAATTAATCATCGCCTTTGCTATCAATACTTTAACCGAAAGCTGTCCGTATCTTGGAACACTATAGTATTCTGGAATATATTAATCCTATTAATATACTTACCGATAGTAGCAACAATATTTGCAATTAAAGCACTACGTACCACAGCTTTTGATATTACGATCAACTTCAAAATATATTATTCACAAAATAGTGATATTGTTCATTACAACATGACCTTGACCTCAATTCCAAATTGCGGCAGTGATCATGTGAATGGGGCCAACATCCTAATATCATGTTATCTTATGATACTACCTCAATATCTTGATATCATGAGCATTAGCATCTGATGCATTATTATTTGGTGTGTTCTTATCCCATGATCGAAAATTGGTGCCATGCATCTAGAATATCATTATAATTAATATTGCGGGATGAATCAATAGTTATGCTGCATAATGTGGCTTCTTTTTGTTACTCTTTCTAAAATACTATATGATATGACATCTCCTCACACATTTGATGATATTACTTGGAGAATGCACATTTTGTGTAATTTTGACTTGAATGCCATTGATTGTCCGAGCAATCAAAGCTTGCAACAAGGTGCAATCAAATTATCATTCGAACCCCATCCTTTGTGGTCGTGAAAATTAAGCTCACCAAAGCCAATATGCGAAGATGGCTACGCATGGGATTGAATAACTTTTGAATCATCAGATCCAATTTTGGCTAGAATCAGCTTCGATCGTGGTAAATGAAGGACGCGATGATTATTATCAATTCACGGTGATGTAATTTCTTAAAAGCATGATATACGAGCCACCAAAAAAGGAATCCTTAGTTCCCACATATACTTGAAACACATGTACATTTGGTGATGTGGTATCTAGAATGGCGATGAAGGAGATCAAAATGAAGAGGGCAATGTGAACGTGTCATCCCTCGGCTGTATTGACAAGCTCAGGATAGCATCTCAGTGCTTGAAACTGTTGACGCTTGATCTACAAATCACAAACCAAAGTGGTGTGATGACCTTGAGTATTAATCTTTTAATAAAAGAAAGGCTTGGAGCCAATGACATGGGCACTAGTCACACTGTCACAGCACCCAAGTCAAACTTCAAATTACAAGGCTCCCGAGCAAGGCTATCATGCACGATGGCGCCAGAGAGACCATTCTAAAGAGGTTGCCAACATCATGTGGAAATTATCTGTGAAAGAAACATTCAAGGGAAGTTTTCTCACAACTCGGACATCGAAAATAGCTAAATCCGAATCTCAGAACAGGGCTTGCGACTTAATGACTTGAACACCTCGGCCACATGGGCACAACTTGGTGTTAGAAGTAAGATCACAGGCTGCAGATCAAAGTCACAAATGTGGAGCCTTGAGATCCACACGAGTGCACACTCATGGAGATGTAAGGGCAACCAAACTCGACACCGACATGGCCTCCTTTAAGCCGCTTTACACTTGCCTTCCTAATGTCATGCATACTTGGATGAGATCCCGTCTGAGATATAATTATCGCCGAACATAGGCTCCCACCTGGATATAATCTTCATCAAAGTACGCAGGATCTAGATATACGAAAATAGCCAATTGTATAGCTAAGCACTTTCCACTCACTTTATTGCACAAAACACATGTTATCTTTGTTAACAGAAATGGAAATAGTAGTACTTGTATTTGACTCCCCTCCACTGAGGACAATTCTAATGACTGACAACAATTATCCTAGATTGACTTCCAGCACCGTCGACTTGAATTTGACCTAGGGCAAATCCTTGCGCAGGCACCAAAAACTAGAGTACAAGACCTCGACACCAAATTAAGCTAGCACTGCTAGGTAACAAACATTATTGCATGGCCTCACTACATGCTAGGAGCTCAACTTATCTTGGACCGACATCCAAAGTTTGGCCTTCCACACCTTGAGAATCACTAAACATTGACCTTTCGGCATTCCGGTTTGACCCCCTAGCATTCCTGGTTGACCTTCCGGTTTTCGGTATGACCTTTTAGCATTCTGGTTTGGCCTCTGGCATTCTGGTCTGACCTCTTAGCATTCCGTCTGACCTCTCAGTATTCTGGTTTGACCTTTCAGCATTCTAGACCTACCTCTCAGCATTCTGGTTTGACCTCTCGGTATTCTAGTATGACCTTTTGGCATTCCTATCTAACCTCTCGGCATTCTAGTCTGACCTCTCGGCATTCTGGTCTGACCTCTCGGCATTCCAGACTGACCTCTCAACATTTTGGTTTGACCTCTCAGCATTCTGGTCTAACCTATCAGCATCCAGACTGACCTCTCGGCATTCTGGTTTCACCTCTCGGTATTCTGGTCTGACCTCTCGGCATTCCAGACTGACCTCTCAACATTTTGGTTTGACCTCTAGGCATTCATGTCTAACCTCTCGGCATTCTGGTGTGACCTCTCGGCATTCCAATTTGACCTCTCGGCATTCCAATCTCACCTCTCGACATTCTGGTCTGACCTCTTGGCATTCTAGTTTGACCTTTCAGCATTCCAGACTGACCTCTTGGCATTCCAGACTGACCTCTCAGCATTCTGGTTTGACCTCTCGGCATTCTGGTCTGACCTCTCGGCATTCCAGACCTACCTCTCAGCATTCTGGTTTGACCTCTCAACATTCCAGTCTGACCTCTCAACATTCTAGTCTGACCTCTCGGCATTCCAGACCGACCTCTCAGCCTTCTGGTTTTACCTCTCGGCATTCCAATCTGACCTCTCGGCATTCTGGTCTGACCTCTCGGCATTTCTGTTTGACACTTTAGCGTTCCAAAGACAACTTGAGAATCACATAACATTCCGATTTGACCCTTTAGAATTCTGATTTGACCTCTCAGCATTTCGGTTTGACCCTTTAGTGTTCCAACTTGATCCGAAGAAAAGTTGAGAATCACACATCACTTTAGTTTAACCTCTTGGTATTTCCCTTGGGTTGACCGCTTAAGCGTTCCAATTTGATCCAAAGACAAGTTGAGAGCCACATAACATTCCGGTTTAACCTCTTGGCTTTTCCCTCGGGTTGATCACTTATGCGTTCCAGCTTGATCCAATGACAAGCTGAGAGACGACCCATCTCAACATTTTGGTTTAACGTTCCGGTATTCTGACTAGACCTACTCGGCTTTCGGTTTGACTATTCATCCAACTTGATCTAAAAATGACAAAGTTGACAATTCGGCATTCCACCTAGACCTACCTGGCTTTCAGTTTGACCATTCATCCAACCTGATCTAAAATAACTAAGATGACAACTAGGCATTCCAGCTTGATCTAATGACAAGCTGAGTCTGACCTTCACTCGCCATCTTGGATTGACCCTAAGGGCATTCCGGTTGATCGTTAAACATCCCAACACGAATTAAATGACCAACACTCGGTTCAAGGAACCCAAGGCAAGGTACTTCTACTCCTATCAACTTTCTTGCCATGACTTAAAGCTTTGGGGGCATGGGCACTACTTAGTCTTGGCAAGGCCCCTCAAGAAGGTACTTGACCAATTAATGGTTGGGACCTACCGAATGGCACACAGTTCAAGGGACCCAGAGTTGAATACCACCCAACCTTACAATACGCGAAAGAGGGAAGTGGGACACTAGCATTTGAATTATCAAATCCAAACACGGACAAAATCACCTCCAATTGTCAACAATGAAAATGCACTTGACTAGTTGGAAATCATTCAAAAAGCCTCGAGTGTCTTAAATTGCCTTGAGCATTTCCAATGCAATTAGCCAATTCTTCCTCGAGTGACTTCAACTTGGCCTTGAGTACCTTACACTCGGCTAGTTCCACTTAGAGTATCTTCAACTCAATGAACTTAGCCTCAATTATCTAATACTGAACTCGGCCTCGCACTTTATGAGTCTTCATCTGCATCTTGAGACTTAAGCATGTTCAGCTCAGCCATGCCATCTTGGGTATCATTAGCTCAACCTTGGGTCACAAGCCTAGAGCATTGTCAGCTCAACCTCGTGCCTAGAGCATCCTCATCTTGATCACTCACCTTAAGCATCTTCACCTCGATTTTGTGCTTTGAGCATGTTCAGCTCGACCTCACCACCCAAGACTCTTTAGCTCAGCCTTACGCCTTGAGCCTATAAAGCATGTTTAGCACGGCCTTGCCACCTAAGACTCTTTAGCTCATCCTTACGCCTTGAGCCTATAGAGCATCTTCAGCTCGGCCTCGCCACCCGAGATTCTAGCTCAGCCTTACGCCTTGAGCCTATAGAGCATTTTCAGCCCGCCCTCACGCTTAGAGCATCTTGAGTTCGGCCAGACACCTTAAGCATCCTCAGATCAACCACTAGCTCAAAGTACCTACAACTCGACTAGTATGATCAGTTGTCAGGGCATAATGAAGCTCGGCTATGTAAAAATATCTTATAAGCTCTTACAGCCTACTTTAGAGCTTGGGGGGCATATGTACTACTCAGACTCAGCCCGGCATCGAGTCAAGGGACCGGCCAAGTAAACGAAGATAGACTCAGACCAAAGCAATTATAACGGAATGTATATCCTAAAAGATAAGTAAAGATTAAGATAAAAGATAATGATAGAAGATAAACCTATCTCTATCACAATTAGCGAGATTTGATAAGATTTGATAGGAAAATAACCCTATCAAATCTATCTATTTACCTTCTATAAATACAAAGTGATTCACTATCAAGGTACGAAATTCTACACCTTAGTGATACATGTCTCATACCTCTGCGCCTCTAACTTGAACGTCGGAGTGTCTTTGCAGGTACACCCCCACCATATATCAAGGAGATCCCAATGGAATCACCGCATCGGAGGACTTATCAAATCTGGTAAGAACAAAAGCCATCCATAGCGTGTGGCACACTCTATTAACTATAAATCTAATAGCTGGAATCCAACTTCGACAAAACAAATAAAAACCAAAATGGATTCAGAGCCCTTCAAAGGGTGGAAATCCGAAAATGGGAAAAGAAAAATAAAGTAGTTAAGGCACTGTTGTTGACGTGGACTGTGATAGTTCAACCATTGGATCCATATTTAACAACATGAATGAGGCATGATGTGTTAACTAAAATATATTTCTAATTTATTTGGAAATCAATTGCATTTCTCACCACTCAAGATTGAAAGTCAAATATCTGACGTCCTTTCTACATTCTTCCATATCATGACCGATTAAGTTGTGTTAAAAGACAAATCAAGTTATATTGAAACAAAGAATATATTTTTGTTAACGTAGCATAATTGCAAGAGCCCAAAGTAAAATAATTTAATTCGTCATGTGTATTTGGCCCAAAGACTTTTCAATGTCCAGAAAAGTGTCCGATTCAACCAATTTTTTTGGTGTTTGGATGAAAAGAACAGCCAAATTAAAAATAGGATATATTTATTGAATCTTAATACATTAAAAAAATTTCTGATAGATTAAGATAAATTCACACTTGATGAAATATAAATGATCTTAAAATAAATCTTTTTTTTAAGGATCTTAAAATAAATGTAGAATTATAAAAACAATTTAAATTTAACCATCTAGGAAATAACTAGCACACAAAAAATAAAATTTAACTTTTCCATAACATAAATTTAATAATGTTTTTAAATATGTTTCTCACTCATTATTCATTTTGATTGATAAGAAGATTTAATTTATTATTAATTTATTATCATGTTGAATATTTAGTATATCACTATATTTGGAAGAATATTAATTGAGCATATTTCTACAATTTAAGTAAAATCAAAATTAAAAGATAGAAAACTAATATAACTTATTATATTATGTAATATTTTCTAATTATTAATCAATTATACAATATGAATTTATTTACATAGTTAAATAAAATGATTGTTAACTATTTTTTACCTCAATATTATTAGTTATTTAAAAAATTACGACACCAAATATATTTATCTAACTGATGAAACTATAATTTGAACAATTATTGTCTAATTAATAAACAATCACGATAATAAACAAAAAAGTGCCATTTTTTTTTTAAATTATTAAATTTAATAAATTGATTACTGTATTATATAAAATCAAAATTTATTTAAAATCTAATAATTTAATTGATTAATTTAATCAAAATATATACTTATTATAATCATCTTAATTATTATAATTAAATATGATAATTTGTTTTTATGAATTAAAAAATAAAAACAAAATCAATGAATTTAGGAAAACAAGAATAAATAGAATAATATCTCGTGACATTTGCCTACATGACAAACTTTCTTTATAATATAATAGTAGAAATAACCAGGCACTCTGAGCCTTGTATGTATAGTTGATATTTTTTTTATTTAATTAAAAATAAAAATTGGTTAAGAGATGTAAATAACTACCATTGAGTAGTTATTTTTTTAACGGTGTAGTTAATTGAGGTTAGTTTTTAGAATCAATTGAAGGAAAAAATTGTCTAAAAAATGTGTAGGATATTCCTTTATTGTAGGTATAAATAAATTGATTGAGAATATTTTTTCTATATTATTAATTGTACCACCTTTTTCAGGTCTCTACCATTTTTTTTTATCTAACTTACTATTGTAATATTAAAAAAACTAACTTCCTCACAACGGGTTAGTGAAGCATAATCTTTGTGGCAGTATAGTGGCAAGACAGGTATAGTACAGATGAGAGAAGAGAACACCACTTCAGAATAATTTCAGTGAGTAAGGATGATTACCAAATGGAACAGGCACAAAGGTGGGTTGCTAAAGAGGGAGAAAAACAAATGTTTCAAATATCTAATATGCTATGCATGCATTAATATAGAAATAAACCATTCAAGATTCAAGAGGACCAAGATGAAAAATCAATTGGCTAACCCCATAGCTTATTATTATATTCCACACAAAAGCGTGAAAATCATCGCTTAATCATTGCTAAAAGTCTGTTATACAAAATTGCACGTTGCTTTAGCCTTTAGGACGCCACACATGGAAGCTAATTGTTGTCTTGGGTAACCAGTTCCACAACACAGAGATGCACCAACAAATCCAATATATATGTCCATTTTTTAGTACCATATATATATGCCTTTATCTTAAACACTGTTGGTGATCTACCCGAGATAAATTTATGCTTCATAATCATTTATACATGTTCTCACTCTGTTGGTGCTATCCTTATTATTTCTAATAATTGAATTAACTTCGTATATCTACTATCTGGAGCTACGAATGTATCACCAAGATACCATCTCAGTTTTCAAGTTGTAAAGGTGTGGTGAAAAACTGGGCGGGTACATCTCTTACTGTCTTACCAAAATTCATGATTAATAATTGACACAAATCCTCGGGAAAAATAAAGTTTGAGGTATCATGCAGTAACCCACAGTGAAACAATCTTCAACCCTTGGACTCATCCAATGCTCCACATCGATTCTGCATAGTAAAAAAGTCAAGAGACATGAAACAACGAATTGCTTAGAGGATGTGGGACCCACTAGAAGCCTGCTTATGTTAACATCTCTTGTCTAATTCTTCTTTCATACTTGACAAAGAGTTTAAATCTTTTGTCTCATTTATTTCTTTGCACTATACAATTGTTGTCTAGTTTTTGTCTGTTGCATCCGTGCAGCTCTTGTGTTGAAGTAAAGAATCTTTGTATTCTTCTCTGTTCCAAGAAGTTGGATTGGTTCTGTGGTAAGGTCTTTTTCTCTGTTTTAGCAGTCTTCGTTTTCTAGTATGCAGATGAAATTTTAGCACCACTTGACCTATAAAGAAGCTGAAACATAAAAGATTCAACTATCAATATCTTATAAATTCTGTGTAAATCATACCAATTTGTATTTAAAGCTGAGAGTATTTTCTAAACAATCAAAGATAGATGTCAGACAGTCAGCTGTTTGATACAAGGTCAAAGAAACATCAATCTGAATTTGAAGTTTAGGACTTTTGGTTTCGATCTGCACTGATATAGTGTAATATGAAGTTTAGATTCATTATTCATGTTTTTTAGGCATTTTTATATCTGATCTTGAGCTTATGCTATGTTCGAATGGACTATCAGCTTTCCCATGTCAAAAGCATGCCACACTAATCAAGGCAAAAGAAATCTCCAAGGATCACAAAACACCTCAAAATCACACTAGCAATTTAGCAAGCATATGTCTATTTGTTCTTTTGTATGTGAGCAAGAGTATGAACTTTGAAGTCTGAACTGTTTGATCCCATATTAGACAGGTTTGTAAATTCCAACTAATAATATTAAGGACAAGAGTCGAGCACACATTAAAACAAAGCTTTTTTTTATTTCTTCAAGTCTACTGTTATAACCATTTCAGGTGCAGCACTTGGAATTGATAATGGCAGGGCAGCAAATGATCAGTGCTTTTGCTTCTTCCTCTAACTCTTCTTCCGTGGTGTCTTCTAAAACGTATGACATTTTTCTAAGCTTTCGAGGTGAGGACACCCACAAGAACTTCACAAGTCATCTTCATGAAGCTTTGATGCAAAAGAAAGTTGAAACCTATATAGACTACCGGCTTAAAAAGGGAGATGAAATCTCACCAACACTCATCAAAACCATCGAAGATTCTCATGTATCAGTTGTCATTCTCTCAGAGAACTATGCTTCCTCAAAGGGGTGCTTGGAAGAACTCAACAAGATTCTAGAATGCATGAAAAACCACTTCAAAATAGATCCATCTCACGTGAGGAAGCAGACTGGGAGCTATGAGCAAGCCTTTGCAAAACATGAGGGAGAACCGAAGTGCCACAAATGGGAAGCTGCTCTCATTGAAGTAGCCAATTTAGCTGGGTGAGACTCCCGAGACAGGTAAATAAAATGGAATGAGAGTGAGTAAATTTTCTGAAAGAAAAAATGTGAAAGTTAAGAATGTATTGTTTTTATTTTGAGTTAGCCAAATTTGATTCTAAATCCAACACTAAGATAAGGATGAAAAAACTGAGACAAATATGATATCAAATTATATATTGAACTGAATAGTGATAGATATAGTTGTTTCCTTCTTTCGTGTATGCATGTGCAATGCAATTGCTGCTCTGCACTCTGCAGTGAAGTTTCTTTATCCTTGAATGTGTCTAATTGTGTAGAGTTAAAAAACAGTTCATTTTACTTGACAAAATAAAAAATACATAAGAGATAATCTCATAGTAGTCTTACTCGACTCAAACAGGATTCCCTCCATGGAGGTTACTTGTGGTCTAAACCAAAAATTAACAAGAATTTCCTTTACGTGATTGGAAAAATTACCCTCAATCCTAGGTCTCACTAGGTTTTCATTATGTGAATAGTATTATATATGATAGTATATTATACACATTGAAGTAATATGTAGAATTAAGCAACAATAATTTATTCTAGTTTACTCATCTGCTATGAAGTTTACTTTTGAAAAATATTTCAAATATATTTTCTCTTAAATAATTCAAAAAGTAAATTTAAACTTTGATATCTGTATTACATCGTGACTTCTCTTATACATTTTAAAATTTGTGTCCTATCCATTAAATGTTTTGTATGTGTACTTGTTAACTTCTAATACAGTTGCATGCATGTGAGCATACTTTTGTAGTATATCAATTTTCATGGTAGTTTGCTTAAGAAGTTCGTTGTGTAGGAAAAACAAAGATATTTATTATCTTCTCCAAGTCATTGGATCTTCATTCCCCAATTATTTGTTTTTTGTTTCTCTCTGCTACACTACAATATTAATCCAAGATTATGTATTATCATTTGTATATTTACGATTTTTTTTTTAACTTGATAGACTTGTAACACATCATTTGAACTTGCTAGGACTGAATCTGAATTCCTTAAGGACATTGTTGGAGACATTTTCAAGAACTCCTAGATACCCAAACCAACTTAATGGACTAGTTGGAATTGAGGACAATTATGAACAGATTGAATCATTACTAAAAATGGTGTCAAGTGAAGTTAGAACCCTTGGAATATGGGGCATGGGTGGCATAGGAAAAACCACCCTTGCTACTGCTTTGTATGCCAAACTGTCTCCTGAGTTCGAAGTTGGTTGCTTCCTGGCAAATGTAAGGGAAAATTCAAGCAGGCATGGTCGACTTGAAGCTTTACATAATAAACTTTTTTCTAAGTTGTTAGAGAATGAAGATTATTGTTTAGATGCACCCTTTTTAGTATCTGGTTTTGACATGCATAGGCTTGGACATAAAAAAGTTTTGATCGTGTTAGACGACGTGGATACCACACAACAATTAGAATCTCTAATTAATGATTGTGGTTTTTTGGGTCCAGGAAGTAGAATCGTGGTTACAACTAGAAATAAGCAAATATTTGAGGAAGTTGTTGAAGTATATGAGGTCAAGGAATTGAGTTTTCATCACTCTTCTCTCTCATTCTCCATTCGTATTTTCTTCAGGGCTACACTTTCACAAGTTTTGATCTCTCTAGCCTTGTAAATCTGACTGCGAGCATAAACATTTACAAGTAATTTTTCTTCTGGAAATATCAACAACGAGGTAGAAACAATTACTGGAACATAAAGTAGCAAAAACATTCCAATCCAAAGGTGAAATTTTAAAGCATTTCATGGAAGTCCAAAACTCATATAGAAGAAAGAAGAAGTATTCAAACCAAAAAGGTGTGAATAAGATAAACTTTTCTAGTATTTAGGAACAAAATAGAAATGAAAACTATTTCCACTCCAGAGAAGAAAAATAGGTGTGTGATATGAGACTGAAGAATTACAAGAAAAAAAAATTTACAGGAGAAGACTTTTGACTAACTAGGTGTTTTTTTTTTTTTTTTGTATAATTGTCGCACTAAGGTTCGAATCTTTGACCTCATGCATACTACTCCAACCCCCACCACTAAACCAACCCTAATGGTTTACTAAGTAAGTGTTTAGAAGATATTTGTTATGGAAAATGATCTTTTATTCATTTTTTTTCTTTCTAAAACTCTCTCAGGAAGCTGCCAAATAATAGCCATTGTTTCTCCAAAATAAGCTAATTCAAACACATACACTAAGATGATTGCTTCACTCATAAAAAGTTGCTGGTTGATATAGCTACATTTTCATCAATCAAGGGCTCTAAATATCCCATGTTGATAGAGGACTAGGAAGCTTTAAAAGAAGAGGAAGTAGACTTCAAGATTTTATTTTAGATTAGGAGATTTTGCGTAATTATGTATTGGGCTTTGTGGTCTTTTTGTGTTTGTTTTTAGGCAATTGCTTCTTGCACCCCTATAATAATAAATATCCCCAAATTGTCATTATTTTATTATAACTCTGTTTCTTCTTTCTTTCTCATTTCTCCTTCGTTGATACACTCTTAAGTTGCAAAAGGTGTGGTTCGCAGCGTAGTTTGCATATATTCCTAACGAAGTAGGCATTTTTTTTCCCGATTTACATATATTTCTAGATAGTCATTTTCATAATGCATAAAAAAAATCACTTTTGGAAAAGCATTTTCGGAATTATGCATGCATGTTGCATTCTGAAAATGCAATTCTAGAATTATGCATTCTGGAATTGCATTTCCGGAATACATAAAAAAAAATCACTTCTAGAAATTGCATTTTCGGAATGCAACATGCATAATTCTGGAAATTCCAGAAGTGGGTTTTTTTTATATGCATTCTGGAAATGCATTTCCAGAAGTGAATTTTTTTTATGCATTCTTGAAATGCATTTCCAGAATTATGTTAGCATAATGTTGGATTTGTATTTCCAGAATGCAACATGCATAATTCTACAAATGCTTTTTCGGAAGTGAATTTTTTTTTTTTTTTATGTATTCTGGAAATGCATTTCTAGAATTACGTTAGCATAATTCTGGAATTGTATTTCTGGAATGCAACATGCATAATTCTAGAAATGTTTTTCCAAAAGTGATTTTTTTTTTTTGCCTTAATGATTAAGCTATCTGAAAATATATGCAAATCAGAAGAAAAAAAATACCCACTTCACCGCAAGGGTACGTGTCCACAAGGAGAAAGGATAAAGAAAGAAGAAAGGGAGTGAGGAATGTCTCCACACACAAATGGAAAAGAAGGAGGTATAAGAGATACTCAAGGGCATTTTTGTCTATTTAACTTGTTTTAAGATTTTCATGGGGTGCATGAAGAAAATTATGGGTTGTAGGAAGTAATTTCCTTGTTTTTATATTTATGTATCTTGGACTTTATTTGGGCATTGGGCTTGCTAATTAGTAGCACCAATTGTGGCCTTTTAAAATGTTAGTGTTAGTTAGGGGAGTTGCTATTCTCATGTCCATTTTTGTTATTCTCATCCCCATGTGCTTTAAAAAATTTATATTCCCAAAATGCCCTTTTAACATAAATACGTTTTCAATTTATAAATACACAACGGAAACATATTTTCGTTGCATTATAGGGGGTGAAAAAAAATTATGCAATGGAAATAGGATTTGGTTGTGTATTTTATACAATGGGAATATTTCTATTGTGTATTTTTTGCACCCCGTCTTACACAACGGAAACATGTTTACGTTTTTGTTGATTTTTATGAAAAAATTGTAACTAATTGTAGATATAAGTTACTTTTATTAAACTAATCAGATTAATGACAATTAAAATGAAATTAATTAAGATACAATTTATCCTTTTAATGGTAGTTATAGTATCATATAAATTATCATTTTAAATTGAAATTGAATTAATTATGATAGAAGTTGCCATTTTTAAAAGTAATCAAATTAATTATTATACAAAATACATTTATTAATAGTAATTGAATTAATTATGATACTAATTTCTATCATAATTAATTCAATTACAATTAAAAAGGGTAGTTTGTGTCGTCATCAATTCAAATTTCAATTAAAAAGGTAATTTATATTGCAATTAATTTTTTTACTGTTAAAAATGGTAACATGTGTCATCATTAAGAAAATTTGTATTCTAATTAATTCAATTTTTATAAAAATGGCAACTTATATCGTAATTAAATAATTAAAGCAAAAAAATAATAATATTTATAACGGTATCGCGATTTCATCATGTATTTTGGTTTAGATACATAACAGAATCGTAATTCTGTTGTGTATCTAAACCTAAATACACAATGGAATTGCGATTCCGTTGTGTATCTGGCTTTAAATACATAACGGAATCCCAATTCCATTGGGTATCTGAATTTAAAATGTGGTGTAAGGAAATGGCTTAAGGGCAAGGAGGTCTTTTCCTATTTTTTTGAAAATGCTAGGGGGTGAGAATAGCAAAAAAGAGTGAGAATAGCAATTCTATGTAGTTTGTTACCTTGTGGGACATGGGCTTAATTAGTTGGTAGAAGTATAAATATTTCTCTTTAACTAATTGTAAAAATCTTTTGGTGAAAGGAATTAAGATTAGTTTCACTAATTGAGAGAGAATTAGTTTATCTTTTGTTCTTGTGTGAAAATCTAAATTTTTATTAAAGAATTCCTTTTTTTTTTGTGGTAAATCCTCCTCAACTTATGAATCCTTAGAAATTGTGGAATTGTTCTTCTCGTTCCTCACCTCAATCCGCTTTTCCTTTTCTTCTCCTAAATATTTTTGAATTTTCAATTATAGAAATTAATGTTAGATGATGAATTTGTGATCCATAGAAAGTGGGGTTTTCATCACACATGTTAAACTTCAAGTTTTATTCACGGTTAACTTGGCCCAAAAGTATCTTTCCAGACATCTGAATAGAGATTGGTTTGTAATTAAGCATGGGATAACAAATGAGTAAAGTAGAAGTATATAAAAACTTCAAAAAAAAACATAAGAACTTCCCTCCCTCAAAGTTCTCTTCCATCATATTTTGATGATCAATGAATTATTCATGTTTGGGAGAGATACGAGAAAATAATTGTTTTTTCTTTTTTGAAAAGCTAACAAAGATTGATTATTTTTCCATTATAAGCTGAACTAAATACATTAGGAGACCTTAGCTTGACAAGTTGATCATGTAGGTATTTTTTGTTGCTAACCACAATAATTAGATGTATTAAAAAAAACCCACTATAATTCACTACAAAAAATCATGTAAAAAATGGCGGTTCTTAAAAGCTGCCATTATTTACTGTATATTACGTCGGTTATATAACCGACCTTATTTTCATTTGAAATATGGCCTTTTTGACCGCCGTTTAATGAAACTGCCTTAATATGTATGTAAGATATGGCATTCTGAACCTCCGTTTATTAAAAATGCCCTTATTTACCTTTTAATCATATTTGCACGCACAATATATTTTTTTTATTAAGTTTGTGCCAACAATTTTAATCTCCCACTTCAGTCTTATATTTTACCAAAACCCAAACTCCTCGTCTTCCTCATTTCACTCTTCCAAACCCTCATCTGTGTAAGACACTGTGGGTGATTAGAGCAAAATAGGAACCAAACTCTCGTCTTCGCTTCACTCTCGTCTTGCTCAACCAGGACCCCGCTTGGCTTCACTCTCGTTTTGCTATTATTTTCACTGTGGGTGATGAGAGCTTCCTTTGATTTACTCATTTTCGCTTCAATCTCGTTTCATGCTCATTTTGGTTAGCTCACCTAGGGTTTTACTCGCAACTCCTCTTTCGATTTGAACCGCTCAAAGACGACTTCGAGTTTGAACCGCTCAAAGCTTGTTGTGGGTACTACTTCGTTTCATTTTTTCTATTTCTTATTCGTTATTTCTTCTTCAATTCCAGTTTCAATCCCTAAAATTTCACCAAACCATATATGTTTATTTTCTTTCTTTTTGTTTTAGGGTTCAATCGTTGCTACAGAGCAATGTAGCAGAGGAGCCATTGTTGAAAACCAAGAATCTGTTAGACATTTAGTTTTCACAATTTCTGGTATGGTTCAATCTCCCATTTCCCCTCATTTTGTTTGATTTTGAAAAATAGAAAAGAGATTCAATGGATTTTTGTTCATTTTTTTATTATTTTTAAATGGTTCAATTTGTAAAATTAGAAGATACTTGTTGTTTCAGACTCTAGAAGATTTGGTGCGCCGAGGTTAAGATATAGATAAGAGAATTCAAGCACTGAAAAAGAAGGTGTGCCTCTATGTTTCAACACTTTCTGTATTAGGGGTGGTTCACATTATTCAGTTTTGCGTTTAAAAAAAATAAATAAGCATTATTTTTTATTCTGAGTTAACAGTAACTATGAATATACCTTTTCTTCAAAAATATTAATTTTGTTATGTTGTCTTGATAGTTTGTGATGTTGTGAATATTGCATTTTTGTGAAATAATTTTACATACTACCCTTGAAGTAATGAAATGGGAGTCTCTGTGTCCCATAAACTAATCATTTCATGTGTGTAAGGAACCGAATACAGGGCCTCTCAATTTCTATTTCTACACACCAATTTTTTTCTCTCAGAAAAAATAAACTAACATTTTTATGCATCTGCTACTTCTCATGTGAGCCATATTTTTTTTTTAATTTAAAAATTCTTTCAAGATTGTCTCAATATAATCATGCTTGTACTTAGTTACCATGTTTAAAGATTCTAACTTCTCTATTTACCATGTTTGTCCTACCATTGCATTTAAGCGTACCACCACGCGACTTAGTGGTATCAATCATGGTTCAACTAGTGCTAGTGCATCCTCTGTGGGCATAGATGAAAAATTTGTAAATATGGAATTTGAAATTTTAACTGTGAAATCTCAAGTTCAAACACTTCTTGCTTTTATTGCTCAAAAAGAAGGAGGCAATCTTCCTCCAGAGTTAGCTGCCTTATTCCCAACTTCTACATAATAGGTATATCATTAGCATTCAAATAACGAGTGTAATGCATAATGAGTTAAATAATTAACATACAAATTTTGATTAATTAATATGATTGTTTATTATTTCTTACAGGCACTGAAGATGAGAAGTGGAGCTTCATCACCAAACAGTGACATAAAAAGATCATCAGAAGGAAGCAACAGAGAATTAGGTGGTCATCAGACACCTCCTGAAGCTAATGGCATCTGACTTGCTTAGGATAAATTTTTGGAGTACTATTTTTTGGCATCAGACTCCTCCTGGAGCTAATGGAATTTGACTTGTTTGGGATAAATTCTATAAGACATTTACTTATGTAATTTTGGAGTACTTTTTTTTGCATCAGACTCCTCCTAGAGCGAATGGAATGTGACTTGTTTGGGATAAATTCCATCAAAACTTTGACTTTATGTAATTTTGGAGTATTTGACGGTTAATTTGTTACGTTGCAATTTTAGTTATTGAATGAATGACTTCTTAAAAATTCTATAAAATTTTAGCTGTATTTGGTTACAACAAATTACAGCATATATAAAATTTAATTGATTGTAAATTAGTTACAGCAAATTATGGCATATATAAAGAATCATATATGTTAGTTCATGATTGCTAAAATGAGGCTAGAATCATTATTATTTAATTGAGGTGACTCCAACTGCCTTATTTTACAGCAAATTATGGCAGTTACAGCTGCCATATTAATCAGAATATTGTGGCGTTTTGAACTGCCGTATTATCCAGCAAATTGTGGCGGTTTTAATATGCAAATTGTGGCGGTTCAAGCTGCCATATTGTATATGAAACACCCAATTTCAAATTGCATGATATGGCATTTTAAATCACCATTTTTAACCATTGGGAACTGCCATTTTATACAAGTTATATTATGGCAGTCTTACTGGCGGTTACTAATAAACTGTCATTTTATACCGAATGGCGGAGCTAAATACAGCGCTTTCAGAATCCGCCATTTTTGTGAATAATGGCGGTTGTAACCGCCATTTTTCACAAAAATAACTGCCATTTTTAACATGTTTTTTTTTTTGTAGTGATTTGGCAGGTGGTTTTTTTTTTTTTTGGTTACCATGTTATTTGTACGAAGTATCCACCAGCTTTGCCAATGACTAATCTCCGTCAAGAAACTTGACTGACCACCTTTAGTGGGGTTCTCCCCTCCCAACCACAGTTATTCTGTCCACAAGACTCGAACCCGAGACCTTGCTTAAGGGAACCGAGTCCAGCATCACTCAGACGAATGACTCGTTGGTAGGCAGGTGTTTTAATACTAAGCAGTTTAAGTCTTACTAGAACAAGTAATTATTGCAATTGGTCTTCCACCTGACTGCGATCATGGTTTAATGAAATTGTTAAATATATGGTTGCATTGTAAATTTTAAAATATAAATGTAAATATTTATGACATACTTTTTTCCTTTTGTAGCTTCTTTCAACATCATTGTGCTTTTTGGTGTTGATTAATAAACATACAATAGTTGTGTTCGTTAGATGATCCATGCCTCTAATGAATGCTATCTTGACAGCTGAATGAAGTAATTTTGCAAAGGCTAAAGGTTTCAAAGAAGGCACTGAGAAGAGATGATCGCTACAAGATATATATGTTGCAGTGGTTACCTTACCACTGATTTCAAAGTTAATATGTTGTTAGACAACTATTGGATGCATTTAAACTTATCTCTGGATGACAAACATTTTATGTTTTTAGTATGGCTTGAATATCTTTTAGATCCATGATAAATTAGCAATTTTTTTTTTGGGTCCTTATTAAATTTTTTCGTTGTTTCAAGTCCCCGTTAAAAGTTTTCTTTTGAATCCCTGTCGTCCGTTAAGTGATGACGTGTCCGTTAAGTTTTTAATTATTTAATAGGTTCTCATTTTCTAGCGGCTAAAAACTGCCAGAAATTACTTTTTAAGTGTAAACAATAAACTCAATTCTTGCAATCACAACAACAACCACAAATTCAATTCAATTCATATTCAACTACAAAAATTCAGATTTAATTCAAGAACAACAACCACATATGAACAATTCTTAGCCAACAACAACACAACTCCAATTTTGAATGCCAACATCAACAAAATCTCTTTAGATTAAATTAGAAAAAAAGACTTTAGGACACAAAAACCCAAAGGTGGAACACTTGAGTTAAGCCTTTTTGTTTCTCTACTGCATGTATTCACATGGTTAGTGGGGTTAGTTATTAGTATGTGATGATTATTGTGTTTCCAAAGCTGCACTATACATTGTTAGTGGGGATTCAATATTTAAGTGATCAATGTTATGAACATTTTCTTATTATTTGGTATTTCTAAACGTTGTTGATAAGGGTTCTTTTTTATAGTTTCCTTTTTGTAAAATATATATAAACTTTTTTAATATTTTGATAATTTATGTTTATTACATATTATTTCAGAGATATAACAAAATTTAAAGTAATGATTACAAATGAATAACTAATTTAGTTTAAGTTTCTAAAAACTTCTTAGTACAATCTTTAAAGGCTAGGTTCTTTTGTAAATGTAACAAAATAACCAACAAGGACTTGACTTTCCATCCAACACATTCACACTTACTCATATTTTTCATTTCCTTCTAACCCAGTCCACTTACCATTCCCCATTTTTAAAATGTATAGCAATTAAAAATAAAAATACTGGGATCAAAGCGCCAAAAACATAATTAAGCTTTAAAAAAGCAGTCTCATTATGAGACGTGTTGCTCATAGAGGATGGGGGACTCCATTAGAAAAGACAGCGAAATTTTAAAAACTATAAACTTTTCAGAAATATACACGACATGAACCGTATGCATACTTCTTCTTTTTTTTTAAATTCTTCTTTCATACTCCACAAACAGTATAAATTTACACAACACGAACGGCATATTTATATGAATTACACAATTCTTGTCTAGATATTCATCATAAGCTGTTGTGTTGAACTAAAGATTCTATGTATTCGTCTCTGTTCCAAGAAGTTCCATTGGTCTGTAGTAAGGTCTTTTTCTCCATCTTCAAAAAGGGGATGAGCTTCTAATTGCCGTTCAGTTTGGTCATCTAAAATTCACTTTCCATATAAGTAGACCTACTTTCAGTTATTAAATTTGTGAATTTTAACTGATATGTTGGTTTAATTTCTTATTGCTACCATCTGCATGACTGTCTATGCTGTTGTGAACATGTGCTTTGCAGATATAAGTTCTTTTCCATTTGATGTCAATCCTTTTCTCAGGGCCAGGTTGTTTAAGGCTAAGTTTATGTTCTAGCAGTGCAATATACTATTAATAATACTAGTTAATCTACCCGGCGATGTTTGGGACTTGTTTTTTTTGTAGAAAAAATATATAAAAATTAATATGACAAACAGAAGATTTTAATAATTAAAATGAATAAATAGATGTATTCATTTTATAACAATTTTTCATCTCACAAAATAAAATATTTAAACTTCAATATGATATGAAATCATAAATATAACAAACACATAGTAATCATTAAGTTTATTTCTTTCATGGTACCTGAACTACTCGAACTTGGCACTCCACCGAGTAGCTGACCTAGCCGAATAACATAAGATTACTCGGACCTAGGCAGTTATAAACGGGAAGTATATCTTATTAAGAAATAAGAAATAAGAAGATCAAGATAAAAGATAAGACTATCTCTATCATGAATTACGAGATTTGAGGAGATTTAATAGGAAAATAACCCTATCAAATCTATCTCTTACACTCTATAAATGCCTCAACATCCCATCAAATCAAGGTATGAAATTCTATACCCAATTGTGATACTTGTCTCCTACCTCTACGCCTCTAACTTGAGTGTTAGAGTGTCTTTCCAGGTACACCCCCATCATTCAGCGAGGAGATCCCGGCGGAGCCACCATACCGGAATACTTACCAAATCTGGTAAGAACATTTGGCGCCCACTGTGGGTCTCGGTGAAACTTTTCCTAGTCACACCAATCAACGAGAAACGATTACGATGGCAACAACTCAAGGAAACACAATGAATTACGAAAAGTGACCACAAGGATTGGAAACCCTAACTAAGGGAACACCAGCAACAGGGGATGCCCGCGAGGGTAACCCCAATAATGTGGCGCCCATCCTGCGTCAAGCGCTTGAGAATCACCCGATGATCCAAGCCCTGCAAAGGGAAGTGAACACGTTGAAGCAAAATAACGCAAAAGAAATATAGGATCTTCACAGGGAGAACGCCACTCTCCGAGAGCAATACCAGAAACTGCAAAAGGACCAAAGCGCACACTCAGCTGCCCGCGCAACCGCCAATGGACAGCCTGACTGAACAGAACAGGATGACACTACCTGGAGCGAGGCAGACCGAACAACAACCCACGTATCCTGACCTATATCCATATCTCGCACGACCCCAAGACAACGCAACACTCGAGACAACAAGACAACACCCATTTGTAGATGGCATAATGAAAACACCACTACCAGTCGGGTGGAAGCCTCTATCCATGGATCGTTACGATGGCCTAACGGACCCAGACGAGCACATCGATGCATTTGTCACGCAAGTGAACCTATACACTAACGATGATGCCATCATGTGCCATGTTTTCCCAACCACTTTGAAGGGGGCAACATTGAATTGGTACACGTGCCTCCCTCCCCACTCGATTCATCCTTTTCCACCCTAGTCATTCATTTCGACGCTCAGTACACAACGAGTCGGCCTCACCACTTGACAGCAGTGACATTAGCCAACATTTGACAAGAGGACGAGTCCCTTCGAGATTTCATGGAGAGATTTGCTGAAGTCTCAGTCAGAATCTGAGACCTAAATCCTCATGTAGCACTAACCGCCATGCTAATGGCATTGAAATCAGACCCTTCTCGGACAGCCTCTGCAAGAAGCCGCCCCATGATATGGACGAGCTTAGAGCAAGGGCAGCAAGGTATATTCAAATGGAAGAGATGACGAAGTTCCAAGAACGCGTCAGAGGTGAATCCCATAAGAAGCATGAGGAACATGAGAAAGCAGGAACGAGCCGAGAGCGGGCCTCCTACGACAGAACTAGGGCCAAAAAGCCACCTCGCGTAAGATTTACTCACTACACTCCCTTAAAAAAAAAGCAGAACGTTGGTCTTAGAAGAAGCCTGCAGTGCTGAACTGATCAGTTTACCTACTCGGAACCGGTCCCCAGAAAAGGCGGACAAGTCCAAGTTTTGTAGATACCACCGAGTGCACAGACACGCCATCGAAGACTGTACCACTTTGAAAGATAAGATTGAAAAACTTATCCAAGAAGGCAAACTACGACGTTTTGTCCGAGATGACAACCGAAAGTCTGAGCGAGAACGAACCCAAGACAGGGAAGAAGATCGCGACAGAAAATCCCGATGAACTGAAGAGACCTGCCAAGAGCAACCAACTAAAGCCCCCGAGACTCAACTCCGGGGCATTATCAACACGATAGCTGGAGGATTTGCCGGAGGAGGGAATTCGAGCTTGGCAAAGAAGAGGCACCTACGCGGCATTCGATCAATCAACTCGGCTTCTGTAAAACTGAGAGCATCAAGAAGCATGCCTCCCATAACTTTCACTAATGCAGACTTCGAAGATATAGAACCCAACCACGACGACCCAGTAATGGTTAAGGTTAAGGTCACCAACTTTCTATTCTGCAAGGTCCTGGTAGACTAAGGCAGCTCGACGGACATCTTGTACTGGTCCATTTTCCAACAGTTGAATATCCCCGAGAGTAAGATACAACCGTACACCGAATAGCTGATCGATTTCTCAGGCAAAAAAGTGGATACCAGAGGCTACATTGACCTACTCACCACCTTCGGAGATGAAGAAAAAGGATCCAAAACCATTATGGTCAGGTACCTTCTAGTCAACGCTCTCATTTCATATAATATTCTTATAGGCAGACCTGCACTCAATGAACTAGGAGCAGTGATCTTAACGCCTCACCTGGCGATGAAATTCCCTAATTCGGAAGGAAAAATAGTGACAGTCAAGGCCGATCAAGAAACGGCCCGAGAGTGCTACTTAGAAAGTCTAAGGATAGCTAGCGGCAAAAAAATCCTGGAACCAAAAGTAAAGCATATAGCATGCGTATCGCTCATTGTACCACCGAGCGAGGAGGCCGATCTCGACCCCAGGGAGGGAGAGTCGAGAGAAGAACCCACAGAGGAGATAAAACCCTTCCAGTTAGAAAGAGAAACTGGGCAATGCACAAAGCTTGGGACTCAGCTAACAAGTAAAATCGAGAATGCAATTGCCCAAGTCTTGTTGAAAAATGCCGACCTGTTCGCATGGTCAGCCTCCGACATGTATCGACCCAAGCTTCCATTGTCACAAGCTTGCCATCTATCCAGAGGCCAAGCCAATCTCCCAGAAGAAAAGAAAGCTTGGAGCCGAGAGAGAAAAAGTGGCCAAAGAGGAAACTGAAAAGTTACCCAACGTCGAGTTCATAAGAGAAGTGCACTACACCACATGGCTTGCGAATGTCGTGATGGTAAAGAAAGCAAACAACAAGTTGAGGATGTTTACTGACTACACAAACCTTAACAAAGCATGTCTTAAAGATTCATACCCACCGTCGAGTATCGACAGACTGGTGAACGGAGCATCCGGCTATCCCATCCTAAGTTTTTTGGACGCATATTTCAGATAAAACCAGATACCCATGTTCCCACCAGACGAGGAGAAAACAGTGTTCATAACTGACTTGGCTAACTATTGCTACACGGTAATGCCTTTCGGATTAAAGAATGCAGGAGCAACATACCAGGGTCTGATGGACAAGATTTTCACAGATCAACTCGGGCAAAATCTAGAAGTCTACATAGATGACATGGTAGTCAAAAGTTGAGACCCAAACTCACACTCAGGAGATTTAGATGAAATATTCTATGAGATCGGAAAACACATGAGGCTAAACCTAGAGAAATGTGTATTCGGAGTCCAAGGCGGAAAATTCTTAGGCTTCATGCTCACATATAGAGGCATAGAAGCCAACCCGGAGAAATGCGCAGCTATCATAAACATGAAAAGCCCGAGTAATATGAAGGAAGTGCAAAGGCTAACTGGAAGGCTGGCATCCCTATCACATTTCTTACCGAAAGCAGCAGAGGTAGCCAGACCCTTTTTCCAACTCCTCAAGAAGCAACAAATTTTTGAATGGAGTGAAGAGTGCGAAGCAAACTTCTTAAGATTAAAAATGCTACTCACCTCCCCACCAATCCTTACTCAATTGGAACCCGGCAAAGACCTAGTGTTGTACTTAGCAGTCTCAGGAGACGCAATCAGCTTGGTCATCATCCAAGAAGAAAATATGACACAAACACCTGTCTACTACGTAAGCCGAGTGCTGAAAGATGCTGAAACAAGATACCAGATGATCAAAAAATTAGCATTGACCTTGTTCACTTCAGCACGGCGGCTACAACCATACTTTCAGAGCCACTAGGTGGTGGTAAGAATAGATCACCCAATACGGCAAGTGTTGAGGAAGCCAGAACTCGTCGAAAGGATGATAGCTTGGTCAGTAGAACTATCATAGTTCGGCATCAAGTATGAGTCGAGAGGACCTATCAAAGCCCAATGCCTAGTCGACTTCATCGGAGAACTAGCACCAGTAGAGGAGGTTCCCTCCCCATGGTTGGCCCTCTATGTGGATGGTTCTTTGAATGTCAAGGGTAGCGGAGCAGGTGTCATAATCGAAAGTCCCGAAGGGATTGTTTTAGAACAATCACTCAAATTCTACTTTGACGCATCTAACAATCAAGCCGAATATGAAGCTCTATTAGCTGGATTGAAACTTGCTAAAGAAGTCGGAGTAAAGCACCTCAGATGCTGGAGTGACTTAAAATTAGTCACGAAACAAATGAATGGATCCTATCAAACAAAGGACCCCCAAATGACGAGGTACTACCACCTAGCTTCCCAGTTGAAGAACGAATTCACCGAGTTCAAACTCAACCATATCCTAAGAGAGCAAAATGAAATAGCCGACCTGCTATCAAAATTGGCAAGCACAAAAAAGAAAGGCCAACACCAAACTGTCATACAAGAGACAATATCAGCTCCAAGTATTGACAAACACATTTCCAATATTAACCCGACAGACCGAGAGTGGATGGCCGAGGTCTGGAACTTCTTGAATGAAGAACCTTCCCCAATAATCGAGAGGAAGCTAGGAAGATTAGAAGAAGGACAAGTTACTACATAATAGAAGGAGACGACCTTTATAGAAGAGGCTTCACTGCACCACTGCTAAAATGCATTACAAAGACACAAGCTGAATACATGGTGAATGAGATGCATAGAGGAATATGTGGAATGCACTCGGGAGGAAAAGCCATGACCGCTAGAGTCTTACAAGCTGGATACTACTGGCTGACAATGCACCACGACTGTGCCGAGTACGTAAAGAAATGTGAAGAATGCCAAAAATATGGGAACATATCTCACCTACTAGTAGAAGAACTACACAACATCACGGCACCATGGCCTTTCGCCATATGGGGAGTGGATATCTTGGGACCATTCCCACTCGCCAAAGGACAGGTCAAATTCCTCCTGGTCGGAATCAACTACTTCACAAGGTGGATCGAAGCTGAACCCTTGGCCACCATCATGGCCAACAACGTACAAAAATTCATATGGAAAAACGTCATATGCCGATTTGGCATCCCCCACTATATAGTATCCGACAACGGAAAGCAATTTGTCGAAAAGAACCTAGAAGAGTTCTTTAAGAACCTCGGGATTCAGCACCGAGTAACTTCAATAGAGCACCCTCAGACCAATGGGCAAACTGAAGTGGTCATCAAAGTCATACCGGGGGAATTCAAAAGGCGAGTCGGCGACGCCAAAGGAAGTTGGGCCAAGGAGCTTCATTCAATCCTTTGGGCATACCGTTGCACGCCGCAATCCATAACTGGGGAAACACCTTTTTGACTCTCGTATGGATCGGATGACATGATACCAGTAGAAGTCGGAGAACCCTCGTTGCGAAGAACAAACTTCATTCAAGAGAACAATAACCAGTCGCTAAGGCATGCACTAGACATGACCGAAGAGACCCTCAACGAGGTCCAAATTAGAGCAAAGGTCTGCAAAAGAAGAGCCGAGAAGAGATACAACAACAAGGTCAAGCCAAGAAACTTCGAAGTCAGAGATTTGGTTTGGAGAAAATGCGAAGAAGCAAGAAAAGCAACCAGAGAGGGCAAGTTGGCAACCAACTAGGAAGGCCCCTTCAGAGTAACCGAGTCATTAGGGAACGAAGCTTACCGACTAGAGAATTCATCCGGCAAAGCCATCCCCCGAACTTGGAATGCCACTCATTGAAATTTTACTATAGCTAAGAAATTGTAACTGGTGATGTACTCTTTTTCCTACTTTGACATTTTTTTCCCAAGAGGTTTTTTGTCAAAGAGGTTTTAACGAGGCACACCTGACATTCATTATCAATACAAATTCCTTTTTCCATTACATTATCCTAGTTTGCATAAGACCGAGTAGACCTACTGGATACCAGCACAAAAAGCCACTTAAAGTGAGCGACACTTGGCATCCCTAAAGGAAAATGAGCAAACCTCGATAACTAGTTATCAAAAACCTAAGTTACGAAAGTAAGCTAACAGTGTAGACCTTTAACAGGATATGAAAAATAAGTTAAGCTAACCAAGTAGACCTTTAACAGGATACGAAAAAC
The DNA here is from genome assembly GCA_026413185.1 of Pueraria montana var. lobata. Taxonomy (NCBI): domain Eukaryota; kingdom Viridiplantae; phylum Streptophyta; class Magnoliopsida; order Fabales; family Fabaceae; genus Pueraria; species Pueraria montana. The sequence goes on from CM048655.1 coordinate 5,946,368, forward strand.
GAGTTAAGCTAACCGAGTAGACCTTTAACAGGATACAAAAAATGAGTTAGGCTAACTAAGTAAACCTTTAACAGGATGCGAAAAATGAGTTTAGCTAAAAAACGAATTTAATGGAATGCAAAAAATGGATTAAAACGCAGATCCTAACTGGATACGAATCTTAAACGCCATACGGAAAAACGAGTGCAAAAACTTAAGAGTCGAATTTCATTAAGATAAATGCACCCTATTAGATTGGCCAGGTGCGAGCCTTCTACAACAAAAAGTAAATAAAATGAGAGCTGAGCCTAGGCCAAGTTGCTGGGAGCCTCCTCATCTGGGATTTTTGACTCATCGACCAACTCCCCTTGCTTGTTAACATCTTTACCAACATCAAAGAGGGAGAGGTCGGCATCCTTAAAGAAAAACCTAGCCTAGCAAACCGCCTTCCGGAATTCGCCTTCATGAGTGGTGATAACCTCGGCCACACCTCATCCAGATTGGCCCTCAGCTTAGCCTCGGAACTAGCAGCATCCAACTTAACATGCCCCAACTCCAAGTTGAGACGTGTCACCTCGGCTTGAAGGTCCTTAGAAGACTTCTCGGCCTGAGCCAAAGAAAGCTTCAAAGCACCCTCCCGGTCCTCAGCTTCCCTCAACCTTACTTCCTCCACCTCAAGAGACTTACGAGACTCCTCAGCTGATTGAAGCAGAGTCTCGTTAGCCCGAGTAGCCTCCAACAAGGGCTGCTCAGCCTTCGATGCCATTTCCTGAGCTAAGGCAAGCTCATGATGGCTGTGGTCGAACTTTTCAGCCCAATATTGGGCAATTGTCCAAGAGCGAGCCTGGAAGCGTGATATTACCTCCAGTGAAAGGTGGGGACCAGCATCCCTCAACATATCCCAATCAGCCTGACCGAGATTATTGGCGCTGATGAGGGCTTGGGGATTGAAGTCCTTCCCCGACAAAGACGTCCGCCCATCCTTCATCGAAAGGAAAGCCGGATGCCTCTCGACCTAAGATGCCACAGGTTGTACAGAAGGCGGACTTGGCTTGGCCTTCTTGGAAGGGCCTTCCTCCCCTTGAACAATCCGGGGACCCCTCTTTTTTCGAGAAGAAGGGGGAGGAGGAGGAGAAGGAATCGGAGAAGCGGCTTGGACTTCGGTAACTGCAGCCTCTTGACTTTTTAGCTTCTCCAACCGAATCCTCTTAGCATTTTTGTAGTCAAACTTCCCCATTACAACTGCAAAAAAAGGAAAAATGATTAGCAGAATAAAATAGAAAGAGAACCGAACAAACAGAAATGTACTCACAATCCCAATCGGCCCTCGGAGTCTTGGAAAACGGGATCTCCACTATAGTTTTACATTTAAGAAGATGGGGGAGCCTAAAGAGATCAACCATGTCATCCTGATGCCTAGGAGACATGTCCACTATTTTGCACGAAAGATGCTTGTTAGGGGACCGAGTCCAGTACAAAGGAAACCTAGACCTACCCCGCCTGTCAGAAAAGTTTGACATCCCACCCTTTCCCGGACAAATCCAGAAAAATCCTCCCTTGAAGTTTTTCCAAGAGGAAGTGTATGGACCAAGTAAGGACTTACCTGGGACACCGTTTAAGGAAACCCAACCGCCCTTCTTACTCTTCTTCACCGTATAATGATAAAGGAACTTGGGAGCGGTAGGCGTAATGAAGAATTCATTAAACAACACTCTAAAAGCACATATAGAAGCCCAGGCATTCGGATGCAACTAGGTAGGAGCAACATTCAAATCTCAGAGGACGTCACACTCATACTTGTCAAAAGGTACAGTGATGCCAAGAGAGGAAAATAGGGCATCGTACATGTAAGTATAGTGAGACTCACATGGAAGTGCCCGAAGAAAAACGCTCTCACTCGGACTACAAGGATCGGCATGGATAATGTTTGGCAAATCCGAGTGACACAACTCAACCCCCTCCAAAAAAGAAAGAAGAGACTCTCAAGTCTGATACAGAGAAGCATAACTACCCACCTCCTCATTCTCCCAAGAATAACCTGGAAGATTTATGGGAAGGAAAACCCTTTTTGGGCACTTAGAAACACTCGGTTCGAGAGAAGGAGGATGAGGAGAAGGCTGGGCATGACAAGGGACCAAATGTACCTCCTCGGTGGCCTCAGAATCATCCAAGACCATAACCCCTATCGGAGAAGTAGTCAAAGGCACCTCGGCATGCCCAAAAGCAAGGGAGGGGCTAACCACTCTCGTTGCAGCAGCACACGACGTAGACGCGCCGTCACTAACCCCATCGAAGTTGGTGTGACGCGGCGAGATATCTCCATCGGAGTCCTCCCCGATCAAACGAATCTCCGATGGTAGCATCTTGCCACCACCAGAGTGCCCTGACTCCCCAGAAAAGGACATCTTCAAGAGGGAAAGAGAACAAAAAAGGGGAGAAAGGAGCATACCTGAACAGAAAAAGGAGGAACAAAAACAAGAAGGGAATGATGGAGAAAGTTCGCCGGAGAAGAAAGCTCAGGAGAGAGGAAAATGTAAGACCGGCGAGCACAGTGCCCCTTTTATGGAGGACCAAAAGCCTCGAATGCGAAAAGACGAAATGACTCAGACCGTTGGATCGAGACCCTTCGCCAAATAAATCAACGGCTAGGGAGGCTCGAGACCTTTGGGTATCCCGAGGACGTTTTTGAAATTCAAAATTAATCATTATCGCCGCCCTCGGGAAACGTTACGATTTAATGGGTCTGAAACGACGTGACCACTCAAACACGAAGTCACGCGAACACCCGAAAACGAAATGATGCAACCACTTGAAAACGAAGTCATGCCATTACATCAAACCAAGAAGCCGAATCCAACACAGTGAAGCGAGTAGGACACAACATCGACTCGGTTAAAGTAGAAACTCGAATCCGACGAGACCATCACTCAAGCTCTTGCATACCTTCAGAGCTTGGGGGGCATGTGTACTATTCGAACTTGACACTCCACCGAGTAGCTGACCTGGCCGAGTAACATATGATTACTCGGACCTAGGCAGTTATAAACGGGAAGTATATCTTATTAAGAAGTAAGATATAAGAAGATCAAGATAGAAGATAAGACTATCTCTATCATGAATTACGAGATTTGATAGGAAAATAACCCTATCAAATCTATCTCTTACACTCTATAAATACCTCAACATCCCATCAAATCAAGGTACGAAATTCTATGCCCAATTGTGATACCTGTCTCCTACCTTTGTGCCTCTAACTTGAGTGTCGGAGTGTCTTTGCAGGTACACCCCCCATCATTCAGCGAGGAGATCCCGGTGGAGCCATCATACCTGAATACTTACCAAATCTGGTAAGAACAGTACCAAAAAAATACAATATCTATCAAATTTAAACTCTACATCAATGTTTAGAAATTTTCTTAGGATAAGGAACTTAAAGCCTTATTTTAGAACTCAAAAGATATTTTTACTTATTAATAGTATTTTAAAAGGGAAAAATTAGTAATTAATTAAAAAGTAATATTAGCCTATTAGAAATAATAAAAAAAAATTAAATAAAAACCCTTCATTCTCTCTTTTGCTAAGAAAAAAAAATCCCATCTATTCCTTCATTTCTCTAGTCATTCTTTTATTCCCTTCATGATAGTGCCATTTTTTTTTTTGTTTTTCTTTCTTCTATTGGATAAAAAGATTACACTTTGTTGTTTAGGATTGAAATTATTTAAAAACGAAAAAAATCACAGTACTTTAATAAGTAATTTTTCATCTTAATAAAAGTTAAAATGCCTCATCTTCACTAAAATAAGGCAACTCATCTTAAAATTAAATTTAAATTTAGATAAATGTTGGATAAAGTCTAATTTTTACCAATTTTATGTGCATAAAAAAAGGAAGATTTTATAATACTATGTAATAATGCTTTATCACTAAAATATTTATGTATAATAAAATAAAAAATTATTTTGGAAATTTAATAATATATCTTTACAACTTAAAAGTAGAAAGTTTAAATAATTATTTAAAAAAAATAAACTAAAACTGCTTGTGTATTTAAAGTAATTTTAATAACTTTAATTAAACTTATATTTATATTTTGAATTTATAATTTAAAAATAGTCATACTGATCATGTAAGAATATATGAAATATTACGTTATTCCTGGTATTGAGTTGATACTTTCAAATATGCCTTTTTAAAGTACTTATACACAGTAAGACAAGAAAATGATTAAAAACCAATTAGAATAAAAAACAACATAAAATTAATGTTCAAATCTCAAAACATATAAAAAGAGTTTGCACCCGCAAAGTGAAAACCTGGCATAAATATCAATGAAATACCATATATTCTATAAAATAAAAGTTAACAACGTGGGAAAAAAAAAAAAAAAAGACAATTGCATTGTATCACTAGTTAAAAATCTTCATCCAAATATTAAGGTATGTTAAATAATATTACACACTTCATTGATGACAAATTGGATAACAATTTAATTTAAAATATATTTGACTGTCAGATTCTTTTATTCTTTGTATCTCCAAATTTCAAAGAACTTCTATTTGGGATCAAGTGTAAGGGTCAATAAAGATGATATAAAAAACTGCTAATGAACGGTGCAGTGTAGTTTGAAACTAAAAGGGCCTCTAAGAATACTTCATATACTTGACAACATTGCTAAGTCTATTTACAAAAGGAGGGGGGAAGTTATCATGGCTAGTTTGGCTATTGAGTATCATAGTGTCGGCATGGCAAATTGAATCCAAGTCATCACAATCAATGTCACTTACTGCAAGTACTTCGCAATGTGGTTTCTGCTATCTTTAAACTGAAATATTTTCATGTCCTCTTTCAGTTTGGTTTTCCAACTCAAAAGATGGGTCTTGTCTTGAGGTGGTTTGATCTCAATGTTGTAAAGGAATAACATACTAAGCTTTTCATCAACTTCTGTATAATTCAGAATCAAAGATCTGGGAACCAAGTATTAACACTAACCCTGAAAGTTTCTTTATTAGCTTTGGAAACAAATTGTGTAACCTTGGTGACTGAACAAAGAGCTTCTCAACATCCTTGATGTATAAAACAATGGAACCAGTGTGTAAGATAGAAACTAAGACCTGTAAAAATGACATGAATCTGTTTGGTAGAATTATATTTATGATAGATATATCCCAACATTGAATTAATATTAATTTTCAATACGAAAAATTTAAATAAAATTTTGCTTACAAAGAATGGACACAATAAAAGTATTAAAAGTAATTAACCATGAGCAAAAAAAAGGAGGATTAGGGGAGCCATTGGTCTGGGGTGAAGACAACCTGTGTATAAATTCATTATTCATAATTTCATGTTACTAAAATTTCATCAACTGAACTAATATTATTCTTTTATGCAATAGAAATTTGAGCTTTAAAAATAAGCTTTTAGTGATGAAGCCATCTTATAAAGTGACAGCACAAAGAACTTTTCATCAAAATAGAAGCTGCATGTGCACTTAGAGTTCCTATTCCCAATCTCCTTTCCGCCCAAGACCAAGTATCCTCCAAACCATGACAAAAAAAAAAAAAAAAAATCCATATCCTGTGTCTACTAATTAACGAATATTTGTTAGCTCCAAAGAAACTTGGGATATAGAGAAATTAGTTTTAAAAACTAAAATTAAAGTAAAAAGATTAATAACTAATAAGTTTCAAATAAAGTAGGAATGTAAGTAATTAAGGATATTCATCTCTGGCTTAATATGCCTTGTATACACAATTTTCACAGTAATTTGAAACCCATGTGAGAATTCGAAATTCAGCGTTGTCCTCAAGCAACAGAAACCCATGTGTTCAATTGTTGATATGAAAAGTTAAGCTGGAATAGGAAAACTGTTGATGCAAGTTGATGTGTGTTGGGAAGCATTCAAATCGATTAATTAAGCAAGAATGATGAATGTTCAGATCCAAAAATTAAGCGGGAAAATTTTTCATAAAATGTTGAGCCGTAGGAACCATAACGCCCATAAATATAAAAGGAAAATCAGACTCAATCATATGCGAACACAATCTCCACATCCCATAAACCAAATCAAGAATCGAGATAAAAGATAAAATTAAAAGAAATGTGAACTGATCATTGATTCAAATAACAAACAACCAAAAATGCAAAGGAGAATATATAAATGCATAATTAACATAAAAAAAGATAGAGTCTAGAACTAATTGCATATACTACCTAAATATATTGGCGAGCATAAATATTTCCAAAGTCCTGCGACCCAATTCTGGGAGACGCCTTTCATCAAGCTCTATAGAATCTCTATTCAAGTCCTCCTTAGTCTTTCCATCCCATAAAAAAAGGTGAACAGGGCTTCTTAGCAATCAAAAGAATTCCAAAAGTACAAAACCAATGTGTCATATCTGCATAATATAGTATCATTCAAATAGAAGAAAAAGGAATGTATAACAACCATTCCAGGTTTTGATTTAGACAGCATAATGCCAAGCCATATTATGAAACCAATGAGAGAGACATGATATAATAAATTAAAGCTCAGACCATCTCTATGAGCATATCCAATAAGATTTTCCAATCTATTTATCCTATTGGTGAAACGAGAATATGCACAGAGAAGATTAAGACAAAGTGAAGTAGAATAAGAACTAAGTCGGACCATAATGCAGAGAATATTAAGACATTGGGTGAAGGAACTTGTAAAATTGACCAAATCTTGTATAATATCTAGAGCTTCAAATGTAATAAACATGAATAAAATAGAGAAAGCTAAGCACAACCTCTAGCAAACATGTAAAGTGCATATATAATATAACACATAATACATTGAATCAAATTCAATTAGTCATTATTTTTAGTTAGTGAAAACATAAAATGAATCTATACTGGTAAGAATGAAAAAAGAGAAAGGGAATGGGTTTTATAGTTTTGTTCGTTAATAAGAGAAAAGAAAATGAAAATGCAATGGCGTAGAAAACTAACAGAGATCAGAGAGTTCAAAGTTTTCCATAAGAGCCTTCCTTGTTTCTCCATCTATATAATAATCCAGGTTCACAACAGCAAGCAATTAGTCTATTAATCCTAAAAATAAATAATAAATTAGAATAACAAAAACACACTAAAGAATTTAGGTGAAAAGAGGAAATAATACTTAAATTAGAAATAACAAAAAACATGAACATACCTAAGAAACATACCTCAATCCAATCTTCAGTAACTTCCTCCTGATCATCTTTGGTTATTCCCAGTTTATATAAGCCATACTTATATCTCAATCCATATTCCATAACCCCAAATTGGCCAACCAAAATGAATTACTCAACTCTAAGAAAGTGAAACAGAGTAAAATTGTTACCATTAGTATAATTAGTATAAATATAAAATAAAGTATGAGAATAGGATGAATAAAATAGAGTCAAACTGAAAAAAGATGAATAAAATAGAGAAAGCTACGCACAACCTCTAGCAAACATGCTGGTTGCAACAATAAAAAATAAAATAAAAGCTTTATAACAAAAATAAAAGAAGAAGAAAGAAATTCAATGAAGTTCAGTTGAATACATGGGTAAATAAAGTAATAAAACGATCGATAATGCACACATACCACAATTTAAGGGTAAAAACTAAAAATGAACGGTAACAGACCTCAAACCTGGTGTTCCTCTCTCGAGAACTTCTGGTGTAGGAAGCCTACATATCAAACTCACAAAATCTGTGTAATTGAGAAACTTAGTAGAGTGAGAGAGAGCGAGAGAGACTACCCAAACCCAAAAGCTATAGAACTCAGCCTAATGGTAATTAACAAACTCTTTGACAGAGTCACTATACAGGCCTGGACCAACATCGACGTAGGTGACATAAGGCTTGAGGTTAATCGTAAAGAAGAAAGGAAAATAATGACCACAAAATTGAAGGAATAATACCTGCAATGGTGGCACGGACGATGCATCTATTGAATCGTGGTTGCTAGCGGTAGAGACAATAACCAATGGGTTAGGGTTCAATCAAGGTATGGTTTTTCTTAAAATTAATCGAGGGGAAAAGAACAGGAGAAAGCAAAAAGTGTTTTAATCGGTTTTTTTTTTTTTTCCAAAAGACAGACAAAAAAGGGCCGGACATGGAGTTGACATCGGCGCCGGCACCTATGCCTGAAAGGAAGAGAGCGTTCTAGACTTCAAGGAGCTTTTCGTGCAGAAGAGAGAGAAAATAATTCGAATGAAGGAAGAGAGAACCGTGGGCGCGCGGGATTGTGTAGGATTTGCAAAAATTCCATCCAATGGTCGGGAATGAATATCTATAATAATAGAATCAGAACCGTCCAAATAAAATGAAGGACAAGAAAGGAGTTGCACTGTAGAATCTACAGTAAAAAGTACCCATCATAGTTAGACTTGCTTCTACGGTGGGAAAGACGTGTAGGTCTCCCACCGTGAGAAACAAATATAGTGCGTAGGATAGAATTTTTTTTTGAGATTTGTGAGTCCACGGTATGAATGTTTACATTAGATTAAATTAAAAAAAAAAACCCCTCTAACATAAAAAACACCCTTTTTCCAAAACCGGTTCCACTGCACACCCTTCTTTTCCTTTATTCCTTATGCCAAAATCAATGGAAAGTTTGCTTCTCTGTAGTAGTGATCCTTCTGGTGCGGCAAAGCTCCTTTTCTTATTTTATGGATAATAATAACCACTGTTATTATGTGGACAATTACTTTTCTGTGGTGACGAGAGGCCTTGTGGTCCTTTCCCCAAGCTCCAAACTCGTCATTTCACTGGAACTTACATGATTCGCCGTCAGTGTTGAAGATTCTCCAATCCAAAAGACACCAAGGAAGCCCATTGCGAGCACACACAGCGGCGGTAGTCGTCGGAGGAGGAAGAGAGAGGGATGTCGAAAGGAAGATGAGCGCGGTTGTCGTCGTGGACAAAAACCCAGATCTAACAAAATGAAACTCAGATCTAACAGAGCAAAGGGTGGCGGCTCGCGGTGGTGCGGTTCAATGAGGGATGGTGGTTGTGTGTTTCAACGAGGGGCAGCGACTTGCAGTGGTGTGGTTCTTACAGTGATTCCGGTGAGAGATGTTGTGGCTTCTGTGATGGGGCAGGGGAGGAAAAGGAAGAAGAATAAGGAGGATAATTAAATTGGAAAATAAGATATTAAAAAGAGAAAAAAGAAAAAACAAAATGAAAAGAATGTTAGAGGAACCGGTTTTGGAAAAAGGGTGTTTTTTTTGTTAGAGGGACTTTTTTTTTTTTAATTTAATCCAATGTAAACATTTCTATCGTGGACTCACACAAATCTCAAAAAAAATTCTATCCTACGCACTACGTTTGTTTCCCACGGTGGGAGACCTACAAGTCTTTCCCACCGTAGAAGCAGTCGTCATAGTTATTCTGCATTAATGAATTGATAAGTTGAACCATGCACATTGGACTTCAACCTTGTTTCGATTGATGGAAAGCAAACACACATTGGTTATAACACACACTTCAGGTTTTATTTTCAGGCCAATCAATATAAGTTTTATTACAAATTGGACTGAATTCTAAGTGTTTCCTGACTTTCCTCTGTTTTAGCAGTCTTTGTTTTCTGGTATATCTATGAAATTCAAGTGCCACTTGACCAATTAAGAATGTGAAACATAAAAGATTCAACTGTCAATATCATATTAAGTTCTCTGTTAATCAATACCAATTTGTAATTAAAGTTGAGATATTTTCTAAACAATCTAATCTATCCATTGAACAGCTGCAGTGTCTTGAGCATACTGCATATTTTTCAATCATTATTAGATATAAGACAGTCATCTGTTTGATAATATGTCAAGGAAATATTGATCTGAATTCGAAGTTTAGGACTTTAGGTTTCGATCTGCATTGTTATAGTGTAATCTGGAGTTTTGATTCATTATTCATGTTATTAAGCTTTTTTATATCTTATCATTTACTTAGCTTTTGCTATGTTCAAATTGACTATCAGCTTTCCCAAGTCAAAAGCAAGCCACTAATCAAGGCAAAAGAAATCTTCAAGGATCACAAAACACCTAAAAGTCATACTAGCAATTTGGCAAACATTTGTCTAATTGTTCTTTCGTAAGTGAGCAAGACTATGAACTTTGAATTTTGAATTGTTCGAACTCATATTAGAAAGATTTATAAATTCCAACAAATATTATTAAGGACAAGTGTCAAGAACACTTTGAGACATGGAAGCCTTCTTTATTTATTTCTTCAAGTGTAGATTTATAACCATTGTAGGTGCAGCACTTGGAATTCATAATGGCTGAGTAGCAAATGATCAGTGCTTTTGCCTCTTCATCCAACCTTTCTTCTGTGGTGTCTTCTAAAAAATATGATGTTTTTCTAAGCTTTCGAGGTGATGACACTCGCAAAAATTTCACAAGTCATCTTCATGAAGTTTTGATGCAAAAGAAAGTTGAATCCTATATTGACTACCGTCTTAAAAGGGGAGATGAAATCTCGCCAGCACTCATCAAAGCCATCTCGCCAGCACTCATCAAAGATTCTCGAAGAAAGTTGAAACCTATATAGACTACCGGCTTAAAAGTGAGAAATTTTCTGAACGAAAAAAAATGAGAGATTAGTGGTAGCTAAGGGGGGCCATGCCATCCCAAAGTTTTTAAAAAGAATATTATATATTTAATTTGTAGTGGATTACCAATCTATAGTTGCTTTATAAAATGATATTATATCCTTATTTTATTTATGTTTCTTTGGTTTGTGAGGGGATCAGTTAGTAGTACATGTAGCCTTAATGGTGTGTGTGTAAAGAGTCAATTTACAGCTTAAATTGTATATAATATACTTTTTAGTGTAATTTTTAAAATAAAAAATGTGATTTAAACATTTTAAAAAAAAGTGAAATATAATTATTAAAATTTATTTATTTGACACTGATTAAAATTTATATTTATAGTCTTAAATATTCTTTAAAGTTATTTATTTCTTAATTACTAATGATTTTAAGTCATTAAAGGAGTGTAAAAACTTTTAATTTACAAATTTTTAGTCATTCAAAGAATATAAAAGATTACTTTTAGTCATTTTCTTAAAGAAGGTAATTTGTAATATGACTTGAACCAACAAATTTTTCTTGTGAATTTTTTATGCATATTTTTCTATTCATTTTGTGATTTCCTTGCGATTTTTTTACAAAATTTTCTGCAAATTTTCTTTAATTTTGAAAAAAAAATGATTATTTCTTTAAATTTAAATCTAAAGAGTTGAGTTTATGCCATCATGAATTTTGATGTGTACATGTTGACACTCAAATTCGTAATATAAACAGAATTTGAATATTTGGTCGAAAAGTATGTTAAAATGAGATCTCAACATTCTTATTTTCGATTGGATATTTAATTTTGCTGATGAGGTCATATTTTTTGAAAATAGGTTGACAAATGTTATCAACGATATAGAAGTATAAGTTAATTGGATAAAGTATCCACGAGAAAATTGAACGTGCCTAAAAAATAGGAGGAGCAGCAAAAGAGTTACCCACTAAAGCTAGCCGAATGAGTAGATCGTGGTGTTAGTGGCTAGTAAGAATATGTTTAGGCAATTAAGATTTTGTATGATTTGACTTGTATAAATACTCGTGGATAGGATTTTGAAAGGGACCTTTAGATCAATCAATCCAACTACTTTAGTATTTTCCAGAAAATTTACAAGTTCTTTTTGTTATCCTTTGAGCCTTTTCTAAAGTAGTTTGAGAACCCATAGTTAAAAGGCAGATTTCCCATTTTGACGTTTTCGTCTGATTATTTTGGAATAATGTTGGAGCTAAAAGTTAGCCAAATTGCATTTCGGCTAGCAACCTTCATTCACGTGACAACAAAATTGGCACACCCGGTGGGACCCAAAAAGTGAAAACCAGTTGAGATAAGGATTGAGGTAGTACTTTTGCCTAGCGTATGCAACTTAATTAGATCTGGGAGGGATCTAACCAAAATGGAACAATCGAAGAAGAAAAATTGTTCTCACAGAGACGAGCCAAATTTGGGAATGCCGAGATCTTTGGTAAGTTCCCTTGTAGCAACAACGTTGCCGATGCTTGTGACAAATACTGTAGTTCCTAGCACTGAAATTGCTGCTACCTTAGAACTACCTACTATAATGACGACTTCATTTATTAGGAAACAAATAAAACATGGGAATACATGATATCATGTATCAATTGTCTAGTCAGTTAGCCGATATCGTTAAGCCTATGGTTCAGAACAAGATTCACTTTGCTAAGGAATCAGAGGCTAGAAAGGCCAATTCTAGAGAATATTCAGTTACATTCATGACCAGGGTGTATGAACCTAATAAGGTAATTACTATAGATACTTCGCATCCATCTAGCCAAATTCAAGTAGGATTTCAGTTACAAGTCCAACCGAATTTTGCTTCCTTAGGGGTATGGCTAGTAGGACAGCCAAACTTGGTTTCGGTAGGATTTTTACCTGTAGTTCAGCTGAATACAAATACTGGTAGTCCAGCCGAACGTTAACTAGATGGGGTAAACCCCTAGGTCTTCATCGGTTAATGTTAGCTATGTTCCTTTTTTTGTTAATAATCCTCTTACTACTACACTTGGGGGGCAAGTGGGTATCAATGAGGGAACTAATATGTTTAATGCTTCAGAGGTGGGAATGTTTAAGCAACCAATTAATGCTTCTGGGCATATTGGGTTGCCTCCTATTCAGCCGATTCCGACCATTCAGGCAAGTGCCTCATTTGGAGGAAATACTAGTGGAGGACCTTCATGTGATAATGGAGATTTACAGTGGAGTATGGGAGGTACATCTTAAAATGCTCAACCAATGGCTAAGTCATTAGTTTCCTCTTTGGTGGATCCTAAGGTGATTGCAGAAACAATGAAGAGATACTTTGGCATACAATTGAAGCCGTTGGAGAGACCTATATATAAGAAACCTTACCTAGGATGGGGGGATAAGATGATGCCTTTGCCGAAAGGGTTCAAAACACCTGACTTTACAACCTTCTTAGGCAAAGATGGCAAGTCCACCATAGAGCATATAGGCCGGTTCACTGCTCAGTATGGCGAAGGTGCTCAGAATGAATATCACAAATTGTAGCTGTTTCCAATTTAAATGGTAAGTTGTTGTTCAAAACATGCCACCTTTTAACATACGAAAATAACACATGATCTGAAATTAAATTTTCGTGAGTTAAATAGTTCTTGTCCCAGCCAACTTGTTTACAATCTCGATAAATAGAACACCAAACATATCCTCCCCATGATCCCGTAGAAAGAATGATGCAATTAATAAATGAAACCGCATAAGCCATATAGTGAAATATATGGAATATTTATTGAATTCCCAACTGTACAAAACCCACCCTTATTGTGTGACATGCTTTACCGACAAGAAGAAGAAGAAGGAGGAGGTTAAACATATAATTTATTTGCTATACATGCGATGGATTCTAGATTTAGTCCCTATACATAAAAAATTATTAGTAGTCCTTATAGCGTAAAAGTTACTGATTTAGTCCTTGTCATCATTTGTTAATCGCTAAGTCCCTTGTGCATTCATAATTTGGCCCTTACAGTGGTGGCCCTGAGCACGGTGGAGGGGGACGACCACCCAGGGCCCCCATTTTTAGAGGGTGTTGAGTCATAAGACGAATAAGGACCCTCAATAATTTTGATTCAATGCAAACAAATATTAAGTTAAAAAGATTACGTCTTATAAATGCCAACAGACAAAAATGTTGCATCTACGTCTGTAAGTTACAGATGATACGCAAACAGATGCTTAAGTCTGTAGGAACATTTAAAGGCATAGTAAATGCACTGTTGTTTTGTAATCTGTATTGCAGGGAATGTTCGTGGAACATCCTTCCTAGGATTTGTCGAAGTGCATAAAGGGAAACAGAAAGAAGAGTCAAAGAAACAAAAGTTCCCCTCGCCTTAAACGACGTGCTACAGATAGCAATAAGTACTTGTTTGAGCAAGCAATGTGACCACTACAACAGAAGGATATGGAGTGCCTCTCAAGGAAGATAAGCAGAGTGCTTTATTAGCTCAAAGTAACTAGTTGGTGACAAGCATTTAATGCGAGCATTAAATGCCCCAACGGCCACTCTCATTCAGATGCTGGTCAGACAGATGCAAGAACGCCGTTTAGAGACAACGGTTACTTCCTCAGCTAGTCTATATAAAGTAGAAGTTTTTAAGTGCTAAAGAGACAGAACTTAATTCAAATCTTACGAGCATTCTTTCAAGCCTTCATTCTTTCTCTTGTAAAATTCTCTAAGTTGTAAAAAGCTCTCAAAACACTTTGAGTATCCTGAGAGAAAAAGACTGTGTTCTTAAACTTGTATATCCATCTGTAAGATGCTATCCTAAAGTCTGTGTGCCCCAACTTTCAACAATTCTACTTATTTGTTGTAAATTTAGAAGAGGCTTGGTAAGAAAGAATACTTGGGTTTTTAGCTTGGAGAGGCTAGTGTAAAAACTACTTAGGTTAAGCCAGAAGTAGCAGTGAACAATACTTGTAACTTGTGAAAGTTAGTGGAACTTTGTGGTTTGCCAAGAACTGGACGTAGTCTCGGGGTGAGACGAACCAATATAAATTTATGTGTTTTCTTTCCTACTTTATATTTCTCTTAACTGCTTGGACTGACTTTGTCTTGTGATTATCTTGTCTTGTCTTTGAAAAGGTTTCATCTGTTATCTTGTATAACATCATCTATTAATGCTTTTTCATTAAACTTCTTTTCTAAACCTATTACATACGAACACCTCATTTTATAAAAGTTTGCGAAAATTTTTATAAATCACAATTCAACCCCCCCTCTTGTGATTTTCGCCTTTACAGTTTGGTATGAGAGCTAAGCCTCTAAGGGTTGAGCACCTGACCATGTCTAGAGGAAAAGATCCAGATGGACAGTCACGACAATTAGTTCATTCCCGAGGGAGCCTCTCTAATGAGGTCTCCAGCCTTTCTTGGAGATGACTATCCTTACTAGAAAGACAGTATGGAGATGTACATCAAGTCCAATCAGTATCAACTATGGAACATCATCATACATGGAGATATTCCCACCACAAGGCACGAAGATCAATGGACCCAAGATGACTACAACATCCTTCAACTCAACAACAAGGCCAGATATACTCTAACCTGTGCTCTAACTAGAAACGAGTACAAGAAGGTGCGTATACTCAAATCTGCCAAAGAAATTTGAGATTCTTTCTGCACCAACTACGAGGGAACAAAAGATGTTAAACTCAGGAAAGCTACCACTTTGACCAGACACTATGAGAGTTTCTCCATGAAAGAAGGAGAAAGTGTTGATGACATGTTTGGGAAACTTCAGGTTCTTTTCTTAGACCTGGAATCTCTTGGGCACACTTATACTAAAGCTCAAATCAATCTGAAGATCCATGATAGTATGCCCAAAGTGTGGCAACCCAAGACCACTACTATCCAAGAGGCAAGGAACATGAGAACCTTATCTTGGGATGAGTTGCTGGGAGTTCTAAGAGTGCATGAAGTGTATTTACAGAACAGAGACCAACTGTCTACAAACAACGCTAACAATTTCGCTGCTCTCAAACTTGGTGAACCCAACACCAAAAAGGAAGAAAAGAAAAAAGCCCCCAAGGCTTTGAAGGTTCAAGCTGTTCAATCAAAAGAATCAGACGAAAGCTCTGCTAGATCTACAAATGATGAGGTAGCCCTCATGTCAAGGAAGTTCAAGCAGATTCTGAAAAAGAAGAGCAAGTTTAGACAATCCTCCAGAAAGAAGGACTCAAGATTCAAAAAGAAAGATACAGAGGATAGTTAGGAGATCATCTGCTTCGAGTGCAGAAAGCATGGACACATGAAGTCTGGTGTCCAAGGCTAAGGAAAAAGAAGTCCTATGGTGGCAAGAAAAAGAAGAAAAGTCTGATGGCCACATGGGACGACTCAGACAGTGAGCAAAGCAACAGCTCAGACGATGAGTAGGCAAACATCTGTTTGATGGCAGAGACATATGAAAAAGTTGAGGTAAAAACTTGTTCTGAATCTAAAAGCTCATATGGTTCTTCATCAGACGATGAAGAAGAGATGTCCTATGACGTTTTACTTTAGAATTGTCATGATCTCTCTGCAATGTAAAAAATTTAAACAAAAACTCAAACAGTCTTTTTGCTAGATAGAATTGCTGAAGAAATCAAATGCAAATCTGGAAGAAAAAGTCAAGACTCTTGAAGAGAGTCTAAGCCAAGCCAGTACCTCAAGTAAGACAGATGATCCATCCATAGTTGAAAAATTAAGGGAGGAAGTCGCCTATCTAACTAAGGATTTTTGGAAATTTCTGGAGAGCTCTAACACTCTCACTATGCTTTTAAAATATCACTAACATCCCCATGATAAAACTGGTTTAGGCTTAGAAAAGGTTGCATCTACTTACACTTAGTCTAATCCAGACAAATGTGACTTCTGTGGAAAGACTGGACACTCCAAGTTCAGATGCATACACAAGAAAAAGCAGATGTCTAAAAGCACTAATGCTATTGGACCCAAGAAGATTTGGGTACCAAAGTCTCAAATTATTCCTATTTCAGATATCTTTGGTAGGAAAAGGCCAGGGTTTGAGCTGGTACCTGGACAGTGGCTGTTCACAACACATGACGGGAGAAAGGTCTATGTTCCTATACCTAAAGCCTGTTGAAGGCGGAGTAGTTGCCATTGGAGGCAAGGGGAAGGGACGCATCACTAGTGTAGGTAAAGTTGGTATGGCTTCCCTAACCTTCACAGACAACGTACTATATGTTGAAGGTCTGAAGTATAACCTACTGATCATAAGTCAATTGTGTGACAATGGTTATATCGTCTCCTTCAATAAGAATAGATGCATAGTCAAAACAGATGATGGCAAGTTTGTCTTTTCTACCAGACGACACAACAATCTATATGAGATAGATCTTAGTAAGCAGAGGGTAACATGTCTACTGTCCAGAGAAGATGAGAGATGGATTTGGCATAAAAAACTTGGGCACGTGAATCTGAAACACATTTCAAAAATTTCAAAAAAGGGTTTAGTAAGATGATTGCCTGAGATTTCTTGGAAAACCCATCTTCTCTGTGAAGCTTGTCAAAAGGGGAAACAAATTAAAACATCTTTTAAATCTAAGAATGTTCTTTCCACCTCCAGACCGTTACAACTCTTGCATATGGATATGTTTGGTCCCACTAGAACGTTGAGTCTGGGTGGAAAGAAATATGGCTTAGTCATTATAGATAACAATTCAAGATATACATAGGTATACTTCTTAGGCCATAAACATGAGTCTTTCAAGGTCTTTGAAATATTCTGTAAAAGAATTCAAAATAAAAAGGGTTTTGCATCTCTAGCATCAGAAATGACCATGGGACTGAATTTGAAAATGCTGAGTTCAAATCTTTCTACGAAAAGAATGAGATTTTCCACAACTTCTCTTCACCGAGAACACCTCAGCAAAATGGACAGAGGCTGTGAACACTACTTGTTATGTTCAAAGCAGAGTATTGATTAGACTTATGATTGAAAAGACTCCTTATGAACTATAGAGAGGAAGAAGACCCAACATTGCTTACTTTCATCCTTTCGGATGTAAGTGCTACATCTTAAACACCAAAGATCAATTGGGAAAATTTGATTCTAAGGTGGATAAGGGTGTCTTCCTGAGATATTCTGATACATCTAAGGCTTACAGAGTTTTTAATACCAGAACCTTAGTTGTAGAAGAATCTATCCATGTTAAGTTCAATGATGGACTAACGTCTGATAGGAGTCTATCAGATCTTGAGGATGATTTTGCAAATATACAGATAGGTCCATCTGTAATGCCTAAGTCAGACGAAGTCCAACCACCAAAGGAAATTCTACCTCAAATTGAAGGACCGTCTAGCTCCTAGCCACAGACAAAAGACTGGAAATTCGTGACCTATCATCCACAAGATTAGATCATAGGGGATCAGATGGAAGGCGTAAAGACCAGATCATCTTTCAGAGATCAAGCATCCTATGCCTTCGTCTCAGAGATAGAGCCAAAAATGATAGACGAAGCTCTGACAGATGATGACTGGATCCTAGCCATGGAAGAAGAACTAAACCAGTTCACCAGAAACGACATCTGGACCTTAGTTCCTAAGCCAAAGAATAAAAACATCATCGGAATAAGACGGGTCTTCAGAAACAAACTAGATGAACAAGGAAGAGTGCTAAGAAACAAAGCTAGGTTAGTAGCTCAGGGCTATAACCAGCAGGAAGGTATAGACTTCACTGAAACCTTTACTCCTATAGTTAGATTAGAAGCTATAAGAATCATGCTTGCATTTGCTGCTCATAAAAACATTAAGCTTTTTCAAATGGATGTTAAGAGTGTGTTTTGAAAATGGTTTTATTGAAGAGGAAGTTTATGTTAAACAACCTCTTGGTTTCGAAGATCCCACTCTTACAGATCATGTTTTTAAACTTAAAAAGGCTTTGTATGGTCTAAAACAGACACCTCATGCTTGGTATGATAGACTGAGCTTTTTTCTCTTAGAAAATGGTTTTATGAGAGGCAAAGTAGATTCTACTCTTTTCAGAAGAGAAGTTGGCAAAGATTTCATTATAGTTCAAATTATGTTTTTGATATTATTTTCAGAGCTACTAATGAATCTTTGTGCAAAGATTTTTCTGATCTAATGAAAAGTGAGTTTGAAATGAGTATGATGGGAGAACTTAAGTTCTTCTTGAGGCTTCAGATCAAACAAGATAGCAAGGGTATTTATATTCATCAGCTGAAATATACAAGGGATCTTATAAAGAAGTTCAAGATGGAAGATGCTAAACCTATGAAAACAGCAATGCATGCTTCCAATCCCTTGAGCAAAGACGAATCAGGAAAACCAATAGATCAGACGATCTACATAGGTATGATTGGATCACTTCTTTATCTTATAGCCAGTAGACCTGATATTATGCATATCGTCTATTTGTGCACTAAATTTCAGTCTGATCCTAGAGAGTCTCATCTCAAAGCTGCTAAAAGGATCTTACGTTATCCAGTAGGCATCACTAACCTTAGTCTGTTCTATAAGAAAAATAAATCAAGATTTTAGGTTAGTTGGATATTGTGATGCAGACTATGTAGGAGATAGAGTTGAATGAAAAAGTACAAGTGGAGGATGCCACTTTATAGGACCCTGTCTCATCTCATGGGCAAGTAAGAAGCAGAATTCAATTGCTCTATCAACTGCAGAAGCTGAATATGTGTCTGCTGCCAGTTGCTGCTCACAACTACTATGGGTAAAATATCAGTTGGAAGATTACTCTAGTTTTGAAAACAATATACCTGTATATTGTGACAATACTAGTGCAATCAACTTATCTAAGAATCCCATGCAACATTCTAAGGCAAAGCATATTAAAATCAGATATCATTTCATTCGTGATTATGTTCAAAAGGGTGTTTTTGATATTCAGTTTGTAGATACAGATCACCAATGGGCTGATATCTTTACAAAACCATTGTCTAAAGAACGTTTCATCTGTATTAGGGATCATCTGACATGCACATGCTTTCAGATTAATATTTGCATCCATCAGACGATCTCTTTCGTCTTACTTCTTTTCATTAATTTGTTGGGACTAATGTGTGTTCAAGTATACAGACAATGGAGCCTCATGTTCACAACGGTTACAAGTCTTTTTGTTTTCTCTCAAAAACATGCGCCGCACTTTTCGCTAATGATGAGACAGTTTTCAAAAAGTGTTTTTAATGCTTTTAAACAACTTTTTATTATGTTTTAAAATTCTCTCTCCTCTCTCATCTGGTATAAAACGACGAAGTACCTAAACAAGAAGGTTCCTTTAATCTTTCAAATTCTCTGAAGTTCTTAAGAGTTTCAAAATTTCAAAGATTAAAACTTTCTAATTTTTTCTTTCCAAGACTCAATCTTTGTGAACAAAATGGCACCAAGAAAGCAAGTTTCAACCTCTGCTTCTCCTCTCATCCGCAACCAAGACGAAGTCATTGAGACATTTCCAGAGGAACCGTTCATTCTCGGAAAATGGCAAGCTGGAACGAGTTGGCAAAAGAAGGTTTTGACGTCAAGGATATATTCACCAGGGCTAGGTGGACCAATTTCATTGGAAAATGCAATGTCTGGTATCATGGTCCTTAAGCCCTTTTCTAGGGCATTGCCAAGATAGAGGATGACCAGTGTATTTGAGGCATTATTGGTCAGACGATGGTGGAAGTCAGTCCTTCAACCATAGCTAAGGCTATTGGATGTGCTAAGGAAGGACTGAAGTTTGACAAAGAATGGGAGAAGATTATCACTTAAGAGACAATGGACAAGCTTCTCTATGACGGAGTCAGACCTACAGGCGAAGACTTGAAGAAGCGTACTGCAACAATGAAGAACTTTCTAAGGTTTGCCAACATGACCCACATCTGTAGGCTTCTGCATAATATGTTGTTCAACATTGTGCTTCCAAGGACTGATTCGAGGGATCATCTGAGTGAAAGCGACAGATTTTGCATATACAACATCATGGTAGGAGAAAAGATCAATCTTTCTGATCTAATCTTCTATCATCTAGAGCAAGTTCAAGGACCGATTCTCCTCGAAGAAGAAGAAGAAGAACCCCATCCCTTACTGCATGTTGTTCACACAACTTATGAGGGATGCTAGTGTTGATCTTTCAGAGTTTGAAGCATCTGGAGGAGCTACACAGGTCTTAGGAACTACCTTTGTGAGAATGGGGATAACTCACAAGTTTCCTGGGAGGATCAAGAAGTGTAACACCCTGAAAATCACAACTCCGTAAGTAAGAACATGAGAGAGTAATTAGAAATTAATGGGAATTTAATTGTTTGTTTTAAATAAGAAAAAGATATGTCCTGAGAAATTAAAATATAGTTAGTAATTAATTGTGTAGATATGAAAAATGAAGGAAAATAAATAATATAAGTATTTCTTTATAATGGTCAAATAGGAAAAATAGTTATAAAATCAAAAGATAGAACATTTTCAGTAATTAAAATCTATGTGATTAATTCAAGGAAAACAATTGATTGTAATAAAAAGTCCTCTGTGAGTAACTCACTGGAATTAATTCTCTGCAATTAATTCTTGGTAGTTACTTTCCTGTGTATTTGTCTGTGACTGATTATCTATTATGTCTGCTAGTAATTAATTGAACTATGATTAATTACTAGTAGTAAATATTTAATATATCTATTGCTATGTATTAATTAATTGATTGATTTCAAATTGGGTTTTAATTATTTTAAATTTTGAAACTTGCCTGTCAAGTTATCGCTTATAAAATTCATCTGTGAGCAATTCCTCTACAGAGAGAATTTTATAAGAGTTATTAAAAAGTTTTCATTTTATAAAGATTTATAAAATTAAATAGATATTTATCTGTTTGAAATATCTGAGAAAAAGAATATGAGTTCATCTGCCTGTAGAAAAATTGTCTGCGATAATTCATAAAATTTTGTCTCTGTGTTGTTGAAAACTTAATTGATTGGAAAAGACTGTTTTGAATTGTTTCTAAAATCTAAGACTTGCAAGACAAGTAATCTTTCGTAAAATTCATCTGTGAGTGATTACTCTACAGAGAAATTTTAGGAAAGTCACTTTAAAAAGTTTTTCAATTGTAAAGAATTTCTAAAAATTTAAATTAGATGTTTACCGATTCATTTTTTAAAACCGCATTCCGATTTAAATTACACAGTGTATTTCTACATTGTGTAAATCGACACGACCCTAACCCATCAAATCAAGTGACCATTGGCCACTTGAATTACATGCAAACACTCCCTCACATCAACAAAAACCACAGCCCACTCACACTCTTTTTCCCCTAACCATTACTCAAATCAACACCTAAAAATTCAGTTCACTTAACACTTCAGCTCACTTAAGTCAGCCTCCCAACATGCAGCCAAGAGTTTTCAAATTCTCCTCCCTCTCTCTTCTCTCTTCTTTGGCTAAGACACACTCACCCATCACCAACACCATTTTTCTTCAATTTTCTTCCTCTTGCATGCCATGATTGGAGTGCTCAACAACCCACACTCATTTGGAAGGAAACTACCAGCTTCTTCTCCTCTTTCCAGCAAGCTCATCATCACTGTAAGGGGACTCTTTGATGGATTCAAGTGGCTGGAGGTGGAGGATCCAGCCACTCTCACCTAAAATGCCTCCCATGTGAACTGAATGCATGAAATGTGTAATTGCATGTGTGTGATTGGTTTTGTTTTTTTGTTTTATTTCTCTTTGGCAGTGGCTGTGATTGTGTCAAAAATCTTCTCCTCATCTTCTTCTTTGTCTAAAAATCATGGGATGGCTCCAATGCAAAGGAGACCATGCCTAAATTTTGTTAGAAACTCATGCACTTTCAAAAAAACTAAAAAAAAAAAGTGGTGCTGGCAGTGGCTGTCTCATGGTAGAAGCCGTGAACAGTATTTATGTTTTTGACCATAACTTTTGATCTAGCCGTTAGATTTTGATGAAACTTGTCCCCAGTTGAAGTACACTCAAAATTTACCAACTTTTATTTTGAGACCATTATGTGATAACCTCAAATGAGGGTTTATCTATGACATGCAATGGAACTGTTCTACTGGGGAAATTGGCTCGGGCAGTGGCTGTTTCACGTAGAAGCCCTGGACAATGTTTATATTTTTTAGCATAACTTTTAATCTAACCATTGGATTTTGATGAAACTTATTCTCAATTAAAAGAGACTCAAAATTCACCAACTTTACTTTTGAGACCATTGTGATATAACCTCAAATGAAGGGTCATTCGTGACATGCAATGGGACTATTCTGCTTGTGAAAACTGGTTCGGGCAAGGTTTAGTTTTTGACCTTTTTAAACCAAACTAATGATCTTTTTTGAAATATAATTTTTTATCATAAAACTAGACAAACAGGGCTTTAAAATGATATAACTTTCGAAAACTTTCACCCAAAATTACTAATTTAACTAATTCGATTTAGACAGAACTCATGCATGGATCCCAAATTTCGAACCTGAGACATAGGTCTTAGAAAGAAATTTATTGGGAAAAATGTAAGATGAATTAGAATTCAAGTTTTACTTTTTCTAAAAGGTATGAATGTTATATTTTTACTATAAATATTTTAGTGAAAATCTCATTTGGGAAGGTTGAGAAAATTGAACATCTTTGAGGTATGATCACTGTGAGAAGCATGCTGACCTGGGAACTACTAGGAATTTTCATAATTTTTGTAGATTTAATCTGAGAGTGTAGATTACTTTTTTGAAAAATAGGTTTTAAGATATTTAATTTGATATAAGAATTTCACCAAAAAAAAAATCGTTTGCTAAATTAATTTTGGACAGAGATTGGGTGCTGCCAGAGAGGAATTCTGTTCTTAAAATTGCCTTGATATGTGATATTTGAACTATGATATATTTGAATGTGTGGATTAATTTTAAATATGTACATGCAAGGCAGTGGGTAAAATTGACCCTTGCCTTAAATGATTGTAAGACCCTTGGAATGTGAACCTAAGACATCTCTGTGGTGTGATTGTGCATTTTGAAACGCTCTGTGATACAGTCATGTGGACTGTAGTGTGAATTGAAATTCTTTGTGATGTCTGTGATCTGTGAGCATAAGACTCGAATGCGAGTGCTTATGTGGACTAAGACACTGTCCTAGTAACCCGGGAAAATTGTATCGATAATAATAATATAAATTCCAACAGTGAGAACAATTAATTTTGATTTGAGAATTTATTTATTTTATAAGCTTAATAAATGAACTCTTTAATTTGTGCTTTGGACTTAGATAAATATTCTAGGACCCTTGCATGGAGGAATCGTTGGTATGTATTAATTATTAAATAATTTTAGAAATTGAGAGGGTAAGGCACAAATAAAATGTAATAAAGAATCTTGATACGTGATGGTGATATACGCCTTGAGAGTTGTGCAACGAGGAAATATGCGTGTATGACGGACTTGTGAAGGAAGTCGCATGGGGCAATTTTGGCTGAGAGAAAGATGTAAAGATGTTGGAGGAGATCGAACGATGTGGTCACCAATGGGTGATGGAGAGCATATTCTCCTATGGTATAAATTTTTGTTGAAGCCAGGACAAGGTCTTGATCTTGGCGTCGATTCAACCCGTCTTGTACCACTAGCAGCGGAAACCCACGGTGACGAGCAAAGATAATCTCCGTGAGAGAGAGTGCGAGGAGTAAGTCCGCGGAGTATGAATGACCACAGATTGGTACCTGGGAAATGATCGTGAGGCATTATGACCTTGGAGGGTAGGCATCGAGTTATGACTACATTCACACAAACCGACTTGGCGACCCTGACAATAACCACGAAAAAATCTCAGTTGGTAAAATCTCACCTTATACCAGGGTGATGGTGTACTCCCAGCAGTCATTCCACTCAATGTAAGACCACTGAGTTCTGGGAGTTCCAGCGGCAGCTGACCAGTGTGTTACAGTTTACAGAGATTAGTTCTAGGAATGAGTAGGTTCCGAGTGTGAACGTTAGAGAACCACCCCACAGTTGTTAGCAGGATTGTGTGTGACTTTTAAAGTCATTTATGTGTGATTTGCTTGATGAAGCGAAGAGTTCACCCTTACATTTTTATTTTAGAAGCCGATGGCAGTACCTGTGGAGATCACAAGGGGGGCTATCCTCATCAGTTTCGTCGCTCTCTTCATCATCCGTCATCTTCGGAGCGTCCTTGAAGAGTTCATCGATACCCGCTACTGTTCCTAATGCCACACCATCCGAGGAGTTCACGTTGGTCCGGTGCTTCCTGCCTTTCGCCGAACCCCTCTTACATCAAAGAATCAGAGAAGTAATTGGGTGAGAGCCAATTAGGGGGATCCGTCGCTAGTCATGAACTTAGGGAACAATGAGTCCTAGGATTTGAGGAGGATTGGAGAACCTTGAGAAAGATTCCATGAAGGATCCTGTGGACAATGACCACTAGATTCTCTCCTCCGGGATCTTGTCAGAGGCCCTCCACCATCCCATTTCTTTGGATTAGTCTAAGATGCAGGGTTGGGTTTAGAGATGACTGCTCTGAGTCTAGGTTTTTCCCTTTTATGTATTTGTATATGGGTAGACCTAGGTTTCAGATTTTACTATGTATATTTAGTTTTCATACTCTATTATCCTATGTATTTGGTATATACCTTGAGCAATGTGTATATGTATATATGTTACTATTGCTCCGGAAAACATTTTGATGTATGAAATTATCTATTTTATGCATATGTGTATACTTAATAACCAACCAAATTATCTCGTGTTCTTTATTTTATTAATTTGAAATTAAGTGCCCATTTATATTTGAAATGACATTACAATTAGCTTCTTGCGAACATAAATAACCCGTTTTAATTACTAAGTGGAACACAACTTTCGAACTTAAAATCTACATAAAACTTTTCTTTTTACAATTTGGTGAAATTCCAACTTACCTTTTTACAATTACATTTGATTTGTGAAATTAAACAAACGTTGGTGCTTTGTAAAATGAATAAATAAATAATCTCTTCTTTCTTTTACAAGAATTAAATGAAGTAACACGCTTATGAAATTAAAATGAGTTTAAAATGAAAATACATGTAAACCCGAATTTAGGGTGTTACAAGAAGCATGGAGGCAAAGTGAAGAAAGAGCCTAAGGAAGAACCATCTGATGAGGCTGCATCTGTCGCAGAAGCAGAGAAACAAACCCTACCTTAGCCTCAACCTTCACAGGCTCAAACCAAACCAACCACCAGAAGCACCCAACCTCCATCCTTAGACCAAACCAAGAAACCCAAACAGCAACCACCTTCAGATCCTCACTCCTCTCTTAAGAGAAAGGTTGCAGAATCTTCATTTGAACCTATCTCTGAACCTCCCCTCAAGAAACCCTTCACCAGACCTACCAAAATTTGCATTGTCACCAAAGCCAAACTCACCACTTCACTTGAACCCCAACTTGAACCTGTACCTCAACCTTCACCCTTTCAAGCCCAAGAATCTGATGTGGAGATTCTTGATGCACCTCTTTCCAAAACACCACCCTCTTCCAAACCTAAACCTACACCTAAACCTAAACCTTCCTCCTTTCCTCCACCTGCTGACAAACAGGAAGTAGCTACTATTAGAAAGGCTCAGGAGTTGTCCAAGAAGGAAGCTGCCAAGAAGGCAAGGCTGGACAAAAGTGTTGAAAGGAAAGAACAGATTGAGCTAGAACAATCTGTTGTAGAGTCTGTCAAGACTCTATCAGCTGAAGAATTGAAGCGAAAGGCTGCAGAGGAAGCCTTGGCACCTGCAGATGTAGTTGCAGAAGAAGAAGCCATTGATGAAGTTGTTCTTAAGTCTATTAAGACTCTATTTGAAGAACAGAAGCTTGCTACCCTTGAAAATTTGACAAGGATGGAATATGCAATGATTCAAATAGTTGAGCTAGTGTCTGAAGAAATTCTTTTAAGCAGAAAGAGTTTCAGAAGATCATAGTAGATGAAGATGCAGATGAAGCTGAGATCAAGGAGTTAAATGAAGCCATTCTTCAATCTGCTTTAATGGCCAGTGCACACGGTCTGGACCTTGTTGAAGAGGACTCTATGGAAACTGATGATTCAGGTCCTTGCGTCATCTACAGATCTATCACGGCAAACGATGAGAAAAGAGTAGATGACTATTTGGCAAAATTTGATGGAGATCGTGCTGCCAAACAGATGAGTATCTATGGCAACACTTCGTTTGTTTCTATTGAAGACATGAAGATAATTACTGAAGATGAACTTTTCAGATGATGTAGATGCGCTGCCAAAGCTTCCCTTTCCTTATGTTACATATTCGACAGTCTATCATAAGACCTAGCACCAAGATCCAGAGGCTACGATTGGATCATCAGATGCAGTCCAAATATAGTAGTTCCCAAGGTACAACCATCACCAGACCCTGATGTGAATGTCAGATATTATCCAGGGTGGAAACGACCAAGGGTAATTGAATGGGAGCGCTACAACAAAGAATGGCGGCTCAAGAACGTATACACTTCAGACGATTAAGACGTCCTCTTGTACTACGTTGACCCTGTGAAGCTATGGAAGATGGGAATTCCAGGGATTGATCCCTTCAACTATCCATCTTATGAAGTACTTCCAGAAGAAGAGCTTCCTGCTCTTTCATGCTACAAGCAGGAACCTCATTTCAGGATCTTCCATCCCCGTCAGACGCCACCCCCTGATCCGAACTCAATCATCTTCGAACATAATCCGCGTGGCAGATGCAGATACCTTCTTCAAGCTCAAGTGTGGAGACGCATTGCATCACCCACTGATGCTATACCCTTCTACGAGCCAGTCATGTTGAACCAAGATGTACTATGTACACTAAAGATCTGAACTTGGACGATCCAGAAGCGAGTCCAACTTTTGATGTGAGGGAATCTTCATACTACACCATGGACCTTCGCATGAAGCTGCAAACTTACAAGGAAGAAATCTGGAAGTGTCAGAACTCCTTTCAGCAGATTCAGCGGCGTGCACAGACAATGCCTGATTTCCTTGGCACACGGTTTCATTGTGTGGCCTCCTCTCAGACCCAATTCAAACTTGCATCTGATAAGGCTATTCCAGTCTGTCCAATTCTGAATTATAAGGGTAAGGAAAAGGTAGAAGAGAAGATGCTACTCCCCAATGCAACATTCGTGTTTGCAGAGGTAGGCCTTTCAGATGCGAAATCGATGCCGTCTTCCAAAAGTCAGATGTTGAATGCACGTTTGAAGACTTGAAGAGCATCAAATGAGTGAAGAAGTTTGATGCTTTTTGCTATGGTCTAGAACCTGAAGAAAAACCTCCTGCAGATGGCTATCATTTGAAGATTGGCCAATGCTTTCAATGCAAAGGTCATTAGCATTTTCTCTCTGCGTCTAACCCCTCTAAGCTCATGCCTTGGAAAAATAGGTTTTTCTATTCATCTGACAGAGACTACTCGTTCTCTATATATCTTCCCTACTCCATCTTTTTTCTTTTCAAAGCCTGTCATGGGCATAGTGGAAGAACTGAAAGAAGCCATTGCACCATACAGACCTCCCATCATTGGAGAACAGGTATATGATCTGTATGCTGAGCTTTGGGCAACAAGGCACGCTTTTTCGCCAAGCTCTACAAGATAGGAAGGCCTTAGAGTCTGAGCTCAAGAAATGGATAAACATATATGCCTTCTATCGCAACAGACGACACCAGTGCACTCCTACTCAACTAGGATCACATATGGTTCTTTCATCTGACTCTGATTCCTCTGACTTTGACGGTCCAATTCCTGGGGAACCAGGTTTTGCTGATAGCCATGCAAAGGGGGAGAAGGGAATGGTAAAAAGAAAGTGTGAAGAAGATGCATCTGAGGAGGAGTTGAAGCTGAAACGGATAGGGGGAAAGTATTCTTTATTTTTTTGCTTTTCGTCTTTATGTACAAACTCAAAAACACATCACCTTGATGTGAAAACTCTTAATAGGACGAGTTGTTTGATTGCTCATCAAACTTGGTCTTCTTTTCTCTCTTTTTAAATTCTATGTTTTTATATTGTTTGCTTATATATTATTCTGATACATATTTTTACAATATTTGCTTGGCATCATCAAAAAGGGGGAGATTGTTGAGTCATAAGACGAATCAGGACCCTCAATAATTTTGATTCAATGCAAACAAATATTAAGCTAAAAAGATTACGTCTTATAAATGCCAACAGACGAAAATGTTCCATCTACGTCTGTAAGTTACAGATGATATGCAGACAGCATTTAAAGACATAGTAAATGCACTGTTGTTTTGTAATATGTATTGCAGGGAATGTTCGTGGAACATCCTTCCAAGGATCTGTCGAAGTGTATAAAGGGAAATAGAAAGAAGAGTCAAAGAAACAAAAGTTCCACTCGCCTCAAAAGATGCGCTACAGATAGCAATGAGTACTTGTCTGAGTAAGTGATGTGACCATTGCAACAGAAGGATATGGAGTGCCTTTCAAGGAAGATAAGCATAGTGCTTTATCAGCTCAAAGTGACTAGTTGGTGACAAGCATTTAATGCAAGCATTAAATGCCCCAACGGCCACTCTCCTTCAGACGCTGGTCAGACGCATGCAAGAAGGCCGTTTAGAGACAATGGTTACTTCCTCAGCAAGTCTATATAAAGCAAAAGTTTTGAAGTGCCGAAGACACAAAACTTAATTCAAATCTTACGAGCATTCTTTTAAGCCTTCATTCTTTCTCTTGTAAAATTCTCTAAGTTGTAAAAAGCTCTCAAAACACTTTGAGTATCTTGAGAGAAAAAGACTGCATTCTTAAACTTGTATATCCATCTGTAAGATGCTATCCAAAATTCTATGTGCCCCAACTTTCAACAAGTCTACTGATTTGTTGTAGATCCAGAAGTAGCTTGGTAAGAAAGAATACTTGGGTTTTTAGCTTGGAGATGCTAGTGTAAATACTACTTGGGTTAAGTCAGAAGTGGCAGTGAACAATACTTGTAACTTGTGAAAGTTAGTGGAACTTGGTGGTTTGCCAAGAACTGGATGTAGTGTAGGGGTGAGACAAACCAGTATAAATTTCTGAGTTTTCTTTCTTGCTTTATATCTCTCTTATTATGTAATGTGGGTTAATAGTGGCAGAGACCAAATTGACAATGTTTGTATAGGGACTGATCTAATAATTTTTTACATGTAGAAACCAAATTGAAAATCTACTATATGTATAGGGACTAAATTATATGTTTAACCTAATAAAAAATTATAGAGTATTTTCACATTCATAGTTCAAATAAACCAATAATTGTTATTACTATAAATTCTTTGTTGATTATTGTTATGATTACTCTTTATTGCATTTCTTAGTATGATGATCTTTATTATGTAAATTTATAAGTATAATTTGTTTTTCAATTAATTTAGTTATTGAAATATATTTCATCAAAAATAATTATTTAATAAATATATGATTAAGTAAATTGTTATGTGTGTGTGTGTATAATAATTTTTATTTTTAATTATTATTGTTCATAAAATATATTTTAAAATAACTAAATTAAACAATAAAATAGTATATGTTTACAACTTCCTCAATTTCAATTAAAAAATCTTAATTTTAATCTAACTAAAAAAAGCATAATTTTATTCACATATACACTTAAAAATTAGTTACAAATATAAAAAATATATATTATAAATAAATAAGTGCAATGTACTAGTATAAAATCTAGTTTATGCATAATCTTGGGTCAATAGTGGAGAAAAAAAAACAATTAGAGAATGAAAATCCAATGACTTAGAGAAGATAATCAATATCTGTGTTTTTGTGACAAACTTCTTAAGTAAACTATCATGAAAGTTGTTAGGGTAGATGATCACTTTCCTCCTTGAAAGAGTAAAGTAGTGACAATTGAGACTTGAAAGAACAAAAAATCTGAAATAGTCCCTAAAAGTGTAAAAAGTGCGTCAAAAATGTCCTGTCGTTTAGTGTGGAACATTAACTTTAACATCTTTCGTCAAATAGTCCATGAACTTTACGAGTACTTAATGTCAAATTGGTCCTTATCAAACATTACAGTTTAATGATAGAATGGTATCTTGACTTTTGTGTATATGTAGTATCTATCACTATCAATTATTCACATTTTAATTTTAAATTAATGTTGTATATTATTTTATATGTATTTTTTCATGTTACCTTTTAATTTTACAATAAATATAGTTAAAAAATTATTAACATAAAAAATGTTTATATAATATCCACAATAATAAAAATGAACACTCAATTTAGTATAATACACACACACACTAAATTTGATATTTAACTAAAAACATTAACGAAAAAAAGTATAGGGACTAACTGTCAAAATTTTGTTTAGGGAATAAAAACAAAATTAATAAAAAATTGAGGGATCAAAAACATATTTAACCCTAAATTTCAAATTTAACTAAATATTTTTAAAGACAACCATCATAATTTTAATTTAATTATATTTTATATACCACTAAATATTTAAAAAATAATACATTTATTTATGTACACACATCTAAAAAAATTACAAATGTTAAAAGTATATAATATAAGAAAACCCATGCAATGCACAGGTCTAAAATTTAGTATCAGTCTAAACTAAACTGCGTATTAACCTAAACTCCATTTGAAAAAAATGAGATTAGGAATCAAAAACATTAGAGAATATTCACATGAAACGGTAATTATTAACAAAAAAATGTGTAATTCATAAATAAAATATTTTTCAACACTTTCCATCACTTTTTTTCAAGGTAGAGCATACATATACTACATGTTACATGTACTAAACTTGTTACAAAGAAAACAACTTTGACAATTTTACACATATTTGTAATGAAATGCGTGAGGTGATTATTATAGTTAGCAAATAAAATAATGATTTGCCACATAAATAACTAAGGATCTTAAAAATATTTGTAATGAAATGTACAAATTGATTATTAAAGTTAATAAACATGATAGTGACATTTTTGGAAAGAACTTTAAGTTAAACATGATAGTTGGACTAAAATATGTATACAAAACTTACTATAATAAACTAGCTAGCTTTAGGATAGAGAACTTAGTAATTATACTGCATTCTAGTTACTGAAGTGTTAATGAACTCTAATGATTTCCTTAGGTAAATATTATGATCATTTTGAAGGAGTAAAAGAAAGTAATATAAAGTATTTTTCCAGTCTAAGAATTTAATATATTTTTTTCTGGCCTTTTCTATTAGCTGTTTCATTAGTTAACATATTATGGTTCCCTGTAATTTCATTGAGTTCAATGATGACCAAACTTATCAAGTAAAAAACTATACTATCCCAATGAGTAGGATTGAAGATGCTTTGGTAATTCTTCTTTGCTGAGTTAATAGCTTATCTCATAATATAATATTTAATTTCTATTACCTTAGGGTTTAATACTAATCTTATTTATAGTTAATATAAAAGAAATAAATTGCCAAAAATTGCAACTTGTTACTATATCATGATGTTATAAAACTCCTGAGAATAAAACAAAAATCACAATTAATTTCAACTTCCAACTGTTGGATAGTTACAAAGCTAAAAGTCATAAGCAACAATGAGTGCACTTTTACATCTAAATTTTGAATCATCAATCTATTACCATCACTTTCAGATCACGAAATGAAGAGATTGACTTCCACGAAGCTAGTGCTCAATATTTTCCCACCAAATGTTCTCCACAATTTTTTAAAAAAAAACCTGCTCAACATGCAAGTAAAGCACAATGTTATTGCAATATATATAGTAGGCATAATTTTCTAGAATTAAGAGTATTTTCAACTAATAATTTCTATATTTGAAAGACTAAATTCATTTAAGGAAAAAAAGTAAAAATAAGGAGCCTACAATTAATCAAGGGATGGATGAAGTTTCATACCGATGATGTAATCACAGTGAGAAGTTGTTCCCATTCATTTTCATTTTCATTATTAGAGGCTCCAACTCCAATTCCTCTAGGGTGTGACTCATCATCAGAGATTTGAGTAACGGATTCTGATTCAAAAATTTCCTTGCTACTACTACCAAACAACATCGAACCCGATTCTGAGACATATACTGGGAAGACCCCACACTCTTTTATGCTCCCATGGTAGTGTTTGTCTTCATCAAACATGTCTACGCAATCAAATTCTAGTTTAAAGGGTAAGTCGTCACTGCAAACAGGGGACGTTTTAACATACGAAAAAAACATGTGATCTGAAATTGAGTTTTTGGATGTTAAACTATTGATCTTCGTGCCAACCTCTTTACCATCTTGATAGATATAACACTTGACAACATAATCACAACATAATTCCTTACGAAGAATGACGCAATAAATGAAACTGTGCAAGTGAGATGATGGTGGGACTTGGAGATAAGGAATAGTTATTGAACTCCCTGCTGTACGAAACCCACACTCGTCCGTCACATGGTCTCCCGGGAAAATGAAATGCCCAATGTAAAACTCATTGAGATTATTAAGATAGTAGGGTATGAGGCTCTGAAGCATGTGTTGTAACACTAGTCGTTGAGTGGAGTCTGTATCCAAAGAAATGAAGTTTTGTGTGCTCACCTTTTTCAACAATGGTGGGAGCTCCGGCAAAAACACAAGTTTACTGCAATCATCTAAGTCAAGATATTCTAAGGATGGTGGAAGCTCAAGCAGAGATACAAGTTTCCTGCAGCAATTTAAAGTAAGGTATCTCAACGATGAAAGGTTTTTGATGTTTGCAGGCAAGCTCTCAACATTATTTTGTGTTAGCTCCAACATTTCTAAAGACGAAAAGTGTCCAATGTTGTGAAAAAGTGCTTGCAAGGATAAAGGCTCGGATGCATTGTGCTGCATGAACCCATAATGGTCCGGTGCTGTAATGTATCCTACTCCTGAATCATCTGATAACTCGTCAAGATTGTTATAACCGCTTAGAGAAAGAGATCTAAGTTTCCTATTACACCAAACATATGGATGTAGCAAATAAGTCCAAGTGAATCATTTCCATTGATGTCACTGAGAATTCCTTGAGAGATGAACAACCACCTACACCCAGGTCTTGGAGAGATTTTGATTGAACATTAAGGCTTTCAATCCCTCTGCTTTTATTTATAGACAATACTCTAAGATTGGGGAGAGATGACATGGATGGATGGAGCTCACGCAAGCTTTCACATTCTCCAAGAAGAACACTTTCAAGTTTTTCTGCCTTGGATAAGTCTGGGATCTCAATTAGGTCTCTGGAGCCATCAAGGTCAATTTCCTGTAAATTCACAAGCTTCTGTAACAAGGAAGATGCATAACATTGTTAAATTCATAATCATGAGCTTCACATGAGGCAACACAACACCAATTACCACATAGGACTCTCTCCCGTATGTATGCAAATTGAACAAAAAAAATGTAATATGTATAGCTACGTTCATACCTGAATCCCATCCCAAAGCTTTGTAAGCTTGTTGTGAGGCATGTGAAGCTCTACAAGCTGTTCAGCACAAAACTTAGACGGCAAAGACTCAAGACAGAAATCTTCCTAACAAAGGTACCTCAATTTATAAGATAGTGATTTAACACCGTTAGGAAAGTACACATTATATCCTTCATTACTCCACATGTATCATTCCTTTCTAGAGATTTTAAGAAATCTCACATTAGTCATCTTTGCTAGGGAATCAGAGCTCAAACATAGATTCTCAGTTAACGTATCCAACTCTAAAATTATGCCTTCAACAACATCAGTTCCCTGACAAACAAAATTTAGAATAATAATTAGCAAGGCTATCATTTCATATTCTACATTCTAAAAAGATGGATGTGTTATAAAAAAAAGAAACAATTGAGACTACCACTTACCCTGTTATATTTCAATACTTCAAGTGCTTCCTTAGGTTTCCATATTCGACTTCGTTTTCCTGGGTCATTGATGGATTCTAGAAGAACGATTTTCTGACCCATTTCCTGTATCAAGTCATGCATTTCTATGCTATTGCAATATGAAATTGTTATGAGAGCTTTATCTAAAAGGACTTCTATCCCAGATGCTGCAAAGAAATCGCAATCTTCCAGTAAATTTGTTACCCAATCTCTTGGTTTTCCTTTGAAGAAGCAAGCAACGTCTAAAAAATGTCCTTTTGAGAACGATCTAAGCCATCATAACTTATTTTTAATACATTATGAATATCCATATGTGGAAACTCATGGCGTTTTTTCAATTCACTTCCCCAAGCCTTTTTACTTCTTCCACGAAGACTTGCACCCACAACTTTTAAAGCCAATGGATTACCTCTGCAATAGGAAATTACACTTCTTGATAGATCTTCATATCCAAGTTTAGGTTGTTCTTCTCCAAAAACAGTCAAACAGAAAAACTGAAGAGAATGATCAAAACTCAATTCCTTGACCTCGTAATATACTCCAACAACTTGGTGAAATATATGCTTATTTCTGGTTGTTACAATGATTCTACTTCCAAATCTCAAGAAACCACAATCCTTAATTAGAAATTCTAATTGCTTTGTGGTATCCACGTCATCCAACACGATCAAAACTTTTTTATGTCCAAGCCTACGCATGACATAATGGGGTAGTAATAGGGGTGCACTGAAATGATGATTTTCTTCCTCTAACAACTCAGAAAAAAGTTTATTACGTTAACCCTTGAGTCCAAACCTGTCTGAATTTTCTCTTACATCTTCAAGGAAACAAGCAACATCAAACTCATGAGACAGTTTGGAATATAAAGCAATAGCAAGGGTGGTCTTTCCTATGCCACCCATGCCCCATATTCCAATGGTTCTAACTTGACCTGACCCAATTTTTAGCAATGATTCAATTTGTTTATAATTGTCCTCAATTCCAACTAGCCCTTCAAGTTGGTCTGGGTATCTAGGAGTCAGTTTTTGTAAAACTGCCAAAACATCTCCAACAATGTCCTTAAGGAGTTCAGATTCAGTCCTAGCATATGAAAAAGGCAAGAAAGAAATAAATGATGTGTTATAAGTCTAACAACTACAACAGGAAAAAGAAAAAATGTAACTATATAAATGATATACATATAGTCTTGGATCTATATGGTAGTGTAGTAGAGAAAAATAAAAAATATATATAATTGAGGAATGAAAATCCAAAGACTTAGAGAAGATAATCAATATTGATCTGTGTTTTTTCCTAAACGAACTTCTTAAGCAAACTACCATTAAATTTGCTATATTACAAAAGTATGCTCACATGCACGTAACAGTATTTTTTTTATCTGTAGAAATCAAAGATAGGTACCAAGGAGTTTACAATAACTCACGCAACAGTATTAGAAGTTAACATGTATTCATACAAGATAATTAATGGATTGGACACATTTTAAAATTTATAAGAAGTTAGGGTGTAATGGAGATATCAATGTTTAAAATTTACTTTTTGTATTATTTAAGAGAAATTTTTTTTTTCATAAGTTAATATATTGATATGGCATATGAGTAAACTAGAATAAATTATTGTTGCGTATTTGTATATATTACTTCAATATGCATAATATACTATACTATGAGAATATTGTTAATAAAATGAAAACCTAATGAGACCTTGGATTGAGGGGAATTTTTCCAAACCACGTAATGTATATTCTTGTTAATTTATTATCTTATGTATTTTTTATTTTGTCATTTATTTAGCTATAATTAAAAAAATTATTTTTTAACTCTACACAATTAGACACATTTAAGGACAAACAAACTTCACTATAGAGCAACAATTGCATTGAATAAGTATACACGAAATAAGGAAACAACTATATCTGTCACTATTCACTTCTCTATATAATTTGATATCATATTTGTTTCATAGTATTATTATCCTTATCTTTTTGTTTGATTTAGAATCTAATTTGGCCAACTCAATTTAAAAAACAATACATTAGCTTTCTCTAGTGGCAGAGCTTGAAATTTTTTTAGGGACGGACCAAAATAGTTAAAATTATAATATATGAATTAAATAAAAATAGTTTGATAATATCATCTTTTATGATCAATTTTAAACATTTAGTGATATTATTCAAATATTAAATTTTTTAATTAACCATATTTTATGATATTAAAATATTTTTTCTATTTTATTATCAACAGTCCCTAGATTTTTTTTTTGATGATTTTTATACCTTCGTTTGCTATTGCATAAAAAAACTAGAAGAATTATATATAATTTTTTGTGAAAAAAAATTTCAAGAAATTAACATTAATTTCTTATACAAAACATAATTCGTATGAGAATATGCAAATTTTTTTCTATGAGTCTTTCATTAAATTTAAAGAAATAATCAAATTTTTGACAAAATTATAGCAAAATTTGCAGCAACAAAAAAATGAAAATATTTGCAATCAAATCACAAAAACAATAGAAATATCTGCATAAAAAATTCAAAAGAAAAATTTGTTGGTTCTAGTCATATTACAAGTTACCTTCTTTAAGAAAATGACTAAAAGTAATTTTTATATTCTTTGAATGACTAAAAATTTGTAAATTAAAAGTTTTTACACTCCTTTAATGACTTAAAATCATTAATAATGAAGGAACAAATAACATTAAAGAATATTTAAGGCTGCAATATACAATTTTATCAGTGTCAAATATAATTATAAATAAATTTTAATAATTAGATTTCACTTTTTAAAAAAGATAATGTTTAAATCACATTTTTAATTTTTAATGTTACACTAAAAAATATTATATATAATTTAAGCTGTAAATTTAGTCTTTAAACACACACCATTAAGGCTAAATATACTATTAATTGATCCACTCGTAAATCAAAGCAACATTAATAAAATAAGTATATCATAATATCATTTTAGAAAGGAACTCTTTTTTTATCCATAGGAATCGAAGACAATACCAAGGAGTTTATAACACTCAGTTCATTTTATTTACCTACCTCGGGAGTCCCACCCAGCTAAATTGGCTACTTCAGTGAGAGCAGCTTTCCATTTGTTGCACATGTGATCTCCCTCATGTTTTGCAAAGGCTTGCTCATAGCTCCCAGTCTGCTTCCTCACATTGGATGGATCTATGTTGTAAAATACCGGTTTCACTTCTTGTCCTTGATTTTTCTTGCATTCTAGAATCTTGTTGAGTTCTTCCAAGCACCACTTTGAGGAAGCATAATTCTCTGAGAGGATTACTACAGATACATGGAAATCTTCGATGGCTTCGATGAGGGCTGGTGATATTTCATCTCCCTTTTTTAGTTGGTAGTCTATGAAGGTTTCAACTTTCTTTTGCTTCAAAGCTTCATAAAGATGGCTTGTGAAGTTCATGCGGGTGTCCTCATCTCGAAAGCTTAGAAAAACATCATATTTTTTAAAAGACACCATAGAAGAAGAGTTAGATGAAGATGCAAAAGCACTGATCATTTGCTGCTCAGCCATTATGAATTCCAAGGGTTGCTCCTGCAATGGTTATAACACTACACTTGAAGAAATAATAATAAAGAAAAGGCTGTCATGTTTCAATGTGTTCTTGACACTTGTCCTTAATATTATTTGTTATGAGATCAAGCAATTCAAACTTCAAAGTTCATACCCTTGCTCACTTACGAAAGAACAATTAGACAAATGTTTGCCAAATTGCTAGTGTGACTTGAGGTGTTTTGTGATCCTTGGAGATTTCTTTTTCCTTGATTAGTGGCTTGCTTTTGACTTGGGAAAGCTGATAGTCCACTTGAACATACCAAAAGCTAAGTAAATGATTCGATATAAAAAAGCCCAATAACTTGAATAATGAATCAAAACTTCAGATTACACTACAGCAGTGTAGAACTGGAGATCAAAACCTAAAGTCCTAAACTTCAAATTCAGATCAATATTTCCTTGACATATTATCAAACAGATACTGTCATATATGTAACATTGATCGAAAAATATGCAGTATGTTCAAGACACTAACCTGTTCAATGGATAGATTGTTAAGAAAACATCTCAACTTTAAATACAAACTGGTATATATTGACTATTGATTAACACGGAACTTAATATGTTATTGACAGTTGAATCTTTTATGTTTCTATGTTTCAGTTACTTTATAGGTCAAGTGGTGCTTTACTATCATTTGTATACCAGGAAAAAAAAAAACACAGAAAAACAGAGGCAGCGCATAGAAATCAGTCCAATAACTCAGCCTAGGCACACTGATAGAACAATAACTCAGCCTTAAACAACCCAGGCCCTGAGAAAAGCTCTGACATCAAATGGAAAAGAACTTAGATCTTCAAAGCACATGTTCATAACAGCATAGACAGTCATGCAGATGCCAGCAATTAGAAATTAAACCAACACATCAGGTAAAATTCACAAATCTAATAACTGGAAGTAGGTTTACTTAGATCGAAAGAGAATTTTGGATGACCAATCTGAACAGCAATTAGAAGCTGATGCACGTAGAACTATTGCCAGCTTAACATAAGCGAGCCTGACCAATAATACAAAGAATATAGATGAATGTCTAAAGCACTTAAATGAAAAATTCATGCTGTCTCACCAAATATATATATATTTAGAAAATGTTATTTTTCATCGTTGACAACCACAGAACCACTCGTGTTTTGAAGTCCATAATCTATTTTCTCAGGCAGCACTCACATTCTTAACCCCATTTTCTTTCAGCTTAAAGATGGGGAAATAATAAGTAATCAAATTAGCCATATCCTTTCGTCTTCTATAACTTCTATTCAGAAGTAAAATTGAAAATGGAGAGAAAAAACTTACCACTGACCTAATCCAACTTGTTGCAACAGAGAAGAATACACAGATTCTTTAGTTCAGCACAAGAGCTTCTGGTGTGCAACAGAGAATAATTAGACAACAATTGTATATTACATATAAATAAAGAAGAATTAGACAATTTCATGTTATGTATGTTTATGAGAAGTTTCATTTGCTATGATGCAGAGTCTTCACACGCTTTCTTAGCAGGTTTATGTCATGAATGTTTCTGAGAAGTTTCATCTGATGCAGCCTAGTCTTCAGAATTTCACGCACTTTCTTAGCAGGTTCCTAATGTGGGGTCCCTTATCCTCGGAGCAATACGTATCAATGGTTTCTTGTCTTTTGACTTTTTGACTAAGTAGAGTCATGAGTACTATTTGAATCTGAAGAAGAATCAATGTGTACGTTGAATGAATCCAAGGGTTGAAGATTGTTTAACTGCGGATTACTGTGTGATACCTCGCTGTAGTTGATCCGAATCCCTCTTGGCTTATCTGGGGCAGATTGAATTGATGCAAATGGTTTTAAATTCAAATCATTAATTTGGGTAAAAAATGTACCCAGGTGTGGACCACACCTTTATGACGTGAGATGGTATCTTTAGCCCTGATAGTAGAAATTTTCTTAATTATATTTTGGTTTAAATATGATTTAGGTCTAAAACAAAATTCACTAATTTATTATAAACTAAAAACATAGTTAAGCCTTATATTTTCTTTCTTGTGTTTCTAGATCAGTTTCTTGCAGAAACAGGCTTCTTACATTTCTATATTAACTAGAATTTGACCCGCACAATGTAAAATATTTTTAAAAAATTTGGAGGTTTATAAAATTTGGAGAGATTAGAAATATTTTTAAAAAATATTACATTAAATTATAAAATTAATTAATTGTAAAATAATTGTGAAAGAGAAAAATCGTAAGGTTTATATGTAAAAACACATATTTATAAAAATTTAGGAGACAAAAATTGTTAGGATATTGTGGATGAGTTAATGGTTACTGCAATTAATGTATATCCTAGAAATTAAAGTATAACCTATAAATTAATGTGATAGATAAGTCAATATTCACAAAAATGAAATAACTAATTTTTTCATGTGATTTATATTAATGATTGCCCTTATAAAATGTCAGATGATGTTATAATATTTATAAATAATAAAATTTAAAATTAATTCTCAATTTACAAATCATTTACCATCAAATTATGCCTTTTTTAAAGGAGGAAGGATATGCTAGAGAGACATGTTTAAAAAATAATTTTATGGCAATTTTGTGAAAATAATTTTATATTTGTAGAGTAGAAAATATAACAAAATTTAGAATACATTAAACATGATATATGATATAATTATGTGAATGATGTATAAAATTTAAAAATAAATGTTTACTTTTTCATCCAATTGTATCATTTCCAATAATATTGAATCTTGGTCATTTTGCGGTGTAAAAACATTACATAATTGAACTAAATGAATTTTAAGAAACCAACCATCACGATCTATGTTAAGTTCTTGAAGAAATTGATATTTCATTTAGGTGTATTTTAAAAGTATAAAATGGAACTTTAGTTTAAATTTAATAATTTATTTAAATTAATTTGAATATATGGTATCTAAAATTTAAGACAATGATAATAAAATTAAAGTTTGTATTAAATATTTAAATTTGCATTGAATTATCCATTATATTTCTCCTGCATTTAAAAAAATATAATAATGATATCAACTATCATCTGAAATTCAAAAGAATATACTTCCATTTTCAAAATATAGTATTCACTTATATTTAATAATTAATATTTTAAAATTTTCCATTGTGTAGTACTTATTTAGTATATTTTAATTTTCCAATATGTATTAATTTAAAATATAATAAAATTAGATATTATAATTTTTTTGAAAGGAAAATACTATTTAGTATGAAAATGATTTTCGTATTATCACACGAACAGCTAATTTCTACCGAAAATTATTTATATGTTTCTAAATTTTTTTAGTTAACATTTATTTAAAAAAATCAGATTGGTCCACGTTAGTATTTGTGCTTTTCGTGCTATGCTTTCGTGATGAATAGCATTATTGCTATTTTGAATGTCCACTGACCTATCACATTATTTTTGAGGATATACTTTTAAAATATTTAAGAATTAGCTTCCAGTATATACATTAATTTATCTATTATGAGATCAAATATTTGGAAATCAGTTTAAAACGTTGCAAATATAATTTTCCCATTCTAATTACAGAATAGATCAGGTAAAACAAAACACAACAAAATTAGATAATAAAATAAAATCAAGATAATAATAATGTATTTTAAATTTAGGTATTTTTTTTAAAATTGTAAATTTAAAATTTATTTTAAATTTGATAATTGATTTAAATATATGTCTTTCATATCATATATTAAAGGGGATGACAATGGAATTAAAGTTTGTATTAAATATTATAATAAAAAAATCCATTCAGACAACTATTGTATCATGATGAAATGTAATAATT
This sequence comes from Pueraria montana var. lobata, assembly GCA_026413185.1. Taxonomy (NCBI): domain Eukaryota; kingdom Viridiplantae; phylum Streptophyta; class Magnoliopsida; order Fabales; family Fabaceae; genus Pueraria; species Pueraria montana. The sequence continues at coordinate 5,988,157 of CM048655.1, forward strand.
ATATTAGAATTTGTATTCAGAAACTCATAATTCAAAATTTTAATAAAACGTGATAACATTTTTCAGTATTAAAAGGTGATAATGTTATTACAATTTGTAATCAGTGGCTAATAATTATAAATTGTATTTAATTAGGAATTATATATTGTAATTAAGAGACTGAATTTGATTAAAACTTCAATATGGAAAAATAATATAATATGTAAATATTATTAAATATAAATATTAGAAAAGAATAATTTTCCACTAAAACTTAAAAATACAGTCTTATATGGCCATTGAATTGCTGAATAAATTGATACATATTTGAGCATAAGAGATTTTTCAAATTAATAAAATGTTGACACAGCATAGCTCATAATAAATGTAGAAAAAAAATGAGTCCTAGGATAATAAATATGTTTAATTGTTGGTAAAACAAAATATGTTTTATGTATTATATTATAATTAATTTGAATATGTGACTATTAAAAGACAAGCACAATGCAGTCAAAAAGAAAAAGAAAAAGAAAAGAAAAGAGAAGCACCATATTTTGTATAGTAGGAGATTAATTGGGCGTTAAAATTAAAGTATATTTCCTTGGAATTAATTATTTCATATATTATTATTCATATATAATGACTAATTTAATGCAAAATTCAATTGATATTATATTTTAAATGTAGGAGATATATAACGCCTAATTTATTGCAAATTTGGATAATTATGCTTAAATTATAATAAGTGAGCAAAATTAGTGCAAAATAATGAGTAGGACTGATTATGCATAAGTTTCTTAAATTATAAATTAAATATTTCAAATTGATATGATTTTTTAATATAAAAAATTATTCACAATAAGAATTGATGCAAAAAAAGAATAATTTTGGTCAAAATAAATTAAAAAGAATATTGATATTTCTTTTGAAGAAAAAAATTGATATTTGGTATATAATTTCTCTATGAAAACTTGTTAGTAAGATTTTCAAACAATAACAAAAAAAATTTAGATAAAAAAAGGATATGTGGAAAATAAGCTAAAATTGTGAGAAAAATACCTCATTTTAAGAGAGCAGAGAAGGAATATCAAGAATCTGAATGTGTCCCAAATAAGTAAATTTTACAAAAGGTCTCCAAATTACGGGCAAGGAAGAAACTTACCAAGATTTGTGATGAAAAATGAATTTCTTATGAGAATTGCAGCAAAGGCTATTCAGAACATTCAGGAGAGCGGATCTTTTATAAACTTTTCAACATTGCAGTAAAATTCTTTAAGCATGTTGGAATTCCTTTTGATAACAAACCTCGAAAGATTCAACAATTGAATACACCTTAAATAATAGAGTTACATAGGAAGATTTCTAGAGAAGTGATTCCATAATGGCATGCTCAAGTTTATCACTCTCCAAACTACTTAACTGCTTCCAAATGTTCAAACATGAAGAAAAGCTCAAAGCGACTCCTTTAACTTAGAATCTATTACAACAGAACTTGCAAGAATAAAAAACCAGTTACACGAAAGCTAAGATTTCGAACATATGATAATATAAAATTTTCCTGCATCTGTTGTTAGAGCTTTGGTTATTTTTTTCATATGACTGCAAGCAAAATATTGAGTGACAAAATACTGAAAGAAAAACATGTAGTTTGAAACAATAATAATAATAATAATAATAAAGTTATACTAATCATACAAACATCGTGAACTCCAAACAACACAATAGACATAGCCCTTTAAATGGCCAGTATCATGCAACAGATTCTTATCAACAGCTCCTAGACCTAAAACCTTCCACTAACTCGATATCTAGAGAACACAAATTTTGATCTATATGCACATAAAGACAACAATATTGAAGCAAGTTCTTGGTGGCACAGGGACTTGGCTGATATTCAGATCTCTCCCAATCTCTGCAATTCTAATTCCATGCTTACAAATAATAATAAGTTTCTTGAGGGCATAAGAGTTGAGAAGAAGGGAAGAACTGAGAATGGAAGAGAAGGAATGTACCGTGTGAAAGAAACCACCCACAACAGAGAAAAAGGAAGGCAAGGCTGTATTCCTGGGGAGTCACACATTGGGTGTTCCCCCATCAACATCTGATTTTTGGACTTTCCTCCTTATTTCATAGTCTCTCCCTTTCACCCCTTCACCCCTTCACCAACACTGTACCGACACCATTTCACAATCGTCTCTTCTTCAGCTTCTGCAATTCAAACAGAGCAGGGTTTAGTAAAGAATATGGTTTGAGAGTTAAAAAAAAGGAGAATCTATTTATCTATTTATCTATTTATAATTTCTGAGCCTCACATCCATACACTGCCACATCACTCTACTATTCTCTGCCACATCAGCATAATCGTCTAGGTGTCATTTCACTTCTCAAACTTACACTCACAACATTGGAGAATCACGGATTGCAGAACAGAGAGTTTACATTCTCAAATAGGGTTTTTCAACGCTCATATTTCTGAAATCACTCAATTCACGTTTGACGTTGCAATTCCCTGATAGGTTTTGAGCATGACCCACTTCTTTCAATGGTGTATCACAGAAACGGTGATCTTTCAAGAGAGTTGACGTCCGCAGATGTGGGTTTTCAATGGTGCTCTGATCCCTCTGCTCCAATCTCAGTGTATCACAGAAATGCGGAATCCAGAGATTTGACGTCTGCTGATGTGGGTTTTCAACGACGCTCTGATCTCTTTCAATAATCATGGAATCGAGAGAGTTTAAGTATGCTCATGGCAGAGTTGCAGACTTGACATAGTTCACGTAGACGTAGGTGTCATTTCTTCTACAGTTTTTTTTTTTTTTTTCACTCAACATAATTTTTTTGTCCCCCATAATTTTTTTTTCTCTCATCAGACATATGTAGAATGGGGAAATCGTGGAATCGAGATAGTTTACATATACAAATGGCATTTTTCAACAGTGCTTCTTTCAATGGCTTATCTCTGAATCGGATTGGAGAGAATTGACGTTCACATATGTGGGTTTTCAATGGCACTCTGATCTCTTCCAATAATTGCATAATCGGGAGAGTTTAAGTGTGCGCATGGCAGAATCGCAGACTTGAGAAAGTTCACGCAGACATATGCAGAATCAGGGAATCAAGAAATTTGACTTATGCAAATGGCAGTTTTCATGCCTTATTTCTGAAACCATGCCGTTGCTGAGCGGGATTGGTGATCTTTATCCCCCTTCTGAAATCAAATGACATGGTTATTATTTTTGTATCGTACAAAATAATTGTAGTTAGCATTCCTCTACTAACATGTCTCTCAGTATGATTTTTGATTGATAGTGTACAAATCTTTACACTGCAAGTGCATGAAAATTAAGTCAAACTTTATCTGGATATCAAAGCCATTTTTCAGGTGCCTTTTACTTGATTTGCTTGTCTGAAGCAACTTTTTTTGTGCATATAGATTGCTAGGATGCTGACAGATGAGTTCAGGGAGCGTGTTGTAATAGTGGATACCTCTAATGAAATTGGAGGTGATGGAGATGTTCCTCAAGCAGGAATAGGCAGGGCTAGGAGGATGCAAGTTCCAAATGTGAATATGCAGCATAATGTTAGTACAAGTCTCAGTTATTTTGTCTCAGTTGATTGCTTCATATTAGGAAGAGATCTAATGATTTAAGATCTATTGTGACACCATTTTTGTGTATTTATGCAGGTTATGATTAAAGCAGTTGAAAATCACATGCCTAAAACCATTATAATTGATGAAATTGGAACAGAGCTTGAAGCATTGGCAACCAGTACCATTGCTCAAAGAGGAGTACAACTGGTTGGAACGGCACATGCAATGACCATTGAAAACATAATAAAGAATCCTTATCTTCAGATTCTTGTTGGTGGCATAGAGGTATACACTCCTCCATTCTGGCGCCCCTCTTCTTTCAAAGAGTGAATTGATCTTAAAATTTCAGAATCGTATAATGGAATATGTGTAGTGCTTTCACACATTTGCAATATTTATTAAACATTTATTTGAATAGAGCGTAACCCTTGGGGATGAGGAAGCCAGGAAAAGAAAAGTGCAGAAAACAATTCTTGAAAGTAAAGGACCTCCAACATTTTCATGTGCTGTTGAGATGATATCTAAAATTGAATGCCCTGTTCATCATAGATTAGATTCAATTGTGGAAGCCATTTTGGCAGGTAGTCCTCACCTTTTATAATGAAGTATTTCAATTAGTATATAATTGATATAGTATTTACTCTAAATTGAAAGTATAATTAGAAAATCTCCTTCATATATTACAGGAAAACCTCCATTGTTTGAAGTCCGTCAATGAGATGATTCTGCCAATGATTTGCTAAAATAAGCTCCAGTGCCTCAAGAAAATCTTGGAGAAATATCTTATTTACCTAACAATAATATCATGAGTTCTGACATAGAATCTGGTAAGGATGATAAAGACCATCCGCGTACTTGGTCATCCACGAAATCGAGTACCAGTGGACTGTGATGAAGAGGAGTTCACCAATGCAAGTTTATATATCTTTGGCCCTACACCAAAGAAGCCATTAAATGACTGCTTGGATATTGAAATTGAGGATGATGAACCAAAACGAAAACCATCTCTAGAAGATATTGAAGCCTTGGAGGTACACTCCCTTTACATTTATTTTAATTAAGCATCTAATTTCTCCTCTTCAAGTTCCATTTTTTGTTGTGGAATTCAAATATATGCTTTGCACTAGCAGTCTAGCAATTGATTTCTGTGCTTAGGTGTTCCCTGCCTTCTGAAAGATGATGCACTTATCAATTGATTTAGTCACTGGCTTTTTGCATTGGAAGGCCATTTTCCAGATACATTGCATCCATTCATATAAGTGAAAACCTAGCGTATTATATCTACTATCTAGAATAAATAATATATGCATTGTAAAAAGTTTTTACACTGTCATTTAATCATAAATTACTATTTATGGTAAGTTTTGTTGACGTTTATAATAAATTACATTGAAAGTTACTTATATCATAGATGATTTTTGGTTAGCTGACCATGTAAAATTTTACACTAATAATACATGCCTATTAAACTCTTATATCTAAACCTCGTTAGTGTTGACATTATTTTATTTTCTTTTACTTCTCTGGCAGGAAGTCAGGCTTGCAATAGAGTACATTGTGATTTCCTAGTGGAGAACCTGTGGAATTTCTTCTTAGACGTTATGAAATTAGTGCCCGGCAGCTTGAACTTCAACAAAGTTATCAGTTGGCTGCTGAATACGGAATAGAATCCCAGGTTGCAAATTCTTCCCTTGAGGCTAAATACAAAAAAACCCTCTAAATCTACTGTTGCTCGCAAGAAAACAAGTCCTACGTACCTCTGTCTATTGGTGGCAGCGGCAATGGCACCAATGTCACTAGGCTTCCTATTTTGTCTGAATAATTCAATTTTCCCTCAATTCTAACATATTTCACTTCACTGGTTTGTACATGTATGATGTATGTAAAATGTACAGTCATGCAAGTGGTGTAAATAATTTATTTATAGCCTAAGAGCATGTAGCTCACTTGAGGTGTGACATTTATGACGGAAGTTTGATCCTCCGCCAAACTACCCCTTCTTATACCAAGGTATGTATATATATATTGAAAAAATCAATCCACATTAAATGTAATATATCATTATTTTACTCCAATGTAGTTCAATTTATAATGGTACACACATGTATTAGTGTATTAATTCGTTAACTAGTGTAGATGGAGTGTCAAGCAGGCACTTCAGCATTAAATATACAGTAAGATACAAATATGAAGATCCAAGTTAATTGGTTAAAACTTGAGACACTTTGCTTTCTTTTTTGTCATCTTTTTTGTTAAGTTCGTTGATGTTAGACTATCAATAGACCTCTAAGACCAGCTTACTAATTTAGTGGTTCTTTTGCTGATTAGTGCCATTAAATACTTGACAGTGGGCTTGGTTAATTAATATTTTATGAGTTTTACTTTTTGAACATCAAATTTTGAATATTGTAATTGACACCGTATATATTTATTTACATTTCTTACTTTTTTTTTACAACATTTATATTTCTTATTTAATTTTATCATTTCGTATATATGTATTTCAAAAATATTTTACAGACATTAAAGGACAAAAAATATTGTCTTAAAGTTCAAATATAAAAAAACATTTACTCATTTTATTTAAGCCCAATTTAGATACATTTTTCCGTAAGCACTTATAGAAGAAGAAAATAAGAAGAAAAAAATAAATAAATTATCTCATAGCTTTTAGCTGATGCATAAGTCAAAATCAACTTTTTGAAGAAGTTAAAATCATTTAACCTCTCCAAAAAACTGATTTAAGCTTTTCCAAAATGTTGATTTTAACTTGTGCATAAAATATTTTAGCTTACAACATAATTTTATTTTTTTTCTTTTCTTATTTTTTCTTTATTTATAAAGACACTTATTCAAATAGGGCCTTAAATAATGATGATTTTAACCAAAGGAATTTGTTGTTTAATGTTCATTCATAAATAGTAGAAAAAAGTGAAAGGTAAAAAAAAAGGACTAAAAAGTGAGATGATTTTTATGTTGTTTAGTAGGAGAAAAAAGGAAAGAAAAGAAAGGTAAACACTTGATGATTATATTTGTTTTGTAGCTGATGTTGTTTTCCATACATTGAGAGAGAAGAACAAATAAAGAAACAAAAAGAAAGGCATGAACATGAAAGGTGGAAGGAAGAGGAAAGGCTATTGCATGAAACATAGCAAGAGGAGATGTACTAAAGAGAACATGGGCATGAACTAGAATGGCAGGATAAGTTCTTACATAAGGAATCAATAAGAGTATATTTTCTCTGGTCTGATTTGTCAGTTTATTCTAATAACATTCTAATAAATGTTCAAAACAATCATATTTAAGTATATAATAACACAATTTAAACGAGATAGTAAAACAGAATATTTTAAAAAAAAAACATTAATATGATTGCATTACAATTAATTTGTACATGAGGTTCTAAGAGATGATAAAAATAATATAATAATTCGATCTGCAGCACACGATCGTAGAGTCAACATGTAATAATTTCACTGTCCTGTTCCTTGAAATTAGTCATACTCATACACACACTTTATCAAAAGACATAAAATCTCTCCAATGAAGGTATATACATTGTTGGATTATGGTAGAGAGATTAAATGTTAGATATTGTTGTAAATAGTGTTTCAATGTGAAGACTAAGAAATTTGATGTAATATGCTTACATTTCATAGTTCAAAGAAATCAAATCTAAAACTAACACATCAATTGATAAATAATATATTTCAAGATACCTCTTAATTATAACCAATTTAAACAGTTCCCCATATCTAGTTGTGTTAAATAGTGAGATGATACTTGTCTATACCAAAAGAACGGCAAATTTGTCCAAATATTTGATTCAAACTAGGGATAATACTAAGACAATAAAAAGGAATATAAAAAAGAACGGTTTCAATACTTTTTTTTATCATCGATCAAAGATAATAGAAATTCAGTTTATATTGTATTCTTCATTCACTTTTAGGTGATAAATCCTTCTTTTTCTGGTGGCAGCCATCAAATTAACAGGACCATTAATTATGTTCATGTGAGGTACGTTAATGGGAGAGGGAACCCAACTCCTCAAGTAACGCATCCAAATTTGAGTCAGAAGATCCTCCTTCTTCCACTGCCAATCTTGCCATCTGTGCCAGCACTTTTGCTCTGTTTCTCATTCCCTCTGCTTCTTCCTCTACCAACACCATTTTCACAGCCTTCTCTACAGCATCCCACTTTATACCACCATCCCCCACAAAGCGACTCCATTTTTTAACACCAACAGGTACACCAATTTTAAGTACCTCAGTCACCAACTTCTCATTGTAAAATTGCTCTGCACCCACAGGCCAAGTAATCATGGGCACCCCAGCTACCACACCTTCCAACGTTGAATTCCATCCACAATGCGTTACAAATGCTCCAATAGCTTTATGTTCAAGAATCAGCACTTGAGGTGCCCAACCCCGTATAATTAGTCCCTTACCTTCCATTCTTCTCTCAAATCCTTCAGGCATCCATTCTTCTTTATCTTCTCTTCTTTTCCTCACGACCCAGATGAATTGTTGCCCTGACGCCTCAAGTCCCCTAGCAATCTCTCGAAGCTGAAAATCGGGAAACTTTGCCATACTTCCAAAGCACATGTAAACAACTGAATTAGTTATTTTCGTGTCCAGCCACTTTAAGCACTCATGCTCATCAATAGACGCTTCTTTTCCTCTATATGTTTTCTCCTCCTTATCCCTATTGCAAAGAGACAAAGGGCCTATATGCCAAGCTTTTCTCCCAAGTTCCTTCCTGAAATGATCTGTATAATCCTTCTCAAGTTCATAGAAGCTGTTAACAACTACCCCATAGCTTCTCTCTTCTGATTCCTTCACTTCCTTCCAAAATCTTTTATGATCCACATCATCATTCCTAAAGAAATTTCCCACCTGCAACCTTGTCATTTTGATTTCACCAGGGAAATTAGGAATAACGAAAAATTCCGAGTCAGAAGAAGTGTTTTTGTAAGGCTCGTAGAGCTTCATTGCTTCGGAAGCGCACAAGGAGAAGAAACCGGTCCCATTGAACACGAGCCTAGGAATTCCAAACTTGGCTGCAGAATTAGTTGCCCATGGGAAAAACATGTCTGCAACCAAACAATTTGGACGCTGGTGAAGCAATAATTGCTCAAAGGGCTCTTGTAGCAACATAGTAGCCTTAAGGAAGGTTGGGAATAAATCTGGTGAAGGGACTGTGTCAGTGTGTTCACATCCTTCAGGTAAACCAACCTCGGCACTGGGGAACTTAACGGTTTGAATTTGGATCTCTTTGCTTTGATGAGTTTTGTTTTTTTCTATAGCTTTGGAGATGGTAGGTGCATTGAGTGGTGTGGTGATTATGGTGGTTCTCACACCCTTTGCAGCAAATAGTTTAGCCATGTCAATGCAAGGTATCATATGGCCATGAGCCATGAAGGGGAAGAAAAATATGTGTAAAGGTTCATATTTGTTGGCCATCTTTCACACTTAGATATTGTAGGTATGTGCAAAGGACTTGGTATGGCCGTATGCTTATCAGAGGATTAAGGATTGATAATTTATAAAACAGTGATCTAGACTATGCTATGCACTTTTTATGGTTTTAGTTAATGTTTTAATTATGTAATTTTTTAATGTATAATGAGTAATTATATGAAATAATATTGTAATGTATATTTAATTATTTTTTTTAAAAAAACTTCCATAATAATTTTATCATAATTACATAGCTTAAATTAGAGGTATGCATTTTTTAACCAAATTTTTTAGTCAATGACAAGATAAGGAATAATTTAATTATTTATTAAAATTTAAATTTGTGTGTATTTTTTTAATCTCAATTTTGTTATTAGTCAAATGACAAGTTAAGGAAGAATTTATTTTTTTCTTAAAGCTTCTTTCATAATAGATTTAATCATTAAATTTCTAAAAAAATGGTCAAGATACATCCATTTAATTTTTTATATGACTTGATGTATTTCATAAATTTAAATTACTTTAAATCAAAGATATATATATATATATATATATATTAAAATAAACTTCTTCCATAGTAGTTTTATCATAATTATATAGCTTAAATTAGAGGTATGTATTTTTTTTTATCTCAATTTTGTTATTAGTCAAATGACAAGTTCAGAAAGAATTTAATTTTTTTTCTTAAAGCTTCTTTCATAATAGATTTAATTATTAAATTTGTTAAAAAAAGTCAAGATACATCCATTTAATTTTTTATCTGACTTGATGTATTTCACAATTAAATTACTTTAAATCAAAGACAGATACACCCTTAAGGTATGCTTTTGTGAAAATAAATATTTTCTATTTTCTGAATAATAATAAAAGATATTATCTTTTTTATTTTTATTTTTGTTATCTCTTACAAGAAAAGATGATGTTTCTATTATTTTTTATACAATTTTCTAAAAATCCAAAACAAATTGAAAATATAAGCGAAATTTTATTATTATTTATGAAAATAAAAAATAAAATTAGAAAAAACTTGTTGAATTAAACATGTTCTTATTTTATAATTTTACACATTTTATTACTTTAGAGAAAGCAACACTATATTAGAATTGTGTACTTTTGAGATCGATTTGCTTTGCATAGTTTAGAGATTTGCTCACAAAAAATAAGGAATATATATCAAAGGCTTAAATATGTTTATAGTCATATATATATATATATATATATATATACTCGTTTTATGCTTTTAGTCCTTATAAATTATTATATTAATTGTAACGACTTAGAAGTTGCTACATGACACTAAAGTTACCACGTGGAAAAATTCATTTTAGGTTCTTTTAAAACTCCTGAATTAAGTTTAATTCATGAAAATACTTGCTAAAATTTCATAATTCTTAACATGTCATCTAGGCGCACCACCAAAACAAACGTCTTGAATGTTCTAATTGGCCACCAAGTGTTGCAAGTATTATTCCAGGAAGTGAAATACCAAGGTGGTTCAACAATCAGAAAGTGGGCATCGGCAATTTAATAACCATAGATGCATCTACCCCTGAAAATAAATGCACTGGAGTTGTTGTGTGTTGTGTGGTATTCGCAGCTCCATATTGGAAGAGCGACAGTTTATGAGATGGGTGCACCATATCCAAACTTAAATTTTTGTGGTACTACAATTCCGGTGGTTCTTGATGAAGATCTGGTCATGGACAAATCAGATCACTTGTGGTTATTCTATTACACTCCAACACAATTCACTCTAAGCCAGGGCACACCTTTGAGAATGAAAATTGACATAAAGAACATGCAAGATTTTCATTTTGAGGTGAAGAAATATGGGTATCGTTGGGTATATGAACAGGATCCACAACTATCAAACTTAACAGCGATGCACAGCGCAACTTCATCGGCTTGGAAGAATACAAGTAGCAACTGCATTTTGGCTACACTTCCATCATAGAGAAGAATTGGAGGCATCGTCGAATATGGCTGCAAGATTTGCAGCAATCAGACCAAACAAAGACGCACAGTAGAAGCAGCAATAGCATTCAGATTCACCATGACTTTTGGAATAGACAGTCCAATCCTCTCTTTACAAGCTGCAACACTCTTAAAGTCAAACTCCACTTTGTTTGAATACAGTGAGAACAAATTCTCATGGTCTTCGTTTTCATTTTTATTAAAAAGAGCAAAGTAGCTATTTTGTCCCTAACATTATTTCTTAACTCCCATTTGATTTTTTTAATTTGTCTTTGTGTATTATTTGGTTTGCAACATTATGAATCTTACTCCAAGTTAAACCTTGTGCTAACTCTCTTTGACTGAATTTACATGTGATTCCAAGGTGGCACTTAACATTTTCATGAGTTATTGTTCACTCAACTTAAGATGAATCTTAGCAAAATAGAGAAAGGATGCTTCCAAACCCTCACCGGAAAATACATTGAGTTGCTGCATAATTGATTTCCACGTCTGAGCCTGTAGAATCCTTCTGTTGGTAGCCATGTGATTCCTTTTATTTTGGTTATAATTACCTGAGATTGATATAATTTCAAATCCTAAAGCCAGTGAATAATTTGTCTTATATGCTTTTACTGTATCTGAATAATAATATTGACATATAATATTATGATATTTCTGCTTATTTGTTAGTGTAGAGTTGTATAATGAACTAATCATGTTTTATTCAAGTCATATTACTTATGACAGAATGAACAGAAGTTAAAAAAATGATTCCTTGTATTAGTCAATCTAATAATCAGGACATCAAACAAAGGAACAAGATTGCAGAGTAAGCAGAAAGGAAGTGAGGAAAAATATATTTGATGCATAGAGTAATCGTTCATTTGTTTTCTTTTTAAGTCTAATATACTTAAAACAAATAGAATTTGTTTCATATTTTGATCCAAACAGGCATTGCCCTATCCTCTGATATTTGAGGGCTTGACTAGTCTCAAGGATTTTGATTCATATGAAAAGAATTGGAAAACAAAAGACAGTACCCAACACTATTTGCAGCAATGCTTTGAAAACTAAATTGAAGATTGAACAGATAAGACAAATGATTTTGAAAAGTATTATTTATGCTTGGAGTCACTATACTTAACATAAATTGAATCTGCTTCAGATTTTGATCCAGACAGCTATTCCCCTGTGTTCTAACATGTGAGGGCTTTACCAGTTTCAAAGTTTTGTATTCATTAAGAAAAAGAACAGAAAAAATGAAAAAACTGCTGCAACGTTTTGAAAACCGGATCAAAGACTTAGACAACAAGACCTCTGAATCAATGTTTGCTTGGTACAATCAGTTAAATTTATGATTAAACATTTAAATTTTAAACTATATGATTAGACTTGGGTCGAATTGGATACATAACATGTTCATGGTCCAACAGGTTCATTGCATATTTTTCCTTGATTATTATATTGCTGGAGAGGTTGGTCTCTTCCCATGTTTACAGAATTAAATTTTACATAACCCCACTTTCAGTCATTAGGAAATTGTTTATACCTTTAACAACCCAGTGAAACAAGATCAGGCAGAGGAGGAGAATGGGATACTGACAGCCATGACCAACATCCATGGAATTGTTTCCTCTAATAGGTTCAAATTACACCCAGACAGATGTTGTGAGATCTGATTCTGAGGGTACAGCAATATCACCATCACTAGCATTCACACCACCACCAACAATTGGATCATGTTTTGAACACCAAATTCAACATGTCTTATAGAATCGGAACCCCAGTCATGAGAAGCCGTAGCATATTATGAGAGTCAAAATCTTATTTTCTAGTGCTGTTTGTTTTGTAAATATAATCTCATTTGTGGCAATGAAACCGTGTTTGGAAGTTAGCTCAATTGTTTTGTAAATATAATCTCATTTGTGGCAATGAAAACTAAATCTGATACAAATAATTATTTAATTACCATTTAATTGATTAAAAAATTCATATTTTTTTAAACTAAAAAATTTAAACATCTTTAAATATGAATAGGTGTAAAAACAAAAAATTTATTACTGAATTCATCTGTAAAATATATTTTATCAATAAAATTAATTTTAAAATTAAATTGATTCAAATATTTTTTTATATTTCAAAATTAAAAAAGTATAAGTATCTAATTTCTGTATCTATTTACACTATCAGTTACATGTTCCTCTCTCTCTCTCTCTCTCTCTCTCTCTCTCTCTCTCTCTCTCTCTATATATATATATATATATATATATATATATGGTTTTTGTGCAACCATATTATAAAAGAAAATTGGATTTATTATTTTGTAGTCCTTAAACTTTTTAAATTTTTTGTTTTTAGTCCCATAACTTTTTCTATCTGTTTTTAGTCCTTTAACTTTTTTCTATCCTTACTTTTAGTCCCTTAACTTTTTTTTTTCATTCTTACTTTTAGTCTCTTAAAAGAACTAAAAATAAAAATTCTAAAATGTTTAAATGACTAAAAGTAAGAACGAAAAAAAGTTAAGAGACTAAAAATATAAATGAAAAGTTAAGGGACTAAAAATAAAAATTCTAATAAGTTTAGGGACTAACAAGATAGTAAACCCAATAAAATTTTCTAAAAAAACATGTTGTACAGAAGTTTGTCTTTGCTCGGAACGTAACACGTGAACCCCTACCAAATTGACAGATGTTGAAAAATGCTTTAATTGCATATGAAAGGCTACATCATTAAGGACTTGAATCGTGTCCTACAAAAGTTTCATAAATTTAATATGGTATGAATGGATATGGATTTTGTACTGCATTTTCACTTGTAGAAGTAGCTAGTTGTACGAGAGTGGAAAAAGTTAAAAAAGAGTGAGACACCAGACCTTAACATGACAGCATGAGAAAGAATGGGAAACTTGAGAGTGAAAGAAAACTAAGGAAAGTGCTGAGAAATTACTAGAGACCTAACTATATTAAAATAATAATAATAATGATGATAATAATAATAATAATAATTAACAGTATATAGCAATAAAGTTGGGTCCTCTTCATCTAAAACAAATGTTTACTTTTTGTCTTAATTTCATTTTTTATAAATCATTATAGTTTAAAAGTTAAATTTTTTTCATATTAAAAAGAATATATATATATATATATATATATATATATATATATATATATATATATATATATAAAATAGATGTACACAGTACTAGAAAGTAGTAAATATTTCTTCTTTTGTATTTCCCTTACATTTCTTAAAAAATCTTTCCACGGTAGCTTTGTTAATGTTGGATGTCGATAGCCCAGCTGTATTGTCAATTCTAGTGATACTATACTTTTCTGACATGGGGTTTCAATTCAATGCTGAAGAAACCAAGTTCAAATATTCCACACGGTAAAACTATGGTCTTTCCGTAACTGAAGGGCTTGGACTGTGCAATGGGATTATGTGTCCTCTGCTACGGAAACTATTAAGAGAAGCGGTATATTTACTTTTTCCTTAAATACAAGAAGCTTCGTAGAAGCTACGTAGAAATGAAAGAGGAAAAATAAGGTGCCACCATAGGCGGATTTAGGTTGTAATTAGGAGGTGCAGTGGCTTTGATAAAAATACAAATATATATTTAGTATTGTTATTTTTTTGTCCCCTTATTTTTATAATTTGAACCGGTTGATCTCAATTTTTCTAGTCAGGAGTGCAAATGCACCTCTTAGCTTTAAGAAAAATACAAGTATATATCTAGTGTTATTATCATTTTGCATCCTCTATTTCTATAATTTGAACCTGCTACCCATAATTTTTCTATCATTATCAAAATTTGTTTTTTATTGACTAGTTTTGTTCCATTTTCAGCTCACTAGATACTTTTACGCTTTTATTCAAGTACACATTTTATTCCATCTCATGTTTTATTTTCATATGTATCATAATCAGGGAGTGGGACTAAACGTGCATGTTAGGGGATGTGCAGTTATTTACTTATGAGTGGTTACAGAATAAAATGAAAACTGTTTTGGATAATATTAACTGTAACAGCTAGCGTAAGGGTAAAAATATCATGTGAGGTTACCATAAAAACTCTTTTTTATTAAGGGAAGGAAAAAAAGTAAAATTGTAGAAGAAATGACACCTAAGCAATTTAACTGATATGGCAAAGATGAATAAAATGACACGGCAACGTATGGTTGCATACCTCAAAAATTATATATTATAAATAGATAAATGTATATTTTTGTTTAACTAAAATATGAGTAATGGATCTAAGTTCAGCTCCCCTTTATATACTCATAAGGTATGGGAACAAGCACTAAAATTGTTACATATGATGGTAAGGGTCTGGGAACAAGTATTTTTTCATAAAAATTGATTGATACTAAGACAAGTGTTATAATACCTTACAGGAATCCATTCGGATATAGAACTTTACACACACCCACCCCAATGTCATCCCTATTTGTCATGCACTGTGGAAAATAGGCTTAGAAAAGAGAACATAACACACAAAGAGAAAAGATTGCAAAAATGAAAAGACAAATAGTATCACAACTCTTAAAAATTTTCTTAAATCCAAGGAAATTTATTCTTGCTTATATCAAACTTTTGAAGAGTTTTTTTTCTTCCAAATATCCTCCCTTCAAATCTCGACATTGTGCACCGTATTGATTTCTTGCTAATTTTCCATGTATTGGTATAATAACTTGTTCTACTCCACCATTATCTATCGTCATCAAGCCATTTATAATATATAAATACTAAAGTCTGTATTGTAGCATCTGTCATGTAAGTAACATTTAACAAGTCAACATTAGTGTTTTAGTTTAGTTGTCATTCTACTTTTTAAACACAACTTTTGATATACTTTTTCTACCCTTATAATAACTCTATTTAAATTTTCATTAATCTTAATAATTTTCATTAATATTCACCTATATATTATGCTGCAACGTGGCTTGGATTAAGCAGCTGGAACGTGACATTTGCTTTATGCATGTTGGAGATGTACCATATCAAAATGATGTAATGAAATAAGTCATTAAATTGGGTCCAGCCAAGGAATCAAGTGTGCATGGGTTCAAAGTAATGGGATTATGAGTTGGCAATTACTAAATTCACCTCCTATTTTACTATTACACCTCCCTTTTAAATTTTTTTCCAGAGGTATCCGTTTCCGAAAAGAAAACTCTGGAATATAAATGTGTACATGTTCCAGAAATTAGATTCCAGAATGCAATACATTCCGGAAACTATCTTCCAGAAGTCTCTTCTCTAACCCAAGATGGTTAAATGACCTCTCTTTTTGCTATTCTTGCTACTCCCTATCGTTCCCTACCTTCAACACAAATTTTTTCACCACTGAGTTCTTCTTGTTATTGAAGCACTTCCATTCAACTAAAGGCTATTAGGCCCCATTGTGTTATAGAACTGGGAAGAAGAAAAATAATAATAATATTTAAAAAGAAAAAAATAACTCTACGCACAAAAGGGATCATTATAAGTCATAACCCCATTTTAGAAGCTGCTAGCTAGAAGTAGTTTGTGCAAGAAGAATGGTGATTTTGCAGCTCAGTGTTGTAACCTTACGCACAAGAGGAGGCATGTTGCCACTCACGAAGGAGGAACAATCACTGCACATAGTGGTGGCAGACCAGTGACGTGGCAGTCATTGTAGCTCGCAGTTGTCGTGGGTTGAGATTGGCTTGATGAACACTAACTCTGGTTCACGGCTTGCTGTGATCACAAGAGTTAAATGCTTTGGTTTGGTGTGATGCCGAGGGGTGCTAGTGGTATGGGGGTGGCGGATCTGATGACATTGGAGATGCAGCCCTAGGGCGAATGAAAGAGAAGGTGAGAGAGATGAGAGGGTATTTAGGAGGGTAGTTTGGGAAAATTAAAGGAAGGGGGTGTATAAGTAAATATAGGAGGTGCAAATAGCAACTACCTTATGAGTTTTAATGGCCTAATTATGAGAAAGTGATGCTCAATACGTGAGTGGTCTAGGACAGCCCACAACAGTTGTTAGGAAAAGAGCTCAATTAGGCTGGGAAAGAGCTCAACACAAGGACAAGGACATCTTATTCCTGATAAAAGCAATCATGGATCAGGAATGACGGGTCTAATAGAACTATAGTGCTCAGAGAAAGCAATGCAGTGGCTGACATTGTTAATGTGGGAGAAAAGCAAATGTTTCAATATCCAATACACATGAATTAATGTAGAAATAAGCCATCCAAGAGGACACAGCTTCACAGATGATATTTATTATAAGCATCTGTGCAGCTGCAGCCAACTATGTCCACCACTTTCAATTGGTTCAATAGCTAGTTACTTGGGCATCATGAAAGCACTGAATGGAATATTGAAATGTAGAATTCTCTGTGCAAGAAACTCTAGAAACACAAGCAAGAAAATCACTGAATAAATTATTAAGAAATTTTGTCCTTTTTTTAGTACCATTATAACTTTCTTTTTATCTTGGTATAGACATTAAGTATCCTATGCAGGAGGCAATCCTGTTCGAGCCGAGTAGGACCACTATGGACTGCAAAGCCTATTTATAGCTTTTATCATAAACACTGTTTGTTCTATTTGAGATAAATGTATGCTTCATATATACATGTTCTAACTGTGTTGCTCTTACATATTTTAATGCCTGCAGCTATCATTTTTCTAATCATAGAATTAACATGGTATCTACTATCAGGAGCTAGGAATTTATCACAAAGATACCATCTCAGGTCACAAAGGGACCACAACTGGGAACATCTCTCACCAAAATTGACGATTAGTGAGTGAAACAAAATTATACGTGAAAAACAAATTGAGGTTTGAAGTATGCGCTAGAAGAATTTAAAACCATTTGCATCGATCTACCCAAGATAAGCCAAGAGGGTTTTGGATTGTCTACAGTCAGACAATCCTCAACCCTTGGATTCAACCAAAGCTATACATTGATTATTTGCTCAGAGAATGTGGAACCCACTAGAACCCCACTATATAATTGTTGTCTAATTATTCTCTGATGCACCCGAGAAGCTCTTGTGTTGAAGTAAATAATCTGAGGATTCTAATTCTCTGTTCCAAGAAGTTGGATTGGCTCTGTGGTAAGCTCTTTTTCTCCGTTTTCAAATTTATCTCCTCGTACAAATAATAGAGATGAAAGGATATGACTAATTTGATTTCTTGTTGTTTTCCCATGTTTTAGCTGAAAGAGAATGGGTTAAGCATGTGAGAGGTGCCTGAGAAAAAAAGATTATGGACTTCAAAACATGAGTGGTTCTGTGGTTGTCTATGATGAAAAACAATGTGTTTTTTTCCCCCTTAAATGTGTATTTTTCCCCCCTTAAATGTGTATACATTATTGGTCAAGCTTGCTTTTGTTAAGCCCACAATTGTTCTCAGGGCATCAGCTTCTAATTGCCTTTAAGATTGGTCATCCAAAAATCTCCTTTTAATCTAAGTAGACCTACTTTCAGATATTAGATTTGCGAGTTTTAACTGACATGTTGGTTTAATTTGTAATTGCAGCCATCTGCTTCACTTTCTATGTTGTTGTGAATATGTGCTTTGCATATATAAGTTTCTTTTTCCATTTGATGTCAATGCTTTTCTTAGAGCCTGGGTTGTTTAAGGCTAATTAAGTTAATGTTCTAGCAGTGCATATTAATAATAGAAGTTAAACCATGCATGTTGGACTTCAACTTTGTTTGGTTTAATGCAAAGCAACCACACATTGGTTATAACACACATTTGAGGTCTTATTTTCAGGATAATCAATATAAGCTGTATTACAAATTTGGTATACAAAGGCAAAAAGAATGTCAAACAATTTGTATTTTCATACAAGTTCAATGAAATTGATGCAATAATAACTAAAATCTAGAATATTGTTTACTTGATTTAATTTATGTACAACTTATTTAATAGTAATTACATTAATGAATTTGATTTGTTGGAATATAAAAGCAGGAAAAATCTCAATTATTATTAAATTTATATAAAAGCAAAAATTTTGATGTTATATAAATGTATCTCAAATGATGTTTTGCTATGTAAAATTAAAAAGAAATTCAGTTGATTTTAATCTCATTTAAACTATTAAAATCAATGACAATAATAATTTAAAAAATAATAATTTGAAATGAATTTGTCCAATTTCATTTGTTTGATACAAATTAATATTAAGGCTTAAATATGTTTCGGGACCCTGAAATATTAGCGAATTTTGTGTTGGATCCCTATTAAATTTTTGCTTTCTGTTGAGTCCCTAATAAAATTTTTTATTTTTTTTTGGTCCCTATTGGTGATTTTGGCAAGTGTACCAAATCGTTCAAGTAACAAAGGGTAAGTAGAGTATCGTATCCACAAGGACTTGTACGATAATTGGGTAATTAATAGCAGAATTAAATGGACTACGAAAATTGAGAATTGAGGTAACCA
The DNA here is from genome assembly GCA_026413185.1 of Pueraria montana var. lobata. Classification (NCBI taxonomy): domain Eukaryota; kingdom Viridiplantae; phylum Streptophyta; class Magnoliopsida; order Fabales; family Fabaceae; genus Pueraria; species Pueraria montana. The sequence goes on from CM048655.1 coordinate 6,007,576, forward strand.
AATTTAAGATAAGTGCATAAATTAAATGAGTAAAAGAAGAGAAATTGAATTTGGGTAAATTCACCAAACATGTAGCACGTGCAAAAAATTGGGTTTAAATCAATGGAAGAATTACATCAGGGTTTAACTCTTGTTTATCTCTACGCACAAAGTACTGGAACCCCGGAGTAAGACAGAAAATCCCTATTTAAGACTATGGGCCAAAAAGAGTTCAAGCCCAAACAAAAGATAAAACAGAAAATTAAGAATTATTCTTGTAATGCGCAAAGCACGGGTGCACGGATCGTTGAACAGCCTGTGCAAGGCTTCCTACAAGCTTATTTTGCTTCCCAAGACCTTCAAGGCATTAAACTTCAACCCAATTGATCCTTAACGCATCATTTATTCATGGGACCTCTCCAAACTTGCTCCACGCTTCCAAAAGCTCCTAAAAACATAAGAAAACAAACCAAAGATCAAGTGTAAAAGGGTAAAAACTAAAATTCCTAACTAAACAAAGCTTTTATTAAAAACACAACTAAAATGAACATAACAAAGCTCAAAAGCATGAAAGATATCAAATAATTGCCCCTAAACTACTACAAAAAGTAGGAATATAAGGCAATTATCAGTCTCTAAAGCTCTTTAGATAGCACTTTAAATTGCTTTAAAAAGTGGTTTAGATAGCGCTTTAGATAACGGCATGGACTTGGATGAAATTTTTTTTTATTAGGGACCCGGAACAACGCAAAATTTTTTCAGGGACTCGGAACAAAAAATGGGAATTTTTTAGGGACCTAAAAGTTATTTAAGCCTAATATTAATTACATTAGTTACATTAATTTTGATTTAAAAATATATAGTTCTTATACTACTATTCATACATCCACCCAATTCTGTTGCAAAGTAGACTATTTCATCATATTCTAAATAAGGAATTAAATAGAAATATTAGTAACAAATAAAGAGAATGCACATCTAGATTTATTTTTAAAAATAACAGTTTAATTAACAAAAATGGATTTACAAAATACAAAATTACTAATTATCAATTCATAATCCTTTAAAATAGAAAATAAAATACAACTTAAGTTGTGTCTCTTACATACATCCATAGTTATGTACATTATATTCTAAATAACGAATATGAAATCTAATTTCTTGTAAAAAGAAAAATGAAATCTAATTGTTGCTTCGATCTTTATTTGAATGATGAAGTTGAACAATTTGTCCCTTCTTCATTTGTGAGGTGAACATGTGTAGATGAAACGTCGTCATTAAGAAACGTAGCAAGCAAGAGCTACGAAAGCAAATTGTGATAATGCAATTGAGAATAATAAAATAATAAAAATAATCAAGAACCATAAAATAAACTCGTTGCATACCATTGACAATACTATCAAAGTATGTCCTAAACACAAATAATGAAAACTTCTCATAATAAAATGACCGAGAGCTGGTCATTTTTATTATCACCATATGTTGCCCCCTAAACAAATCAAAGGAAGAAATCGAAGAAGATGACCATAGAGGAGACCTTCAATGCTAATATTTGGTATATATAGACTAAAAGGAATCCCAATGAGATAAAAACAGAAAGAATACTCAATATATTGGTCATAATTACCTTAATTAATTCAGATTAGAAATATATATCAATCATAATCACCTTAATTGCCATAGTTATAAAAATTGTGATAATAAATAAAAAGTTACCATATTTATTTTATGGGACAATCAATTGAAATAGATTAATGTACAATTAGTTAATGCTTTTTTATTTGAATTTTAAATTCAAATGAACATTTCCTTTTTTATCAAGACAATAGAAGAGTGTTGCACAATGCATTGCACCATAAGTTGACATGTGGCAAAAGTCACCAAAAATTAACATGTGGCAAAAGTTTCCTTGAAAGTGAGTGGAAAATGTATAGTATATAGATAGATATAGATATAGATATAGATATATGTACTAATACTTATTTTTAATATTCTTAATCTTAATATTTATGATAAACAGTCAAATCAATAAAATATAAATAAAGTGGATATTTAAAAGTGTTGTTTTAAACCATAATTACTTTTTCTTGATAAACACATCCTTGTGACCACCCTCCTCCTTTAAATTTTTTTTTTTATCATTATTATAACTTGATAGAAAATGATTTGTAAATTTAAATTTCTTTGCAATGTTATTATTATAATTTAAATTATTTGGCTCTAAATAAAGTTATAAATACAACATATAAATATAAACATGTTTTAATATTTTTCTGATGAAGAGTTAATCTTCAAATTTAAAGTGACGAGACTCAAGAAAAAAATTTCAACAACCACTGGCATGCAAAAAAAGAATGTGAAAAATCCATTTGATAATAAACTTTTACATAATGATTTCCTATTTTTCTTTCATTATATAAATAATTTTTTGTTCTTCATTCACGTCAAGTTCACTTTATTAATCTTAATGTTATCCTTACAGATCTTATTATACATAATGCTAATGTAATTAGTTTCATCCTCATATTTAACAACCACATTAATTATACTTACAATCGTATCATTCACATTATCCTAACAATCTTAGACTCCTAAATTTTAACAAACATATGTTTTATACATATAAACCTTATGTTTTTTTCTTTCTATTTTAACACATATTTTATAATTATTTAATTTTATAATATAATGTAATATTTACTTTTTTAAAATATTTTTAATATGTCTAAATCTTATCATACACATTTATTTATAAAACCACGCAATGCGCGAGTCAATATCTAGTGTTAATTAGTAATCATACATTTTTTTGTCAATTCTCTCGTCAATTCTATTCCTAAAAATGATACTTATATATAATTATAATTCAGTTGAAAAGAAACATTTTCCGTTTCAACCACTGCCATATATTTATGCGCTCAATATTTTTATATTTTTAGAAATTTATTATGTTTGATAAACTATTTTTTTGAATTCTAAACCAATTAAAAAAGAAAGTTTTCTGCATCAATGAAGAGTTTTTTTTTTTTCCCTTTTTTGTGTGTCATTTTTTTTTTATGCATTGTGTGTGTGTGTCATTTAGAAGGCTCTAATGTGAAATACATATATATCTATAAAGACTTTGTTAGCAAGTAGGTGAAATTTTAAAAAACTAGACTTCGCATATAAATTGATCTCAAGACATGTGAGCTATTGAGCTTGACCAACAGACGACCTAACAGGAGACGAAATGAAACTTCTCATAACCATAGTATATGCAACTTGAACAAAGAAAAGGGAAAAACAAAGAAAATTGAACGTCAAAAGTACCACAAATTTCAATACACCTATCTATTAATGTATTCTATTCTGTTAACTATCTATAAAAATAACTCTTTATGGACACATGTCTCCGTTGCACTAGTCATGTGTCATCATTTCTAAAGCTACTCCTTTTGCATTTTTTCTTTTTCCCTTTTTTTTTTTATCTTTCGTTTTTCTTTTTTCTCTCTTCACAGTACCCCTCTTCTCTCTCTCTTACGTTCCTTCTCTTTTTCTTTCTTCTTTTTCTTCTTCTTTTTTATGTTTTTCTTTTATATTATTATTACGTTACTGATTTATGTATTTTATTTGTAAAATTTATATTCTTAAAATAATTAATCATTTAATAAACTCATTTTTTACTTTGAAATCCTATAAAATCATTTTTACTTATAATTTGTATAAAACAATTTTAAATAATTTCATAAATAATATTTTGTATATATATATATATATATATGTATATATATATATATGTGTGTGTGTGTGTGTGTGTGTGTGTGTGTGTGTGTGTGTGTGTGTATTATGAGGTTTTATACTAAAATTAGTTTAAATCTAATTATTTAATAAATTTTTTTAAAAAAATATTTTGACTTTGTGCTTAATAACTTCATATAAAAAAAATTTGTTGATTAATATTTGTATAATAATGTAATTTTTTTTACATAAATATGTAATACATATATTAAAATAGTTTCGTAAATAAATAATTATATTTTGAAGATGAAATTTTTATACAAAATTTAATTAAAATCTAATTAGCTAATATATTTATTACAAAGTAATATTTTAGCTCTATGTTTAATAACTTCATATACGAAATTTTTTGTTTATTAATATTTATATAATAATGTTAGTTTTTTTTACATAAATATATAATAAATATATTAAAATTAATTTATTAAATATATTTTTTATGACAAAATATTTTTAAATTACTTACTCAATAATATCATAAATTAAATTAGATTTTAATTTTTTTATGAAAATCACAAGTATCATTCACAGGAGACAATCTTGTTCGATACCATTATGGGCGACAAATCTCTTTCTGCAAGTATTTGACACAATTGTATATCAAATACTCAACAATATATAAATACTTATTATAGAATAATATATTGACTTTGTGTTTAATAACTTTATATATGAAAATTTTATTGATGAATATTTATATAATAATGTTCATTCTTTTACATAAATATATGATAAATATATTAAAATTAATTTGGGAAGCATATTTTTTATGACAAAATAATTTTAATTAATTACTCAATAATATCATAAATTAAATCTCTTAAAAAATCATAAATTAAATTAGTTTTAATTATTTTTTATATTTTAAATTATTCAAAATATTGTTTATAAATTATAATTTTATAAAATGAATAATTTTTTTATTTATAACTATAGTTGTAAAATAATTGAATTATTTTATCATTTAAAGTTCTAAAATTACAAAATTAATTAAATTTAACAAAAGTTTTTTTTGGTCCTGGGTCAGAGACCACGGGTGTTCCCCAACCCATTGGGTCATAGATTAATCTTGCTCATGGTGCGTGGCTGTCACTGGCCTAGGAAAATTTGTACACGGAGGGAATCGAACACGGATTTTCCCACTAAATCGCTTGTGATACGTGGCTGCTGTTGGCCTAAGAGAATTTTGCACACGGAGGAAATCAAACACGGATTCTCTCGCTAAATAGATCAATCCCTCACATGTGAACACAATGGAACCTTACACCACTGCGCTAACCCTATGGGTTAAAATTTAACTAAAGTTAAATCCTTTTTAAATTTTTATATATAATAATTTTCTCAAATAATTATATAAATATTTTAAATTAAATAAGAAATATATATGGTACTATAACCAAATATATGTTCTCTACTTGAATACTGTCGCACTGTTTTAGTTATTTTGGAGAACTTAATTAATTAATTATCTTTGTCTCAATTAATTTTATAAATAAATGTATTTTAAACATGAGTGAAAACATAAATGACCTGTGCGAATGTACGAGTATTATGCTAGTTAAAAGATAAAACTAACAGCAAGCCAAGTTAATGCATAGCCAACCCTTTAAATGAAGAACCAAATTAAACTTCTACATACCTACACACACTTGAAAACATACTGTATTGCATTAGTTTATAATACTAGTTAGTACTTAGCTTGCCATAATTATGCCGAGCCAACAACACCATGGGCCGTAAGAGACATGACGGACCTTTTGTTTAAACTTTAAAAAAAAAAAAACAATTGTAAAAAAAGTGCTTTAAAAAAAACAGATAATTATTTTTTTTAAGTAGAAACAATTTAAACAAACACATTTTTAAAAAAAAAAACTACTTATTTTATTTTAAAAAAACACTTTTTTTTAACAAATAAGTTTAAATAAACAAGTCCAATATTTGAATTTGATGTCATCCAAACTGAGAATTACTTCACGGGATGCATATATAGTTCAAGCAAAAAAGGGGAGTAGTACAATTGTATTCAAGTGGATCACAATTATTACTGCTATACAGTATATATACACGCTACAGTATACTAAGTCAGAAAGTCATAGCATATGAAACTTCTTAGAAACACACATGATAGAGACACCACCAACACTTGCATATTTACATCTCTCTAATTCTTCTTTCATACAAAGAAGCGTGTGAATAGACTCTGCATCATAGCATATGAAACTTCTTAGAAACACACATGACAGAGACACCACCAACACTTGCATATTTACATCTTCTCTCTAATTCTTCTTTCATACAAAGAAAGCGCGTGAATAGACTCTGCATCATAGCATATGAAATTTCTTAGAAACACACATGACAGAGACACCACCAACACTTGCATATTTACATCTTCTCTCTAATTCTTCTTTCATACAAAGAAAGCGCGTGAATAGACTCTGCATCATAGCATATGAAACTTCTTAGAAACACACATGACAGAGACACCACCAACACTTGGATATTTACATCTTCTCTCTAATTCTTCTTTCATACTTGACTAAGAGTTTAAACTTTTTGATCTAATATATTTATCTGCATTATACAATTTTTGTCTAGTTATTTTCTGTTGTGCCCAAGAAGCTCTTGTTTGTTGAAGTAAAGTATCTTTGTATTCTTCTCTGTTGCAACAAGTTGAACTGGGTGGTGGTACACACTTTAGAGGTATCATAGTGGATTTCCCACTATATTAGAAGGAGACAATGATGATTCAGATGAGAATAATTTTATGAGAGAATTAATTTTACTCTTAGAAATGTTGTCACTTGGAATTCAACCAATTCAACCAAGTAGACCTGTATAGTTTGATCTACTATGGAGACCGAGTTTTGGATCAGCAGTATATGAGATTGATTAGCTAAGAAAATGTCTTAGCAAATATATTCCTTTATGGAAAAGTGCATATTCTATATGTTGTGATTGCGAAAAGGCAACAACAAGAGTACATATTGTAATTAAAAATAAAGAAATATTTTGGTAAAGCAATTGCTTAAAAGATAGAAGTCTTCTGATCATGTGAAGTCATTAATGGATTTGGCTGATCCTTTGACTTAAACTCCTAGTGATGAGATTATTGTATGAAACATTGAGGGGAATGAGACTTAAGCCACTTGAAAGCAAACAAATGATCCCATGAAGAAGGCTCAATGGGAAAAACAAGTCATTTGTTAGTTCTGCTAGAACTTAAATTGATTTTAATCAATTTTCATTTTGTAGTCCCTTCCTATGGTGTGAGAAAGTGCTAGATACTGCATTATCAAGAGGCTAAATTTTATATTTAAGCTTTATGAAGTTATGAGAAAGCTTAACTACTTATAAAGTTTTTAATGATTTTCATATCCCTTATGGATGGTGTATGATTTGCAGCATACACTTGATGAAATCACTTATATGAGTGTCAAATGGGGCCACTTGTATGAGATATTGGCAAGATCTCTAGAGCACCTATGAATACCGGGCATGCACATGGCCTATTGGCGCAAAATAGTGATAATGGCAAGGATTGTGGGGTTGTGATGCGATTGATAGACCGCTAACACACATCAAGTGTTTTGGGTTCAATAACTTGCTACACCCACTACGTTGTGTTAAGTCTTATTAATTTAGGTCTGATTCAATAGCTTGTTACACTAGGTCTGACGCATTACATCCAAGAGAAAAGAAAGAGAACCCAGGAATTTTTTTTCTTAAAACTTTTTCTTTAACCTTTAGAAATATGTGGGGAATTGTTGTATTTTTTGGTTATATATTTCAAAAGGTTAACATATTTTTTTAATCAATTTCATTACATATTTTGATGTGGATTAATCCCATATTTTAATTGGAATTGTTACATATTTTAATTGTATTAATTAGCAATTATTTTTGATAAATTACTGTAAACATTTATATAAAAGAAGGTTTAGAGAATGAGTTGTGGATCTCATTTCCTTATCTTTTCTTTTTCTGTGAGTTCCTTGATTTTTCTCACAACCTTACTAATTTTTAGGTTTCAATCCAAACATTTATAGTCATGTTTATTTTTTTCTCTCTAAATTAATATTTTTAATCTAATTTTTAAATTAACATTTTATCAATTTTAATCTAATTCAATTCAAATTTTAAATCTAAAAAAATCTTGAATAATACGGACATCTAAAATGACATTAATATTAAATTAAATTATGACTAACTCAATTGAATATGTTAAATTTATAAATTTAAATTTTAATAATATTTTGACTTAAATTAAATCAAATCAAATTCTAATTCAAATAATTTATACTCAAAATATGACAAATAAATTATAAGGATTGAATAAACCAGTTTAAAAATATAAATAGCAAGTAATTTGTAAGAAAAATAATCCAAAATTTAAACTATTTTTTAAGCAAATCATCCAAGTTTTTGAATTAACATTTTCTCACTTTTAATCTAATTTAAATTCAAATCAAAATCTAAATTACCTTTAATAATACAAAAAATGTCATTAAAAGATGTTTTACTGTAATTAATGAAAATTAAAATTAAAATTAAAATTAAACTAAAATTAACTTGGAAATCACACCAATAATATCATTATCATTATATATATAATCAAAGTAATTAGATGATGCAAATTAATTTGAGAATGACAATAAATTTAAATTGTTAATATTAATTTTTTTATGAATATTAATTATTATTAATTTTAAAGTATTTTAGTTAATATATAAAATCAAATATCAAATTGAAATAATTTAAAAATTATTTGTTATGTTATTAATAATTACTTAAATCTAAGCAAAATTTAAATCATGCCTGTGATATTGTTGTTGTTATTATTATTATTATTATTATTATTATGGATAAAACTTAGATGTAATTTCTTTGGTCATTTTTTTATCTCTTCATTAATGATAAATGTCATTTGCTTTCTCTTGGTCTTCAAAAGATTGTGAATATTTAAATTAACAAGCAAAACCATCCTAATAAAAATTGGTTCAAATTTATAACAATTTCATAAAAAAAAAAACTTATATAATTAACTGAATTATAAATATGCATGTATACATTATTTTTCATTTCTATCGTTTCTGTAAAACAATTAATTATTAACTTCTTATTTTATTTCTTTTATTCAATTTTAATGGAGGGATAAATATATGCAAGAAACACATATTTATTAAATTTTTTTTTATCGATTCTCTAAGGTAAGTTTCTATCTTTTTCATTCCTCTTCAATTTTTTTCTACATATTTTGTATATTATTTAGTATTAAAAGTTTATTTGCAAACATTATTTTATAATTTTTTCACTTTCAATTATCGAAATGACACAAGGATGGGTTATTCTCTTGTTTCAAAGTGAATGATTAAATAGAATTTATTTAGACATATGTTTAAAATATATTCACCAGCTTAACATGTACTAGAGGAATTACTTACTCCAGTCTTTATTATAAGACCCAATTAATTAATTCACCAAAATTAAGAAAATTGGTTAATTTAATTTAGAGCATTAAATTTGTCTTAAGTTAGTATTTTTTTTTTTAAAACTATCATTGTGAATAAAGCTTACATATAATGAATTGTTTCTTTCACTGTCATGTCATTTTAGAACTGACAATTAAGGACATTTTTGAGAAAAAATAATTAATGTCGGAGACATTTTAGATTGAACCTTATAAAATGAATCAAGCTACACTTTTAATTTGGACCTTATAGTAAGGACACGATGGAGTACCTTTTTCCTTTTTGATTAAAATTTGTAATTATGTGTCATTTTATTATTGGTCATGTGTAATAATGATGTATTAAGTGTTATTCTATCAAGTTTCACTTTCATGCATATGATCAAAATGAAATCTTAACTAACATGCTTAAAAGACCTAATTATTTTCTACGCAGAAGAATAAAAATGGTACATCAAAGTATAACTAAAAATAAACTAAACCAAATTGTGATCATAAGAAAAACTTATGAATTTATTAGTTATTATCCTAATTAAAATATGATTTGCAATATTATAATATAAGCATTATCTTATTTTTGTATTCATCATAATTTTTTTAATATTTTTGCTGTACAATTAATGTTTGGAAGTTTTTTTTTATGATATATATTTAATTTATATGCAAATGCAAATATATTTATAAAGATAATAGTAGTTTTTTAGATAAACATTTATATAAATTAAAATGATAAAAAGGCATGTATAAATATAAAATTATTTGAATATATATATATATATTAATTATCTTTTATATATATTTTTCACTATATTTATACGTATCTACTAAAATATACTTATATAAAATTTAAAAATAATTGAGAAATACTTTAAAAAAACATAATGTATAAAAAATGTAGATTGTAAACTCAACACCCATGCAGGGCATGGGTTATTACTCTAGTTGTAATTAAATGTAGGGTGTTTTAGGAACGGTATCATTAAATATGGTGAAATTAGTTACCTACTTCTCAGAAGCATAGTATATGCAACTTGAACAAAGAAAAGAGAAAAACCAAGAAAATTGATCGTCAAAAGTACCACAAATTTCAATGCAGCTATTAAAAGATAAAACTAACAGCAAGCCAAGTCAATGCATAGTCAACCTTTAAATGAAGAACCAAACTTCTACTTACCTACACACAATTTAACACATACTGCATTGCATTAGTTTAATACTACTTAGTACTTAATTAGCTTGCCAACAACACCATGGGATGTAAGAGACATAATTTTTTAATTTGATGTCATCCAAGCTGAGAATTGCTTCGTGGGAAGTTCAAGCAAAAAAGGGGAGTAGTACAATTGTATTCACATGAATCACAATTATTGCTGCTATACATAATATACGCTAAAGTATACAAAGTCAAAAAGTCAAGATACCTGAAATGTCTTTGTCAGAGGATGTTGGACCTACTACTAGTACCTGCTAAGAAAGCACGTGAAATTCTAAATACCACTAGACTCTGCATCATAGCATATGAAACTTCTTAGAAACACACACGACAGAGACACCACCAACCAACACTTTTTGATCTAATATATTTATATGCATTATACAATTTCTGTCTAGTTATTCTCTGTTGCACCCAAGAAGCTCTTGTGTGTTGAAGTAAAGAATCTTTGTATTCTTCTCTGTTGAAAGAAGTTGAACTGGGTTTGTGGTAAGGTTTTTTTTCTCCACTTTCAGTTTCACCTCGGAATAGAAATAATAGAAGATGAAATGATATGGATAATTTATTTCTTCTTGTTTTCCCACGTTTTAACCTGGAAGAGAATGGGCTAAGAATGTGAATGCTGTCTGAGAAAATAGATTGTGGATTTCACAACATGAGTGGTTCTGTGCTTGTCTAAAGTGGAAAATAACTTGTTTTTAAATATTTGGTGAAACAGCATGAACTTTTTACTGAAGTGCTTAAAGTTATTCATCTATATTAATTCTTGGTATTTTTGGTCAAGCTCACTTTGGATGTTGCCATTCTTTCTTTGTTTTTTCAAGCTGACAATAGTTCTACAGGCACGAGCTTCTTATTGCAGTTCAGATTGGCCATCATCTACAATTCTCTTTTAATTTAAGGTAGGCCTACTTATCTGTTCAGATCGGTGAATCGTAACTGTTATGTTTGTTTAATATTTTAATCTAATGAAGTGTTAAGCATGCATGTAATGGTTAGAAAGTAGAAACTATGATTTGCCTTGATTTATTGCTTTCTGCCATCTGCGTAACTGAATATGTTGTGAACGTGAGACACATTATTTATTGATAATATGAAAATTACACATCAGTTTTTAAAAATATAACTATATAATATATTCATCCTTTTCAATGAGACTGATTAATCCAATCCAACTTCTTGCAACAGAGAATAATACCGCTAGTTTTTTCATAATTTAATTAAGGTGTTTATTCAAAAACTATTGATTAATATTAGTCTCTAATCCAGTGGGTTGGAGGACATCTGCTGAACAAAATATATATATATATATAAACATTGTTGAGGTTAAAAGTATCACATATTTGAATACAGCTGTAAACTAATAGCAAGCCAAGTCAATGCACAGTCAACCTTTAAATGAAGGATGAAATTCTACAAACCTACACTTGTAGAACTGCATTACAGTATTTTATAAGTACTTAGCTTGCTAAATTATATATTATGTCATCGAAGCTGAGAATTACTTCGTTCAAGCAAAAAAGGAAAAAGAAAACATACTAGTCAATGCTCTACATAGTCAAAAAGTCAAGAGATATGAAATGTGTTGGTCTGAGGATGTTGGACACCACTAGGAACCCGCTACAAAAGCTTGAAATTCTAAAAACTAGTATCCTCCCCCTTGCACTGCACGGGATTAATTAATATAATAAATTGCATTTTATCAATTTTTTAAGTTTTAATACTTTTTTTTTTTTACTCATAGTTTTTAATACCACACAATTTCAAAAATTCTAAAAGAAAAATTGATAAACATTATATATAGAATGAAAAGGCATTTAAATAATACAATCTAGCAAAATTTAAAAAAACAGCATAAATTTAAATACATTTAAAAGTTAATAATGTAATATAGTTTATATTTTTTAGAACACCTTTTTATATATAATACTTTTAGGAACACCTCTTTATATATAATATAATTTATATTTTTTTGAACCAAATTCACATCCAATTCCTCCAACATGCTTTACTCCACTTTTTTTTTTTTTTTTTAAGCTAAAAGAACTTTTATTAAACATTTATAGATTATATAATTATTATTTTTTAATATAGATTTGATTATTAACACAGTGTAGAAAAATTGAAATTTTTACAATTGAATAATATTTTTTTTTTATCATATACATTCACGATTAAATGCCCATATGATTATATTTGATCATCACGTGGTGTGATACAATTCAATAATGAATAATCAATTAATCGATAAGAATAAATCATACACTTATCAATTTCTACATATAGGGATTTTCTGTTTAAGTTTTTTTTAAATAATTTTTTAATAAAATAAGTAGTTTTATGCTTTTTTTTATGTGTTTGTCTAAACTTTTTAAAAAAAAAAAAACAGTTTCCTGTTTTTTTTTAAGAAGCAACTCCCATCTTTTTATTAAAAATCACTTTCATAAAAATCACTTGTTTTTGAATCACTCTTTTAAGTTTAAACAATCTGGCCAATAGTATAAAGGTTTTAATTTTGTTGAATGAAACTTATAATATATATTCCCTGTAACACCCACTATATTTAAAGGTTATTTATTTAATTTAATTTAATATTTTATTAAAAGTGCTATTTATTTATTTATCATCAATGTGCATAAAACCATAAGCGTTTTGGTTCCTAAAATATGGTTTTGGTTCCTAAAATATAGTCGTATTTTGCTTTCGGTCCTTAAAAAAATTTATGCTTGGCATTTGGTCCCTGTAAAATTCCTTTTTTGGGTTTTGGTCCGTGTTATTTTGTTTTAGTCGTTCTAATATACTCCCTCCGATCCTTTTTATAAGAAACAAGTTTTAGTATAAAATACACTAAAACTTGTTTCTTATAAAAAGGACCAGAGGTAGTATCCAATTTTTCATTTTAGTTCCTATCAAATATTTTTCAAAGGGACTAATTCAAAATGAACAAAATATTATAGGGACTAAAACGAAAAATAGATATATTAGAAAAACAAAATAGCAATAAAGGCATAAAGTATTTTATAAGAGAAGAGAGATTCATAAAGTAATGAGTTATGTGATACAAAGAGACAAAAAAATAAAAATTTTATATAAAGAGACAAAAAATAAAAATTTTATAAGAAGTTTCTTGTAAATAGTAGTATAACTTTTGTCACTTTCAATTTCTAATAAAGGCAAAAATAAATAAATAATAAATCATATAGGCAATGAACATGCAAGTGGGAGGATGTCGAACATACATGTTTTTGACAAAGATACATGCATGTAAACATGAAATTATCAAATTTAGAAAATATAAAAAATAATAAACATAACATCATTTGATTGTAAGTTGACATTTGAAAATATCTCAGGTCTTTTAGCCCTGTATAATTTTTCTACTAAACTGATAAAGCCTTCGCGTATAACTGATTTCAAGAGGGAATAAAGATCACTGATCCAAGTTGATCAGGGCTTTGTTGTAGAGGATCAATCTCTTTCAATGGTTCATATTCAATCTCTTTCAGAATAATACTTTGAAAGTGGCATTTAATGTGAGAAATCAACGCATCCAATTCAACATAAACGATTTTGCATTAACAAATAATTCAGAATTCATGGTAGAGAAGTCAGATCAGAAAAAAATCATAGCACTGTAGCAAACTTCTGTCTGCGACAGTAAAAAATCAGAGAGAAATTAACTTTTTTTTTATTGTGGCAGTGACAGCAGGGGAGACGGCAAATTCACTTTTGCATCTAACGGTGCTTTGGATTGTGGCAGTGACAGTAGGGGAGACAGCGAACTCACTTCTGCTTCGGATTGTGGTAGTGACAGTGGGGAAGACAGCGAATTCACTTCTGCTTTGGATTGTGGCAGTGACAGCAAATTCACTTCTGCTTCAGATTGTTGCAGTGACAGTGGGGGAGACGGCGAATTCACTTCTGCATCTAACGGTGCATCAGAATGTGGCAATGACAGCTGGGGAGACAATGAATTCACTTCTGCATCTACCGGTACTTCCTTTGAGAGCTCCAACGAAAATGACCTGGCACTTATGGACACCAAAGAAGGTGTGTCCCATCACAAGGTAGAAGAAATAGTAACCAAGGTAAGTAATTTCGAACTTGAATTCTTTTACTATTCTTTAAGTTACTTTTATTTTAAGGATTTTGTTATATGGCACAAGTTAAGAAGGAAAAATTTTCAACCTGAGTTCAGAAAGTAAATTGAAGTAATCAGATCCGGAAAAAAAAGTGTTAGGCTAAGTATTCACAAATTTATTGAAATTTAGCTGGATGATTTTTAAATCGAAGCAATCTGTTTTACATTAATTAATAAGAACTTTGAAGTTTGACTTCATAGTAGACAGGTTTAGAAATTTCATTGAATAATAGCAACTCAGTAAGGACACGTGTCATGAACCCATTAAAACTGTAAGGTTTTGCATTTCTTCAAATGTAGCGTTCTGATCATTGCAATTGCAGCACCAGGAATTCATAATGTATGAGCAACAAAGGATCAGTGCTGTTGCATCTTCTTCCAACTCTTCTTCTATGATGTCTTCTAAAAAATATGATGTTTTTCTAAGCTTTCGAGGTGAAGACACCCGCTCAAACTTTGTAAGCCATCTATATAAAGCTTTGGATGAAAAGAAAGTCGAAACCTATATAGATGATCGACTTCAAAAGGGAGATGAAATCTCAGAAGCACTCACCAATGCCATCGAAGATTCTCATGTATCTATTGTCATCTTCTCAAAGAACTATGCTTCCTCAAAGTGGTGCTTGGGTGAACTCAGCAAGATTCTAGAATGCAAGAAAGTGCAAGGGCAGATTGTGATACCAGTGTTTTACGGAATAGATCAATCCCATGTGAGGAAGCAGACTGGGAGCTACGAGCAAGCCTTTGCAAAACATGAGGCAGATACCGCCAGGTGCTGCAAATGGAGACATGATCTAACTGAAGCAGCCAATTTAGCTGGATGGGACTCCCGAAATAGGTATGTAAAATGAATTGAGTGAGATAAAAAAAGGGAGAGAGGCAAGTTATTGTTTTAAATTGAGTTGGCCATATTTGATTCTAGATTGAGCTTACTTTTGTAGTATAACACCTTTTATGGTACTCATCGCTTAAGAAGTTTGTTGTGTAGAAAAAACATAGGCATTGATTATCTTCTCTATGTCATTGGATTTTCATTCCCCGATTATATCTTTTTTCTTTCTTTCTCTACTACACCACTTCATTGATCATAGATTATATATGTATAATCATTTTTATATTTCTTTTTTTTTTCTTTGTAATTTGTTTGACTTATAACATATCTTTTAATTCTTTGTCGTCGTTTTCATATGCTAGGACTGAACCTGAATTCCTTAAGGACATTGTTGAAGATGTTTGGCAAAAATTGGCTCCTAGATACTACAATCAGTGTAAAGGACTGCGTAAAGGACTGGTTGGAATTGAGGAGAGTTATACACTGATTAAATCAAAACTAAAAAATGGGTTAAGTGAAGTTAAAACCATTGGAATATGGGGCATGGGTGGCATAGGTAAGACCACCCTTGCTACTGCTTTATATGAGAATCTGTCTCATGAATTTGAAGGTTGTTGCTTCCTTGCAAGTGTAAGGGAAAAATCAGACAAGCTCAAAGCTTTACATGAAGAACTTGTTTCTAAGTTGTTAGGGATCGAAAATAAGAAAGATCGTCTTGATCATTTTGACATGATTAAGCTTCGACGTAAAAAGGTTTTCATTGTGTTGGATGATGTAACTACCTCAGAGCAATTACAAAAACTAATTCTAGAATATGATTTCTTGGGACCAGGAAGTAGAGTCATTGTTACAACTAGAAATAGGCACATACTTATTAGCCTAGTTGATGAAATATATCCAGTCCAAGTTTTATGCTTTGATGATTCTCTTCAGCTTTTCTGTTTGACTGCTTTTAAAGGAAAACAACCTAAAGATGGATATGAAGATCTATCAAAAAGAGTGGTTTCCTATTGCCAAGGTATTCCTTTGGCTTTAAAAGTTCTGGGTGCAAGTCTTCATTCAAGAACTGAAAAAGCCTGGGAATATGAATTGGAAAAACTTCAAAAAATTCCAAAAATGGAAATTCTTGAGGTATTAAAATTAAGTTATGATGGCTTAGATCGTTATGAGAAGGACATATTTCTAGACATTGCTTGCTTCTTCAAAGGAGAAACAAGAGATTATGTAACAAGTGTACTAGAAGCTTGTGATTTCTTTCCAGCATTAGGGATAGAAGTCCTTTTAGATAAAGCTCTCATAACAATTTCATTTTACAATACGATAGAAATGCA
Source organism: Pueraria montana var. lobata (assembly GCA_026413185.1). Classification (NCBI taxonomy): domain Eukaryota; kingdom Viridiplantae; phylum Streptophyta; class Magnoliopsida; order Fabales; family Fabaceae; genus Pueraria; species Pueraria montana. Next base: position 6,024,319 of record CM048655.1, read on the forward strand.
TGACTTGATACAGGAAATGGGTCAGGAAATTGTTTATCAAGAATCTACCAAAAACCCTGGAAGTCGAAGTCGATTGTGGAAACCTAAGGAAGTGTATGATGTATTGAATTATAACAAGGTAAATGGAAGATGCAATTATTTCTTTTTGATGGTACATATATATTTGTAGAACGTAGCTAGTATGATAACCTTCACTAATTATTATTCTAATTTTGTTTGTTAGGGAACTTCTATTGTTGAAGGGATAATTGTAGATTCTTCTAAATTAACTGAGGATCTATATGTGCAATTCGATTCTCTTGCCAAGATGAGTAACCTGAGATTTCTTAAAATCAAAGAAGGCTACAAGTTGAGTGACAACAGATTTAATGTGGACCTTACAAATGGTCATGGGTCATTGTTTGGTAAATTGAGGTACCTTTATTGGGAACGATGTTGTCTTGAGCATTTTTCGTCTAACTTTTGTGCTGAACAGCTTGTAGAGCTTCACATGTGGCTTAGCAAGCTTAAAAAGCTTTGGGATGGGGTTCAGGTAAGAATGTGGCTATATGTACTACATTTTTCTTTCAATTTGTAAAGGTATGGGAGACACTATTAGGTGACGACTATTCTTGTGCTGACTCTAGTGTTTCTGTGTATGATTAGATTTCTCTTTTAGTTAAGGCTTGTGATTATGAACTGAACAATTTCTGAACAATGTGATGCATCTTTCTTTTTACAGAATCTTGCAAATTTAAAGAAAATTGACCTTACAGGATCCGAAGACTTGATTGAGATCCCAGACTTATCTAAGGCAAAAAAGCTTGAAACGGTAACACTTGCATGTTGTATAAGCTTGCATCAGCTCCATCCAACCATTTTATCTCATCCCAACCTTACATGGCTGAACCTAATTTACAGCACAAAGATTGAAAGCCTTGACCTTCGTTTAAAATCTCTAAGAGAGCTTTATCTCAGTCGTTGTTCATCTCTCAAGGAAATCTCAGTTCTATCAGAGGAATTGACAAAACTGGACTTATCTAGCACCGCTATATGTGCATTGCCGTCATCAATCTCATCACTCCACAAGCTTACATGTTTGGATTTAAGTGACTGCAAAGTGATTGAAAGCCTTGACCTTGATTTAAATTCTCTAAGAGAACTTCATCTCAGTGGTTGTTCATCTCTCAAGGAAATCTCAGTGGCATCAGAGGAAATGACAAAACTGGACTTATCTGGCACCTCTATATGTGCATTGCCGTCATCAATCTCATCACTCCACAAGCTTACATGTTTGAATTTAAGTGACTGCAAAGTAATTGAAAGCCTTGACCTTCATTTAAATTCTCTAAGAGAACTTCATCTCAGTGGTTGTTCATCTCTCAAGGAAGTCTCAGTTATATCAGAGAAAATGACAAAACTGGACTTATCTGGCACCGCTACATGTGCATTGCCGTCATCAATCTCATCACTCCCCAACCTTCCATCTTTGGATTTCAGTGACTGCAAAGTGATTGAAAGCCTTGACCTTGATATAAAATCTCTCAGTGACTGCAAAGTGATTGAAAGCCTTGACCTTGATATAAAATCTCTCAGAGAACTTAATCTCAGTGGTTATTCATCTCTTAAGGAAATCTCAGTTATATCAGAGGAATTGACAGAGCTTGTCTTATCTGGCACCGCTATATGTGCATTGCCGTCATCAATGTCATCTCTCCACAAGCTTATATATTTGAATTTAAGAAACTGCAAAGTGATTGAAAGCCTTGACCTTCATATAAAATCTCTCAGAAAGCTTAATCTCAGTGGCTGTTCATCTCTCAAGGAAATCTCAGTGACATCGGAGGAAATAGAATGGGTGACATCAAAGGAAATAGAACGGCAATTTTCTGGCTCCACTTTTAGAGTATTGCCATTTCCAATTGTATTTCATCATCCCGAGGATCCATATTTGTGTTTAAGTGATTGCAAAGTGATTGAAAGCCTTAACCTTCATTTAAAATCTCTCAAAGAACTTAATCTGAGTGGTTGTTCTTCTATCAAGGAAATCTCAGTGGCATTAGAGGAAATGACAGAATTGGACTTATCTGGCACCGCTATATGTGCATTGCCGTCATCAATCTCATCACTCCACAAGCTTACATGTTTGAATTTAAATGACTGCAAAGTAATTGAAAGCCTTGACCTTCATTTAAATTCTCTAAGAGAACTTCGTCTCAGTGGTTGTTCATCTCTCAAGGAAGTCTCAGTTATATCAGAGGAATTGACAGAACTGGACTTATCTGGCACCGCTATATGTGCATTGCCGTCATCAATCTCATCACTCCACAAGCTGACATGTTTGTATTTAAGTGACTGCAAATTGATTGAAAGCCTCGACCTCGATTTAAAATCTCTCAGAGTACTTAATCTCAGTGGTTGTTCATCTCTTAAGGAAATCTCAGTGGCATCAGATGAAATGACAAAACTCGACTTAAATGGCACCCCTATATGTGCATTGCCGTCATCAGTGTCATCTCTCCAGAAGCTTATATATTTGAATTTAAGTGACTGTAAAGTGATTGAAAGCCTTGACCTTCATATAAAATCTCTCAGAAAGCTTAATCTCAGTGGCTGTTCATCTCTCAAGGAAATCTCAGTGACATCGGAGGAAATAGAATGGGTGACATCAGAGGAAATAGAACGGCAATTTTCTGGCTCCACTTTTAGAGCATTGTCATTTCCAATTGTATTTCATCATCCCGAGGATCCATATTTGTGTTTAAGTGATTGCAAAGTGATTGAAAGCCTTAACCTTCATTTAAAATCTCTCAAAGAACTTAATCTGAGTGGTTGTTCTTCTATCAAGGAAATCTCAGTGGCATTAGAGGAAATGACAGAATTGGACTTATCTGGCACCGCTATATGTGCATTGCCATCATCAATCTCATCACTCCACAAGCTTACATGTTTGAATTTAAATGACTGCAAAGTAATTGAAAGCCTTGACCTTCATTTAAATTCTCTAAGAGAACTTCGTCTCAGTGGTTGTTCATCTCTCAAGGAAGTCTCAGTTATATCAGAGGAATTGACAGAACTGGACTTATCTGGCACCGCTATATGCGCATTGCCATCATTAATCTCATCACTCCACAAGCTTACATGTTTGGATTTAAGTGACTGCAAATTGATTGAAAGCCTTGACCTTGATTTAAAATCTCTCAGAGTACTTAATCTCAGTGGTTGTTCATCTCTTAAGGAAATCTCAGTGGCATCAGATGAAATGACAAAACTCGACTTATCTGGCACCGCTGTATGTGCATTGCCGTCATCAATGTCATCTCTCCATAAGCTTATATATTTGAATTTAAGTGACTGCAAAGTGATTGAAAGCCTTGACCTTCATATAAAATCTCTCAGAAAGCTTAATCTCAGTGGCTGTTCATCTCTCAAGGAAATCTCAGTGACATCGGAGGAAATAGAATGGGTGACATCAGAGGAAATAGAACGGCAATTTTCTGGCTCCACTTTTAGAGCATTGTCATCATCAATTATATTTCATCCCAAGAATACATATTTGTGTTTAAGTGATTGCAAAGTGATTGAAAGTCTTAACCTTCATTTAAAATCTCTCAAAGAACTTAATCTGAGTGGTTGTTCATCTATCAAGGAAATCTCAGTGGCATTAGAGGAAATGACAGAACTGGACTTATCTGGCACCTCTATATGTGCATTGCCGTCATCAATCTCATCACTCCACAAGCTTACATGTTTGAATTTAAGTGACTGCAAAGTAATTGAAAGCCTTGACCTTCATTTAAATTCTCTAAGAGAACTTCATCTCAGTGGTTGTTCATCTCTCAAGGAAGTCTCAGTTATATCAGAGGAATTGACAGAACTGGACTTATCTGGCACCGCTATATGTGCATTGCCGTCATCAATCTCATCACTCCACAAGCTTACATGTTTGGATTTAAGTGACTGCAAAGTAATTGAAAGCCTTGACCTTGATTTAAAATCTCTCAGAGAACTTAATCTTAGTGGTTGTTCATCTCTCAAGGAAATCTCACTGACATTGGAGGAAATTACAAAATTGGACTTGCCTGGCTGCAGTGAGATTGAAAGCCTTAATGTTCATTCAAAATGTCTCTTTGTAATGAGAGTGGATGATTGTTCATCTCTCAAAGAAATCTCAGTGACATCCGAGGAAATGACAGAACTGAACTTATCTGGCTGCAGAGTGATTGAAAGCCTTAACTTTCATTCAAAATCTCTCAAATTACTCAGACTCAATGGTTGTTCATCTCTCAAGGAAATCTCATTGACATCAGAGGAAATAACAATATTGAAGTTTTCTGGCACCATTATAGATGCATTGCCGTCATCAATTGGTCACTTATTGTGTTTAGAAGTGTTAGATCTAAGTGGAAGTAATGTTGAGAGCTTGCCAGCAAATATGAAAAACTTTTCAATGCTGAGAGAGCTTAATTTAAAAGATTGCAGGAAACTCATGTCTCTGCCAGAGCTTCCACCATCCTTGAGAGTGCTTCGGTTAGATGATTGTAGGAAACTCATGTCTCTGCCAGAGCTTCCACCTACCTTGTATGTGGTGAGCGCCTTTAACTGCATTTCTTTGGAGACAGAGATCACTCAACAGCTAGTGTTACAACACATGTTACAGGTCTGGATACCCTACTTAGCCCAACACTTTCGTAACTTATGGGTCAGAGATTATTTTGCCTTCCCAGGAGACCATGTCATGGACATGTGTAGGTTTCGTACAGAAGAGACTTCAATAACTGTTCCTTGTCTTCCAATATCTCACATAAGCGGTTTCATTTACTGCATCATTCTGTCTAAGGGATCAGTCTCCCATGATATTTTGGTATCTATCTATCAAGATGAGATAAAGGTCTGGGATAGCTGGGATGGGTGGGATGATAGGTATAGATGTTGTGAAAATCCAATTTCAGAGCACGTGATATTTTGGTATCATGACATCAGCAAATATGACAGAATAAGTGAAGTGTACGATCATTCCAGGCACATAACATTAATATTTAAATTTGATGGAGATAATGAAAGCATAAAAGGATTTGGGGTCTTTCCAATATTTGCCACAGCATCGGGGTTTGAGCTAGTTAATAGAAGTAGTAGCACAGAAATTTTTGACTTGGAATCCATTACTCAAATCACTGATAATGGGTCACAGCCCAGAGAAATCGGAGCTGGGGTTGGAGTTGAAGGCTTTAATAATGAAAATGAAGATGACCGAGAACAACTTCCTGCATCTACAGAGGAGGAGGACATCACCAGAAATGATAATCTTTCCTGTGGTTACTTCATTGGTATGGAACTTCACCCAGTCTTTGATTGTAGGCTCCTTATTTGTTGTTTTTTACTTGGATGGAATTAGTCTTTCGAATATAGAAGTTATCATTTAAAAATACTCTTGTTTCTAGAAAATTGGTCTTAGTATATATTGCAATAACATTGTGTTGTACTTATTACATGATGAGCAGCTTTTCTTTTGAAACGCTTGTGGAGAACATTGATAGGAAATGAGCACTAGCTTGTTGGGAGAGTCAAAGCTGCACTCATAATTGTTTGGTATTCACTCTACACTGTCCTTCCTCGGATACGTTACATGAGTGATATTAAGTTGTTATAGTAATGTATTGGTGATGCAAAATTTAGATGTAAAGATGCACTCATGTGCTGATGCTTATGACTTTTACCGTTTTACTCATCCAATTGTTGGAATTAATGGTGATTTTGGATTTTTTCACAGGAGCTTTATACATCATCATGGTGTAACAAGCTGAAATTTTCACTGTTTATTTTTTTTATAGTAGTTATCACAAAGATCAATATTAATCCTTAAAGTAATAGAAAATATCATATTAATTGAGATAGGGTATAAGGTTAGCTAAAAGGAGTTGGCAAATCTTAAAGAAAAAAAAAGTGGTGATTGAGCCTCAAAACTTCAACATGCTTGTAACAAGTTACAATTTTTTGCTATATATTTCCTAGATATTAGATATCAAGAATATTAGGTTGACTTATCTAGATAAAAGTTCGGATATGCATGCTTTTCTCTCTAGCTCAAAATCATTTTAGATAACTATAAGCTAACAATTTCATTGCCTTTTCCCTCTTATACATGGTTAGAAGCAATATGTTTTAAATTTGTATCTATTTATAATATATAAAGTTGAGCTATACAAAACACAATGTTTCCATGTCAATAACTATTTTTCTGCCATGTTTTACTGATCTGTTATTCACTCTATTACAATTTGGCTATCTGTTGATAAACACATCAATGTCTATTGATTGTCTTTGCAAAACGTACACCCCTATACCTCTCTTAAATATAACTTTAAGAATAGGTTACAAATTAAATATACCTCTTAATTGGTCATCCAACAAAACGCCTCTCTCCACCCCTTTCCATACACTATCTTCCTAAAAACGCATCCCGCATCTGTTTCAATTGCAAAAATGCATGCCCACCTGCCATGGTACGAAACGAAATGCCCTTCCTCCAATTACTTATGTTTTTATCCATGTACAAAATGAAATACCCTTTCTCCGACCACTTATGCTTTTGTCCATAGGTTTCCAAATGCCCCTTCCCTAATTACCATTTGTCATCATAGACACGATCTTCCCATCACCTGTTCATATAGGTTACTAAGCACCCGCGTTACCATAAAACTGTATCTGTTTATATCAATGAAGAAAAATTGATTTTGCAAAATACTAACATATCTATTTTTATTTTTTACCATTATGTTTATTGGATGATATATTCCAGTGTAACTTATGCAATGCTTTTCTAACATTGAACAATTCATTTTTCAGCTCATTCAGTAGATGTCCACTGGTTTATCATAACAACGTCAGTGAAGGATGTGGAGTCCACTGCTAGCATCAAAGATAGGTCAACTCCTTCTCTACTTCAAATCCTATTTGACTTACTAAATGAAGAAGTGAAATGCTAGCAACACACTCTCTATTATTGGAAATCACAAATTTTGGTGAGTCTCACTATTTAATAATTCTCTCTTCTTATTTTATAGTTTTCAATAAATTTTAACCAATAATGAAGTGTGTGTTAAAAAGAGTGTGTTGCCATCATTCCTCAATGAAGAATCTTTGGTTGTATACAAAAATTTATGGATGTGAGAAGCTTGTCCTTTTATTCAACAAAACCTAAATGTTTTCATGACTCATTTAAAACCGTTAATGGATTAAATGAATAATTAATTGCTAGCAACAATCCACAATTTCATAAATGAATAGCTAACAACATTCCTCTTCACCTATTTGACGCATGAATCTGATTATCAATAATTCTAAATTATCACTCTATTTGTCGTTGAGTTCTATCACTATACTAGATATCCTTCACAAGCAAGGGATGATTCATTTTTAGTTAAGCTTGAGGACTACGACTAAGGCTAGAATTAGCCTTCCAATATGTCTTTCTTTCCATGCTAAGGCTAGAATTAGATTTTTAGTTTGTCCTTCTTTGCAACTCTTTATAAAAATTACAATTAAATTGTTGTTGTCATGTAAGGTCTTGTTTGATTGAACTTCTTCCATTTGAATGTCTTATACAGGGACTTGGATGAGATCGTTTAGTGCCCTGCTTACTTCCACCTCCTTTACGATAAGTTCATTCTCTTTCTTAGTAACTAGATCCACCTTTAAAAACCTATGAAGATTTATGAGGATAGATGAAATCCTTCAACACCGACACCCACGACCTTGCCATCACTTTGCTACCATTGTTGCCATTGGGAGGTACAAATCCAAGATGCTTCATTTATTTTATCTATTTTTTCTTGCAATTCATCATTCGTTTGTTGTTATCTTATTCTGGACAGTTGCAAAGCTAAGCAAAGGCTACCTTATTTGTAGGCATGTAAAGCAAAAGGCTTGTGTTGCTCTATTTGGCAAAGGTAAGACTCTATTTTCATAACTTCTGAATCTTGAGGAGTGTTGTTGCTACCTTAGTATATTAACTATTGATGTGTTATCTAGGAGATGGAAAACAAAAAAACAAGGTTCATGTGTGAAATCAATTGTTTGGATCGTCGTTCGGAGGTTTGGAGAGGGAGTGCACATGTTCGCTGTACATACAATGTTTTTTTTTCTTGGGGTTATGTTCTTGTTTCTCATTTTATAAGTGTTGTGCTTGGTTTACTTTTGATCATTGTATGCATTGTTTGCACACTTCTTTAGACTCTTTTGTACTATTTATGGATAATAGTGGAGCTATTTCTTTGGTCTGGATGACTCGTGGTTTTTACCCTTGTTTTGAGGGGTTTTCCACGTTAAAAATCTTTGTGTCTCTAGTGAGCTTTTGGTTTATAATTTTATTGATCGTAAATTTGAATTTATAATATATGATGTGTATAAACCTAAAACAAACAACATAGATCGCAGTGTATAAAAAAAACAAACAACATTTTATGGAAATTACAGGTATACAAGTTGGGATGATGAGCATATATAAAACAAACTGTCAATTAAAAAAAAACTACATTCTACATTGGTTCTTGAAACAATCAGTGTGGAACGTGGCACTATCTACATCAGTTTTGTCAATAACCGATGTAGAAAGTGGCTTTCTACATATAGAACGTGTCACTTCCTACATCAGGTTGTCGAGGAACCGATGTAAAAATTGCAAATTTTATATCGGTTCTGTAACCAATGTAGAATCTGCCTTACATTTAACATCATGTTATATAAAATGCCTTCCAAAACTAATGTAAAATATCTTTCCTGTAGTAATGCTTGTTCCTTGTATGAGTTGGGGTACCCCTTGTACCCGTATCTATTTTTATGTTTTTGCTGATAAAAAAAACAAATTTAATATATTGATCTATGTTTATTCCTCTTTCAAAAATAAACATATATTAAGATGCTACATAATTTTCTCTTTTTAGTCAAAGTAATCTCAAACAATAATGCATTGAAAATAATCTAAAAGAATGTATTTTATTTTTCTTTTACTAAAACTAATCTTTTTAAGTGATTTTTCACATAATTATTTTACAAATTTCAATATAATATTAACAATATAAGATTTATTTATTTATATAATTATAATATCTCCAAAATACAACTTGCACAATGCTTAAATGATGCAACATGCACATCAATATCTAGTTTATTTAAATAATGCTAGCTATTAGAGATTAGGTGGCATTAACCATTAACTTAATTTAGATATTGACTTGCGTGTTGAACAAACATATTAATTTTTTAAAGAAAAGTAGTAAAAAAAAGTTGACACATTTTTTTTTTTTACTTACAATTTTATTGTACATGTAAATTTTGTTGGTTTAGAATATGAATTATTTAGATGCTTGGTTAGGATAATTTACTTGAATTTGATACTTCCAACTATTATTTTTCCTTGTTTTCACCGTATAAATTTGCCTATCACAAGTATCCAAGAATGTATAGGTAGATGTATAGTATTGTTATCTTAATATGTTAAGCCCTTTCAAAACTTATTCGGTTCATGCCCACTTAGATGATTAATCTAATATGTGCTTTAACATTATGCATAGGGTAAATGACCAATTTCATCCTTGAAAGTGCAAGGTGCTGTCAATTTAGTTTCTGAAAGTAATAAAATGGCCAAAAGGTCCTTGAAAGTCCCTATGTTGTCACAGTAGTCCCTAACATAAGAGTTTTTATACTAGTTCACTCAAACTGAGTTACATCCTGTTCTCCTTCAACCTTAGAAGGGTTCCACTAACCAACACAATTACAAGAAGTATTCTCTATGCCACTTTTGACTACAACCAACAACAGTCTAAACCTAAGATTGTCAAGCAAAATATTCTTTAACACTAAGCCACTCCTGGCTTTCACAAACAACAAGGGTTTGAAAGATTATAACAAATCTACTCACAGAGTGAGGATATGAAAGTTTATCACACCACAACTAACTTTGCAAAGCAAAGAATGAATTGTTTAGGTGCAGAGAGTTTGTCCAAAATAGCATCATTAACTTCTTTAATCTTCTGTTCAAGTCTTTATATAGGATCTAGGAGAGATATGTTCGTTGTGAGAGTGAGCTCTTCAAAACTTCCTGTTCCGAGTCTTCATTTACTGCATTGAGAGCTTGGCACGTTATTTCCTTTTAGGTGTCTACTTTTGCAGAGGAGAGAGAAAAGGTAGGTATCCTTTCTTTCTCAAAAAAGGTACTAACACTCTTTGAAATCTATTCTACTTCTTTGTTCGTTCCTACTTAGAAATCCTTACTTTTAATTAAATGCTTAAAATTCAAACATTAGAGCATATTCGAAAAATAGAGGGAATATCAGACTATGGTTATACAAGAAAGAATATAAGAGCAGTTAACCTTAGCATTTGAACTTTAAAAAATAAAGATCTCAAAGCATGTGTTCAGTTTTGGACGAAGGAAACTTAGTTAAGATATAAAATATAAGTGTATGTTTTCTTTAGAAAGTGTAACCCCCCTTCTAATAAACTTTAATTTAGCTATCTAATTTATTTTATACATAATTGTTCTAATACATTCTATTAAAATCTAAAATATATTCAAATTTACATCACTAAAATTTTACAAAAACATTTTTTTATAAAATGATCTAATACTAAAACTATTTTTTTTCTGTCCCAAATTTTCCCATCCTATAGCTTTGGAATTATCTGCATCTTTTCTTCTAACTCTTCTTCCTTCACCTGAAATCAAAACTTCCCTAAAATCTAGGAACAAAATTTTACCGGATCAGGCATTTAATTTCTAATACACAGAAAAACAATCACAATCAATGACATTTCATTTCATAACTAAGAATTCACATAAATAATGCAAATGTAGTATGCTTTATGAAAATGCAAGTTTATAAAGCAGATATAGTTTTGACTCAAAATTCCTTTTGACCATAAAATCATTTTGACCCTGCTCCATGGAGACTTCCCCTTTGAGTGTTTAGTAAGAAACTGGCCTACCATTACGATCTGTAATTCAGCTATCAGCCCCTACTAAACGCAAATAAGCTAGCAGAATTAGGAGATCAGGATATCCGGAAGGCCACCACGGCAGCATCTCAGTCCAGATTACGGCCACGTGTGAAATTACCAATACCCTTCACCCCACAGACTATATAATCACAGACTATACAGTCCTGTCTAACTTACTCTGCTCACCCATTTCTCAGGACTATCAAATTCTTGTTCATAATCTCAATCATCTTTTCAAATACATGATTACCGTAGCCCCGGTTAGTGAACACAGTCCTGGAAATTAATTCCCCCAAAAATACTCATTTTTCATGACTACCGCAGTCCCGGTTAGTCAACAAAATCATTTCTCATTTAAAAACTCATTTCTCATTTGAAATCTTTGTATTTTCCAAGAACTCAGGCTTATGCAATATGATAATGATGCTAATAAACAAATAATTAATATTAATCAATCACATAAAAATTATAAAAATTCACTAATTAACATTATAACATCAATACCTTATTAAAATACTAACTAGTCCTTTACTAGGTAAAATTACTAAACTTTTACTAAAAATACCAATTATTCTTTACTATGGAAATTACTAAAATACCCCTATCTTTTTCTAAAATTCCAATTTTGCCCTCAAAGGGTGAAATTACCAAATTACCCTTACTATTTTCTAAAATTTTCCATTTTGCCCTTGATCTTTTTATGAAATTCCGAATATGTCCCTAATTGTTCTAGAATCTATGAAATTACCTAATTACCCTCAATCTTTTTAAAAAATTCCAATTGTGTCCTCTAAATGTGAAATTACCTAATTACCCTCAATCTTTTTATAAATTTCCAATTGTGTGCTCAAACTTTCTAGAATAAGTGAAATTACCATTTTGCCCTTATACTTTTTAATTATTGCCGAAATGCCCTTAAACTTTTTATAAAATTCCCAATGTGTCCCTACATGTGAAATTACAATTTTTCCCTTGGTTATTTGAAAAATTTGCACATAGTATCCCTTCTAAACCCACCATGTCCATGAGTAACTTCAACCATTTCCAACAAATTTTCTCAAATTTCCAATATCAAATTCAACACATCTAAGCCAATTTCAATCAACAACAAACCAAATCAAGATTCAATCAAGCTCAAGCACATCAACCAAAGTTCAATTTATCATACATATCATAAAATCAACCAAACATTTGATTCAATCATCTAATTCAAGATTTAAACATCAAAACATATAAAAGCCCCAAATCAATTTCCTATTTTCATGGTTCTTGATCAATTCTTGAAATTAAACCTAAGGACATGTTTCTCCTACTTCCAATTTATCTAAATTGAAATTAAATGCCAAAATCCTTACCTTGGATCCTTAATTTGATGAAGAAACCATTAAACCCTTTTCCCCCTTTCTCCTTTGTCTTCTTGAAATTTTAGGGTTTTTCTTCTAAATCCTTCTCTTTGGCTTAAGGCATATTGAAATTTGGGAGGATTTGGTTGGTTTATTTCTTGAAATTGGAAGAAAGGATGAAGAGAAATGGAGAGGGCAGCAGCTGCAGAATTCACAGTTTTGGGTTGGTGAGGAAAGCTAGCTTATTTGTTTCTCTTTTGGCTTTTGTGTCTTAAGTTAAAAAAAAAAAATTCTCCACCAAATTGAATTAAACTTACACGTCCAACCTTGGTCTATGGGCAGCCACTTTAGTCAAGGATTTCAGCCCACTTGGACGGCTCCTACAATGCCTTACGTGAGTTGCCAATTACTTTGTTAATTGGTCAAAGTTTGTAGAAAAGTGTGGACTTTTCTAGAATAATGTAGGGCTTTTTAATTATCTTACAAACTAATTAGAATTTTAAGAAACTAACACCACCATTGAATTCCTCACTATCAAAAACCTTGGGGTAGTGTCTTAATTATCTCTTAATCAAGGTCTAATTAGCTTAATTTAGTTAGATTAGAAATAGTGTGTTGTCAATTTTTGATTGGCTCACACTTGTATTTTTCTTTTTCTTAGTTAAACAATTTTAATAATTATTCTAAGTATATTACAATTATTAGATAATTCCATAGATTTCATACAAATTTTATCTTAATTTTCTACCTTAAGATTTTATCGCAGTAATTTCTCAGAGTTCTAACTTTCAGAAAATTCTAACAATTCGAAATTAGCATTTTAATTCTTCAACTGTATATATTTTTAATCTATATTCAATTACCCTTTTATTAGGTTATAGATTTATCCAAAATGCTACACTGGAGAATTTATCCTGAACAGCTGTCTGTCACAACTGTCCAGTCAACAAGAGAATTAGGTCTAAATAAAAGTATCAAAAGACTCAGAAAATTTTACTGAATAGAACTATCTTAATTTTATTATGAAAATATGTACAAAAAGTTTCTATAAAATACAGTACATAATTCTACTATCCGGTCAACAAGAACTTGAGACCTAAACAAATGTATCAAAAGACTTAGAAAATTTTGCTGAGTAGAACTGTATAATTTTTAGTATGAAAATATGTACAGAAAGTTTATATAAAATACAGTATATAATTTCTCATAATATTTATAAAAAAAAAATATATACAAGTAATAAAATAAAATGAGGGTGTTACAGAAAGCGTTGGACGAAGACAACACATTGGATGTTGATCATTTTATAAAAGCTTTGGACACAAATATTTAACTATAGTGCCTTGGACGTTGGTTGGTTTGTTATGAAAACATTGGATGCAAGTCCATTTTAGTGCGTTGGATGCTAGCTTCTTAAAACAAATTTTTTGCGTCTAATATAATTAAGAATGAATATACCTTTATAGCTTTTGGACACATGTTTTCCTTGCATTGCTCAACAAACATCACCACTTCATCAAAGTTTAATAAATTTTGTTATCATCAAAACCATGAGATTTTTAGGGGCTAGACATTCTTCATGTCTTTGGTTCCAACACTTTTTTGTCATTTTATTACTTTCAGGGACTGAATTGACAACGTCTCACCCTTATACACATTACTAAAATACCTTTTTGGTCCATTATGTTTTTAGTAAAACCTGTTTTGGTTATTTATATTTTAAAAGTTTCATTTTGATCCTTTATGATTTAAAATTGGGTCAATATGATCCTTCCATTAGTTCTAAAGCAACGTAATTAATTAAAAAAAGAAAAACAAAGCGGCAGTTAAGCTGGACCTGGCTTTGGTTGGAATGATATTCAAAATTGAACTTAGCTACTTCTAGTAATGTGAATATTGTCCCCATGGGAGTATAGAAGCAAGTGGAAACGTTGTCTTCGATTGTTTTCTCAAATGAGATTTCAATATTCTCACACTTATAGAGAGGGTAACCAATGTGCAAATAAGCTGGCGAATTATGGTGTAGATCATCGTCTTGATGTTACTTGGTGAGAGTCTCTTCCACGATTTACTAGTCATTGTTTTTTTTTTCTCAACAGTTGTGGATTTCCTTCTTTTCGATTTTGTTGATTCTTGTTCATGGGTTTTGGTCTAGTTCCGCCATGATTTTATGTTGGATTCTATCTTTTTTATTGTATTTAATAATATTGTGGTATGTTTGCTTATGATTAATAGGCGGAGAGGTGCCAACATAATTGGGATGTCCTTGTCCTATATTGAGGCATTGCATGCTACAGAATTCATTGAAAAAAAAACCCCCTACCAAAAAGTCAAATCTCCGTCTCCACCACCACCACCACCTACCTATTATCTATTAGGCTTAATTACCAAATTGGTCCCCAAATTATTTAAAATACTTCAATTTGGTCCCCAAATTTTAAAACACGTCAATTTGGTCCCCAAATTTTAAAAAATGCATCAATTTGGTCCTTTCCATCCAATTGGAGTTGAAACCGTTAATAATTCAATTCTAAAATGCATCAGTTTGGTCCCAAATTATTAACGGTGTCAACTACAATTGGACGAAAATGACCAAATTGATGCATTTTTAAAAATTTGGAGATCAAATTGACGAGTTTTAAAATTTGGGGACCAAATTGAAGTATTTTAAATAATTTGGGGACCAATTTGGTAATTAAGCCTATCTATTATAATATATAAAAATTGATCATATCGAAGTTCTAGAGATATTATCTATTATAATGTCTAAAAACAATATTATTTTAAATGTAAAATTAACAAATTTTAATTATATAGTAATAAATTGTTGGATGACAATATAAAAACTTTTACAATATTAAGGGTTTATTATGTTTTTGGTCCCTGAACTTTTTCACATTTTGGTTTTTAGTCCCTGAACAAAATTTTGACTGGTCTTAGTCCCCGAACATTTGTTCCGTTAATGTTTTTGGTCCCTGCTGTTAAATATTGCCGTTAAGTGATGATGTTGCATTATTTTTATTAATATTTTATTACATTTTGTGGCGTTTAATTTTTCAACAATTAAAAACCGCCAGAAATTGCTTAGCTGAAGTATTTAATAGACATTAAATAATTTCTAGCGGCTAAAAACTACCGAAAATTGCTATATCCAAATCCAAGTTTAATTAAAATCAAAACACAGCTCCAATTCAAATAAAAAATCACGACAACAAAAAATTATTACTTTCCCAAAATTTACTTTCGATAGTTTTTTTGTCAATCAGGGCATAGCATTTCATTTACCTCATAAAATTCATCATCACCCACCAGAATCTAATATACACAATGAAAGATTAAGTGCCAAAACAAAAACCGCTTGTTTTACAGCACCCATTGTCTCCAAAATCTAAATCGAGCTAGGGAGAGAAAAGCATATTCAAATCCTCTTCAACCCACTTGCTACTTCTCTCTCTGTTTGCTTTGCTAAACTTTGCAAGTGAAGCTGCTTCTATATACAACGAATCATCTAATATCCTTCTCATCACACGTTGGAAATCATTCATTTAAAATGTTGGCTCCATGACGTTGTGCTCTACGCCTTCACTGATCGGAGATCTGATCATAGAGCTTATAAACCCGATCCACTTCCACGACAAGGATCTCTACTTCCGTCGCCACTAGAGCCACCTACAGATCTACCCTGCCGTGCCAGATCTACCCCAACCGAGGTTATCTTCAACATAGCCTCCCAAATTTCATATATGAATCAGATCTAGATCATGGCGGAAGGAAGAGAAGGAACAACGAAATGCGTGATGAAGAGTATGATTCATGCACCGAATCTTCGCTACTTTTTGCGTTCTTAAACAACGAACCATCGATTCATGTCATCTCTTCTTGTTGGTTCTCGAACCCGAAGGAAGGAGAGACAAGTGTAATACTTTTTTGTTGTTTGTGATTTTTGAATGATTTAGAGCTATGTGTTTTGAATTGGTTTGCTTCGAATTAAATTTTGATATGAGAAAGTAAAATTTGGGAAAATAATAGTTTTTTGTTATGATTTTTATTTGACTTGGAACTGTGAGTTTTGATTTTAACTTTTTAATTTAATCTGGATCTGGATATAGCAATTTTCGGCAGTTTTTAGCAGCCATAAATTATTTAATGTCTATTAAATACTTCAGCCAAGCAATTTATGGTGGTTTTTAACCGCCAGAAAATTAAACACCACAAAATGTAATAAAATATTAATAAAAATAATGCAACATCATCACTTAACGGTAATACTTAACATTAGGGACCAAAAAAATTAACGGAACAAAGGTTTGGGGACTATGACCAGCAAAAATTTTGTTCAGGGACTAAAAACTAAAATTTGAAAAAGTTCAGAGTGTTAGGTTCTAAGACCTTGGACGATGTCCAATCCCTCGAATCACAGTTTTGATGATAACAATTAAAGGATAAATTTTGAAGTATCTAATAGTCTTGTTTGAGTAATATAGGTCTTACGTCGTCCAATGCCGAAATGGTATTGTATCTCTCAAACCTCGACTTTACGTTTTAATAAGAGAAGCGTTCAATTGTGTCATATAAGAATATCACAATCAGCGTCCAATGACTATATGACCCACTCTGTGGTTTCTGTATTAAAAAGCAATATTATATGACAACACGTGTTCAATAAAGGATCTCTGTTATGCAACGCTTATTCTCTCTTATTATAACGTGCAAATCTATTTGAACTTTCGAAAAGTATTGAACAGGAACAGAGAAGCTTCTGACTGCAGAAAAAGTACAAGTAGCGGAGGCGCTACACGTACGGCTGTCTCCTTCAGCTCTCCACCCTAAGTCAAAACGTGACAACGGTCACATGCTTTGGAGAGAACTGCCGTTGGCAAAGGAAAAGATCCCACAACGGTCACTTTACATCAAGCTACCTATAAATAGAGGATCCAGCTCTTGCATCAAAACCCGACGAAAATTACAAAAAGGCTAAAACTCTGTCAAAACGACTGGACGATCAATACTTAAGCGAAAAGGAATTTCATTCTTAGTTTTACTAAGCTATTCTGTGTACTTGCGATAATTGTAATATCCTCTCTGTGAGAGTTAATCTTTCTTTATATACTCAAACAATTTCTGTTTGGAAAGCCAGGAGTGGCTTAGTGTTAAAGAATACTTGGGTTTGCTTTTAATCTCAGGGGGAGATTGAAAGTGTGCCAGGAGTGGCATAGAGAATACTTGTAGCCAGGAGTGGCATAGAGAATACTTGTAGCCAGGAGTGGCAGGAATAGAATACTTGAGAGTAATCAGGTTTTGATTAGTAGAACCCTTCAAAGGTTTTGAAGGAGAACTGGACGTAGCTCAGTTGAGTGAACCAGTATAAAACTAAGTGTTCTATTCTCTTGCTTTCTAGCTTACTTGCATATCTCTTAAACATTCTCTTCTACATATCACGAAAGTGTTTCTTTATTCATTTTATCTACGAAAATCTTTTACGTGTGTTCCAACTGAAAACGAGAAAAAGCAGTCTCATTGGACTATTGCGTTTGAACCACTGGACGATAGCATTATCTTCTATTTCACTGAGTTCTAGTAAAACTTAAGAAAGTATACTATCTTCATATTTGCTAAAAGTTTTCGAAAAAATCAGAAACACACTATTCAACCCCCCTTCTAGTGTATTTCTCCATATTTCACAGAGACCAAAAACATAATTAACCCCAATATTAATATACCTCACTTAGGCCCCGTTCAAGGTCGTTTTCCGTTTTTAGTTTTTAAATTTTAAAAAACTAAAATCAGTTTGTTTTAAGTTTTTAGTTTCATTTTTTTTTGTTTAGATTTTAAAAAGTTGTTGCAAATTGAAGATGCATAAAATGAGTCATCCATTCTATCTTATATCGTTCCACTATTAAATAATGCAATATAAAAAAATTTGACACATAAAAATAATTAAAAATAAAAAATAATTAAACCTGCTAAAAATAATAAAAAGAATTTAAAAAGTTTGAAAATATAAATTTTAACAACAATATATTAAAAAAAATAACACAACCATGACAACAACAATGATAATAAAGATAGATAATGCTAATGGTGGTGGTGATGGCGGTGGCAAAGGTGGTGGTGGTGGAATGGTGGCAACGGCAGTGATGGCGATGGTGGTGGTGGTGGTAGTGAGAGTGTTTTTTAAAACTAGAAACCAAATTCACAAATGTAATGACCCATCTTCATTACAGTTTTGTTATACTAAAACATTTTGTTAAATATTATCATATGAAACTACATAGAAAATTTTCACATTTCACACATATATGTATTTACTTTCTTAACATAATGTACATCATCACATCATAAAAGTATTAGGTTTGGCTTTACAAAACTTAAATATATATATATACATATATATATATATATACATATATATATATATATATGCACATATAATACCAAAATAGTCCTCTTGTAGAGGACATTCACCACAACCTAAGTATGTATACAGATGTCCTAAGCTGGTCCCCATACTATGTACATATATACAATAACATATCCAAAAAGAGGGATCCCATCCCATCTTCAAGATCTACATCCGCTTCAGTCACGAGCGGCCTGAGAACCTGCAACATCACCGCTATCTGCTCCCGTGCCAACCACACGATCATTGCAGTAAGACAACACAAATACAAACACAAATGCAAGGGTAAGCTTATTTATATATAAAAAAAAAGAATAGGATTTAATTAAAGGAAAATAAAATCAATCAACAATAATAATTCATCTAACATCATACAACAATACATACATCAATCTTATATACAATTTCATTATGTAATGTTGTGCTGACTCGGCTCCATGGAGATTTCTACAACTTTTGGGCGGTCCCCATAGGCCACATCTCCTACCATGGTCTCACCTTTGACCATTCAGGGAGTCCCTTGAGCTACCCTATGGAAGAAGTGTGGATTTAATTGAATATAGACAAGTGTGGGTATTGACTTACCTCTGCAAGGTTTGCAAAACCTTACATCTATATGAATTTGCCCACTTGGCTATTCTATAGGCCCACCGTTAGCCACCACGCAAACCTCCGGCACTAGGTTGAGAGCCTACCTAGCACCCTCAACTTACGTGCCTACCCATATGCAATGTCATGTAACAAGCCAAACAATCTTGATTGCCACAAGTTCTCTCTCTATGTTATAAATTCACCATTTTTCTCAAATTATGCTTATGAACCCATCCAGTAGTTCAATAAACTCAAGTAAGGTATTCTAACACTTCTAACACCCTGAATCCTTACTTACAACACAACACTTACTTTAACAAAATGTGAATTTCCTAACATAGTTCTAGAACCAAAGTGGTGATCTACCCAACATCCTCATTCAAAACATGATTACAAGATCTATCCTACAGTCAAAAGACTGTATCACACAAAACATATTTCAAATATTAATTACTCAAGATTCACATCTCAATAAACAAACATCACCATTCCAATAATTCTATCATATTGAACAAATTGACCAAATAAGGTCGATTTCTCTTTGGCAGAACTGAATGTGAGCTCTCATTGATACAAGCAAATGACCTCGGAATTTAAAATTTTTTATATCAAATCGAAGCTCTTGAAATATATTTTACAAAAAGGTATCCCACTTATAAAATCAACATCTACAAAAAAAAATTATAAAATTTTCTAAGTCAACAGCCCTGGATTTTGAGTGCTCACTGAACATAGCTCAAAGAAATGTAAATTTCTCCCACTTCCCAATCTCTTTTTGAGCTGAAATTCTTACAGTAAAAAGGTAACATCTTTATCTTTCTAAAAAGTTAACTCTTGTCCCCAAATTCTTTCCCTACTGTTCCCAGTAAATTTATTTCTAACAGCCTAGGTTTCAGACTCAAAACAGAACTCAAAACCCCTGCCCTGTTTCTTTTTAAAAGGTTAATTTAGAAACTGGACATGATAATTTTTGTAATTTATATGGTTAAAAATATTGTTTTGTTTAGTTTTTTAATGGTGCAAAATCGAAAAAGAAACATTAAGCACACAAGTGGGAATTTGAGAAAAACTGAGACATGTTCCAGGGGAAACTAGAAAGCAGAACAACCATTTTGGGAGTCATGGATGAACCCCGAAATAAGATTTTTTCCCCAAGGTTTCAAAATTAAAGTTGTTCTATTTCATGTCTATTTTCATTCAAAACAAATTTTGTGAAAAACCAACGGTTAGATCTTCCAAAAATCACAAAATCGTGGGGGCTGTCCAGGGCTGGACGAATCAACAGCCACTGCCACTTTTATTTTTGGGGTGAATCTCACATTGAAAACCTTGTCAAACAATTCTAATAAAATTTGGGCATGGTCTCCTTTGTTTTAGGAGCCTTCCCAAGTAATTTATAGAGTCAAAAACAAAAACAATCAGTCCATACACACTCACACAGCCACTGCCAAGAGAATCAGATACCAATTTTTCATCAATTTCAAATTCAACCACCAAGCAACTCAACATAAACAACAAGAGGGGCATGCATGCTATATGTGGTTGAGCCCCCTAACTCTCAACCACATTTAAACTGAAAATATAATTCACAAGGAAGCTTCCCTTACCCTAAAATTGTGAGATTTCCTTGAGAGGGAGTTAAAGAGAGACACTTTGTGACTTTTGAGTGATTTTTCCTCTACTTATGCTATGGAATCAACTAGGAGAAACCTAAACCAACAACAAAACAAGCTTCAATCAAAATTTGAAGTGAAACCCATTTCATGTCTACTTGGTGGGAGAAGGAAAATGAATTTAAGAGACCAAAGGAGAAGAGGAGGGGTACTTACCAATTAAAATCAATCAAAGAAGCTCTTGAGATTAAGGAAACAAAGTCCTCTTTGAAGGAATTTCAAAAACCCTAGCTCTTGAGAGGAAAAGAGAAGCTTAGAGGGGAAGAAGAAAATGGAAGAAATGAGAGAAAGAAACGTTCAAATTGGGATTTAATTTGAAGTTTTACTATTTGCCCCAACCCTTCCTCTAAGGACACCCCCTTCTCTTATTTTTTTTTTCCTACAACTTATGGAATTTATGTAAAAGACCCGAAAATCTCACAATAACACTATGGCACATAAAAAAACATAGAACTTAAGTTAATTATTATATTAATTCAACATAATTTAAATTTAATTTGCTCTTGCATTATTAATCAAACACTTAATCATACAATTAGGAAAACCATAACGTTACAACAAATCCTTTCTTCTTAGTTTTGAAAATGAATGTAAAAGTGTTTCGAAATTGAGTTAAAATCATTCTAGCTTCATTTTAGCAAAACACAATTTGTTTTGAAAGTTGCATTTGGAAACCAAAAATAAAAAACTCGCAACCACCCCGAATAGACCCTTGCTTAATAGTCTCAATTACATTTTAGGAGAAAAGTGATTAATTCACTATGATTTTTTGCATTATATAATATCAAAGGACATTGCATGATGCTAAAACCAAAAAATAGTTATGATAAAAAAACAATATGACAATTTATACCATTTGTATAAGTAAAACACAATATATTTTATTTATTGATATTCTTGCGGAACATTCCAAACTTGAGCCCACACCACTCAACTATAGTTGTTGAACATGAGGATAAAAGTAAACATTAATATTATGTATAACAGTGAGCATTATGCATAATAAGATTTTTTTTTTTTTTTTTGCACAACATGCATAATAAGATTTGTAAGGACAACATTAATTATATAAAGTGAAGTTAATTTAAATAGAGCACTAAAAAATTGATTATATAATATGACTGACAAAATAGAAAATCATTTTCATATAATTTATGGTTTGTATGGTTTTTTTACATTTTTTTTTGTAGGTGATCTACTGGTTGTTATTGATTCCTTTTTTCTTGGGTGTGTTCCTCTTTAAACTTTGAAGCAAAATTAGCTCTTCATCAAAGGATGTTTTGTCAATTATTGGTTTTGGTATCTTTGGATGATGTGTTGCAAGGTAGACTCTTCATCTAATGATGTCTCGACAATTTGTGTAGATGCATTTCTCCTTAAAAGGCTCTTTAAGATTGGATATGCTTCTTCATTTGATGATTATGTGTCTTTTGACTTCATGGATTGTAACTTTGACCTTCTAACATGATTGGTTCTTTGTTTGATGATATTTTTTGTGGTGAAATAAGTTTTTGTCAAAGAACAAATTAATATTAACAACTATGTTATATTATATTTATAACAATTTTAGTAAAAGATTTCAAGTGAATTACTTTGCAAAGGGTAAGTTTTAGGTTGGTTGAAATAAAATCATGATTATTAACTTTGTTCGGAAAAAGTATTTTTCAAAGAATTAATATTAAAAATAAATTGACAACAACATGAACTTTGTTGATATGATATTTTTATATTTATAGGGAAAAAATATATTAAGAATTTAGAAAACATTAAATAATATACAAGATATTTATGTGAATAATGTATATTTTATTACTTAAAAGTAATATACATTGTCTAAAAAATTTTCCCTCCAAAAGTTTAAGAGACATTCAGGTAATTTCAATTGCTTATAAATGATAAAGGAAATTTAAAATTTAAAATTTAATATACAATTAAATGATCGATTTGAATCACCATTAATTATTAATCTAATCCTTTATTACTTAATGTAATATACACCAAGCAAAAAATTTCCCCCCCAAAACTTTTAGGGACAATCGACTAATTTCAAATGCATAAAAAAGGTAACAAAACATTAAAATTTAAAAGGTTACGAA
The DNA here is from genome assembly GCA_026413185.1 of Pueraria montana var. lobata. Lineage (NCBI taxonomy): Eukaryota > Viridiplantae > Streptophyta > Magnoliopsida > Fabales > Fabaceae > Pueraria > Pueraria montana. The sequence continues at coordinate 6,047,399 of CM048655.1, forward strand.
AATTCAATGATTTGAATCATTGAGAGCTGGTAAACTGTCTTGAACCATGATCTTGCCAGCTTGTCAACGAATTCATAGTCATTACTCATTAGTTATTGTACCTGCATAAGGGTACTAAGGTAATTTTCTCCTCTGATATGCAGAAGACTCTGTGTTCTTTTTCCGGTGAACTCCTTCTCCGATGCGGCGGGGGTGGGTACCTACAAAGGCACTCCAATGCTCAAGTCAGGGATTACCCCTAATATAGTAAAAAATGAGATTGAAGAGTGTGTTACCTTGAGAATCTTACCCTTTATATACACATATTAATGGGCCTTAGATCCATGGACCTTACCTCTTTGATTAATGAGGGTGTTAACCCCTTATTATCTACTAATTAGGTTTTGATAATGATTATCTTATCTTTCAGGAATCTTCTTTCTTTAATCTCCCCCCTTCTTCTATAGTCATGACGAAGGGGTGTTCGGTCATGGCCGAAGGTTATTCGGTTATGACCGTAAGATTTCCTCTTACATGTTAAAAGGGGTATACTTTCTGAGCTCAATATGACCGATCGTGATCGAGGGGGTGTTTGGTCATGGCTGAAGGGTATTCAACTATGATGACCCTGGGGTGTTATACCTTACATGTAGATGGGAATACCTGGTTCTACAAGAGTATTCTCTCTAAGGGATGTGGTCGAGGGAGGTATTCAACCATGTTCAAAGGATATATGGTTGTATGCTCTACAATCGAGGAGGGACTCGGCGTTGACCGAAGGGGTATCAGTTATTACCCCTGTGGATATAGTTACCATAGAGAAGGTCAAAACACCTTGACCTTCTATAGTTGATAGATATGGCTGAATCACAACTAGGCAGTGCAGCCAATGATCAGAACAACTACACATATAATAGCCCCCTCATATGTTGGTGATAGCACTTGGATGAGGCTTAGCTATTTAGTTAGATTCAAAATGACATCAAATTAATGTTTCAGCATACATGTGCTCTCCCACCACAACAATGGCAATTCTAGTTACTAGTTGCCATTATTAATATACTCACAAATTGGGCACTTGTCAATGTCATGGACATATTGAGTGATTCTAATTAGCCTTCCTTGTGTACCATAAATATAACTTACCCTTTAGAAATTGGATGGAGGGAATTTCTGTGAAATTTCGCTATAGATATAGAATATGGGAATAGCTAACTAATAAAAATTATATATTATCTGATGGAGCCCAAAGTGATAGAAACATGCACAACTTTTTTGGGTGTGGTATTGGTTGGATGGTGCTTAATTAACAACATCATTGACTGGGTAAGTTCCCTGCAGTTGGGTCCCATACTAGCACTATATTTTCTATTTCCATTTACCACGCATAATCAATTTTTAAATTTGTTGGGCTGCCTTTATAGTGATCGGTGACTATACTTTATCTATTTCATGTGATTTTTGAAGTAGAATTGTTTATTAATGTTGCTTTCCACTTTATCTGAAGGATAAATTCATTATTTAAATATTTTTTTTATAGCAACTTTTTCACCTTGCTTTTCCACTTCAAATTTAAGCCATTAATTTAAACAAATGAAACTTCTAGCACACAAGGTATAAACACTTACAAATCATAGCAAAATCAAACTCATTATATATATACCTTTTTTTTAAGGGCATTATATACATTATATATATACCTAACACTACTAGTTATCAGATAGAAATCAAAGTAATGAGATAAACAGCATGCATTGCTCACTTACTAGACTCTCATTATAAGTAAGAATTAGACTGAAATTTATGATTTGATTTATGAAAAGAGTATTCTTCTTAGAAGAAAATATTTATAAAATAATTCTGATATCGAATAAAATTGGTTTTTATTTTAAAATTAATTAATTATGAGTATAGGTATTTTATTTTGTTTTTTTTTATATTAAGCTAGCTAGTTATTATTTGATTATTATTATTATTGTTATTTAAATACTTTTATATTTCATAGTAGTTTATTACTTTCTTATAACTTCAGCTATTTTTCTTTTAATGTAAAATAGTGTATTACTCATGTCACTTGTATTAACGTTACTTTTATTAGTTTGTTATACCTAATAATCACCTAATGAAGTACTAAACATTTTTGCATGCAATATGATATTCATGTTAATAGATTGTTGTTTAAATCATAATCAAAAAAAGATTGATGTTTAAATCTAATTTTATTTATTATATTAATCATTTTCACTTGAATTGAATTTAAGGCTTTTATTTGTGTCCAACGTTTTAGAAAATATTTATCACGTGTTAATTTGTAATTTTCTAAACACGAAAGAAAAATTACTTCAGTTTATATAAATTGTTTAATTTAAAATATATAAGAATTATTTATTTTAAATGTATTTTTTTATGATTTGATTTTTTATAATATTTTTTTACTTTTATGAACCATCAATTTTGTAATTACATGTGTTATTTTACTTATTTTCTTTTATTTCTTTTAAGGTTATTCTAAAAAAAATAAATTATATTCACAATAATATTTCACTTTAACCAAATATGAGAGTGGGATATTTTTTATTTTTATTTTTTTGATAAATACAGTTTGTTACATCTATAAAAGCTGATTGATAACCGAACATATTTTGTCAACATTTTCCTCAATCCTATTCCTAATAATGGGATTCGTAAGAATACAATTTAGTTGAAAATAAAACATTCCATACTTCAACCAGTATCTTATATCTATACACTTAATGAAAATTAGCTTAATTTTATCTAACTTTATTATGTGGACAAAACTATTTTATAAACTAACTTTATTCTTATAAAATTGTTTTCCACATCAATGATGGCTTCGTTTCTTAGTTTAGAAATCTTTAGTCTGAAAGATTCATAAAAGAAAATACTATTAAAAGTAAAGCATACCCGACACACTCTGTATAATCGGTCAAAAAGTGAGAGGTATGTGCCCTAATTATTGTTTGAGCGCTAATTATAAGTTTATAATTTCCTTTTTTTTTTCTTTTTTCTTTTTTTTTTTAGCCAAAAAACTGGGCAGAACCTCAGGAAGGGTCAGACATCCCAAGTTTATAGTTTATAGTTTTCTACCAAATTTGAATATCCAAAATCTGAGTTTGGTATATATCATCCTCCTCATCTCTATTTTTGGCTCTTGTCATCAAAATCAGTGGCTGATTTCCATTATTTTCAGGTGCATCAGTATCTCATCGGTATCCCATATTTTCTTATTTTTCTTTTTGGCTCTTTCCCTTTCTGGTTTTGCAGTGTTTTCCATTCTTTTTCTTCTTCTCACTTTGTTTTTGTTTAACTTCATATTTATTGTTTATTGCACCCAAAAAACTCTGATGTTGAAGTAAAGAATCTTAGAATCTGTGTATTCATCTCAGATGCTAGTTGTTTGATTTATATGGTCGTTTTCCAGAATAAAAAATGAAAATGATATGCCTAAATTGACTGCTTCGTGTCTTCCAGTATTTTTGTCTGAGAGAATTTACTCTGTTTTGTACCTGTAATTTTTGTGTGACAAATATTTCTACTCTTCTAATCCAAGCTAGTCTTATTTCCACTTTTCTGATGAGATTTGTGAATTGTGACTGATATGTTGATTTAACCTTTTAATCTAATAATGTGTTAAGCAAGTGTTACGTGGCTAGAAAGTAGAAACTACACCAAAGCCTTGAGTTTATGCTTGATGTCATCTACATGACTGTATGTTGTTTTGAAGATGAGAAAAACATGGTTTGTCTCATTTGAAAGCCAAGACATTTTATCTGAACTTAATTATAAGCAATATAAATAAAGTGGAAAAAGTTTATTTTTAAATGTGATTAGTTGAATCAAATATTAATGCACAAATTAGTTAATATTGCTTATATTTGAGTCTGGAGAGAGTAAGCATTACAGATGTAAATTATTTTTCAAAGTGATGGTTCTTTAAGCATAATTTAATGTTCTAGAAGCACCCACAATGTGATAGAAACCAAACACTCATTGCTTTTAACTAAGTAAAATTTCATGTTTTAATTCCTTGCCAATGAATATCAGGTTTATTCTATATAATTTTGGACTAAATTAATTCTAATATTGCCTCTGTTTTAGCTGTTTTGATTTCTGGGTCATTAGTAGGGTTAAATGACTCAAATCATGCACCACTTGTCCAATAAAAAGATGAAACAATAGATTCAACTGTTAATTCGTATTAAAATTATAATTTCATCAATACCAGTTTACATTTAGGTCAAGAGTATCTTCTATTTTAAACATACTGCATAAATATTAATCCGCATTACTATTCATTCTATCTTAAATTTAGATTCATTATTGGTTTACATTTATAGGCTTTATATATATAATTACTTAACTTTTATTTTGTTCAAATGGACTATCAGATTTTCCAAGTCAAAAGCAAGCCACTAATCAAGAAGATAAACTTCCAAGGGTCACAAAACACCTCAAAATCACACTTGCAATTTGGTAAACATTGCTTATTTAATTTTTCTGTAGGTGTGCAAGAGTATGATCTTTGAACGGTTTGATCTCATATTAGACTTTTTTTTTTTTTGTTTTTTTAAGTTTCAATGAATATTAGTAAGGACAAGTGTCAAGAATCCATTTAAACATAAACATTTTTTCATTTCTTCAAAAGTAGCTTTCCGATAGTTGCAGACCTAAATTATTTAAACCTAGACTCTGCATCGTAGCATATGAGACTTCTTAGAAACACACATGGCATAGACACCACCAACACTTGGGTATTTTCATCTTCTCTCTAATTCTTCTTTAATACTTGAGTAAGAGTTTAAACCTTTTGATCTAATATATTTATATGCATTATACAATTGTAGTCTAGTTATTCTCTGTTTCGACCAAGATTGAAGCTCTTGTGTGTTGAAGTAAAGAATCTATGTGTTCTTCTTTGTTGCAAGAAGTTGAATTGGGTATGTGGTAAGGTCTTTTTCTCCATTTTCAGTTTCACGTTTGAATATGGCTAATTTGTTTCTTCTCGTTTTCCCATGTTTTAGCTGAAACAGAATGGGTTAAGAATTTGAATGCTGTCTGACAAAATAGATTATGGACTTCACAATATGAGTGGTTCTGTGCTTGTCTAAATTGAAAAATAACTTGTTTTTAAATATTATGTGAAACAGCCTGAACTTTTCATTGGTGAGCTTAAAGTCATTCACCTATATTCTTTGTATTTTTGGTCAAGCTCACTTTGGATGTTGGCAGTTGCCATTCTTTCTTTGTTTTTTCAAGCTGACAATAGTTTCTACAGGCATGAGCTTCTTGTTGCAGTTCAGATTGGCCATCATCTACAACTCTCTTTTAATTTAAGGTAGGCCTACTTTTCTGTTCAGATCTGTGAATCGTAACTGTTATGTTTGTTTAATATTTTAATCTAATGAAGTGTTAAGCATGCATGTAATGGTTAGAAAGTAGAAACTATGATTTGCCTTGATTTATTGCTTTCTGCCATCTGCATAACTGAATATGTTGTGAACGTGAGACACATTATTTACTGATAATATGAAAATTACACATTAGTTCTTAAAAATATAACTATATAATATATTCATCCTTTTCAATGAGACTGATTAATCCAATCCAACTTCTTGCAACAGAGAATAATACAGCTAGTTTTTTCATAATTTAATTAAGGTGTTCATTAAAAAAATATTGATTAATGATGGGGTACATGTATATTGTAATGAATAGAAAACATAGTTGAGGACATGCATGGATGCCAGCGAACTTGACGAATTGGAGAAACTAGAAACATATCAAATTGAAGTTTAAAAGTATCACAAATTTGAATACAGTTATAAACTAATAGCAAGCCAAGTCAATGTATAGTCAACCTTAAAAAATTGAAGGATGAAAATTCTACAAACCTACACTTGCACAACTGCATTATAGTAGTTCATAAGACTACTTAGCTTGCTCAATTATATTTTATGTCATCCAAGCCGAGAATTACTTCGTGGGATGCATATATAGTTCAAGCAAAAAAGGAGAAAGAAAACATACTACTCAACACTCTACATAGTCAAAAGGTCAAGAGATATGAAATGTGTTGGTCTGAGGATGTTGGACACCACCACTAGGAACCTACTAAGAAAGCTTGAAATTCTAAAAACTAAACTCTGTATCATAGCTTACGAAACTTCTTAAAACCATACATGACGTAGACACCACCAACACACTTGTATATTTACATCTGCTTTGTAATTCTTCTTTTATACTTGAAAAAAAGTTTACATATTTTGATCTAATGCATTTATATACACTATACAATTGTTGTGTAGTAATTCTCTGTTGCAAAAAGTTCAATTGGGTCCGTGGTAAGCTCTGTTTCTCCATTCTCAATTTTACCTCAGAAGAGAAATAATAGATAATGAAACGAAGTGGCTAATTTATTTCTTCTTGTTTTCCCATGTTTTAGCTGGGAGAGAATGAGTTAAGAATTAATGTGAATGCTGGGTGACAAAAGAGATTATGGAATTCAAAACATGAGTGGTCTCTGGTTGTCTAAAATGAAAAATAACTTATTTTAAAAAAATATATTTGCTGAGACAGCCTTTTAAAGCTATCGTCTACTGTCAATATATAAAGTGGGAGAATAGTTGAAAGCCATAATAGAGCAATAATAGAGAGAAGAAAAGTAACACGTAGCACTATTTTGTGTATATTTTTCAATGGCTTTTATTTATACATGTTAGACAACATTTGTCATATGTGAATAAAAAACTACTTCGATCAGTTCATATAAATGATTTACTTTTAAATATATAAGAATAATTTATTTAAAAACTAAGTATATTTTTCATAATTTAATTGCAGATATGGTAAAAACATGTTTTTTATATTTTTCTTTCTAGTTATTTATAACTTATATGAATCATCAATTTTGTTAGCCCTTTTTGAGCTGTTTTACTTATTTTCTATTTTTCTAAGAGGATTTTAAAAAAAAAAAATATTGTTAATAATGTTTCACTTGAGTTAAATATGAGAATATATTTTTAATTATAATGTAGTATGTTATTTCTAAAATAGTTGATCCATAGCCAAACATATTCTGTCAACTTTATCACCAATCCTAATCATTATAATGAAATTCCTAAGAATATAATTTAGTTGAAAATAAAACATTCCATACTTCAACCATTACCTTATATCCATGTGCTTAATGAAATTAGTTTAATTTTAACTTTATTATGTCTACAAAACTACTTTTATGAACTCAAAATTTATTCTTATAAAATTATTTTCCACATCAATGATGATTGGTTGATTTCTTCTCTAAAAGTTTTTAGTATGAATGGTTGAAGCAAAATGCAAAAAAAGTTAAGGCCTACTGCTTATAGTAAAAAAGTAATGACATAAACACAACAAAGTTACACATACAACTTTACAAATGTTGCGTAGTTATTGATCCATAGGTGAAGAAGAGTTAGATCTAATATATTAAATTTTATGTACTGTAGTTTTCTGCCAAATTATTATTAAGCGTGGATATCTATAATTTGAATAACTAGCAAATTGAATTTGGTATATATCATCCTCCTCATCTCTTGTATGGCTCTTGTCATCAACATCAGTGGCTGATTTCCCTTGTTTTCTGGTGCATCAGTATCTCGTCGGTATCCCTTATTTTCTGATTTCTCTTTTTGTCTCTTTCCCTTTGAGGCTTTGCAGTGTTTTCCATTCTTTTTCCTCTTGTCACTTTGTTTCTGGTTTTTCTAACTTCATACTTATTGTTTATGGCACAAAAAGAACTTTTTTTTTTTTAGTAAATAATCTGTGTATTTGCTTCAGATTCAAGAAGTTCTATTATATGGTCCTTTTCCAGCATAAAAAACGGAACTGTTATGGCTAAATTGATTGCTTTGTGTTTTCTAGTGTTCTGGCTGAGAGATTTTACTCTGTTTTGTACCTGTGATTGTTTTCTTAGAAAGATGATGTAACCGGCATGGCTCACAATGGATGTTGTAATTCTCTTTTCATGAAGCTGATAATAGTTCCAAATGGGTAGTAAAGGCATGAGCTTCCTGGTGTCATTTAAATTGGTCATCTAACTAAACCCTTCTTATTGAAGCTAGTCGTACTTCCACTTATCTGATTAGATTTGTGAATTGTGGCTGAAATTATGTTGGTTTAACCTTTTAATTTTATGATGTGTTAAGCAAGTGTTTTGTGGCTAGAAAGCACGGTTTGTCTCAATCAAAAATCAAAAGCTATGACTTATGGTTTACAGATTTAAATTCTTCTTTGAAGTGAAGGTTTTTAAGCATAATTTATGGTTCTAGCAGGACCCACTAGTTTACTTAGAAGTTAAGCCATGCATGTTGGACTTCAACCTTGTTTGGTTAGATAGAAACCAAACACACATTGCTTTTAACTAAGTAAAGTTTAATGTTTTAATTCCTAGTCAATCAATACCAGTTTTATTATATATTTGGACCGAATTCTGAGTGTTGCCTCTGTTTTTGCTGGTTGGCTTTCTGAGTCATAAGTAGGGTTATACAACTGAAATCAGTCACCAATTGTCTAACAATAAGATGAAAAATAATAGATTCATCTGTTAATATCATAGTAAAAATTATTTGTTCATCAATACCAGTTTGCTTTTAAAGTTGAGTGTATTTTCTAAACAATCCATTTATTGAGCTGCCGCAATGTTTTGAACATACTCCATAAATATTAATCTGTTAGATGTAAGTTATTTTATTTACAAAGATGTCAAAGAAATATAAAATATTAATCCAAAGTTTAGGTTTTTACCTGCATTACTATTCATTTGATCTTAAGTTTAGATTCACTGTTAAATTATATTTTTAGACTTTTTATATCTAGTTGCTTACTTAGTTTTTATTATATTCAAATGGACTGTCAGATTTTCCAAGTCAAAAGCAAGTCACTACTCAAGGCAAAATAAAATTCCAAGGATTGCAGAACACCTCCAAATCTCAATTGGAAATTGGCATACATATATTGTTTATTTATTCTTCCATAGGTGAGCAATAGTATGAATTCTGAATTGTTTGATCTCATATTGAACAGATATAAATTCCAAGGAATATTAGGAAGGACAAGTTTTTTATTTCTTGGACCGACTGAAACATTAAAGTTTTTTATTTCTTCATGTGTAGCGTGATAATAATCATTGCAGGTGCAGCACTTGGAATTCATAATGGCTGAGCAACAAATGATCAGCTCTATTGCTTCTTCCTCTAACTCCTCTATGAAATCTACAAAAAAACATGATGTTTTTCTAAGCTTTCGAGGTGAGGACACCCGCAGGAACTTCACAAGCCATCTTTATGAAGCGTTGATGCAAAAGAAAGTTGAAACCTACATAGACAACCAGCTTGAAAAGGGAGACGAAATCTCACCGTCACTCATCAAAGCCATTGAAGATTCTCATGCATTTGTTGTCATCTTCTCAGAAAACTATGCTTCCTCAAAATGGTGCTTGGGCGAACTCAGCAAGATTATGCAATGCAAGAAAGAAAAAGGACAGATTGTGATACCGGTGTTTTACAATATAGATCCATCCCATGTGAGAAAGCAGACTGGGAGCTATGAGCTAGCCTTTGCAAAACATGAGGGAGAATCCAGTTGCAACAAGTGGAAAGTTGCTCTTATTGAGGCTGCCAATTTGGCTGGGTGGGACTCTCGAAGTTATAGGTAAATAAAATGAATTGAGATTGATTAAAGTTTCCGAAAGAAAAATTGAGGAAGACAATGTATTGTTTTAAATGAAGTTGGCCAAATTTGACTCTAAAGTGAGCATACTGTTGTAGTACAACACCTTTCATGTAGTTTGCTTAGGAAGTTCATTGCATAGAAAAAATAGAGGCATTGATTATCTTCTCTATGTCGTTGGATTTTAATTCCCAATAATTTTTTTTTTCTTTCTCTACTACACTACCATATTGATCATAGATTATGTATAATCATTTGTATAGCTTTTTTACTCAACATATCATTTATTTCCTTGTTTCCTTTTTCATATGCTAGGATTGATCCTGAATTACTTAAGGACATTGTCGAAGGTGTTTTGCAGAAGTTACCTCCTAGATTCCAAAACCAACATAAAGGACTAGTTGGGATTGAGGAAAATATTAAACAGATTGAATCATTACTAAGTGAAGTTAAAATCCTTGGTAAATGGGGCATGGGTGGCGTAGGTAAGACCACCCTTGCTACTGCTTTATATGAAAAACTGTCTCATAAGTTCGAAGGTGGTTGCTTCCTCACAAATGTAAGGGAAAAATCAGACCATCTTAAAGATTTTTGTGACAATTCTGAGATAAGTAGGCTTCGAGGTAAAAAAGTTTTCATTGTCTTGGATGATGTGGCTACCTCGGAGCAATTAGATAAACTAATCGAAGATTATGATTTATGGGATCCAGGAAGTAAGGTGATTGTTACAACTAGAAATAAGCAAATACTTAGACCTCATGATAAAATATATCCGGTCCAAGAATTGAGCTCTGATCACTCTCTTCAGCTTTTATGTTTGACTACTTTTGGAGAAAAAGAACCCAAAGATGGATATGAAGATCTATCAACCACAGTGATTTCCTATTGCAAAGGTATTCCTTTGGCTTTGAAAGTTCTGGGTGCAAGTCTTCGTGGAAGAAGTAAAGAGGCATGGGAATGCCAATTGAGAAAACTCCAAGAGGTTCCAAAAATGCAACTTCATAAGGTATTAAAATTAAGTTATGATGGCTTAGATGATTATGAAAAGAACATATATTTTAGACATTGCGTGCTTCTTCAAAGGAAAAGAAAAGGATTGGGCAACAAGAGTACTGAAAGCTTTTGATTTCTATCCAGTTGATGGGATAGAAGTTCTATTAGATAAAGCTCTCATAAGAATATCACATTCGGGTAAGATAGAAATGCATGACTTGATACAAGAAATGGGTCAGCAAATCATTCATCAAAAATCTAAAGACCCGGGAAGACGAAGTCGATTGTGGAGATCTAATGATGTGCTTGATGTATTGAAAAATAACAAAGTAAGTGGAAGATGAAATTATTTCTATTTGATAATTCATGTGTCTTTTCAGAATATAGCTAGTATGATAGTCATTTCTAATTATGATTTTAATTTTTGTTTGTCAGGGAACTGATGTTGTTGAAGGCATAATTTTAGATTTATATACATTATCTGAGGATCTATATTTGAGCTCCAGTTCCCTTGCAAAGATGACTAAGCTCAGATTTCTTCAAATCCATAGCAGGTACTGGAGTAAGAACATATTTGAAGTGTACCTTCTTAATGGTCTTGACTCATTGTCTGATGAATTGAGGTACCTTCACTGGGATAGCTTCCCTCTTGAGTCTTTGCCAGCTAAATTTTGTGCTGAACAGCTTGTAATGCTTGACATGCCTCACAGCAAGCTTAAAAAGCTTTGGGACGGGGTTCAGGTATGAATGTGGCTATACATATATACTACATTTTCTTTCAATTTGTACCTGGGATGATGTGCTTGTATGTATGCTTAGGTTTGTCTATTTCTCAAGAATATGAATTTAATAATTTTTTAACCATGTGATGCAATTTTCTTATTACAGAATCTTGTGAATTTAAAGACAATTAACCTTAATGGATCACGAGACCTGATTGAGATCCCAGACTTATCCATGGCAGTAAAACTTGAAAGTGTTTGTCTTCGTGGTTGTGAAAGCTTGTGTCAGTTCCATCCATCCAAGTTATCTTTCCCCAAGCTTACATATGTGGAACTAAGTGGCTGCAGAGAGATTGAAAGCATCAATGTTCATTCAAAATCTCTCAGTGAAATTTGTGTCTTTGGTTGTTCATCTCTCAAGGAAATCTCATTGACATCAGAGGAAATTACAGAATTGGACTTATCTCACACTGATATACGTGCATTGATGTCATCAATGTTATCTCTCCCCAAGCTTACAAATTTACGTTTAAATGGTTGCAAAAGGATTCAGAGGGTTGATGTTCATTCAAAATCTCTCTGTAAACTTGATCTTTATGGTTGCTCATCTCTCAAGGAAATCTCAGTGACATCTGAGGAAATGACTAAATTGGACTTAATTGGCTGCAGAGCGGTTGAAAGCCTAATTGTTCATTCGAAATCTCTCTGTGTACTTAATCTTGATGGTTTATCATCTCTAAGGGAGATCACAATGACATCAGAGAAAATGAGGGATTTGAACTTATCTCACACAGCTATATGTGCATTGCCGTCATCAATTGGTGACTTATTGTCAATAGAAGTGTTAGACCTAAGCGGAACTAATGTTGAGATCTTACCTGCAAACATCAAAAACCTTTCAAGGTTGAGAGAGCTTTGGTTAAACGATTGCAAGAAACTCATGTCTCTGTCGGAGCTTCCACCATCCTTGGAACTGCTTCGGTTAGAAAATTGCTGGGAACTCACGTCTCTGCCGGAGCTTCCGCCATCCCTGGAAAAGCTTTGGTTAAATGATTGCAGGAAACTCGTTTGTTTGTCGAAGCTTCCACTTACCATGTCTGTGGTGAGGGCCTTCAACTGCATTGCTCTGGGGACAGAGATGACTCAACGGTTAGTGTTACAACACATGTTACAGAACCGCATACCATACTTACACCAACAATATTTTAATAATCATATTCCTAAGTATTTTCATGATGGGTATTTAATTTTCCCGGGAGACAATGTCACCAACAGCGAGTGTGGGTTTCATACAACAGAGAGATCGATAACTATTCCTTATCTTCCAAAATCTCACTTGTGTGGTTTCATTTATTATTGCATCATTCTTTCTGAGGGACAACATTTAGATGTTTGGGATGATGATGGTTTGGATGATGATGATTGGGATGATGATGTTAGGGATGATGAGGGTTGGGAAGATTATGTTTCGGTTTATATCCGACAAGATTACATAGAGGTCTGCTGGGGAACCATCTATATAGAATGCAAGAAAAGTTTAATTTCAAAACACATGCTCTTTTCATATGTTGATGTCAGCCAATTTGACAGAATAAGTGAGGTGTATGATCATTTCAACAACATAACATTCAAATTTGAAATGAAATTCATTGAAGAGAATGTAAAAGGGTGTGGGGTCTTCCCAGTATATGCCACAGCATCGGGGTTGAAGCTGGTGAGTAGTAGCAAGGAAATTGGAATTGGAGGCTCTGATAATGAAAATGAACAAGACCCGGAACAACCTCTTCCCTCAACCAAGAAGAAGAGGACTTCACAGTAAATGATAATCCTGGTATTCATTTCAGTGTCCTTAGACACAGTAGATTAGTGATATCAAGTTGTGGTCATAATTGATTGACGATTCAAATAGTCATATCCTCTTAATTTTGTAGCTATCTTCTTGTATTGAGGTTGAGTTCGTATTCAGTTGTTTTGTGTCTTATCTATGTTGAAATTAATTGTGATTTTGTTTTAACTCATGTAAGTTTTATATACCGTGATGGTATAATAATTTATAATTTTTTCCCTTTAATTTCTTCTTCATTAGTCATAAAAAATATCAATATTAAACCTTAAAGCAATAGAGAATATCATATTATGAGATAGACTATATTAACCCTGCAAAAATGAGTTGACTCTTGGCAAAATCCTCAAGACAAAATTTGTGGTAATTTGGCCTCAATTTTCACATGATAACAAGTTACAATTTTTTTTGCCATTCATTTCCTTTGATGAGATATCAAGAATATCAGTGGTAACCTATCTAAATAAAAGTTGTGATGATTTGGTTTTACAGTAATGAGATGCTGGTGTCTCTCCCCGAAAATCATATTTCATTGCGTTTTTTTTTTTTGGAGATAAATCATATTTCATTGCCTTTTTTCTTCTTTATATGGATAGACTTATTAAATATAAATAAAAGAGAGACAGAGAGAGCCTAAAGTAATTAATTAAACTGTAAAAGGTGGTATTCGTTCTCCCCTCTTGTGAAGGTTCTAAATAGCAATTCTCATCACACGTCACAGTTGTCATAAAAAATTGAAGGTGATATTCATTCTTTCTTTTATTTCAATCTTCATATTTTATCTTTACCCATAATTTTATTTGGAGAACCTTTTTTTAAAAAAAAAGTCCTCTTTATTGCAATTCTCTTTGTTCTTCACACATGTTTCTTGAGTTTTTTTAAGGTTGTGTTGTAGTTGACGTCATGACGGTTAAGGTTGTGGGATTTTAGATGGTTCAAGGAACATTGAATAATGGATGATGCTGAAGGAGGAAAATCCAATTTTCACGATAAGGAGAATGGCAAACACGGAACAAAATCTGGTAGGTGCTGAGGTCATCAACTTGGGGATACATTGGAACAAGATTTCAGAGATACTAAGGCCATCAAATTCGAAAATCACCAAAAAAATAGGAATAACGGGACTTGCATAATTTTTTTAATAATGATTTTTTACAAATTTATTTTCTTATAACTCTTTCCATTTGTCTTTTTATTTTCTATTTCTCTTTTTATTTCTCATCACTTTCATATTACATCTAAGATTTTTTTCTATCTCCTCATTCTATCTGTCTCTTATCATTCAAGATGAATGTAGATCGGAAAAGGTATGCAATCATTTCCCATAATTTTTTAAGGTCTCTCTATTTTTCTTAAATGTTTCATAAAAAAAAAAAGACGAATGTTAATCGGTGTCTAGTTAAGTAAACAGAGAGAGTTTTTCATTGTGATGTGTAAAAATGCACTCCCATATTATTTCTAATAAAGTCTTTCTCCTTTTAATTCCTTAACTGGACACTAGTTAGCAAGACCCTAAAAAAAATAAAAAAAATAGTATTTCTTTGTGGTATTTCTTTTTTAATCAGAGAATGTATTATTCTTATTATTCTACACAAGTGAAAACATAAATTTTGTTTTGACAAAATTTGAATATCAATTATGCTTTTAAAACTTTAAACTTGATATCTAAATATACTAAAGATTTCCTATTATTGGAATTGCTATTATGATTTTTAAAAACTAAATCTCTTTTCTCTAACTATAGCGTTATAGTCAATTATTGTGATATGTGGTCTATTATTATGAATTTTTTAATTGTTGGTTAAATTTAATGTATTAATTTAAAATTATAATTTAATTTAATTTTTATATTTATTCCTCAAAGAAAATGCTCTAGTTTCACCCCAATCATATATCATAGACAAAGTATCATAATTTTATATCAAAGCTAATATATATTTTTTTCTTTATTAATGTACTAATTTTTAGTTTTAATTTTATGATTTGTGTTTCTTATCTTGTTAAAAAAGTTATCACTTTAAGACAAATATCATAAGTTCATTTCATGTTGATATGTCATATAGCTAATGAGTTGAAAATTAAGTTAACATAAATTTATGAATGTAACACATAAAAAAATTACTATACAATTATATAATTGATTTTTTTTATTTTTTTTGTCTCCTTCTAATATTAGACTTATAAAGAGTTTTTTTCTTTCTTCTTTTGATACATTATATAGAGATATTTCATTACTATAACTTAATAATTAAAAGTATGATCTTTAATAATAATAATAATGTTTGGAATAAAATTTTGTTTCAAATTTAAGTTGTTATTATAAGACACTTCTTTTGTAATTAACTTACATGAATAAAAAGTTGAACTCGTGCTTTTTACCAATATGGGATATGACCCCATGTGGTCCTTGTGTTTGTGAAAATTATTTTCTTAATATAAATACAAATTAAGGTACCGTTGTATCTATTTGAAAAAAAATGAAACCAAGTAGGTTTGATCCATAGGGGACGTGATCTATGTGGTCCTTTGGTCAGTGAAAATTATTTTCTTAGTATAAATATTACTAAGTATCAAATAAATCACTGTTATGATTATTTTATTGATTAAAATTGTAGTTTTAAAATTATTATATTAACATAATATAAATAAATACAAGGTTGAGACTAAATTAAATTCAGGCTACAGTTTTCAATATAGAAAGTGTTGTTACCAAGTTTAAAATGACACCAAATAAATATATTTTACTGTAATAATGACATTAGATAAATGAGATAATTTTATAATTGTTTAATTAACAAAGTTTAATACTTTTATAATAAATTTCAATTTTTAAACAAAAAGTATACAAATTATTATTATGTCTCAACTTCAAAAACTTATAATTATCAATTATAAGCTCAAGATGTGTTTTGTCACAATTAATCTCTTATATAGTTATTGTAGAATAAGAAACATTACTTTTGTATAATAAAGAAAATAAATAAATGATTAGAAGTTGCTATACTATATACAAAGTTATTATTTTATCTACCAAATTAAGATGTTATTTTATGTAATACAAGTTATTATTTTATATGTGAAAGCTACTGTTATATAAACAAAAGTTGCTTTTATTATTATTATTATTAGAATGTTTATTCTAAGTAACTAATATTTATCTCAAAAGACAAATTATTATTTTATGTGAAAAACTATTATTTTGTGTGAGAAAGTTATTATTTTATGCATAAAAGTTATTATTTTATAATAAAATAACTATTATTAGTATATAACAATTAATTTGTAAGAAAGTTATATATTTTATGTACTAAGATATTTATTTCATGAGAAAATTTATTATTTTGATGAAGGTTAATATTTCATGTGCAACAATATTTCAAAGTTATTATTTTATAAGTATAAGTTTCAAGTTTATAATAAAAGTTGTTATTATAATTATTAGAATACTTATTTCAAGTGAATAACACCTACTTCATATGTTAAAATATTACTCTATGTGAAAATGCTTTATTTTATGTGAAAAATATTAATTTATGTTAAAAAGTCATTATTTTATGTATGGAAGCTGCTATTTTATAATAAAATAACTATTCTTAGTCAATAATAAGTAATTTGTGGGAAGGTTACATATCTTATATACTAAGATATTTATTATATTAGTAAATAAATATTTTAATGTGAAATATAATATTTTTAGGTGAAGCAATGTTAAAAAGTTATTATTTTATGTGAAATACCCATTTATTAAGTATGTAACTTGTCTACAAAATTTTAAGTGCCCTTCTTAAATTAATTAGTACCTTAAATAAATGTCACAAGATGAATAAAAAACTAATTTTGGTTGGTCACATTTCTCATTTAATGATTCGCTCTCTTGATTTAGAAGTGGAACCCACCAAAATTTGTGATTTCTAATAAATTTTAGTTAATAACAGAGAGAGTGTTAGAAAGAGAGTGTCAGAGAGAATGTTGCTAGCATTCCTAAAAAACAAGTAACTATGTGAAAGAGTGTGTGTCACGTGAATTCATATGTATATATACAAGCAATGTTGAAATTATTTATGCTTTAGCATGAAGAATGGTTGTACCATGATTATGGATGTGTTACTTATGCCATGTTATTATTGTCATGTACCAAGCTCTAGATCATATCTTGAAATTGAAATGTTATATATATATATATATATATATATATATATATATATATATATATATATAGGAAATATATCTAGTGACAGTACTTATCTTATATGAGAGTGAGAGGAGTAAATATTGACCACTAGATCTATTTTGAATGGTCAAGATTAAAACAAATTAAGTCATGTGAGTTTTATAAAAAGTCACATAAATTTTAAGTAGTCACATAACATTAAATCTTGACCCTCCATGTATGGTTATATGGTCTAGATTTAACCCTCTCACTCTCATATAAGATGCCTTCCTCTCATAAGATATGTCCTCTATATGTAGCCTTGAGGACTTGGAACAGTCAAGTTGGACGGAAGGTACGAATGAGTGTGGTGCGAAAAGTCACAGTTTGGTACGCTGCAGATTGAATGTCATGGCCCTCGAGTGGGTCTAATGGGTGACGACTCGAGTGTGAGATTTCCAATGGGATAGGCTAGCTCCCTACGCACTGAGATGAATAATGCCAACTCTCACACCTCGATAGCTCTTGGCAATCTTTGATGGTGCAGAGGGTATATCTCTTGTAGAGTTTCGCCTAGTTGGTTACGCGTAATGAGATTATAATTGATATTGATATGGATATTGATGATTGACTATCGTGTTGGTATTGGTGTTAGTGTACCAAGGATTGGATCAGAGATATACTTACTCCCCATTGCTTCTCAAGAGTTGATTTGTAATCAGTGGTTGATCAACCAAGAGTATGGATCCATACGACTATTTTGATGTTGACGATGATAGTGATGACAAGACAAACTATGAGAACTTAGAATGAAACCTTAGGTTCCCATAGGATAGTATTGTTTGTATATGTTTGTTATTGTGTGTTGTAGTGAGAAAACATCTTGACTCTCTTCATAGAAACAATGTTGAAAGACCAAAACACCTCACTCCATACTTTTATTTCTTTTGTATGTATGCATATGTATGGTACAACATTGGAAGTTGTCGATGAAAGATAAGGAAGGGAAAAACGAGCATCAGGACTACCATTGCATATTTTGATATTTTGGCTATGTATAATTATATTGATAACAGTGATGTATGTTGAGTATGAGATGTATTCAGGATTTTGTTGACTCTCTAAAAGTGATTTATTTGGCCTATATATACAGTTTGCTAGTGATACAATTTAAAAAGGAAGGTAAAAATATTTACCATAGTTTCTTTATAAAGTAAATAAATTTAATTAATAAAATAAATGTCAGAATAGAGTCAATATAACAAGAGGTGTTACACCAAACTCGACCTTGAAGCTACCCCATTTTAAGAAAATCTATAAAGAATTCTCCATTATCTTCATTTTCTTGTTATATCCATTCTCTGTCTTCTCTGATTTTTTTTTCCAGACTGTCTTCTCTGATTCCAAAATAACTAGATTTTGACCCGTGCGTTGCACGGGGTAAACAGAATGTTTAAAATTTTATTTGAATTTTATATTGTATGTAATGTAATTTGTTATACTTTTCTTTTCATACTTTCATAAAAAAAATATTCATCCCCATTTGTATATTTTTTCCATACTTTCTATGTTTGTAAAATAAAACATTCAATAAATTATTTAAATCAACAAAGAGATTGCCATAAAAAAATACATTCAAATTAAAATTATTATAATAAAAAAATATAATTTCACCACTTAAACAAATAAAGTATGTGAACATGTGCGATGCACGGGTGAATTGGGAGGAGTGTAAATTTCTACTTGCTTTTATAAGAAAAAATATTCATCCCTATGTGTTATATTTTATATATAATTTTTAATTTTTATTTTGATATATTGGCATATACATATCAATGTATAAGAGAAAATTAAAATCTGTCTAGGTAGAATAAAATCACGAATAATTTATTTAAATGAGAAGAATATAAATAAAAAATAAATAATTATTTGCTTAAAATTAATTTTAGATACTAAATTTGCATGGAGAAAATAATAGTGATTATGTTGATTTAATTTGATTTTTTATATGTAATTAAATATATATTAATTATGCAAAAATATTAACTTTGATTGGACAAAAATCTTTAGTAAAAAAGTTAATCTCTGTGAATTCAATGTAAATTTTCCACTTGTTTTTATAAAAAATGTTCATCCCATATGTTATATTTTATATGGTAAATTAAGTCTAAATTTCTCTTGATACTTTCGTGAAAAATATTCATCCCCATTTGTTATATGTTTTTCATACTTTCTGTGTTCGTAAAATAAAATATTCAATAAATCATTTAAATCAAGAAAAAGACAATCATAAAAAAATACATTCAAACTAAAATTATTATTATTATAAAAAAAATATAATTTTACAATAATAATTTAAAATATTAATGTGACTTTAGGTAAATTGTTCATCTTGTGAATCAAGTAGAAATTTCTACTTTTTTTTATAAGAAAAATAATCCATCCCTGTGTTATATGTTATATATGGTTTTTTATTTTAATATATTGGTATAAACATATCAATGTATAAAAGAAAAGTAAAATTTGTTATATATGATTTAATTTGATTTTTTATGTAATTAAATATATTAATTATGTAAAAGAAATTTTAACTTTGATTGGACAAAAATATCTTGTAAAATTTTTTTATCTTATTGAATTGAATATAAATTTTTCTACTTATTTTTATAAAAAAAGTTTATCCCCGTGTGTTATATTTTATATGGTAAGTTAAGTCTAAATTTATTTTGATACTTTCATGAAAAATCATCCCCATTTGTTACATTTTTTTCATACATTCTATGTTCTTAAAATAAAACATTTAATTAATTAATTAAATAAGGAAAGAAACATCCATAACAAAATACATTGGAATTAAATTTATTATAATAAAAAAATAATTTCACCATAATAATTTAAATATTAATGTGATTTCAGATAAATTGTTTATCCTCGTGAATTAAGTGAAAATTTCTACTTGCTTTTATAAGAAAAGATATTAATTTCTATGTATTATATTTTATATATAATTTTTATTTTAATAGATTGACATATATAAATATCGATGTATAAAATAAAATTAAAATTTGTCTAGGTAGAAGAAAATAATGAATGATTTATTTAGAAAAAAAAAACCCTATGTACTAACAGTGTAAAACAACACTATCATCCATTCACAACTAATGTATGATAAGTTTGTTGACTGTTACAATAACTACCTTAGAAGTCATACTAACGATGATTTCTGATTGGTTAACAATGTAAAATAGTTTTACAATGTCAGTGCATGACCATTAAACTCATTTATTTAAGTGAGAAGATAATAGATAAAAAATAAATAATTATTTGCTTAAAAATTAATTTTATACACTAATTTTGAATGGAGAAAATAATAGTGATTATCTTTATTTAATTTGATTTTTGTTATGAAATTAAATACATATTGATTATGTAAAAGAAAATTTAGCTTTTATTGGACAAAAATATTTAGTAAAAAAGTTTATTCCAATGAATTCAGTGTAAATTTTTCTACTTATTTTTATAAAAAAAAATGTTCATCCCCGTGTGTCATATTTTATATATTTTATATGATAAATTAAGCCTAAATTTCTCTTCATACTTTCATGAAAAATATCCATCCTCATTTGTTATATATTTTTATACTTTCTATGTTCGTAATATAAAACATTCAATAAATTATTTAAATAAGGAAAGAGATAGCTATAAAAAATACATTCAAATTAAAATTATAATAATAAAAAATATAATTTCACCATAATAATTTAGATATTAATGTAACTTCTGTTAAATTGTTCATCCCCGTGAATTAAGTGAAAATTTTCTACTTGTTTTTATAATATATATATATATATATATATATATATATATATTCATTGCTATATGTTTCATTTTATATATAATTTTTGTTTTAATATATTAGCATATACATATCAATGTATAAAAGAAAATTAAAATTTGTTCAGGTAGAAGAAAATCTTGAATAATTTGTTTAAGTGATAAGATAATAAATAAAGTATGAATAATTATTTGCTTAAAAATAATTTTAGATACCAATTTTGAGTGGAGAAAATAATAGTAGTTATGTTGATTTAATTCGATTTTTGTTATGTAATTAAATATATATTAATATTTATAAGAAATTTTAATTTTGATTGGAGGAAAATCTTTTGTAAAAAAGTTTATCCCAGTGAATTCAATGTAAAATTAATATTTGACATTTTAAAATATATATTTACTTATTAATCAATAAATAAATATATATTTATTACTTTTATATTATATTAAAATTATATATTTATTTTTATATTTTAAAATATATATGATGGAATGCATTAATATTTTTTTATTAATTAATATTTTACAGAGACTTAATCAATCAATGAACTGATATGCGAAATAAATTTAATCATTCAATTAATAATTTTAAATATTAAATTAAATAATGACTACATATAATATATTTTGATTTCAGTATGCAAAAAATTTTATTTTAGATTTTTATAATTAATTTGAATATATTTTAATATAAAAAACATAGATTTTTAAATTAGTTTTATTTAATTTGCATTTAAGTATCATTAATTGCTCTAGAAATATCATTAATACCTTAAAAAACATGAGGCTGTATAATTACATACTTATCCTTAAAATGAGCTGAAAAATTGAATTTACTAAATTATCCACGACTCTTACTTTTACATATATAATTAGCAAGAATGATTTTCAACACGCAACTAATAAGACTTTTGTGATATATATTTTCATGGAAACTACTAATCCACTATGTTGTAATTTAAAAAAAAGAAAAAAAAATTGCACATAATATTTACCTACATTTTTTTTTTGTATTTTCACAAAAAATAAAATATTTAAATTCAATTATGAAATAATAATTAGAATTATTTCAAAAAGTATAAAATAGAATAATGGGGAAGGCTTCCTTAGGAAGCCAATGATAGCCTCGACGAGATGCGAAATTCAAAAGTGAGTAGTGCTCGCCTTTTCTTTAAGCCGCCACCTAAAGCCACAAAATAGTGCTCACCTTTTCGTAAAGCTAT
The DNA here is from genome assembly GCA_026413185.1 of Pueraria montana var. lobata. Classification (NCBI taxonomy): domain Eukaryota; kingdom Viridiplantae; phylum Streptophyta; class Magnoliopsida; order Fabales; family Fabaceae; genus Pueraria; species Pueraria montana. Next base: position 6,069,869 of record CM048655.1, read on the forward strand.
ATCATCTAATGCCACAATATATGAAGAAGGAGAAAAACAGCTGGAAGCAATAATAGAGAGAATTTCAGTAAGACAACGTCCGATGGTAAAAAAAAAAAAATATAACGATTTTTTTTTGTTTTATTAAAAAATAATATAACAAAATTGATATATAAATATTATTATCTCTAATGTGAAAGTGTAAAAGGAAATGATCAAGAAGTCTTTTTTATATCAGTGATGTTTGTGGTACTAAGCATTACATTTTCTGCTATCATATATGCAATTTAAAAGGACCCTACTAACTACATTTTTTTTTTATTTGTTTCTGATCGAGCAAAATACAACCGCATATTATTTTAGTCAAAAAGCCAAATTACAAATCAACAATTTAAGAAAACATAACTAGTTAGGTTTGTAGTCAACAAGAATCCAAATGGAACAAGAGGATCATAATATTATATTTACAACCAACATTCATGGGGAGCTGGTAAACTGTCTTGAACCTTGATCTTGCCAGCTTGTCAGCGAATTCATAGTCATTAATTAATTACTCATTAGTTACCATAGAGAAGGTGATCAGCAACACCTTGACCTTCAGTGCTGGGAAGCCATGCAGCTACAAGTACATCTATAGTTGATAGATATGGCTGAATCACATACGTTGGTGATAGCACTTGGACGAGGCATAGCTATATAATTACATTCAAAACTGTTACCAAATTAATTAATGTTTCAGCATACATGTGCTCTCCCACCACAACAATGGCAATTCTAGTTACTAGTTGCATTAATATACTCACAAAATTGGGTGCTTGTCATGGACATATTGAGTGGTTCTAATTGGCCTTCCTTTTGTACCATATAACTTACCCTTTAGCAATTCATGGAGAACAATTGGATGGAGGAAATTTCAGTGAAATTTCCCTATAGATTATAGGAATATCCGATCGAACCCAAAGTGATAGAAACACGTATAACTTTTTTGGGTGTGGTATTTGAGGGATGATGATCTAATCAACAACAACAATAACTGGATAAGTTTCCTTACTTTTCTGTGTTTCATTTGAGTTATGGGAAGATAATGCTTTTTTTATGCTTTATTTTCCATTTTATTTCTTTCCTTCTTTTAATTGCTTGCATGGTTTTTTTAACTTGCAATTATTTTCTGTTGCATCCCAAAATTAAAGCTCTTTTATTAATTTGAAGTAAAACAATATGGATTGGGAATGTAATATATGATATTTTAAGTTAAAATTTTCTTCCATTTCTAAACTTCTAATACATTGACAGCCTTTAAATTTATATATGATTTTAGTTTGTAGAGTGGCTAATGAAGATAAATGATTTTACATATCTTACATCATTTCGTGCACCTATATTTATTTGGACAAAAAAAAGGAAGAAGAATAAGAATCAAGGAATATATATATATATATATATATATATATATATATATATATATATATATATATATATATATATATATATATACACACATATGCTTCTTTTTTATATTATTTTAAAAATAATATAATATAATAATATAAAACATCGTTATGCCTAATGTGAAAGTGGAAAAAAAAAAAAAAAGGAAAAGAATGTAATGCTTTAGTTGCTCATGACTTGTGAGTGTGCATTAGCATTATATTTTCTGCTACCATATATACAATTCCAAATCACCCTACTTGCTACATTTTTATTTGATTTGATTGTGCAAAGCACTTCCGCATATTGTTACCGTCAAAAGCTAGATTACAAAACAAAAATTGAAATAAAAAATAACTAAGAAAAAAACAAGAAAAGGAATTTAATTAAAAATGAAAAAGCACATCAATAAGAAAGTTATTCATACAGTTATTCATGTACCAGTGGAAGAGTCAGCAGCTACCGCAACACTTGCTTCTTCAAGCGGAACTCCAAGTTCAAGAGTTAAATCTGCCAAGATATCAATATATTTGGTTTCATTATCAAGAGTACAAAAAGTCATTTTATAAATTAAGAATTCTCAAAAGAATAAAATTTATTTGTCATGACTTAGGAATTAATGACATCTTTCAGTTCACATGACAAACAATCAATTAATTAATATTATCAATTAATTTCCTACAAGGTAATAAACTAAAGTTCAAATCTTCTTTAGGAGAGGTGTTCACATTTTGTGCACAATCTGTTTTGAACATGACTATCTCTTAAGAATGATACTTAATTGTATGTGGGAAAAGAAAAAGAAATAAAATCTTAATGAAGTTTAATTTCAATGACCTTAAATTAAATTTATATCAATTTTAATGTAGATAAAAAAAATACCAATTGTAACTAACTTGAAATTTTATTACAACTTTAATTTTACACATAGAATTTTATTATTATTAAGACTAAAGAGAAGTACAATGCTATTTCTTTCAATTCAGATTATACATGGACACTACATCCTTGGCTAAAATTTATTTGTTTGTATATGTCTCTAGTGTGAAACGCATAGGTCAAGTCAAATAATTAAATGAAAAGTATGAGGGTACTCAAGACATTAATTAGAACGCTGAAGTTGGGTCCTATTAGGACTATATTTTCTATTACCACGCGTCAAGTTTTAAATTTGTTAAACTCGAAATTTTAAGTTTGTTGGGGTGCCTGTTATAGTTCGGTGTCTATACTTTATCCATTTCACATTATTATTGAAGCATAATTATTTATTAATGCTGCTTTTCACTTTATCTGAAGGCTAAAATCATTATTTAAATCATTTTTCTAGGCTGTCAAAATATAGCAACTTCTGGCACACAACGCGTAGACACTTAGGGTCCGTTTGATATGCTAAAAATTATGGTATTGGATAGGATAAATATTTTTGTTCCATGTTTGATTTGAAAAAGAATTATGGGACAACACAAATTAAATAGATGAGGATTTGAAAAACTTTTTGTTAATCACAAAATCATGGGACAACTTTTTGTTCCAGGTATATTTAAAAGACACATATACCTCCATTATCTGCATTTGAATTTGAGTCACTGCATTTAAAAAAAAAAATATAACGATTTTTTTTGTTTTATTAAAAAATAATATAACAAAATTGATATATAAATATTATTATCTCTAATGTGAAAGTGTAAAAGGAAATGATCAAGAAGTCTTTTTTATATCAGTGATGTTTGTGGTACTAAGCATTACATTTTCTGCTATCATATATGCAATTTAAAAGGACCATACTAACTACATTTTTTTTTTATTTGTTTCTGATCGAGCATAATACAACCGCATATTATTTTAGTCAAAAAGCCAAATTACAAATCAACAATTTAAGAAAACATAAATATTAAGAAAGAACAATAAAGCAACATTTAATTAAAAAATGAAACATTGATAAAAGAAAATATGCAAGAAACATTTTCAAGACTTTTGACGGGTTTACTTTCGTGGAAGCTACTAATCCATTACATGATAACTAAACAAAAGTAAAAAAATAAAAAAAATTACAGATGAATTTTATGGGACGTATCAAGTGAGAACAGTTTCCATTTTAAAAATGTGAAAACATTATATAATCATACATAGATAATTAAGATTAAAAGTTGTTTAATGATCATATGACCACTTTAAAATTAAAAATCATGTGTAATTTTTTTAATCTTGATCATTTAAATATGTGTGTGTGTGTGTGTGTGTATTATGCACTATTTTTTTCTTATTATGCATGCGATGCAAATTCTATGTTAATATATTATTTTCTAATTTTATATATTGCATTAATCATTTCACACTTCAATATGGCTTTTATTTATGCGCAACATGTTAGAAAACATTTGTCACATGTTCATTCGTATACTTTTTTAATAGACTATATCTTAATGAAAAACTATTTTGATCAGTTCATATAAATGATTTACTTTTAAATATATAAGAATTATTTATTTCAAAACTTTAAATGAATTTTTCATAATTTAATTACAAATATGGTAAAAACATGTTTTTTATTTTTATTTTTATTACAATGTAGTATGTTGCTTCTAAAATAGTTGATCCATAGCCAAACATATTTTGTCAACTTTATCATCAATCCTAATCCTTATAATGAGATTCCTAAGAATATAATTTAGTTGAAAATAAAACATTCCATACTTCAACCACTACCTTATATCTATGTACTTAATAAAAATTAGTTGAATTTTAACTTTATTATATCTACAAAACTACTTTTATGAACTCAATTTATTCTTATAAAATTATTTTCCACATCAATGACGGGTTGATATCTTCTCTAAAAATCTATAGTATGAATGGTTGAAGCAAAAAGCAAAAAAGTTAAAGCATACCACTAAACACTTTATAGTCAAAAAGTAAGTCACATGGTATAAACACAGCAAAGTTACACCTATAAACTTTACAAATGTTGCCTAGTTATTGATCCATAGGTAAAAAAGAGTTTGAGCACTTTGATCTAATATATTAATTTATATGTACTGCAGATTTCTATACTTTGAATAACTAGCTAATTGAGTTTGGTATATATCATCCTCCTCATCTCTGTTTGTTTTTTGTTCTTGTCATCAACATCAGTGACTGATTTTCCTTATTTTCTGATTTCTCTTTTTGGCTCTTTTCCCTTTCTGGTTTTGCAATGTTTTCCATTCTTTTTCTTCTTCTCACTTTGTTTTTGTTTAACTTCATATTTATTGTTTATTGCACCCAAAAAACTCTGATGTTGAAGTAAGGAATCTGCGTATTCATGTCAGATGCAAAATGTTTCATTGATATGGTACTTTTCCAGAATAAAAAATGAAACTCAGAAACTGATATGCAAAATGCTTCTTGTTTTCCAGTATTTTAATTGTCTGAGAGAATTTACTCTGTTTTGTACCTATAATTTTTTTGTGACAATAATTAGAAATGGGTAGTAAAGGCACGAGCTTGTAGGTGCTGATTAAATTGGTCATCTATGTCTCATCTTCTACTTTCTAATTTTTAATATTCTTATAAGATATAATATCATTATAAATCTTTAATAGAAAATTGATCGAAATACTTGGACAAAAATAGTCTTTTAAGTATTTGTTACAACTAATATACTTTGCTATAATTAGTTAATATTGCATGATTATGTTTAATTGAGCAGAAAAAAAAATATACTAGTATTAGAGAACTTAATAATTAGTGACTTAGTACATATTTTTCCCACAAGACGAAGATAATACCAAACACCTATTACAACACATCACATAAGTGCTAATGAATTATAAACTTTCCACTAGAGATCAAAATAATAATTTATTTTAAATAATATTGGTTTCAATCATTTATATATAATTTAATTAATTTTTGTATTTTAAACTATTTAAAATATTGTTTATAAACTATAATATTATAAAATTAATAATTTTTTATTTACAAATATAGTTTTAAAATAATTGAATTAGTTTATCATTTCATATTTTAAAATTACAAAATTATTAAAATTTAACAAAAGTTATTTTTTTAAAAAAATTATACATAAGAAACTTCTCATACAATTTTATAAATTTTTAAATAAAATAAGAAATTATGTGACACTATAACTAAATATATATTTTCTATTTAAATACTCTCTCACTCTTTTTACTAATTTAGAAAACTTAATTAGCTAACTATATTTATCTCAATGAAAATATTTAATTTTATAAATAGACGTATTTTAAAAATGTGAAAATAGGGATGATCCATGTGAATGCACATGTACCTTTCGCATTCGAATTCTCTGCAGCAAAGAATCCTTTACAGCTCCTTGCTGCAGTAATATCAACCGTAGATCATATCTAACGGTTCACATAAGGCACATTAGTAAAATCATTAAAAAAAATATTACAAATAAATATAACAGTCCGATTCATCTCACAGTTGATCCCAAAAATAGTAAAGATGAATTTCACCTCCTTCTTAGGTATACATTCTCTAATCCTCCTATGATTATTATTTGTTATGAGCATGATATAATTGTGCATCACTTGTTTCTTAATTTTCCAAATAGGTATGACAGTGTAAAATAGTTTTACAACGTCATCTATTCACAAATCACTTATATAGTAAGTTTGTTGACTTTTACATTAATTTTCTTAAAGTCATATTAATGGTGATTTGTGATTGATGTAACTAGGAAGTAGATGGTCAAATTGCATAACTCCCACCCCAATTAGAAATTAAAAACCATATCCCAAAAAATTCACTCTTAACCTTGACAGCGATATATGTTGTATATGTAAATCCTAGGCAAAGCTTTTTGCTATTCCCACCATGTATTATGCTCTTCCCACCCCATAACTTGTTTGGTTTTTACGATTTCTGAAAATACCCTTGACAGAATCATGATTCCTTTAAGTAAAATACAAAACAAAATCATGTTTCCACTGCGCAGGATGGGTGCAATCAAGATACACAACAGAATGACATTTTCCTTGTGTATTTTGCTCAACGAAAATTGCAATTTTGTTGTGTGTTTTGCTAAACAAAATCGCAATTCCGCTGTGTATTGGATTTGAACCTCCTAACACAATGAAAACATGATTCCATTGAGCAAAATACACAACAAAATCTCATTTTCATTGTGTAGATTTTAGAAATGCACAATAATAATGCATTTTTGTTGTGTATTATGTAATCATACACAAAAGAAATGTGATTTCGTTGTGTATTTTTAAATTATTTTTGTTTTTTTTAATTCATTTTTTAATCTAGGAGAGCTTTTAATGAATATCTGATAGTCATTCAATGACTACTCTAATCCTAGATAGCGATAGTGTTATGTGTCATTTAGTCACTTGCGTTAATTAATTTTATTATTAATTTGTAACAATGTAATAGTAAGGACAACGACGCAATAAGTCTAACACAGATAAAATACTAAATATGTGGTCCGTACATATCAAAAGTCCATACATACAACATAAAATACTAAACATGTAAAAGTACAAAACAAGTTTATACAATAATCAACCGCCACTGTGGCCAATGGTCCTCCTCCTCTGCCTTGGCCCCTGATATGTGCACCCACACGTCATACCTGCCTGTGCAACCATCAATGTCTGTTGTAGGAGGTCATGATCATTTATGCCCTCAAGTACCACCTTGCCCTCAAGTGTAGCATGCGCTCTAAGTTTTAATCAATTATTTGCCATTGGGCCTACAAACAAGGAATGAAAAAATAATTACATCAAATTTCATTGTCATAATCAAGCAAATGAAATGAGAAACATGTGGATAATTCCATTGAATGAATAATAATGTGCATAAGTTACATACTCCTTATGATGAAAATCCCTCTATGGATCATAAATTTAGCATCTCAAATGGGTGAAAATTCAAGGAAAAATTTATAGAAGAAAAGGAAAAAATGGATTGAGGCAAGAAATGGAAAGAACAATGCCACAATCCCTAGGGATTGATATGTTGAGGAAGATTTGTCACTTTGAATTAGGAATTTCAAAGATAAGAACCAAGAGTAGTTCCTAAGAACCAAAAGAGAGTTTTCTCTCACAAAGCTTCAAAGCTTTTCATTCCAAAATGAGTAAAAACTTATTACAAATTATACTATGAACCTAAAGGCCACCTAGGCCCATTACTAAAGGCCCAATCACTAGTTAAAAATATCACTGAAAACATAAAAGGCCCAAATTACATAAACTACTGTCCTAAGAATTGGCTCCACTTTTGGGCTCTTCTTGTAGCTTCCTAGTCCTCTATCACCTTAAGAAAGGGTAGAGGCTAGGGCGAAGGGATATGTACAAGGCCACACGGTGCCTCTCCCTCCCCCGACACAATGAGGTATGGATGGGAAACCCATGGGTACAAAAATAATTAACTTTAGTGACGAGACAATTTGTAATACCCCAAAAATTACAACTCAGTAAGTAAGAACATGAGAGATTAATTAGAAACTAATAGGGATTTAATTGCTTGTTTTAAATAAGAAAAGAATATGCTTGGAGTAATTAAATACAGTTAGTAATTAATTGAGTAAATAAAGGAAAATAATAATATAAGTAATTCGTTATAATGGTCAAATAGGAAAAGATTTATAAAATCAAAAGATATAATATCCTCTGTAATTAAAATCTAAGTGAGTAATCTAATTAAAACAATTGCTTGTAATAAAAAGTCCTCTATGAGTTACTTGCTGGAATTAATTCTCTGCAATTAATTCTCGGTAGTTACTTTCCTGTGTATTTGTCTGTGAGTGATTATCTGTTATGCTTGCTAGTAATTAATTAAGCTATGATTAAATTACTAGCAGTAAATATTTAATATATCTATTGTTGTGTATTAATTAATTAATTGATTTCAAATTGGTTTTAATTATTTTAATTATTTTAAATTTTGAAATTTGCACGTCAAGTTATCGCTTATAAAATTCATCAGCGAGCAATTCCTCTACTGAGAGAATTTTATAAAAGTTATTAAGAAGTTTTCATTTCATAAAGATTTATAAAATTAAATAATTATTTATCTGTTTGAAATATCTGGGAAAAACCATTTTGAATCATTTTTAAAATCTAAGACTTGCAAGATAGGGAATCTTTCGTAAAATTCATCTGTGAGTGATTACTCTATAGAGAAATTTTAGGAAAGTTATTTTAAAAAAAGTTTTTCAATTATAAAGAATTATTAAAATTTAAATTAGATGTCATCTATTTGTTTTTTTTATATTTAGAACGCGTTCCGGATTAAATTACACAGTGTATTTCTACATTGTGTAACTTGACACGACCCTAACCCATCTAATCAAGTGACCATTGGCCACTTAAAATTCATGCAAAACACTCCCTCACACACTCAACCTCACAGCCCACTCACTCTCACAAAACATCACTCAAATCACAACTTAAGACTAACACTCACAACCTCTCACTTAACTTCAGCTCACTCACTTAAGTCAGCCACTTCAGCCCAAGGAAAAATAAAAATTTCTCCTCCCTCTCTCTTCTTTCTTCTAGCCAAACTCACTTCCTCCCTCACAACACCATTTTTCTTCACCTTTTCTCCCTTGCATGTCCTAGCTAGAGGGACCGAAGGGCTGCACTCCTTTGGAAGAAAACAACCAGCTTCTTCTCCTCATTCCAGCAAGCTCACCATCACTGTAAGGGGACTCTTTGATGGATTCAAGTGGCTGGAGGTGGAAGATCCAGCCACTCTCACCTAAAATACTTCCCATGTGAACTGAATGCTTGAAATGTGTAATTGCATGTGTGTGATTGGTTTTGTTTTTGTTTTTTTTTTAATTTCTCTTTGGTAGTGGCTATGACTGTGTCAAAAATCTTCTCTTCATCTTCTTTTTTTCTAAAAATCGTGGGATGGCTCCAATGCCAAGGAGACCATGCCCAAATTTTGTTAGAAATCATGCACTTTCAAAGAAATTCGAAAAACAATTGTGCTGGCAGTGGCTGTCTCATTTTAGGAGCCCTCGACAATGTTTATGTTTTTGACCATAACTTTTGATCTAGCCGTTAGATTTTGGTGAAACTTGTCCCAGTTGAAGTAGACTCAAAATGCATCAACTTTTCTTTTGAGACCATTGCGAGATAACCTCAGATGAGGGTTCATCCATGACATGCAATGGAACCGTTCTACTTGGGAAATTGGCTCAGGCAGTTTCACGTAGAAGCCCTGAACAATGTTTACATTTTTTAGTATAACTTTTAATCTAACCGTTGGATTTTGATGAAACTTGTTCTCCGTTAGTACGGGGAGCTCACACTACCGACTTGGCATTCCCGACTAGAGCAAGGCTATAGCCAAGGATGGTGAGAGGGGCGTGCCGTTTGTACCACCTACGTCGTGTACTCCTAATCGTTATCCACATAAAATAAGACCATTAAAATCTAGGAGGTTTAATTGCAGTGGGGCCCATAGGAATATAGGTTGTGAGATAGATACTCGGACTAGGATTACTGTGAGCGGTTATCGCTAGTGAACCACACGCAGTGGTTGCGTAGGTTGTTTAGGACTGTAAGTCTGATTATTGATGACAACCAAGGAAATGGAGAACTCACTCCTATGTTTTTAGTTTTCAAAGGAAGATGGTTGATCCTGTGTGAATGATGAAGATGAAGTGGAAACACTATGTCAAGTGCCAATGATGCAAATAGATATGTTCAAGGAAGAAGAGGATCCCTCTGAGGATGCCTCATGGGTATTTTAGGTTTTAATCTTCATTGAATCAGCGCTTTGAGTCTCAGTCCCTTCTTCTATAAATGAGGGCAGACTAGAATTTAGTATTATGATGTATTATTTTCTTTCATGTGACTCATTTGAAAAATGTATTCGTTTTCAAGGATGTAAAAGTGTAGTCAGTTTTATGTAAAAGAATTGTTTAATGATGAAATCGAGGATGTTTAAAAGAAATTCTATTATGTTTTAAAATGTTATCATTGATGTGTATATTTTTTTTGGTAAATACATAAGCTTTCCTTTTTTGGCCTTTATATATGGATTTAATTAGTAAATGAAAATAAGATTTTTCTTTTTTCTTTGCTTCGCCTTTATAGAATAAACTAAATAACTTGCTTATTCACCCGTGCATCGTGTGGGTTCATATCTAGAAGGCACTTATAGGAAACATATGTAAACATGAACAAGCGTGCCCATCAAGTCATTCTCTTGCATCCATTATATTGCTATAGTTGCTTGAATAAATTACACAATGAGATGATTTTGCACTACTTCTACTCATATTAGGTCCCATTTCACATACAGGTATCGCACTTGATATATATGCATACTAAAACTTTCTAGCATGCTAGGAAGTAGTAAACTAGCATAAAGTCAGGGACGCAGTATCTGAACTGACAAGAATAACATCATCTCAGTAAGTTCAGGTGCAGTTTACATCTTCAATATGGTTCTATAACAACATTGTCATTGTTAGTTTTTTTGTTAGAAAGAGTTCTAATAAATATTGTTTATCTTGATCCTTAGTTTGTATTAATGATTGTGTGGTTAATGCCATTATGTCAACCAATAACACTTTAAAAACAACAGGGGCATATTCTTAATACCAAGTGTGATTTACATACCAATATGCCAACCACACTCTCCAAGACTTCTTTTGTTTTGCAAATGACAAAATTTAAATAAATAGATTAGTTGGTGACAAAAGGAACAACAGTTCTGCAAACAAACATAAAATGCAATGCCTTATCACAAAAAGAAGAAGATCAATCGAATGGTTTCAATTACCATTACACTACTGTGTTACAAATCTAAATCCACCTCTTGGGTGAAAAACAATTGAAATAAACTTTGTGCAGTAGCTGTGCAGCTCTGTGATGTGTAAAATGCTTTCGCAAAAGGGCAAGCATACCTTACGCAGTAGTAACAGTGGACTCCTAGAGTCCGGATATAGAACACCAATTGCACTCACAAACTCTTAATTTTGCAAATAATTAAACAATTCAAATTAAGAATCAAATTTGAGAAAGTGATGTTCAATTTTTCAGTTCTTAAGCGCTAAGGATTAAAATGAAAAGATTGATGTGAGACAATAAAATTAGAATGCCAAGGATTATGATTTCGCATGCACCCCTTTTTCCCCCAATTTTAATTTCAATAAACAACTCTAATTAAGTTAATTGTCAGTCCTCTTTAAATTCATTAATAAACAATTGGTCATAGCTTACTAATACTGTTTCCCCTAATTCAATTCCCAATTGATCATAGGTAAATTAAATTAAGGTAAAAGATGATACTCAGAGAGGTTGATTAATAGAATTAATCCACTAGAAATTCACATAATTAGTTTCATCATTCAAATCATATGAATTCAATCACTTTACATTTTTGTCAATCCCAGGCAATTGATCATAGACAAGGGACTGGCTAAAATTTAGAGTGATTAGTTCTAATAACAAACAAAATGGTAGAGAGATTCAATAACTAGAAACATAGATAATTTCATTGATAATCAAAATGGGTACAAAGGGCACAACTACATCATAATCTTAGGCTAGGAAGACTAGTCACTCATGCTCATGAACAAACTAGTGAATTCCATAGAAAACATAAAGATTACAAAGGGATAAGAGATTTTACAAGTAAGATTCCCAATGACGATCTCTACATCTTACAGTAGCTCAGACTCTCTCACAAGACCTCTACCTTACTCAGAACCCTCAGTATTCAGAAACAGAGCAAAAGATACAAGAAAAGGGTTTTCAACAATTATTTATAAAAATTCAAATTGTTGACGAGGCTCACCACGGCTGTGCTGATGAGATGACTGAAATGTAGAGATTCACACTAGAAGGGGGGGTTGAATAGTATGTTAGTTATAAGCTTTAAAAACTTTTCGCAAAGATAGAGATAAACTGACTTAAGTTTCACAAGGGACTTGTAAAACAAAAGATCACAGGTATCGTCCAATCGTTAAAATGACAGTTTTGTGAAACTGCGTTTTCTTGTTAACATCTAGGCGCAAATAAAAGGTTTTCGTAAATAAGATATAAGGAAACTTGTGCACAATATGTGAAGAAATAACTTAAGAGAATAGCAAGTAAGCTTGAAAGTGATAGAGTAAAAACACTTAGTTTATACTTGTTCACTCAACCTGAGCTACGTCCAGTTCTCCTTCAAAAACCTTTGAAGGGTTCCACTAATCAAATTCTTATTACAAACAAGTATTATATACCCTGCCACTCCTGGCTACAAGTATTCTCTAGGCCACTTCAGGCACACCTTCAATATCCCCCTGAGATTAAAGAGCACCCAAGTATTCTTTGTCACTAAGCCACTCCTGGCTTTCCAAACAGAAACTGTTTGAATACAAGTTAAATAGACAACTCTCACAGCGAGGATATTACAATATAACTCGAATACAAAGAATAACTTAGCGAAGCTAAGTCGATTGCTCTTTTTGCACAAGTGTAGGTCGTCCAATTGATTTGGCAGAGTTATAGGTCTTTGAAAAACTTGAATGCTTCGTTGTTGAATTTGTGAGCTTGTTCCTCTATTTATAGGCACCTTGGTGAAGATATCCGTTGTGGGATCTGTGCCTTTGCCAATAACCGTTCTCTCACAATCATGTGACCGTTGCTACGTGTCAGCTTGGGGTGGAGAGATGAAGGAGACAACAGTACATGCAGCGCCTCCACTACTTGTACGGTTCCTGTAGAGAGAAGCTTTTTTGTCCCCTGTGGTACACTTTTCGAATTTTCAAATGAAATGTCACATTAGAATAGAGAGGGAATAACAGAACATTTCAGAGAATCATCATCGAAAAGTATAAGTGTACTTCCACACAATCATGGATGCATTATATGACTGTTTGATAGAGAAGATGGTGTAAGTTATATAGGCGCTGGACGCTTCTTCTAATTGACATAGTGTTTTCACACTGGTTTTCACAATGCATTGGATTCTTTATAACAGCGTATTGGACGTTGGATTTTATACTAGAAAACAAGTTTCCAGTTACTCATCGGACGCATTGTACACATAGAGATATAATGTTTTAGTTTAAGAAATACAATACCATTGAGGCATTGGATTGCGTAGACCATATAATACTCAAACATAGATCATTAGATACTTCAAAATTTAACCTTATTTGTTATCATCAAAACCGAAGTTTGAGGGGTTGGACATCGTCCAAGGTCTTAGATTCTAACAATGACCATGCCTGTGGTCCTTGCATAGTCCCTTTGAAGCATGGGTACTCCTAAAATCATGCCGTACACGTACCGGATACGTACCCGTACCCGGTACTCGTTGGGTACTCGTGGGTACGTACCAGGTACGTACCAAAAATATTTTTCAAAAAAAAATGTGGATACATAATTTGGGTACTTATGGGTACTTTTTATGTACGTATTGGCCGTACCCAAGCCTGATAACTAAAAATATTATCCTTTAATAAAAGAATTAAAAAATTAGGTTTTCATTAATCCTATTTGGAGATGAATGGGATCCACTTGAAGGGGTTGAAATTATTGAAGTTGCTACTATTTTTCTTGATGAACCAGATTTGGAGGCATTTCTTTTCATTGACAATGAACAAGGAAATGATAAGATTGAAATGGTTAAAGTGCGATATCATAGTCATCTTTAGGAGTCATAATATTTTTTGTTGAACATTTACTTATTATAGTTTTTTATTATGAGATTTTTTTTTGGTCATGTTGAAGAATTTAATCTCTTTTAATATTATAAATTATGCTTATTTGTGTTTTTTTATTATTTATAAAATGTAGTCATGTTTATTTTAAATATTATTGTTTATATATACATATTTTTTAAAATTTGTATTAACGTACCCGTATCCTAGATTTTTAGAAATTCCCGTATCCCATACCCGTATCCGTACCGGGTACCGGTACCGTACCCGTATCCATGCAACATAGCATAGTCCTGAGGTCCAATTTATGCATAGATTGAGCACGACCGTGGTATGTTAACCACGGCCGTGCTCAAGAAATTGACATTGATGCTCAATTTCCAACCATTTCTACCCTGGTTGTGGTCCCTGAATCACGATTGTGGTGACCTAGCATGGCTGTGCTAAAGCCACCACAGCCGTGGTTTTCCAAACAAAAGCAATTTCGCTCCAAATGATGTCCTTTTCAGCTCTTTCCCTCAAAGAGTTTCTGAATTGCTTGTCTTACAAAAACTAGTGCCAAACTGTGAGTTTTGCCAATAAAATATGCTCAAAACGTATGCAAATGGCATCTAAGCTCAAATAAAAATACAATCAAAATCCTGTTTATCACTGGCCCATCAGAATATTATAGCATAATTGTATAAGAATGTCTAATTTACAATCTACTACCAGAGACTGATCAACAAAACTCAACAATGTAGAATTATATTATACTTAGTTCAACATTCAGATAACCATAGGCATGAAAGCAGTGAGGGCAACTAAATGATTGCTCATGTAGAGTTGAACCAGTGTCAAATATGACTCAACACACTATAATTAGTCATCAAAATACTTGATTAGCCTCCAAACAGTCAACTGAAAGGATATGGCTTGGAATTGCACATGATTAAGTCACCAAAATCACTTGATCAGCCTCCAAACTGTCAACTAAATTTTTATGGCTTGCACATATTTCTCATTCTTTGGATGTGGGTAGCAATCATTCACCAATTGACTTTAACAGAGAAAACTCTCAAAGAACTAGAAGAGAATTGAAGTTTCAGCTAACCTTGCTGCACAATATTATGAGCTCGCAAGGTTACAAACGTAAGGAGTTTCAAAATGACATCAAAGCAATTTCGGTAGCATTCATACATCAAGATTCCAATAATGTTTAGTTCTTTTAGTCTGAGTAACATGAAGTACATTGAAACACTTGCTGATATCAGATAATGTTTGATTTCTATGGACTTAGGGTGAAAGTACTGCATGTGTATAGCCATGCTCTGCTGTTAAATGGTTACAATTAAAGAGATAAGCAAATAAATAACAGAGGAATGTGTAGAAAATGGAATTTGATCTCTGCAATGTTCATATACTTCTACATTTTTTATCACACTTCTGACTTGCTGTCTCAAACTTGACATAGAATCACTAGATTAAATTGTTTTTTCTCTCAATGATTCCTAGAAAAGTTGTTACTGAATACTGCTTTTGCAAATTACAAGTACTACCCGTTCGATAGATTGAAAAGTCTCGGCCTAGATGGTTGACATATTTTTCTTTTGTTATCTTAATATTAAACATTGAATCTACAGCATGATATATATAAGACAGGGACTCAGAAATGTGAAATTCCTTAAATAGAGAGATTGATTGGAAGTCTCTATAAAGCACACACAGTCTACCTTTTATTATGGTCCATGTACTTTGTGTTTGTACTAATTAATCTGTATATCTAGCTCATATGAAAGTTTTTATTTTCTTAACTTTATGAATTTCATGTCTCATAAAGAATTATATGCTATTTAGCCCCTTAATATTAAAGACAAGTTTATGTATCATCAAAAAATAAAATAAAAACAAAATTTGGTATGGGGTATATGGATTTAGTTTGAAAGTATTTTGATGACCTGCATTAAATTTGGGAATTCATGGGAAATAAAAATAAAAGTACAGTAAGTCTACTACTTAGCTGGAGTATTACATCCATTAAGTATATGATACATGTTACTTGAAGGATAGATTGATGAATTCATATAAGTAGATAACTGGGGTAAAATTATTAAACAGTTCTGCACCCTGTGGATAAACTCTACTGGAGCATACCATACAACCTACACATCAGTTTCTGAAACAGCCCTGACATTTGAGCTCAGATTTGATTGTTCAAATATCTACACCTGAAATTTGAGAAGAAGCCAGTTACCTTTGCAGTTTTGAAATACATAGCAAATTGAAAGAAAAATTAATTGTAACTACATAAGCAATTAATCAAGTAAGAGCTGCAGCGGCATATACAATTAAGCATCTAGAAATTTCAATTTTATTATATTGTTAAGTTTGAAAAGGAAAACTAATGTGTGAAATTATTGAAAAACTGAGAAAGAACAAAAGAGTATTATTTATTATAAATGGAACTGCTATTAAAATTTGGCAGAAGAAGCAGTGTGACACATCTACATTTGTTCGCTAGTAATATGCAGAGAATTGAGTCATTTTCCATTCAGCTTACCAGCAAGAAAGGATTTTCTGATTTTGCTTAGTTCTCTAGTGACATGCACCAAATTCATTCTTTCTTTCGGTGATTCCACTGAACAAGCTAGTCCGATCTTAAAGAGTGAAACTAAGCACTTTTCAACTGTCAGAGTAAGATTCTGACTGTTTTCTTCTATTGTTTCTTCTCCATGTTTTGGTACAAGTGATGGGTCCAAAATCTGTAAAAGATTATCAGGATATGAATTTTCCACGAAGTTATGCAGATTTTGACCATCTTCAAAGATTTCATTAGTGGGTCTTCTTCCACTAAGCATTTCCAGCACAAGAATCCCAAAGCTATACAGGTCACCATTCATAGACACCTCAGAACCCACTCCATACTCTAAAATATATAGCAAAAGTTGTCAGTACCTTGTGATTAGTAAATATGAAGTTTTCATCAAAAGATAGGGGAATTCAAAGAAACACTTATTCAAGAGTTCAGAAAATACCTGGAGGAGCATAGCCAACAGTACCCTTTATTCCAATTGTACTTGTTTGATTAGAAGTGGTACCATTGATGGTTGAGATAAGTCTTGCGATGCCAAAATCACTCACATGAGCAACCATGTCATTATCAAGAAGGACATTGCTTGGCTTTAAATCACAATGAATGATTGATTGCTCACATTCGTTATGAAGATAATGTAATGCAGAAGCGACATCGATCATGATATTTAATCTTTGATTAAGGCTCAATGTTCTCGGATGCTCTGCACTTATTGTCCTTGGATACAGCCATTGTTCTAAGCTTCCATTTTTCATGTACTCAAAAATTAGAGCTTTAAATTCTTGACCTTTGTAATCTGTGCTGCAACAACATGTCAAAATCTGAACCAGATTTCGATGTTTAATATTTTTAAGTGCATTGCATTCAGCAATAAAACTCTTGTGAGCTCCTTTTTTTTGAAGGTTTAGGACCTTTATGGCAACAACCTTTTCTTCTAACTCAAGAGTTCCTTTGTAGACAGAGCTAAAATTTCCAGACCCTATCAAGTTTGTAGTTGAGAACCCATCAGTTCCATTGTGTAGGCTTTGGTATGAAACTCTAGGCAGCTGGTCAATTGTTGGTGAATCGAAATATGGTTTCTTACTGCTTTTCCTCATCCAGTAGATAGTTAGAATAATTGACAGTATGAGAAGGAAAGTAACCACACTAACTATCACTGCTATCAGCCTGAGCTTGTGGTGTTTTGCAAGTTTCTTACCTTTGACAGGGCATGGTGGTAGATGCAGTTCTGAAATACCTCCACAAAGCTTACTATTTCCAGTCACCACTAATTCACTTGCATTTCGAAAGACACCTTCAGTTGGTACCTCGCCTTCCAACATGTTGAAAGATACATTGAAATATTCTAAGAAAGAAATGTTCTGCAGAACATTAGGAATTGATCCAGACAAGTGGTTTTCTGAGAGGTCTAAACGTTGAAGACTTTTGAGTGATGCCAAAGAGGATGGTATGCTTCCTTGTAAAGAATTCCCTTGCAAATAGAGGTACTCCAACATTATGCATTATCCTATAGTCCCAGGAATGTGACCCGACAAATGATTCTCTGACACATCTAGGAAATCAATATGTTTTAGGTTGCCCACTTCTTCTGGTATACTACCATTCAATGAGTTTTGATACAGAGCCAACAAGGTGGTAAGAGAGGAAAGATTAAAAACCTCTACGGGTATGGTTCCTGTAAGGTTGTTTCCCGAAAGATCTAGATGTTGT
Organism: Pueraria montana var. lobata; assembly: GCA_026413185.1. Classification (NCBI taxonomy): domain Eukaryota; kingdom Viridiplantae; phylum Streptophyta; class Magnoliopsida; order Fabales; family Fabaceae; genus Pueraria; species Pueraria montana. The sequence goes on from CM048655.1 coordinate 6,088,207, forward strand.
AAATTATGGCAGTTTCCTATACTTGGAGGAATATTTCCTTCAAACATATTTGCTCCGATGTCCAAAAAAAACAATTGACTAAGATTGCCTATGAATCCTATCTCTCCTGACAACTTGTTTACACTTAAGTCTAACAATTGCAACTTCTGAAACTTCGCAAAAGTTGTTGGGACAAACCCATCAATGTTGGTAGAACCAATCATCAAGAGAGTTAAGCCAATTAGATTTTCTACTGCCCCAGGTATTTCTCCTGAAATCGGATTCCCTCCGAGTAATAGATGACTAAGTTGGGTGGATAAATTTCCCAAGGAGTTTGGCAAATGACCTCCAAAATTATTGTAGTAAATATCCAAGTAGTCCAACTTACTACAGTTAGTCAATGATTTTAAAAACTCCAAATCATTAGTTGAATTGTCACCTAGATTGTTCTCAGACAAAGTTAGGACAACAATATCTTGCAGCTTCCCAAGACCTGGAACTTGTCCCACAAAATGGTTTGCATTGATTTCAAGTAGTGAAAGGATAGAAGCATTTGTGATGGAAGGTGGAATTGAACCTGATATTTTATTGTCACCAATTGTAAGATAATAAAGATTGGGGAGGGTGTGGAACATGTTGGGTGGAAGAGAGCCATTGAATTGATTTTCTGTAGCTGAGAATACAGTAAGAGATGACATATTATAAAGACAAGAAGGAAATGGTCCACTCAGTTTGTTGATACCAAACCCTACATAAGTCAAGCTTTTGAGACGGCATATTTCTTGTGGAATATCTCCCTCTAAGTTGTTATATTCCACGCTGATATGTGTTAGGGACGAAAGATTCCCTATGAATGACGGGATTCCTCCCGTCAACTGGTTGCTAAAAATGCCTAAATATTGAAGCTTCCAAAGTGGGCCAATTTGGAATGGTATTTTACCAACCAATTTGTTTCTAAACAAAAGTAAGCGTTCAAGATGAGTGAAGCCTGTCAAGTTTGTAGGAATTTTTCCTACCAAAGAGTTATTTGCAACAGAGAGGATCCGTAGTTGTGACAACCGTCCCAATTCTTGTGGGATTTTCCCGTAGAAGCTGTTGTCTCCAAGGTTGAAGTTTCTCAAATAAGAGAGATTGCCTACGTGAGCAGATATGGACCCCTTCAACTTGTATCCTTTCAAGTATAACTTTGTAACTCTTTGAAGCATGGGATTGCATGTGATTCCATGCCAGTTACAAAAGTGAGTAGAAGTGTTCCAAGAGAGGAGGATTCCATATGGATCAGTGGATATGGATTCCTTGAATTTGAGCAATGCCAAATGATCAGTCTCATTTCCTAAGGCAAAGGCAGTCATGTTTGAGCTAACCCATAATGACTTTAATGTAAAGAGGGAAAACATGTGAACATATATAGACCAAAATGCAAGTAACATGAGAGAAAAATGCTTCATTTTGATGAGGAATTAGAGGCTACTAGATGGTGGTATATCTCTATATCTATTCTTAGATGGCTTTATATAGATTAGTTTCGCTATTGGATGTGATCAGAGAAGAAGCGCATGTTGTTAAGGTCAAGTCAATAACCAATAATACACGTTAAAGGTCAAGGCAATAATCGATTGGCAATTGAATATCATTCATACGGCAAGAAAATAAATCCAAAAATATGGGACCTAGTTTCAGATAAATTTATAAAATTACTATATAACCAAAGTGACTTCTTATTCCCATTAAGAATTAGCCCTAAATTAAACAGCTTTTGTTGAATACGAATAAATACAATAATCTCTATATAAATTAGAATAACCATCTTGAACAAAATCCTTTTCAAGAATTATTTTTCAATTAAATATATATATATATATATATATATATATATATATATATATATATATATATATATATATATATATATATATACTTTTGTTTTGGTAAATGAAAATAAAAAGGCCTGAAAGCCTCTCGGGAAAGCAGTACAAGAACTATATGCTCTCAAAGCATCACAAGCAAATTAGGAGCAACATCGACGATGTGCAATGAACTAGCTAAATTTGACCAGTGCTTGCCCATTAAATCTGCCACTTGATTGGCTTCAGAACATGCATCCATTGGATTGAGCCTTGAAATTGATGGATTATATTAATACTATGTCTGTATGTATATATAAAATTTATCTGATAACTTTTATTTTTAAATATTAATTTAATTGTATTTTTAAAAAATATTTATCGAGTGAGTGAATGATAATTTAGTAAATTAAAAATATTTTACCATATATTTTAATTAAAATCTTATAATGAATGTTCTTTAATGATGTTAAGTTAAATAAACTAAATTGTGCATTTTAACTAAGGAGAAAAATATAATTTACTTTATATTTTAACATAAGAAGGGAGAGCACAGTAGAAGAGGGAAAAGTATATGTCAACATAAGAGGAGAGAGTTGTGTAATATTAGCATCTGTCGGGAGAGATGAATCTAATTTACTTTTTTTTTTTATCTATCTCTTTTCCACATTATTTATTACATGTTATAATGATGGAAGGAGACACACAAAAAATATTGTACTAACTATTGTATGAATTTCAATAAAAAAAAAACTATTGTATGAATTGTTGTATATATGTACCACATCTTAATTTAATATATTAATTAATGTGTTTAATTAAAATTAAATTTGTAAATTTATATTAAATTTTATTACAAACATTTTTTTAAAATAAAAATTGTTAAACATACATCAGTTTATTTTAGTTAAAAATATTTTTTAAACAATAAAAATATCTAAAATCTAACAGTAACGGAACAGAGACGCTGTCGACATGCCCTGGTTTATACGTTCATTCCTAGTGTTGACAAATTTTATTTTATTGCTATCGACAAAAGTTGGTGCTAGTCTTTGTCTATTTTACCATCATGCCTATTTTTGTACGTCCCTACCAAGTAGCAAGAAGTGTTGACAAATTTTAATTTATTGTTATTGACAAAAGTTGGCACTAGTCGATTTTATCACGACTATTAGATTTTAAATTCGTGTGTTGCATGGATTTGCTTAAATTAAATATTTTTATAATTATTTTTAGTATATTTTTAAATTACATATACATAAATAAAATTATTAATTTTTAAAAATATTTAGAAGTATATTAATATCATTACATTAAAATTAAAGATGATTATTTTATCTTCAAAAAAATTAAGTGTATTGAATTTTATTATGATTTGTTTTTTCTCTATATAATAATAGTGATACAATACTTATATGAAAAGCATAAATACAAAAAAAAAATATAAATATAATATATATGAATATATAATATATAATTATTTCGATTTGAGTGTTCATTTTTATTATGGTGGATACTATGTTAACATGCACTTAATTTTTGTGTGATTAAAATTAATAATTTTATATATATTTATTATAAAAAAAAATATTTTAAATTTGTTAAAATAGTTTGATTTTTATTAATTGGAAATAGTTCTTAATTATTTAAAAATAATATTTTTAATCATTTGGTGGAAATTAATTTTAATTATGTGATATTGTCAAAATTTTGAGTTGATTAACGTCATTCTGACATAAATTGAACACTTCGTAACATTGCAATGAGATTTTTCTACAAAAATTATTATTATTATTATTATTATTATTATTATTATTATTATTATTATTATTATTATTATTATTATTATTATTATTATTAACAAAGGCCTAAATTTAAAAGAATAACTTTAATGTTAGATATGACCCTTAGGAATTTTAAAGGACCCTATTTATGATTATTAATATTATTTTATTATTAGTTACTTACATTTATCAAAATTGTCTAATATTTATCATTAATGTAATCAATTTTATTCTTTATTAAAGGTATACCTCAGGTCTCTAATACATGTCATCTACTTTGTAAACTTGTATTTTTTTTCCTAAGTCAGAGATGGTGTCCCTCAACCTAGTGGGTCAGAGACTAATCCCGCACGTGGTGTGTGGCTGCCACTGGCCCAAGGAAATCTTGCACATTGAGGGAATTAAATACGAGCTCTCCCACGTGTGAACGTATTGGAACCTTACACCATTGCGTCAATCCTATGGGTTGCTTTGTAAACTTGTATGATCCATGAATTTTTTTTATGGAAATAATTAATTATTTTTTATGTCTTTTAACAATAAATATTTTGCAATTGATGTATCAAACCAAAATGCAATTTTAAAATAATTAGGTCCATGTTTACTCTTAAACCTACTCCATGTTTTCAACCTAGATAATTAAATTTATTCATTTTTGAATAAAATATTAATACAATTTTATTTAATATTTGACTGTTACAAACATACATGAAAAAATTATAATTGACAGGTATGAAAGAAAATAATTTATTATTATTATTATTATTATTATTATTATTATTATTATTATTATTATTATTATTATTATTATTATTATTGTTATTATTATTATTATTATATCTAAAAAATATTTAACATTTCTATAAAATAAAATAATAAACATTAAATATTTTTTCCTTTTAAAACTAATTTTTGGTAAGAAAAAACTAATAGTATAGTAATAGTAGTAGTAACTGTACTATTACAAAAATTGATACTCTGTCTTTTTTTTTTTTTTTTGTAAAAAATTGATACTTTGTATACTTTTGTGAGACTTAAATATGTTTTAGGTCCTTTGTAAATTAGCAAATTCTATTTTGAATCCTTAATATTTTTTTTTTGGTGTTGAGTCTCTAATAAAACAAAAAAATTGTCTTTGGTCCTTGTTTTATTCCTTCTAACATGTCTATTTTTTTTTTATTTGAGTGCTTATAATATTTTGTTCATTTTGTATTAGTCCCTTTAAAATATATTTGATAGGGACTCATAATAAATGATCTACATATTTTAGGAACAAAAATGAAAAAATAGATATATTTTAAGGACTAAAATAAAATAACAAGGACCAAAACAAAAATTTTGTTTTATTAGAAACTCAACTCAAAGAAAAAATTTATTAGGGAACCAAAACAAAATTTGCTAATTTATTCATGCACCTAAAATATATTTAAGCTTTTTAGTGAAGTCTTGGCAAATTTGATAGGTCCCTACCAAGTGAAGACTTGACAAATTTATTTAAACGGAGATGTGGTAGATATTGCACAGTTTATACGTTGGTTCCAAGTATTGGAAAAATTTATTTTATTGCTAGCTATTTGACAAAAATTGATACTTTGTCTTTTTTTGGTAAAATAGTGATACTTTGTCTATTTTGGTGTAGACTTGACAAATCTGATACGTCCCTACCAAGTGAAGACTGACTAATTTATTTAAACAGAGATGTGGTAGACATGCCCCAGTTTATACGTTCGTTCCAAGTCTTGATAAATTTTATTTTATTGCTATTGACAAAAATTGATACTTTGTCTTTTTTTGGTAAAAAATTGATACTTTGTCTATTTTAGTGAAGACTTGACAAATTTGATAGGTCCCTACGAAGTACTTTTTTGTGGTAGTTCATTTTCCAGCTGTTTAAATTGCCAAAAAAATGCTTGACAACTCATTTAAAAAGACTGAAAGGATTTCTGGTGGATTAAAGTCACCGTAAATTTTAAACCATCTACTATTTTGTATTAAACGGTTTAAAGCACACAACTTATACTGACATGTGCATAGCCTTACAAAGCACACTGCTCTATACTAACTTGTGCAAACTGCCCCATGCTGAGTTTTGGTAATTTTTTTAAGACTTAAATAACTTTTAAGTTCCTGATAAATTTTTAAATTTTGCTTTGGGACCCTGATAATTTTTTTTGTTATTTTGAGTCTCTGGTATACTAAAAATTTTGTTTTTAGTCCCTGTTGTCAGTTAACATGCCACTTAAAAATTTTAAAATACAATTTCTGATGACTTAAAAGCTGCTGCTATTTATTTTAATTTTTAAATTAAAATTTTTTGCGGTTAAAAACTGCTAGAATCAATTAAAGCAAAACAAAAAAAGAAAAGACTAATTTTTCCACAAACTCAATCGTTTATAACAATAACTTTTTTAAAATATGTATGTTGGGTAAATAATTTAAAATAGAAGAAATAATAATAATTTACTAAAGAAAAGGAATGATTGGAGAGAGGAGTAGGTGATAGATGTTTGAGTGAAGGTGGGGCGGAAGAATAAGGATAAGTTGTTGAATGAAAGCAAGGTGAAAGATTCCGTTGATATTTGTTCTTGGTTGTGCAATCGATCATCTCATCTCGTCAACGTTGTGAAACTCAATGGAGCTAGTGAATATGGATAAGTTGTTGTCGGCAGCTCGATTTCAAATCTACGTGACGATGAAAGGCTACGTCTACGATGTCACCACTGGAAAGTCCTTCAACGTCCCCGGCGGCCCCTACGCGATGTTCGCCGGCCAGACGCCAACAGAGCCCTGGCCAAGATGAGCTAGAATGACGATGACATCTCCACTTCCCTTGACAGCCTCTCTAACAAGGAGATCAGAGTTCTCAACAATTGGGAAAACAAATTTGCGTCGATTCGAAAACTCGATTCAAATATGTGTTTAAGATCTAGTGCGTGATAGTGCTGGTGCGAGGTCGGCAACACCATTTTAGATTTGTGTTTCAAATATGTGTTAATGTGGTTTATATCTATGTTTCAGATCTGCATTAGATTAAGTCGTACGCACTCGTCGCCTCATCTGCTGTGTCGAAGGTCCCCAGCCATTGGCGGCACCTCCCTTTTCATGACATCTCTAGATCTGTTTCCTTTTTTTTGCTTTAATTCAATTTTGAATTTCACTAAACTCTTGATTTGTTCTACGAATGAGTTTGTGTTGTTGGATGAAAAGGAATGTAACAAAAGTAACTGACACACCCCACAATCATACACTATGAAAAATATGACCCGTAGAATATTAAACTGAAACAAAAGTAACTACACATCCCACAAACTAAGTAACGAACACAAAATACAGTTTCCAAACACTAGGAGTTTGTGTTAGAATTTTCTTTGTTTGGTCTTCTATTGGTGTATTTTGTTTTATTAAAATATGGGTTTGAATGTATGACCTAATATATTTTTCCCTGTGAGTCCAATTGTAATTAGTGATCCAATTTAGGCATCCCTTGTGTTTATATGTTTATTGGGTCAAGCCCAATAGGCAAGTGAGATGAGTTTGTGTGTAGGGCCTAATGGGCCTAATATCTATGATGATTGGATATTAGATTACCTGTTTATTTAAATAAGGGTAGGATCCCCACTTGATTCATGTCCTCTTTGACGGCTCATTGCACCTGTTCGAGTCTAAGACATTGGACGATGTCCAACCCCTCAAACTTCGGTTTTGATGATAACAATTAAGATTAAATTTTGAAGTATCTAATGTTTTATGTTTGAGTATTATAGGTACCACACCGACCAATTCCTCAATGGTATTGTATTCCTTAAGATCAAACAATATATCTCTAAGTGTATAATGCGTCCAATGTGTAACTGGAACTTGTTTTTATAAAGTATAAATCCAGTGTCCAATGCGCTGCAATAAAACAAGCGTCCAATGCATTGTGGAAACCAGTGTGCAAAACACTACATCCATTCGAGGAACGTCCAATCGCTTGTATAACTTACACTACCTTTTTCTATCAAACAGTTATATAATGCGTCCATTATGCGTGTAAAAGTACACTTAAGTTTTTCAATGATGATTCTCTGAAATGTTCCTTATTCCCTCTCTTATTAATTGTGACATTTCATTTGAAAATTTGAAAGTGTACCACAGGGGACAAAAAAGCTTCTTTCTGCAGAAACTGTACTGAAGTGAGTGAAGGCACTGCATATACTATTGTCTCCTCCCTCTCTCCACCCCAAGCTAACACGTAGCAACGGGCATATGATTGTGAAAGAACAGTTATTGGCAAAGGCACAGATTCCATAATGGATATCTTCACCCAGCTGCCTATAAATAAAGGATCAAGCTTAAGAAATCAACAACGAAGCATTCAAGTTTTCTAAGAGCTGAAACTCTGCTAAAACTACTGGACGATCTACACTTCTGTAGAAAGAGCAATTCCTTAGCTTTCACTAAGTTACTTTGTATATTCTGTTTACATTGTAATATCCTTTTTGTGAGAGTTTATTTGAACTTGTAATCAAACTATTTATTTGGAAAGCCAAGAGTGGCTTAGTGACAAAGAATACTCAGGTGTTCTTTAATCTCAACTGGACGTAGAGAATACTTGTGCCAAAAGTGGTGTAACGCCCTTCGTTATAATAACAACCCATAATAAAACATTCTTTAAAACATAAATAATATAGGCTTTTTTTGAAAATACAATAGTCTAAAATACCTCAAATATTATAAAATAAGATTGAATAAATGAATCCTTACATAAATAAAAACATTATCCTCAAATATGGGCATCTAAAACAACGAATAATAAAGAGTAGCAGAATTAACCACAACCAACCCTTTATTCTAAAGGTACTAACCCAAAAAAATATAACTAAAAATAAATAAGTCTTCAAGTCTCCGACATCTCAACAGTCTCTCCCTCATGCTCTGAAAACAACACTTTTAATGAGACAATAATCACAGTGAATAAACACAAGTTCTAAAAAGGTTCACAAATAGTGTTGTTCTCAGTCGGCACGGTAATCCAGAAAAACTCAACCATGGTACCCACAAAGAATTTAAAATAAGACATTGTATATATACTCCAATAAAAGTCAAATTAAAACAAGCACAATTTACTCTCATAACATTCTCGTTAAGGTAAATATTTCAATAAATAAAATTAACAACTCGATGCATTCAATAGATATCACAAACGTAACTTAGTGATTCTCAGAATCACTAGGCTAGACTCTTTGGTTCCCGAAACTAGTGTGGATCTCAGATTCTTAAAAGGTCTATGAACTCATATCCATGCAATGGCATCCCACTGCCTTCCTCATCTTAGATGGAGGTATCCCGAATCTCTTCCCCATCCTAGATGGAGGTATCTCAAATCTTTTCCCCATCCCAGATGGAGGTATCTATCATAAATCTCATCCCTATCCCAGATGGAAGTATTTCAAAATCAATTCTTAGAATAAAATATACACCATCACCACTTCCCAGAAGATGATGACCAACTCATAAATAATTAAAAAATATCATTCCAAATAATTGTCAAATAAATCCTCTAATTTCATACAGTCAATAATTTCATACACTCGATAATAATTCTCAAGATCGCACTCTGGCAACACTATACACTATAAATACCAATTAATAATAAGGACAGTATGATATAATACATAATTATATTTAATCAAATAGATATGTATATGTAATATCATAGGCAAACCTATATATATTTGAGGGTGGGCAAATGCACCCCCTCATTTTAATAAAGTTACATGTATTTATCTTAAAATTTTATATTTTGCACCCCCTAATTTTATATGTTTGAACCTCCTGACTTATTTTTATGTGAAGATAAAATTATACGTATTTATCTTAAAATTTTATATTTAACCTCTTAAGTTTATGTGTTTGAACCCATTATCTCATGTTTTCACTCTTCTTATATGATAATTATTATTAGATTTATTTTTCTAAATAGATTGTCCCCTCTGACCCCGAGTCCTAGATCCGCCACTGTGTAATATATAGTATGTATATGACAACTAATGCAAGGCACACATTCACGTAAGTAACAAAACTTCAATTGATAGTCAATGCAAGTCATGAGCCAACACAGTACCAAGATGCAAAGTAATCTCAATCCATAATGAATTTGAGAGATAAACCAAAGAATGACTTCAAGTTATATTTAGTTAACGCATATTTATGATGTGTATAGATAATGATAAAATATAGTTACAGAGATTTATGAATGATCCAGGAAATAAAAATTTGCCGCAACACCTAATATGAACGCACGTAATTCAACTATAATATCTAAAAGGGTAAAATATGTTTTTGGTCCCTCATTTTTCCATGATTTCTGTTTTTAGTCCCTCATAGATTTTTTCTCTGTTTTTAGTCCCCCAAAAATTGTTTTGTTTTGTTTTTAGTCCTTCATAAATTGTTTTGTTATGTTTTTAGTCCCTAACGTTAATTTCAACGGTTAAGTGATGACATGGCGGACATAAACTGTGTGCCTGAAAATTTCCTAATTAAGTTTCTAGTGACTTTTAACAGCTACAAATTTTTTGGCTGTAAAAAATGTTTACTTTTGTAATATTTTCTTGTAATTTCAGAAAATTTGGTATTCGAAGTTTTAATTTTTTTATTATTTTTTTAACATTTTTTACGGTTTTAGTCTGCCAAAAAATTTCAACAGTTAAAAACCGCTAGAAACTTAGATAGAAATTTTTCAGGCGTAAATTCTGCTCACTACGACATCACTTAACAGATAAAATTAATGTCAGGGACTAAAAACAAAATGAAACAATTTTTGAGGGACTAAAAACAGAGAAAAAATTTATGAGGGACTAAAAACAGAAATCATGGAAAAATGAGGGACCAAAAACATATTTTACCCTATCTAAAACATTATTAATCCCAATTTCTTTTATCAGAAACCCAAAATTATATCCTTCAAATATCATACCATGGATGATTTTAAAAGATAAGTGTTTTACTCACCTCTCTTGAAGTAATTCGTGCTCTTTGTTTATTCTTCCTCTTCTCTGTCTGTTGTGTCAATAAGGTCCACTATATTTCTTCCTTCTCCTCACTTCAAACGATCTACTAATTTTCTATTTCTCAAGAGATTAACTATGTAATTCTAGGAAGGAAACTGCCTATCCTTATATAGGTGGAGGAGTATGTGATTTAAGATTGGGTCACATCAAGCATATTTGGCTTGCCAAATCTTTCTTTATCTTTTTCTATTTTATTATCTAGATTTATCTCATTATTAGCATTATCCATTATTTTCTTTTCTTTCAAGATTTATTAAGATAAAACATGATAATATTTAATCCGTTCTCGAGGACCAATTTAAACTATATATAAGAAATATTTTATCTAAACTAGATATATAATATTATATTATTACTATATTAATTATCTTTTGTATTCTTTTGTAGTTGTTAGATAATCTCAACAATTCTTATATTAATCATCTAATCTTTTTATTGATGAGATAATTATTTAACTCGATAATATTTAATAAATAGTAACTAAATAGTAATATTTTAATTCAATTATTTCAACTAAAGTCAATATATCATCATACAAACATTCTAAACAAATACTAAGATAAGATTTCAACCAAATAAAATAATATCATAATCCATTCAAATAATATATACAACATTTCAAATATTATATTTTATAATCATTATTCAATTATTTTAATTCAAATAAATTCTTACACTAATAATTTTTATACTAAATCTCATAACAATGTAATCTTTTAAATAACAATAATCATATTAAATTTAAGGATGTTACAAGTGGCCTATAGAATACTTGTAGCCAGAAGTGGCAGGGTAGATAATAGTTGTTTGTAATGAAAGTTTTGATTAAGTGGAACCCTTCAAATAATCTTTCAAGACAAGTAATCTTTCATAAAATTCATCTGCGAGTGATTACTCTATAGAGAAATTTTAGGAAAGTTAATTTAAAAAGTTTTTCAATTATAAAGGATTACTAAAAATTTAAATTAGATGTTTAGCGATTCGTTTTCTTTTTAAAACCTCGTTCCGATTTAAATCACACAATGTATTTCTACACTGTGTAACTTGACACGACCCTAACCAATCTAATCAAATGACCATTAGCCACTTGAATTACATGCAAAACACTCCCTCACCCACTCAAAATTCACGACCACTCACATTCATTTTCCCTAACCATCACTCAAATCAACACTTCACTTCAGCTCACCTCACTCACTCACTTAACTTCACTTAACTTCTGCCCAAGAAGAATTAAAACTGCTCCTCCCACTCTCTTCCTTCTCTGGCCGAGACTCACACCCTCCCTCACCAACACCATTTTTCAGTTTCTTCTTCCTCTTGCATGCCATAGCTTGAGTGCCCAAAAGCCAACACTCATTTGGAAGAAAACAACCAGCTCCTTCTCCTCTTTCCAGCAAGCTCATCATCATGTAATGGGGATCTTTGATGGATTCAAAGTGCCTGGAGGTGGAGGATCCAACCACTCTCACCTAAAATGCCTCCCATGTTGACTGAAGGTGTGAAATATGTGATTGCATGTGTGTGATTGGATTTGTATTTTGAAATTCCCTTTTGGCAGTGGTTTGTAACTATGTCAAAACCTTATCCTCATCTTCTTCTTTTTCTGTAATTCGTGGGATGGCTCCAATACAAAGGAGACCATGCCCAAATTTTGTTAGAACTCATGCATTTTCAAAATTCAAAAAATTGTGCTAGCAGTGACTGTCTCATTGTAGAAGCCCTGGACAGTGTTTATGTTTTTGTGTATAACTTTTGATCTAGCCATTAGATTTTGGTGAAAGTTGTCCCCAGTTGAAGTAGACTCAAAATGCACCAACTTTTCTTTCGAGACCATTGCAAGATAACCTCAAATGAAGGTTCATCTATGACATGCAATGGGACCGTTCTACTTGTAAAAACTGGTTCGGGCAGTGGTTGTTTCACGTAGAAGCCCTGGGCAATGTTTATGTTTTTGTGTATAACTTTTGATCTAACCGTTGGATTTTGATGAAACTTGTCCTCAGTTAAGATAGACTCAAAATTTACCAACTTTGATTTTGAGACCATTGCAAGATAACCTCAAATAAATGTTCATCCGTGACATGCAATGGGGCTATTCTGCTTATGAAAGCTGGTTCAGGCAAGGTTCAGTTTTTGAGCTTTTTAAACCAAAGTAATGATCATTTTTTAAATATAAATTTTGTTCCTAAAACTAGACAAACAGAGCTTTAAAATGATATAAGTTTTTAAAAAAAATATCCACAATTTCTAATTTAACAAATTTGGTTTGAACATAACTCATGCATGGATCCTAGATTTCGAACTTGAGACATAGGTCTTAGAAAAGAAATTACTGGGAAAAATGTAGGAGGAATTAGAATTCAAGTTTTGCCTTTTTTGAAAGATATGAATGTTAGATTTTTACCATAAAAATTTGAGTTAAAATTTCATTTGGGAAGTTTGAGAAAATTACACATCTTTGAGGTATGCTCACTGTGAAGGACATACTGACCTGTGAACTTCTAGGAATTTATATAATTTTTGTAGATTAAATCTAAGAGTGTGGGATAAATTTTTGAAAAACAGGTTTTAAGGGATTTAATTTGATATAAGAATTTCACAAAACAAAAATCGTTTGCTAAATTAATTTTGGATAGAGATTATATGCTGCCAAAAGGGGATTCTGTTTTAAATTGCCTTGAAATATGATATTTGATTTGTGATATATTTGAATGGGTAAATTAATTATAATTGTGTGCATGTAAGGCAGTAGGAAAATTTTACCCTTGCCTTAAATGATTGTAAGATCCTTGGAATGTGAACCTAAGGCATCTCTATGCGTGTGTTGTGCGTTTTGAAACGATGTGGTACATTCACATGGAGTGTAGTATGAATTGTATTTCTCTATGATGTTTGTGTTTTGTGAGCATAAGACTCAAACGAGAGTGCTTATGTGGACTAAGACATTGTCCTAGTAATCTAGGAAAATTTTACAGGTAATAATAATAATATAAATTCTAACAGTGAGAACAATTAATTTAGACTTAAGAATTTATTTATTTTATAAGCTTAATAAATGAACTCTTTAATTTGAGCTTTGTACTTAGATAAATATTCTAGGACCCTTGCATGGAGGAATCGTCAGTAAGTTACTAATTAAGAAAATTTTTGAATTTGAGAGGGGAAGGCAAGAATAAAACTCAATAAGATTTTGTGATGTGTGTTGTGAAAGTGTGCTTTTCGAGAGTCGGGCAACGGAGATGTGTGTGTACGGCGGAGCAATGGAATTACGAAGAGAGTCACGTGGGACATTTCCTATTGTGAAAGAAAGTTGTTAGAGATGAAAGCGGTGATTGAATGACGTGTTCATCTATATATATATATATATGTGTGTGTGTGTGTGTGTGTGTGTGTGTGTGTATTTTGTTTGAAGCCGATGAGGCTCTCGGCTTGGCGTCAATTCATCCCGTCTTGTACCATGGGCAGCAGAAACCTACAACGACGAATATGGATAAAGCTCTGTGAGAGAGTGTTTGAGGAGTCAATCCTTGGAGTATGAATGACCACATATTGGTACTTGGGAGATGGTCATGAGGCACTGTTGACCTTGGAGGGTAGGTACCGAGTTGTGACATTTCGTTCAGATAGCCGACTTGGCAACCCTGACATAACCACAAGACATTCTTCGGTTGGTGAGAGTCCGCCTTGTACCACGGTGAGGGTGTACTCCCAACAGCCATTCTACTCAAAAGAACGTAAGACCACTGAGTTCTGGGAGTTCCAGTGGCAGCTGGCCAGTGTGTTACAGTTTACAAGTAAAAGTCATGGAAATGATTAGGTTCCAAGTGTGAACATTAGGGAACTACCTTGCAGTGGTTAGCAGGATTGTGTGTGACTTTTAAAGTCATTTCTGTGTGATTTGCTTGATGAAGCAGAGAGTTCACCCTTATGTTTTTATTTTAGGAACCGGTGGCAATACCTGTAGAGATTGCTAAGATGCTATCGTCATCACCTTCTCTTTCGAAGTATCTTCAGAGGGTCCAGCTATACCCGTTACTGTTCCCGATGCCACACCATCCGACGCTTGGTCTGACGCTTCCCATCTTTCGTCGAATCCCGTTATGCCAAGAATTAGAGGTGCAGTTGGGGGGTGCCTGTCAGGGGGATCCATCGCTAGTCATGAACTTAGGGAACAATGAGTCAAGCTTTTTACGAAGGATTTGGAGAACTTTGAGGAAGATTTTGTGAAGGATCCCGTGGACGATGACCACTAGTTTTCTTCTTAGGGATCTTGTCAAAGATCCCCCGCTATCCTATTTCTTTGGATTAGTCTAACATACAGGGTTGGGTTTTAGAGATGACTGCTCTGAGACTAGGTTTTTCCCTTTTATGTATTTGTATACGGGTAGACCTAGGTTTCAGATTTTACTATGTATATTCAATTTTCATACTCTATTACCCTATGTATTTGGTATATACCTTGAGCAATGTGTATGTTACTATTGCTCCGAAAAACATTGACATATGAAATTCTCTATTTTATGCATACGTGTATACTTGATAACCAACCAAATTATCTTGTGTTCTTTATTTTATTAATTCGAAATTAAGTGCCCATTTATGTTTGAAATGACATTGCAATTAGTTTCTTATAAACGTAAACAACCCGTTGTAATTACTAAGTGGAACACAACTTTCGAACTTAAAATTTACATAAAACTTTTTTTTACAATTTGGCAAAATTCTAAGTTACCTTTTTATAATTACATTTGATTTGCGAAATTTAACAAACTTTGGCGCTTTGTAAAATGAATAAATAAATAATCTCTTCTTTCTTTTTCGAGAATTAAATAAAGCAACACGCCTATGAAATTAAAATGAGTTTAAAAATGCAAATACATGTAAACCTGGATTTAGGATGTTACAAGTAGGCTGAGAAGGCTCATCTGTAACACCCCAAATTTTGGAGCTTAGGATTAAATAGGAAATATACCTCTAAATTAGTTATTAATTGAGTAATTGGGAAAAATAATGGAAATAATTAAAATAAGCATTATTTAAATAGGGAATAAGTAGAGACATTACATGATTATTTTGAGGGAAATTCAAAATTTGAAAAGTCAAAGATAGACTCACTTTGGTCAAAGTCAATGGGAAGAGATTTTGTCAACTCATTAATGGCATTGCTGTAATTAAGTGGAACTTGAATCTAAAATATAAAATTAGACTTTTAGGAGCGTAATTAATTTACTAATGGGTCTAGAGTAACTTTAATTGGTAAAATTAATTGTTCTAAAGTAATTGATGATTTAGAAAATTTAATTAAGGTAATTAAACGAAGTAGAGTGTAAGTTGTTTAATTAAAATATAGTGCAATTTGTTTAATTAAAACCTAAAAAGAACTAGTTAGCAACTAAATGAATATGAGACATCAAATCTTCATTAATGAAGTGACAATAATTAATAAAATCAAGTTTTAACCATGATTTGACGAAAAGTCAAAGCTGGTTAAAGGAAGGAATATTCTCATTAATGAAATTTTCGTAATTATGTGTTTTCGAGCTTGAAAAATTATTTTGGACTCGGATAAAATTATAATGATTATAATTAAGCATGAAAATGATCTAAGTTCAGTAAAAATAATTAAATTGAATTAATTATTAATTTTATAAATTTATTTAGTATTTTGGACCTAGAAAATTCATTTCAAGTCCAAATTGAGTGATTCCAAAGGCATTATATTTAGAAAATTAAATGCTATGTTTTAAAAACATTTTAGAGCTAAAAAAAATCAAAACCCAGAGCAGCTAAACACCAAAGCACAATTAGGTTTAGAAAAAAAAAAAATTTGTGGGACCTACCCTTAGGGTTTTGGGGTCCCCTATATAAGCTAAGAGGGACCCCTTCCCCCACAAGTGCAGCAGCTAGCTTTGGAGGAGAGAGAAGGGAGAAAGAGTTAAAAAATCTCTCTTGGGTGAGCTCCTCCTTCTCTCTACATTTCCCCTCTTCCTCTCTCTATATTTTTTAGACTAATCCTTTTCCTTTTCCTTTGCATTTTGGATATGTTGTAGAGCTCACCAAGCTCTAGCTTTGGGTGGTTGGAAATTTTGTTTCGGAAACTTGAGCTTAGGAAACCGAGGTATGGGAGGGATTTTCTATTCTCTTTGAGCCTAAAATTTGTTCCTTTGAGACCTAGAGTGATAGGTCTATGTAGCATGTTGATATATTTAATTTTTGAGTCTTGGAATTGTGTGTATTTGGTGAATCCTGTACTGCCTTGTGTTCTGTGAAAAATGGGTACCCCTTTTGGTGTTATGGACCTCAAAAATTGGTTCTTTGGGTCCAAAAACCTAGGGTTACATATAAAGTATGTTCTTTTTGAGCACTTGAGCTATTTATTATGAATTTCTTATGTTTTGAGCTATTTATATGAATTATTGTTTCTGTTTTGGGAAAATAAATGTTGTGGCTGTACTGGACTGTTGTTGACCCTAAAAATGGTTTTCCCATGTCTTAAAATATGGAAATACATATGTGGAATGTTGATAATGGATTGGGAATCTTTTAGAAAAATTTTGTCTAGCGAAAATGTGAGTTTTGGGCACTGTCGCTACTGTTTCGGGAACTGGAAATGATGGGATTAGAATTGGCTGTAATGGATCTCAAAATTAGCTTTCTCATACCTTAAAACCTAGGGTTGCATATAAAATTCGTTGAACACCAATTTCTACAACAACGGGAAATTTATTTTTAAGTTTAATGCCATTTTGCACTGTTTTACCTCTGTTTCGAAAACTGGGAATAAAGTAGTTGGAATTGGATGTAATGGACTTCAAAATTAGTTCTCATACCTTAAAACCTAGGGTTGCATATAAAATTCGTTGAAAACCGATTTCTATAACAACGGGAAATTTATTTTTAAGTTTGATGCCGTTTTTCCCTGTTTTACCTCTGTTTCGAGAACTGGGAATAATGTAGCTGGAATTGGCTGTAATGGACCTCAAAATTATCTTTCTAATACCTTAAAACCTAGGGTTGCATATAAAATTTGTTGAAAACCGGTTTCTACAACAACGGGAAATTTATTTTTTAAGTTTTGTGCCATTTTCGTTGAATCTGCCACTGTTTCTAAATTAATAATTTGTAGAGTTGGAATTTGCTCTTTTGGACAAGAAAAATGGTTTCCTTACATCTTGAAACCTAGGGTTGCATATTTGGATTGTCAAAATCCGATTTCTACATTAATGGGAATTAAATTTTGAAGTATTAAAGCCCATTTAAGGAGTTTTTTGAGCCAATTTCGGGTTGGATGTTTAATCACCTAAAATCTAAGTTTTAAATGCCTAAAATGAGCCTTTTTAGTGAAAATGAATGTTTACATGTACATGTGGGTGGAGACTTGATTGGAGAGTGTTTGAAACCCAATATAGGAAACTATGATGCTTGAAAATTGGGGTTTTTTGTTGACTGCGGGTTTGACCCAAAAATTGGTAGTTTGTAAATAGTTTAAATTGTATAAGTGTATGAATGTTATTCTTGCTGTGGAATTATTGGCTAAGACCAAAAGGGAATGACCTTCGGCACATATTTGTTGAATTATATATTAGTATGTCATGAATGCGTGTGATAAATTATTGCTAAGATTGAGAGGATGTGACCTCTGGCATGGATATGAATTGTTGGATGATTCCTATGGATGTATTACTTGCTGTGATCTGAGTCCGAGGGGCATTGTCCCTCGGCAATGGATGTTGGTTTTTGCTTGTGCATGAGTAAGATAGATGAGTTTGGGGTGCCCGAGGCACTAATGTGTGTGCAAGTGGATATATCCACTTTAAAAAGGGTCATGTTGATCATGACACTAAGAAGTGAGGAGGGATGAAACCCTTCTCCTCTTGTCATACGAGGAGTAGTGAATGACGTTCATGTCATTCGCCTTGCACGGGACGACGCACGCTATGAGGAGACGGATAATGTAAAGAGGGCATCGGTGGCAAAGACAAGATGGATTTAGAGAGACAATATTATTAATCAGAGATGGGGCTTGACTCCATGCTTAGTGGGGAGGGTCCTCTAACTTCCTCTTGGTAGTACCATTGAAATCGATTGTCTGGTGGGATACATCTCGCAGTGTGAAAAATGTGTGAGAAATCATCATGAAGAGTGGATGATTATAGCTGGTACACTGGGGGATAGTTCATTGTCTCAAAGGAGGCTTGGGGAAATGGTGTCAGGTTGTGACAACCCAGCTAAGGTTATAAGTCCGGTTAGTACGGGAGACTCACTTAACCGGCTTGGCATTCCCCACGAAAATGGAGCTATATCCATGATTGGTAAGATTGATGTGTCGCTATGTACCTGACATGAGTCGAGTACTCCCAATTTGTCATCCACGAAATTGCGTAAGACCATTAAAACCTGGGAGGTTTAATAGCAGTGGGACCCATAGGAATAGATGTTGTGAGATAGACATTCGCAATAGGATTATCGTGAATATCATTGCTAGAGTACCATACGCAGTGGTCGTATAGGTTGTTTGGGGACTGAAAGTCCGTTTGTTTGTGGCAACCAAGGAGGTAGACAATTCACTCCTATGCTCACCATTTTGCAAGTACCGATGGTGTGGCAGATGCCCAAGATCCGCTTTTGGATTAGCACTCTTGGGGGTCATTGGACGCACGACCCGCTGATGGATGAAGATCACTTCGTTAGTCACATGCGTCTACACATAGTGATAGAGGACTAGGGTGCTACAAAAAGAGCTTAAAGTGGAGCAAAATTTTAAAATAGGATTTTATGTAATTTGGGCCTTTGTTGGACCTTTTTTATATTTTTAGTGATGTTTCATTTTGTTTGGGTACATTATCACTTGTGTTGGACCTTTTTAGTTATTTGGGCCATTTTTATTAGTGTTAGTATAAATAGGCCCTTAAAACACATTTGTGGGAGCTTTGATCATTTTTAGAAAATTAGCATTGTGCTAAGTTGAGAGAGTTCTCTCTTAGTTCTTGTGATGAACATTTAGATTCTTATCAAAGAAACACTTTCTTTGTGGCGAATCCTCCTAGACTTATCAATCGAGCTTCGATTGTGGCATCATCTTCCATTTCTTGTCTTTCCGCTTTATATTTTCTTCACTTTTTTATTTCCGTTATTTACATTGATGCTGAAAATTTAGATCCGAAAGCGATTTTTATCATTTGGTACGGATCACAAATTCAGCATCAATGGAAATTACGGAAATTACGAAAACTCAAAAAGTGAAGAAAATATAAAGCGGAAAGACAACAAATGGAAGATGACGCCACAATCGAAGCTCGATTGATAAGTCTAGGAGGATTCGCCACAAAGAAAGTGTTTCTTTGATAAGAATCTAAAGGTTCATAACAAGAACCAAGAGAGAACTCTCTCAACTTAGCACAATGCTAATTTTCTAAAAATGATCAAAGCTCCCACAAATGTGTTCTAAGGGCTTATTTATACTAACACTAATAAAATGGCCCAAATAACTAAAAAGGTCCAACACAAGTGATAATGGACCCAAACAAAATGAAACATCACTAAAAATATAAAAAGGTCCAACAAAGGCCCAAATTACATAAAATCCTATTTTAAAATGTTGCTCCACTTTAAGCTCTTTTTGTAGCATCCTAGTCCTTTATCACATAGCAAGGGTGGGCGACCCATATACTGCACCCCGAACTTTTGACTTCTACTATGTATGAAGTTGAGTATTTTTGTAATTGTAATTTCATCCTTGTTTTAGGAGCACTGTTAATGGATATGAATGTTTGTCACCACAGTGACTTATTCATGAATATTAATGGACGTGCTTGTCAATTTTTTTTGGATGATTGTGTTACTTAAATCACTTAGTGCATAAGTTTACCCAGAGGAAATCTATTGCATAAGTTGATCCATGTAACATGTAAATTTGGGATAATGTGACAATGAAAATTCTAGCTACAAGTTTTTGAATTTTTGGAAACTGTTGTGTATGGTAAATTCTCCAACCATAGAGGAGTCTATATTCATATGATTTACTTCCTAAATTAGTATGGCAATTGTCATTAAGTATTGTGTTTTTTCAATCAATTAATGATTGATTTGTATTTATTTTCAACTTCATATAATGTCTTTCCTTGACAAAGTAAATGAACTATAATGTTTCAAATTTCGATTAATTTTTTTTTTATAAATGATGGAAACATATATATGATGTTATTGACATTTTTTTGTCATGATGGACATGTTTATTTGTCCATGAAGATATCCTTAGGTTCAAGCTCAAGGAAGTTTTCTTCTTTAGAAGAAAATGCTAATTATTTTGATTAGTGGGAGCTATATTATGAAATGCTTATTTTTTGTTCGTGAGTGATTGTATAAGCATATTATACTTTATTAAGAATATGATTGTGCGTAGTTAAATATCAATGGATCATATTCTTGTGACTTATTTTATAAGAACAAATTGTGTAAGAAATTCAATTACATGAAAACTAGGTGAAAATCAATTTGTTTGATTATAGTTTTTTTTTTTTTTGCAATACTATTTAATGTATTTAATTTGGACACATTGTTTCCTTGGGTAAACTTTATATGTGATTAATATTTTATTATTGATGTATCTTGTGCTTATTTTCCTTTGAAGTATTATACCTTTTTTTTAAGAGAATTATAAGATACATTGTTTTGTTTTCGAAGGAAAAGTGGGAGTATAATTTATTAGTTATAAATATTTGCTTCTTGAATTACTAATTACATTTTTTTTCCATCTATGTCCTATATAAGTCAAGCTTTTGACCTTTTTTTTTAATAAATTATTTTTGGGACATTAGATTGTATTATTAATATAAGTTGGGCTTATATTGCATTGTTTTCTTTTTTTATATAAAGAAAAGAAAATATGAGTGCTACTCATGGAAAGTTATTGATATATGGTTTTGAGCCTTTGTCATTGAAATTTATTCTAAAGTCTTAAAAGAGATGAGAGTATGTATTGTACTCGAATGACATAATTTATATATACTTTAAACAAAGTATTTGGTTTAAAAGGCTAATTGTCCTTGCATTAATTTTTCTCTTAGTACTTATTAAAGAAATGTGTGAGAAGTGACAAAATGATTGCCGCATTGATGTGTATAGTCCCTCTTGGGATGATTAAAAATACATGTTTATCATTCATTCTACTCATAATGCTTAATCATTTTTTGGCAATTGATTGCTAGTTTTGACTTGTATATGTGTTTTTTTTTAATATCTTTTATGGTCAAATATTATAAGTAACTGAATTATGTTCTTGTAATTGATGGTATAACAACTTGATCACATTGTTATCTAATCATTGTTTAAACTTTGGAAGTTTATGTGTTTTAATGTGTGATCAATGAAAGTTGATAAGAGTTTTGAGATTGCATGTGTCTTGTGCAACTGGGTTTCCCATAAGTAAAGGACATAATAGAAAGAAAATATTGGTTGACCCCCTAATTAAGGGACTTAGACCCTTAGTGTTTATGAAACATGTTGAGAATATGGGTATTGCAAGGTCCTTTTATGTAATTGGTTAGTGGGAGTTGTTATTATTTTGTGCTTCTTTTATTACATTGGACTTATGTAATTTTTTTATTCAATAATGTCATGCACATGTTGATAATTGATAATAATTGTTAAGTAATGTTTTTTTCCGACATGTTACGATTTCTTTATTTTTTAAATGAATATGATCTCTTCGAGAATTTGCTATGTGCATGTTTCAGTTCCGCTTTTGATTAGTGTTTCATGATAAACATGAATATGATCTCTTTGAGAGATTGTTATGTACATATGTTTTGGTTCCTCTTTGGAATGATGTTTCGTGAGAAACATGGATATGATCTCTTTAAGAGATTATTATGCGCATGTTTCGATTCCTTTTGGAATAGTATTTCATGAGAAGCATGAATATGATCTCTTTGTGAGATTGGTTGTGTTTTCTTGGGAAAATGCAATGTAGGATCCATACACAGTAGCATGAAAGGGATCACATGCCATGTTATGATGTGTACCTACATCTGCACACTTGTGTTATGATCATGCTAATGAAATTGTTGGTTATGCAATCATTGGTGAACTAAACTTGGATTAGTTTATCTTTGCTTATGGCTCTTGGCTAGCGATTTTGTTAGTTGTATTGGTCATGTTTTGTGGTGATTATATTTAGGTTGTTTATATGGCCACAGTTATTCAACCCATGAGTCATTTTCAAAATGAATTTCAAAATAAATAAAACCCAATCAATATTGCCGTAGTGGGAGAATGTTAGAACTTTCTTTGTTTGGTTTTCTAGTGATGGGTGTATTTTGTTTTATTAAAATATGGGTTTGAATGTATGATCTAATATATTTTTCCTTGTGATCCTAATTGTAATTAAGTGATCCAATTTGGGCATTGGGAATCACCATATGTTTATTGAGTCAAGCCCATTACGCAAGGGTAGGGTCTAATGGGCCTAATATCCATGATGGTTGGATATTATGTTACATGTTTATTTAAATAAGGGTAAGATCCCCACTTGACTCATGTCTTCTATGATAGCTCATTACTTCATCCAATATTCAGTCTGTAAGAGAGGGGAGATCAAGAGGAAGTTCCTTCTCCTAATGTATACACTTGTGTACACGCTTCCGCAAGATGAGTAATTGCTATCAATGATGTCTTCAAGAGGTACACAATTTATAAATTAAAACGATGATAATTTAGGTGTTCTAAATCCTAGTATAGATCTTATTAATTCCTACAGTGTTATCTTCTTCAACATCAACAGGAAGCACTATCCCAAAATTGACATTTACCGACAATTATTTAGTGGCAGTAAAATTATTTCCAATATTTCATTCTTTAAACAAAACTATTAAAGACTAACACTACTACAAAAAAGACTTTTTAGATCGGTTAAAAATGACTTTTTAGATCGGTTGTACGACCGATGTATATTCGAGCGATATAGAAAGTCTGACTTTTTAGATCGGTTGTTAAACGATCTAAAAAGTTTACTTTTAAGATCGGTTATTTTAATGACCGATCTAAAAAGTCAACGTGTTAGATTAAAAATAGAACTTTTTAGATCGGTTCATTAGTAACCGATCTAAAAAGATAACTTTTAAGATCGGTTCTCTACACTAACCGATCTAAAAAGTTATCGGTTCTCTGCATTAACCGATCTAAAAGGTTCACTTTTTAGATCGGTTATATACATAACCGATTTAATTTATTTTTTTTATAAATAGTATACGTTCTATATATTTTCCTCCCTGTGAACAGAAACCATAGAGCCACATACCACAGCACAAACAAACTTATCACATCACAACTAATATATTTTCTTAATCTATAAAAGCAAATACTCATTCTAAACAAATTATAATCATCATTCTAAACAAAAAATGTACTACTCATTAAACCTTAAAATATATACACAACACAAACAAATTTATCACAACCTTATATATGTGTTAACATATAAAAACAAAAGTACTCATTGGGTTCTAAACAAACATTCTAAACAAATTGTAACAAGAAAGCAACATTCTAAACAAATAAGTTTACAAGTTACTAATTTCAAGAAAAAAAGTTGCCCAACGTTGTTGAATGTTAGCAATATCCTCCTCGGGTATTGGACCCGCATTGTTGAAGATCTACAATTTCAAATAACATAGATAAAATATTAGCTCATGAACTAAAAACAAAACATA
This sequence comes from Pueraria montana var. lobata, assembly GCA_026413185.1. Lineage (NCBI taxonomy): Eukaryota > Viridiplantae > Streptophyta > Magnoliopsida > Fabales > Fabaceae > Pueraria > Pueraria montana. The sequence continues at coordinate 6,112,578 of CM048655.1, forward strand.
ATTAATCTAACTTGTTGAGAATTGCATTACATCTTTCCATGAATCAACAATATTTGCCATGACAATTGTGAGCATATGCCTCATAACATAATATCCACACTCATAACCCCCAGATTGCGTTTCACACTACAAATGAATATCAAATTTGAATATAATTAGTAACTATTTAAGTATTATAAATTGCAATTGATAGTCGGTTTGTAAACTACTTACACGGGGAAAAATCCATGTGGGCTTCCTTCTAGATCTTGACTGCAAACCCACCAACCTCTGATATCCGTCCATAGCTCTAACATAAGAAAATAATCATGTGAATTGCATTATAGGTTTTAGAGTTATAAACACAATCAAATTTTTTAGAAATAAAAGCTTACGAATCAATTGTGTTTTTCATTTCTGAGTTGATCATCTTCTTATGTAACGAACACAATAACACCACAACATTTTGCTTAGGACAAATAATCAACAATTGCCAATGGCTCCTACATTAGAGAACAATTAGTGACCAATGACACATAATTTGATCAAATTTGAAAACTTGAACTTACGAATGCAAGTAAGGTGCTAAGTAACATTGTTTGTTGCCTTCATGTAGCCTATTTTGCAAATAGCCATGAACATCTGTGTCTTATTCCCAACACTCTGAATGGATTGTGGATCCATGAATCCATAAATATGTGCATTCTTCATCTCATTAGTACATAAGTGATGTATATACCTAAGATATTGAAATAAATGTTAATTATAATAAATTGATATTTAATTAGTTAACAAATTTGCAAATTAATTATACTGACATCAACCATAATTGTATAACCGAGATGTCAAGCATCTCTGTACCCATATATACTTCCAAGATATCCCTCCGAAGGATATAAAATGGCATGGTAGAGGGCCTAGTTAGTACATTAGGATCCCAAGGCAGCTGTATTGGATCCTTAGTTTTTCTTGTTACCATCAATAAACGTTCAAGTGAATCAAGTTGAGGTTCCAACCTTTTGTGTGGAACATCTTTGCTACATCCCTCCATAGCCTAAACAACAAAGGTAAAATAATATTAGTAAACTATTTCAAGTCATTGCAACCATAAAATGAGAAAGATATAAGTAAACAATTAATTATGGATACCTTAGCTGAAATAGACTTGACGAGTCTTCTTGGCCATTGAATGAAATGATTGGGGGCCTGACCCACTGTTTGAACCTCATCAGTAGGGAAAGGAACTTGAGCATCTGCATGTCTAACCTCTTCAACCACCACCCTAACATTATCATCCTCTATTTTGTTGTGGTGTATGATTGACCCAAGATTATACACTTTTCCAATTGCCACTAAAAGGGGAGGATCAAAATCAACATATAGCTGACACTGATTATGGATATCAGTGTGACTGTCCTCCCCAGATGGATCAGCAGTAGCACAACTCCCTCTTGTGCTCACATGACGTACTACTGGCTCTACATCTGTATTTTGTTGGGAAAGACCTAGAGATGCTAGTTGTAGTTGGAACTTCTGTGTGACCTGTTGAGTCACCTGCTGAGTGACCTCCAAAGTGACCTGTTTAGTCACCTCTTTAGTGACCTGTTATCGTATCTTTTGTGTAATGACCTCTAAATGTTGCATGCTGATACTTGCTGAGGTGGAGCCATGATGGGTAAGTGGTCCAAAGTATTTCCTAATGCCCATACCTCGCCCAACACCACGAACACGACCAGGGTGCTCCGGTTTCCCAATGGCAGTAGTCAAGATATCTTGACGCCCATGTGAAACAAAGCTTTGTTCAACGAGAGAATCCTACAACATATAATTCACTAACATATTTAATTACAATCCTTGAGTGATATTAAGTACACGTAGAATTGAATATTTACTTACAATCCTATCACCAATAATGCGCGCTTCTTCATTAATATAATCTCCTGATTTTTTTTGCCGGGCTCTCTTCCATTTCTCATGGCGTTTGGGTGGAGATGGATAATCAACAACTAAAGAAGGATCTGATGGGGATGCTTCTTCAAGTTCTTTCATCTTTTCTTGCATCATCTTCTTATCAAGCAATTCATAGCCCCCACGAGACAATGTGTGAGGGTAGAGATTATGTGCCTAAGCATTTTTCCCCTTTTTTTCTTTTCTCCTATTATAAATAATAACAAGTTCACTAAAATGAGTAAAAAAAATGGCTAAGTAAAAAACTACAAATCCAAGTAATTAACCTGAAAGGTAGTGTCTTGTCGGCTCTGAACAAACCTCTCCCACGTATCGCTATCGAGGAATGCATACACATCAATAGGAGATTTGTCCTTGTATTTCCCATATATATAACGACCACTAAGTTGTGTCTTAAATGCTCTCCAACGTTGACCAGCATATGAAATATATTTTCTCCTAATGAACTCAGAATTTGGAACATCATAGGTGAGCTACATTACACAACAAAACGGATGAGTTAGTTTTTCATAATTTTATGGTTAAATACAATGTTACATAAACGGTGAAAGTGAAGTACCATGATACTTTGCCAAATCAAATTCTTTACACGCTCCTCTACATGGTCCCAATCCTCATGTAGAATACTAGCCTTGCTTCGACCAAGGACGCCCACAAAAGTATTGAAGTCTGTTTTGTTTGGCCCTATTGCATTGCCTAATTCATCAAACTCAATTGACATCTTTTGACCTGCAGCACGTTTGAGACTTAACTTCGCTAACCGTGTGGGACCTCTACCTTTCTTTCTTGTAGATTGAGAATCTGACCCACCTTCTGAAGGAGGGACACTTGATGAATCATCCATGTGCCTGTTTAGAAAAAAATAATTAAATAAACGTCAGTATCCCATTTAAAATAATGAGTAAATAACTAAGTTAACTTAATTTACAAATATCAACAAGAACATAAACATCTTGAAATAATTAACAACAAAATAGGTTATTTTGTAAGCTAATTAACCAAACCTAATTAGCAGCAGTCAAAATTGGGCACGTACACACAAATTAGCATTAATAGTTAATTTTCACACTCATTTCTTATAATTATATAAAATTTTAAATTATTATAGTTTAATAATTTAAATTATAATTAAAGAAAATTAAAATTACACTTTTTACTAAATTTAATTAATTCTTAAATTTTCTATTTCAATATAATATTCGAATGTTAATGTATGACTTTTTTAAAATCTATAAGTAAATTAAATGTTGAAAAAAGTAGGACAAATTCAAAACACTTATTACTAACACTAAAGAAGTTAAACGAACCTGTAATGAAAATATATATTCAAAAAACGTGATTTGTATATTAAACATCATTCTCTAGAGTACGTAATTCATGTCACCCTTTCATGGTCAAAGGCAAATGAAATTGTAATAAAATAATTAACTTATCTGAATACATAACAATTAAGATAAGGTATTATGTAATTTCTATTTCTACTTATCTATATATTAAAGGAATGATGGTAACTCATGATAGGTTTGAGTGATAATCATGAAAAAAGAAATATACTACCTCACTTATATCCAATCCAATGTAGCTTTTATCAGTGTAGGAGAATGCTCAACTGCTTTAAAATGAAACTATAACTGCCATAGCATCAAAGGAACAAAATGATTTAACCATGAAATCCCAAACAAAAACACCACAAATAAAAAAAAAACATGAAATTTATAATGTTTGCAGCCACAAAATTTAGCTCAGCGTCCCTAACCTAAATTAAAGTCTAAAAGTTAGAACACTGCTCAATTTCATAGCAGAAATAGTCTATTACTTTCTAATACATCTTTCGAAGCTTAAAAAGGATGGATAAAAGGTCTCAACCAGAGCTTTAACAAATGAACCCAAACATTACACTTGTCCTCTCCATAGTAGATTTGTGTGTTAGAAAGTAACAGATAATTTCTTCATTTTTTAAGAAAAAGAAGACTGAGACAGCCCCAACAAATTTAAGTCAACCAACAGCAGCAGGGAACCTATTAGCCTTTGCCAAATTTGCCACAAGACAAGCCATATCTACCATGTATAATATCTCATAATATCTCATATATAATATCTGATAATTTCATAGTAACCATTTCGAATTTGCAACAGAAAATTCATTCTATTTTCAATGTTTCAAGCCACTCAAATGTACAAACAATGTTAATCAACAATTAAAGAGTGGTGAATCAACTATGAGACTATCAAATTACATATTAGAGGAAAAAATTACATGCTCTGAACCCTAAATCAAAATCAATAAAACCAAACCCTAAAATAATAATGAACTAAACAATAAAAACCTGGAAACATGCTTTGAACAGAGACAGAGCGCGGGCAGCGAGCGAGAGAGTGTGTGTGAGCAGAGCGAGAGACAGAGAGAGAGTGTGAGCAGAGCGTGAGCAGAGCGAGAGAGAAGCGGAGCTCGAGCAAAGCGAGATAGAAGAGGAGTGTGACCAGAGCGAGAGAGAAGAAGAGCTGACGAAAGAGGAGAGTGTTTCACAGCTGATGGCGAAGAGGAGAGCGCGCGTCGTCGATGAGTGAATGAACGTATTGGGGTTCTGTAATTGGGAATTACTTTTTAGATCAGTTGTACTTATAACTGATCTAAAAACAACCTTTTAAATCAGTTTTAAAATGAACTGATTTAAAAAGATTACATTTTAGATCAGTTTAGCTTTCAACTGATCTTAAAAGCTTTTTTTAGATCGGTTATAAAAGAACCGATCTAAAAACAATTTTTATAATTACAAAAAAGCCACTGCATTTTTTTTAGATCAGTTTTCTTATGACCGATCTAAAAAGCTGTTATAGAAATTCTTTTTTGTAGTAGTGTAATATACAATTGCCAGCAAAAGGATTATTTATAAAGGCAATTATTAAGAATGGTCAATAAAAAGAGACAATGTCTTACGAAATTCTAATCCTTAACTCGGTAAAAAGAATGGTCAGTAACTCTTTATTTTTTTTTTCATTTTCAAAACTTTTGAATAACTTGTTAACACTGACTTCGTCTCTCTATTTCTCGTCTATCTCAATGAACTCGGTAACACTTTTCTCTAGTAAACTCAATTTTTCTACATCATCTTTGATCGCACTCTCTTTCTCGCAGCAATCTCTCTTACAGTGATTCAATTTAAATTTTTTGTTAGGTAATACTTGTTCTTATGTCATGTAATTTTAGGGTTCATCTTCTTGATCTTTGATTGTGCTCTCTCTCGTAACAACCTCTCGCAGCAATCTCTCATCATAATGTCTCTTTGGAATCCACTATTCGGTAACTTATTTCAATCTTAGGGTTCGTATATTTTCGTGGATATATATAGATTTTACATCAAGTTTTATTGTGATTCAGTCAATGTGATTTATGTTAACTCTAGTTTCAGATTTGTCTGAGATTCTCGAATCTGATTCGTTTATTTCTTTTTACGTTTTTTTACTGATCCTACATCTTGTTCAGTTCAAGGTATGGAACGAGTGGTGACAATCGTTAGCAGCTACCATGGCTTCGTGTGATTCAATCTCATAAAGCTGATTTCACATGCTAGTGCCAAATATGTTGACGCGATATCAAAATTGATAATGCATTTGGCGAGTTTGTGTGTCTTTTGGTTGTGTCCAGATTTGTGTGTTTAATAAGAAGCTATGTTTTCTATTTCTCTATGGTGAAAGGGAAAGAAATGCGAGGATGAGTTGAAATGGAAGAAGAAATTTAGTGAATGAATGAACGTGTTACATTGTAAGCTTTTGTTGAAGAACTTTATTGATGGTTGTAATAATGATATTTTAGTATCATGACATTAGGATTTATAATAATAATAATGCACTGTTCTTTTTCATTTTTTTATTGTCATAATGCTTTTACTTTTCAGTAAAGTGGTGGTTTACTTGGATAGTGCATAAGAATCTCTCCTATATTTACTTTATTTAGTGAAATGTCTAGTTTAGATTTGTTTGAGAAGCACAGCTAAGATTGCTTTGATTGGCAGAGCTATGGATGACCATGATATGGAGAAAGTACTTCAATTTTGGAAAAATGACCTGGTACAAGCTTTTGCTACTTTCAATTGAAATCACATAATAAAAATGGACTACTTGAAAACAAAACTCATGTCCAAAACCCATTGGCATGATATATTTAATGTAACAGGCTACTTTGGAAACTGTTGCCAGAGTTAAGCCCAAGAAAAATGAGAGCAAAGAGGAAAAGTATGCACCTCTTTCTTGTAGAATCAAATGAATTGTTGATTTTTCTTCAAGAGGGAACCTAGTTTTAAAAATTTAATGCAAACGCCTTAACTATTTTCGGTATTTATGACATTTGTTAAGTTTTTTATCAGGTCATTTCAGTTCCACGATGTTTTCAATTTGGAAATTCAGAATAGGGCAGAGGATATGCAAACTTTAATAGATCGAAAGGTATGTCTGATTCAAGCTCTTGAAGTTTAGGTCTTTCAAACACAGTGCACTTAAAAATTGTGTGAACTTAAAAATTTCCTAGGTTGATACAGTAATCTTACTATTTCAATTTAGAGTTATTTCTCAACAACTTTCTCCATTTCCCTAATAATTTTGTTTAAAAGTTTTTTTATTTACGGATTAAATTGATATCATGCTAAGACTTTGATATTAACATGGATCATTTTTCCAATTATACATTAAAATTTTGCTCTCCTCTATCCCCCCACCCCAACCCACACAAGCCACACACACAGAGGTTTGGATCTTTGGTATATCAGTGACTTGCATTTATTGGTCTACTATATTATGGATCAGTTGACCCTGTTATCAAATTTATTTTGATACACGGCCATAAGACACTGTTAAAATAGTTTGCTAGGTACATGGTTTGATTTAGAGTATTGAGTGAAACAAGAAGAGTTTGCTAAAGCAAAGCTAGAAATAAATTTGTTGAGTCACCTTACCAGAAAATGAATGATTTTGTTACATCTCTAACATTAACTAATAATATTTTTTTAAGTTATTGAGTATTTTGATGTTTATTTTCTAATGTTTCACTTGTTTGTCTTATATGTTATTATAGATCACTAGATGACATTTTAGCTACTACAGTATCTAAATACCTCCAATATTGTTAATGTTCCAGCCAATAACATCGACACTTGTATAAGCTGGAACTATGCTCAAGGATTTATTAGATGTGACACACGGTTGGGGCTTCAAAGACTTATTTGGTACGAGATATGCTAATCTTAGAGAACTATTTTCTGTCTCAAAGGTTTAAACACTAGACATCATGACTGGGGAAAATGAACCCTCTCCAAAGGTATCCTTTTGTGTTAACTAGATTCATTCCATTTTCATCTAATCAAGATAAAAGATTTGTTCTATAGAAATTTTTGGTTATTTTTCTTACAAATCTTATTTCCAATTTCTCATTTCATTCTTTCCTTTTCGAAAAGTGTATTGGGAAATCATATGCTCACTCCAAGATCAAATCATTCATTCCAATTATTGTTTCATATAATCACTCGATTTCTTATGTAAGAATACAATTTTTATTCTTGTTCAATTTATGTTTCTTCTCTTCCTGTTTGAGGGATTGTTATTTTCAATATTTTCCATGTAACACCCTAAATTCGGGTTTACATATATTTGTATTTTAAACTTATTTTAATTCAATAGGTGTGTTACTCTATTCAATTATTGTAAAAGAAATAAGAGATCCTTTATTTATTTATTTTCTAAAACACGATAGCTTGTTTAATTGTGCAAATCAAGTGCAACTATGAAACATAAGTTGGAATTTTACCAAATTGATAAAAAAAACTTTTCATTTCAATTTCTATTTCGAAAGTTGCGCTTCGCTTAATAATTAAAAATGAGTTATTTAAGTTTGCAAGAAAACTGTGTAGCGTTGTTCAATTACAAATGGGCACTTAATTTCAAATTAAGTAGAATGAATAGAACGAGATATTTTTCTATTACAAGATATACATATATACATAAAGTAGGGAATTTCATGACCCAAATATTTTCTAGAGTAATAGTAATATATACATTCCCAAAGCGTATACCAAATACATAGGGTAATAGAGTACGAAAGCTGAATGTACATATGGAAAATCTGAAACCTAGGTCTGCCCATATCCAAATACATAAAAAGGGGAAACCTAGTCTCAGAGTAGTCATCTCTAAACCCAACCCTGCATGTTAGACTAATCCCAAGAAATAGGACAGCCGAGGGCCTTTGACAAGATTCCTAAGAAGAAATCTAGTGGTCATCGTCCACAGGATCCTTCACGGAATCTTCCTCAAAGTTCTCCAAATCCTTCTTAAAAACCCCGACTCACTGTTCCCTAAGTTTACGACTAGAGGTGGATTCCCCCCTGACGAGCACTCACTCAATTACGCCTTCAATTCTTGACATAAAAGGGTTCGACAAAAGGTGGGAAGCATCAGACCAAACTTAAACTCCTCTAATGGTGTGGCATCGGAAATAGTAATGGGTACAGATGACCCTTTCGAAGACTCTTCGAAAGAGAACGACGATGACGATAGCCTCTTTGCGATCTCCATAGGTACTACCACCAGTTCATAAAAAAAATAAAAATAAAGGGTAAACTCCCTGCTTCATTAAGCAATACACACCAAACAACTTAACAGTCACAAACACAAACCTGCTAACCACCACGATGTGATTTTCTAACGATCACACTCAAAACCTATTCGTTTCCACAACTATTTCTATAAATTGTTTCACACTGGCTAGCCGCCACAAAATTCATAAAGAAGTAAATGACAAAGAAGGAAACAAAATAACTTAAAATATTGCACTTGTAGTCTTGCACTAATGCTTAGTGCCTACTCACTCCTAGTAACAAAACATATGACATGAACACATAGGCTAGCTAGATCTCTAAAGACTAAAAATCTAAAATAGATCATCTAAATTAAAATCATAATCACTCAAAATGTCAACAATTCCTCCATCCTCTCCATCTCCTTGTCCTTCATTAACCATATTAGCAACATGAGTCTCATCTAAAGGTGGTACACCAAGAACATCATCCTCATCCTCATTTCGATTTAGAGTATCCAAATCTTCAATCTCTTGCTCCCCTTCATCCCTTTCCAAAATCCATTCATCATTAGATGAAATATCATCAAGCATTAGCTCTTTAGATGATCTTCTAGCTTGCTTTTGGTTAGCCAATTTAGAATTAGCCATGACAAAAACAACATCATTCATTGTATTTTGCTTCAAATGGTTTCTTCTCTTTGTGTGGACCTAAACAAATTCAAATATAAATATGATAAGCAACTCAAGTGCTCAACTCAACTACTAATACTATGTGTTTAACAATTCAAATTATACTTACCATCTCAAATGCACTCTAATTACGCTCACATCCCGAAGAGCTGCATGTCAAACTTAAGACACGGATAGCAAACTTCTGGAGCTCTGGATGTTCATCTCCATAATTCTCCCACCATGCTGCTGGAGGCTTCCTACCAATTGCCCTAATAGCCATGGGATCACCAAAAAACTAATTTTGGTTCTTGAAATCTTCCAATATCAATCAAAGTTTGTTCATTAGGATACTCCACCATCCTTTGTATACATGCAATTAGACCCTTTTTAACTTCCAAATCAGCTTTAAAATTAGGTCCATAATGCAATTCAGGGTTAAGATAATAGGCAGCAGCATGCAATGGCCTGTGAAGTTGGTTGTCCCATCTTGCATCAATGATATTCCATATAGGCTTATAACTAAAGAATAAAATAAATTAAATTAGATTCTGCGTTTGAAATCAAGACCACAAAATAGTAAACAATTATAAACATAGTAAAAAATCAGTACCTTTTCTTGACATCATTCAATTCAGTTTGGATCTTCTCCTTAGCTTGGTCCATTGCCTCATAAAGAAACCCCATGGCTGGTTTCTCATCCGAGTCAACCATTTGAAGCACTTTGATTAGAAGAGATGCACCCCTTAAACAAATTACAATATTTTTCCAAAACTCTTTGTCCAAAATCACATCCTCAATCACTCTCCCATCTTTTGTCTTTGCAAACTTGTTCTTCCATTGGTCACTTATGAACATTTTAATCAAGCACACTTGTTCTCATGAAGGCACCCTAAAGCAATGTAAGACGTGGCAAAATGAGTTAAGCCCGACATTATCAATTCTCTTCCTTTTGTAAAGTGCTGCAGTAGAGAAATGAGATAAGTCCTTGAATAAATATATGTTGTAATTCTTCTAGCCTTGGGAATTATCTCTTGGTGAATGGGGATTTTCTTTTCAAAGTCTTCCAGCATCAAGTCAATACAGTGTGCAACACACAATGTCCATTATAACCCTGTGCCCTTTGCCATCAACATTGTACCAGCAGCTTTGTAATTTGCAACATTGTCCGTCACAACTTGGACAATGTTCTCTTCACCAACATCTTAGACAATCTCATCTATCATCTCAAATATCTTCACTATTGTTTTTGATATAGCAGATGCATCAATGGACTTCAAAAACATTGTGCTATTTGGACTATTTACCAAAAAAATTCAGTATAATCCTCCTTCTCCTGTCGATCAAGCCATTAGTCATAAGAGTGCACCCCATTTTCTTCCATGAGGCTCTATGTGCTTCCAAAGATTTGTTTGTAGATTCAACTTCTTCTTTCAAGTAATTCACTCTAATGTCATGGTAAGAAGGCTTCTTAAGTCCCAGGTCATGTTTTGCTATTGATTCAATCATTTTACCAAATGCTTCACTCCTTGCCACATTGAAAGGAATGGCATTAAGGTAAAAAAAAAACCTTGCAATATCTCTATATGCTGCTTCTCTCTCATTCTTCTTAAATATAAAATTAACTTTGGGTTGTGTGAGTCCTAGCCTCTTAAAAATGTTTTGAGAGCTTCCACCTTCGGTGCTTTTCCTTTTTTCACCAAGTTCCACACCCTCCTCATCCCCCTCATCCATTCCAAAGCTTGATTTCTTCATCAAAATTTTCTACAAATTAAAAACAATGTTCCACATCTCCTTTTTCACTTCTCAGTGACACTAGTGCAGGCTAGAGCATCCTTATGTGTTTCGGCTAAGTGATGCTTCATTTAGTAAACACCTCCACTAAATACTCTGTTACAATATTTACATTGAATTTTTTCTATTCTCCATCAAGAGCAATGCCATGATTCCACGCCATGTTTGTTTTACTTCCAGCATCATTCTTTAGCACTTTTTTAGCACATACATTTGGTGGTTGAGATGAGGGACCATTGCCACCAGTAGCACTGCCACCGGCAGCAATTGCAGTTGGGTTTGACATGTAGAATAGGCACACTGCGAGATGAGAACCACCAAATCAAAAATAGTTGTTTGCAACAACAGAACAAGCCGCTTAAAGCAAAGGTAGACTGAACAAGAAAAACTGAAAAATAGTGAAGTAGAAAAATAGAATGTACAAAAATAGTGAAGTACAAAAATAGAACGTAGAAAAATGGAACTGAAAAATAATGAAGTAGAAAAACAGAAAAATAGTGAAGTTGAAAAAAAGTATCTCACAACAACGAAACAGAGTATCTTGCAACAACAAAACAGAGGTAGATTAAAAATAGAACATGAAAAACTGAAGAATTGTGAAGTAGAAAAATAGAGTTGGGGAGCCAGAGGAGAAAAATGGAGATTTAGAGAACAAACCTACCTTGAACATGTCAAAGAAGAGCTTCCGATGCGGCTGAGTAGAACTTCAGGCATAACGGAGAAGACAATGGGTCGTGCGAAATTTCTGAATGTGTGAGGACAAAGGTCGTGTGGCTGTAAGTTTGTGTTTTTACTTCAGTAAGTGTGACTGGTGGTCTCCTTTTAAAGGTAAATAAAGGTTTAGGGGTTTGGGTTTTATGGGCTTAGGGTAAAGAAGGCCAAAACAAAAAAACAAAAAGAAAACTTTGGCCCAAAAAAAGCAACCCATGCAAACACAGAAAAGGCGACGTGCCCACTATTCCTCACAATGCCTCAAGCGTCTCTACACTCCAGCGATTCAGTACAAGGGCAAGCATGGAGAAGCCCATCAAAATCATAAAATCGTACAATTCTACGTCTAGGCACGCGATTTTAGCTACGATGCTCATGACCATTTCCTAGGTACCAATCTGTGATCATTCATACTCTGAGGATTGACTCCTCAAACACTCTCTCACAAAGCTTTATCCATACTCGTTGCTGTGGGTTTCCACGGCCCATGGTATAAGATGGGATGAATTGACGCCAAGCTTGAGACCTAGTCTCAACTCCAAACAAAATATATACACATATGAGATAGTCACCTCCATCACCTCGTGGTGTTCATGTCATTCGATTTCCGCTTTCATCTTTAACAACTTTCTTACACAATTTGAGTTGGATGACTATTGGGAGTTCACCGTCACCATGGTACAAGGTGGGCTCTCACCAACTGAAGAATGTCTTGTAGCGATGTCAGGGTTGGCAAGTCGGTTATGTGAATTGATGTCATAACTCAGCGCCTACCCTCCAAGGTCAACATGCCTTTACGATCATCTCCCAAGTACCAATCTATGGTCATCCATTACTCTGAGGACTGACTCCTTAATAGCTCTCCTTATCGAGATTATTCTTTCTCGTCACTACGGGGTTCTGCTGCACATGGTACTAGACAGTCGAATTGACACCAAGCATGAGACCCCATCTCTGCTCAAAAAAAAAAAAAAAAAAATATATATATATATATATATATATATATATATATATATATATATATATATATGTATGTATGTATAAACAAGGACATCTTGCCTCCATCACCTCTCTATGGGTGACCGTAACATTTCGTGACGTGCCATTTGAACTCCGCCCCCTCTTTTTGGTATTCTCATAGCTGGGAAAAGCCCAATGTGACTCTCTTTGTAATTCCAGCGATCCGTTGTACACACAAGTCTTCATTGCACGACTCTTGAAAAACGCATTTTCACAATGCATGTCAAAATTCTTTATTAAGTTTTATTCTTGCCTTACCCTCTCAAATTCAAAAATTTTATTAATTAGTAACTTACCGATGATTCTTCCGTGCAAAGGTCCTAAAATTATTTCTATGTCCAACGCATAAAAATAAAGAGCTAATTAAATTAATTCCTATTAAAAAAATGAAATGAAGTCTTAAAGCTAAATAGTGATATTCTTTGTTGAATTTTCACTTATCATTTTCTTTCAATGGCAATCTTGCCATAATCACTAAAATCAAATTCTAGTATCACAAATACTCGCACCCAAGTCTTGCGAACACATCACAAAGACAACACATACACTCTAGGAATAATTCCACACAATCGTTCAAAGTCACCATTACCCAAGAACTTTGTTCTTTGGGCTTAAAATCACAATTTGGGTACATGGATATATGGTATCCATTGCCCCTTTCATTCACAGTTATAAACATACACATCACCCATGTGTCACACACAATGTCACAGTCACAGTCAAAATTAATAAAAACAAAAGTTGACTGAAAAGGGGAAAGTTTCCCTTTTGTAGTACTAAATGTGAGATCAAATTGATTGCATTAAATGGCCTTGAAACTTAGAAATTTTTATATGAAATGAAAACCCTTGAAGTCTATTTTTCATATTAATATCCCACTTAATTAGAAAAAATCTACAAAAATTATTAAAAATTCCACAAGTTGGCTGGTTAGTTAAATCCTTCCAGAAACATGTTTTGAAGAAATTTTATTTTCAAATACTTTCCAAAGGAATTTTGAGTTGGAATTTTTTACAGAATAGAGATAACATCTGGATCCTTCCAAAATGGTATCCCATGCCTTACAATTTGTCCCCAATTGTTCCCAGAAAATTTTTATTTACAGTCTAAAGTTCGAGCTCCAGACAGAGTTTCAAAACCATGCTCTGTCTCCCTTCGAAAAATTGATTTAGAAGTCGTGTTTGATAATTTTCGTAAATTACATGGTTAAAAAGATTGTTTTATCTAGTTTTTAATGGCACAAAAATGAAAACAAAACATTAAGTGTACAATTAGAAATTTAAGAAAAATCGAGACATGTTCTAGGGGAACTCAAAAATAGAACAGCCATTTTGCAAGCCATGGATGAACTCCAAGACGAGGTTTCCTCTCCATGGTGTCAAAATGAAAGTTTCTCCTTTTCGTGTCTATTTTTATTCATATTGAATTTGTGAAAAACCAATGGTTGGATCTTCCAGAATTCACGAAACAGTGGAGGCTGTCCAGGGCCACTCGAAGCTATGGCCACTACCACTTGAATTTTGGCGTCCCCTTCTACATGCAACACTCAAAAATGAGTTTGAAGAAAATGGGTATGGCTTCCTTTGTTCTGGGGACCATCCCTTCTAGTTTAAAGAGATCAAAAACACTATCAAGGCCATGCATGCACTCACACAAATAGCCACTGTCCGAGGCTCATTCTTTCCCTTCAAAATTTTCACATGCAAAGCTCAACAAACACATTCAACAGCCAGAAGAAAGGCATTCATGCAAGAGGTGGTTGAGACCCTTAACCCTCAACCACATTTATAGAGCAAAGCTTAAATTCGCAGGGACTTTCCCTCACCTTTGATGGTGCTTGACCGGATAGAGGAAGAGGAAGGGGAGGAGAAGAGAAGGCTTGAGTGTGAGGGTGGAAAGGTGCTGTCTTGGTGCACATGCAACTCAAAGTTGGCGAAAAAATGGCTTCCCCTCTAGCTGTGTGTGTCTCAGCCAGAATAGGGAAAAAGAAAAGAGAAGAGAGAAAAACAAATTCTGCTTTTTGTGTTGTTGTTGTTGTGTTCGTGTGGGAGAGGAAGAGAAAGAAGAGGGAGTTTGAATCTCAACTTAGGGAGCAAGTTTTGGGTTTAGTGGGTAAGTGAGAAAGTGAGTGTGTGAGTGTATCTATGAGAGAGGAGAGAGAGTGAGAGGGTTTTGTATGAAATTCAATTGGTTAAGGGAATGTGAGGTGATAGTTTTAGGTACTTAATTTAATTTACACAGTGTAGGATTACTCTGTGTATTTTTCATAAAACATGATTTTAGATTTTGAAAACTAAACTTTAGACATCTATTTAATTTTATAAATCTTTATGAAATGAAAACTTTTTAATAACTCTTATAAAATCCTCTCTGTAGAGGAATTGCTCACAGATGAATCTTATAATCAATAACTTGACGTGCAAGTTTCAGAATTTAATTTAGTTAAAATAATTAAAACCAATTTGAAATCAATTAATTAATTAGTACTTAGCGATAGATATTTTAAATATTTACTACTAGTAATTAATCATAGCTCAATTAATTACTAGCAGGCATCTCAAGAAATCAACCATAGACAACCTTATAATTTAAATTTAAATACGCACCACATTGCAACTTAATAATTAAATAAGATAATATAGACAATTTAACCACAGGAAATCTCACAGACAATTCAGTTACAAGGAATTATAATCACAGACAAGTGGTACAGAAAAGTAAGTACAGAGAATTAATTCTAGAGAATTAATTACAAAGAGTTACTCATAGAGAACTTTTTATTACAAACAATTGATTTCATTGAATTAGTCTCATAGATTTTGATTATCGAGAATATTATATCCTTTGACTTTATCAATCTCTTCCTATTTGACCATTATAAAGAAACACTTATATTATTTAATTTCCTTCATTTTTCTTTATTGCTCAATTAATTACTAACTATTTTAATTACTCAAACATATCTTTTCTTATTTAAATCAAACAAATTAATTTCAGTTAATTTCTAATTAAACTGTTCACGTCCTTATTTACTGGGTTGAAATTTTCAGCGTGTTACATTCCATGCCACATTTTTCTGCAGTAATTGTTAGCTTGTTGACTAAAATATCAAATCCTTGTCTTAGGTATGCTCCTTAAAAAAGTTCAAATCTTCAAATTTCAAGTCAACATGAAATGTACTTACCTGTCATCAGTAAGTTCATACACCTGTCTTGATGTACATTTTTTACTTGAGCTTTATTGAAGGAAAATAATTTGGCATGACTTCTATAATATTTTCATAATATATTTTTATATGTATCTTGTCTCTTCATGTAGGTTGTAACCTGTGGCAATATTCTTTTTGGAGTCATCCTACCAAAGAGTACCTAGATGTGTATATGTCTCGACCGAATTATATGAATATAAAGGATTGGGTGAACATTAGTGAATCCTAAACACCAGTGCTTCTCTTGGGGTTCTAGATACTCTAAGGTTAGTTTTTTTCAACTCTCTAATTCGGTTCTGGTGGGTGGGTGGATACCTCACCTGAATCTAGTTGTCAGTAAGGAGGATTTTCTTCTACATCATATTGATATGATATATTCTTCCTGATTACTAAACTATATCAAGAATCAATTGTGCATGTATTGGCTTCACGGGTGGAGGGAAGAACTGTGACAGCTCAATTATGGGATACAATTGGACAGTAACAATACAGAGTTATGGTATGTGTTTTTTGACTTAACAAATGCCTCAGTGTGCTTGCTTTTATCAATTGTTTAATATATATAATTGTTTAATGATTCTCAATTATCTTAATATATAGAGAAAACATGTATAATTTTTTAACATTTTAATATATTAAATGATTTTATTTTTATTCAGCAATTTATTTATTTAAAATTACTAAGAAACTTGTTGTACTAAGATATATTGTTATTAATTGTAGTCCTCATGCATGCCAAGTAAGTATTTCAACATTAAAAAAAAAAAATTCAGCGCTCTTAAAAATGGTATTTAGGAAGCTCCAGTTTCTTGTTAACATGAATTTGAGAAGAAAACAAATCCACTTTTTCTTTTATGGATTTACCTATTTCAATGTAGATAGTTTCTTCTCAATTTCTTAGCATACACAGTCATTTGTTAAATTGAATGCATGATATTTATTATTTAATAATTTATTCCCAAGTAATTCATTTCTCTTTTGCTAAAGTGCAGAGAATGGGTGACAAGAAGAAGACTCCGATGTTTGTGAAACTAGTGTCTGCTGCTGGCACTAGATTCTATGACCATTAGGCTTAGCATAGCTAGTAGTATATCATTAGGCTTGAAGAAAATTAAAGTGTTGTTTTTTAGTATAAATCCTGTGAGCATTAGCCTTAGCACAACTAGTATATAATTCAATGACTTTCCATTCCAGGTTGTGAATTGTTCTGAAGGCTCTGCCTGAATAAATAATTGATGGTTTTGAGCCTCTTTTGTTCTAGTAAGGTAATTTTCCAAGATTGTATAGTGTAATTTCTTTTTAAATAAAATTGTCCTCTGCTAACATTTTAATTATGTTGTTAATATTAGCTCTTATATTGTTATAATTCTAGTCCCAAATACAATGCATGACATTTTAAGTAATATTTGGCTTAAATCTTAATTGACAGGTGTTAAAAAAAATAGCAAATACTATTGCCAAATTCATACATCTGTCAAGACAGTTCATCTGAATTTTTACCGGCAATACGAAAAGGTCATTAAAAAGGCAGAAATGGGCCAATCAAACAATTACCTTAAGTGGCAATTAAAATAGTCACTTGAATCTATGGTTTTACTGGCCATTAAATGGGTCTTTACCAGCATTCCATATAAATGTCGGTAATCGTTTTAGCGACCCTGGATACACCAGCCATCCCTTGATTGCCGGAAAAAGAAATAATGGTCACTAAAGGACATAACAATGGCTACTAAAAGTTAGTTTTGGTGTAGTGAAGGTCAACATAAAGGGGAGATCACTTGGATAGATGAAATTGAGTTTTTGGAGGCTTGTCACACATACCACCTTCAGGGCAAGGTTCATTTTGAAGAGTGGGGTAATGATACGCATCACCAAACCACAACTGAATCAAGCTCTATAGTTACTGAGTCACCATATGGTACATGCTAAATTCTAGAATATCTCTATTTTGTGAGGATACTGCCAATTTATATTTTGTTGTTACATTCCTTTTCATTCTGTTATGCACCAAACAATGTGATGTAACCACTTGGCTCATGATCCACACATGTAAGAATTCCCTATAGCTATAAATAGTACTGTTAGTAATGAAAGAAGGCAGAGAGGAATTAATTCATTTTTTCTATTTCACTTCTTCCTCATTTTCTTTGGAGCTTTCCCTTGCTGTAGAAGGGTTCATAACAGATCGCAGGTGTCAAAAGTAATAATGTAGAAACAGAGTTTGATCAAATTGATGAAATGGTAATCAATCAAGTAAGGAGAACAAGGAACCATGACCAAAACTGGTCATCTAAGTCACTAAGAATAGACTAAAGGCCACTGAAGCAACATTACCAGGAATCCCGTCTTCAGAGAGGCCATAAGCAGAGGGAATATGCTTCGACCTTCAAAAACTGGAAAGATTGTGGGACCATTGCATCCAAAAAAAAAACAAAGAGAAAGACCCTCATTTGTGTTATCTCTTATCTTTTGTTTCTTTTCCTCATCCACACACCTCAATATGCTCATCTTTACTACTTTATTTTTTTGGCTCTAAGGTGGCACTCCATTTGGCAGCATTCACTACGACAAGGGTGTAATATTCATAAGAAATAATTCAGAAGCATATGTTGAAAAATGAGATAGAGTAAGTTTTTTGGTGATGACAGACATAGTAAGTTTAATAGAGTATTATTGACATATAGGAGAAAGAATCCACGACTAGAGCAATCTAATTAAGAATGAATAAATTCCCTTTCACAATGTAAATTAATGGAAATACCAAAATTAATCTCTCATAGGCACTTGATGAAATTAAAACACTCTTAGAACATATTTTACACATCAACCTTTCAAGACATGACCATGCACGTAGCTCAATGAGTAAAGAGAGATGAACCAAAGAGATGTAGCAGTCTGGAATCCTAAACATGAATTGTTTTGTTGAGGATAAAGGAACACAAAAAATAACGAAAGCTTCAATGGGACCCTGAGATTTTCTCACAAGTTTCGTTTGCTCCTTTGGATTGTTTAATGAGACTAATTTTCTGTTTGCTGGCCTACTTTTCATCTGTCAGCCCTTTGCTGTCAAATATTCATGATGGCAACCAATTCTTTAGTGGTGAACACCATTTACATTAAATTACAGTTGTTAATTTATACATATATCAATGAGAAACGAATGACATGTTTATTGTAAACAAATTTATATCTTGACATATGTATTGTAAACAAATTTATATGCATATATGTGTAAGTCTTTGTTTTAATTTTGGCAATCTATGCAGGCAAGGATTTAGAACTCTTGAGTCAGTGTTACATCATTAACTGAGTTTGCTTCCATGCTTTGCAGCAAGGACCATAATTACTCATACTTTTCACTCCTTTCCTTAACGTTCTATTACACTTACTAGACCTCTAATCATTCGCCTCTACATATATTAACACTAACATATATGTCCATTTCTTGGTGATAGGACACATGAAATAAAGGAATCATCCTTTGTGATTTGTTTTTAGAAATATTTATTGATTTTGTTCCAACTATCAGTGGCCTTTCTTTGGCTGATGCCCCAACATTTAAAAAGGCTCCAAGGGGTGCCCCTCTTGATGTTGTAGTAGGGATATCCTGATTTAGGAGGTTCATAAGCTTTTATTTCACAGGTATAAATACTTCAATTGGTTATTTCTATACTTTTGATAGGTGTAGGAAGCATCATATTGTAATGTGAAACTTAGGCATACAACCAATAGTCCAATATTGATTTGCTTGCAAGCTTTGAATTGTCTTGGCATATTATATTCTTCTACTGCCAAACTTTTCCCAAAAGAAGGATTTTGCTTTGTTAATGCCATCATGTTTGTTTTCATAATCAATTTTCGTGAAAATATGACAAGGTTGATCAAGAGTTAACTCTCATTTCTGACAATCGAAACTGTCCAAAATATGATCGACGACAACCTGATTATAGTGCTTTCAGAGAAAGCGACTTTGGTCATGAGATGCTAGAGGTGTTCTTTCTTTCCTTATTCTTTCCTATGTCTTTTCTCTATGGACGGACCTAGCTACAAAAAATTGTAACATGAAAATTATTCATTCCAAAAACCATGTTTCTTAATTTGTTGCATTTGCTCTCTTTCATTGTTAATTAAATTTATCATTTATGCCAAAGAGAAAAGTACAAGACCAACCAAATTACTGTTTCAATTGACTTGGGAAAACCTGATCAAGTATCAGTTGAACAAGATTCGTGGTTCTAAAATAAGTTTTGATTTTTGGCAAATACACAAATTACTAAAACATTGACTCATTAATTTTTCTATAACGTACTGACATTTTAATCAAATTTAATCTATCTTAATTACAAATTAACAATTAAAAATTAACTACTAATTAAATATAATTTAAAATTTTCAATAGAAATTGCAATAGTGTTATACAATTGGTCGGATAAAAAAATTAGTGTTATACAATTGGTAGCAATTACACATGACATATAACATAGAATACTAATTTCTCCAAAATCTCAACACAAAATGCAATGATTGGTTTCTCAAAGTTAATATCCAGAGTTACATAATGGTTAACCTTTATTCTTTTAGAACAAATTTTTTACAATTATTAAATGTATTAATTCAAGTTAATATTTATTCAATTTATATAATTCTAATATATGTCTTCATCAAAATATAGAATATATAACCCGCGCATTGCGTGGGTCAATATTCAATGAATATGAAATTTCATGGTAGGGGCAGCATCTAGTGTATAATTGGGGCGATGAATTTATTTTTACGTGTATATAGAAAACCATAAAAATCTTTCAATCCCATCGCAAATAAATTGATGCTTCTATTTTTTTTTGGAAGGCAAAACAAATATGTATATATATAGATATAGCAAAAGTGAAGGAAATGGTGCCAGATCCAATCACAAGATGTGAAGGAGACTAGCTACAGAAGCGAACTGACAAGGGGACCTAGGTCACCACATGCAGCTGCTGTGATCTCCCCTCAAAACCCTACAACCCATATGTTTATAAGCTAGCTACAAACCAAACAATCATAACTAAATCCAACCACCTAACCTAGTCACCAACACCCGATCCGTCAAAACAATTCCCATCAAAGGTAATGTCCCTCCGCACTTAGGCCTTCATGAAGAAGAGACCATTAGTCCAGAAACAACACCTGCGATATGAATTTGGATCGATATCAACAGTAGCTTTTTAGACACAACATTGGATGAGTCTGCCACTCATAGTAAGAGAAATGTGTTGTCAAAGCTTTTGCCTTGATCCAACACCAGGATCTGAATTTAACAGCATCGACAACCTCCTGAATACATAGATGTCCTCCCTTGAAGATGATGTTGTTCCTGTGTAACCAAATAGACCAAGTCACCGCTAACCATATGCCCATCCACATAGTTTTCAGTTTTAAACCTGTGACATGTCCCATATGCTGCCAGAAGTGTTCACTGCAGAAAGAAGGAAGAACACTCTGGAATCCCAGCCAAAGATAGCATTGTTGCCAAACCTTATACGAGTAGCTGCAGGTGAACATAAGATGAGAAGAGGTTTCATCGTCTTGTTGACACAAAGAGCACATAAGATCAGCACCCCCTCCCTCAATATTTCATTTTCTTAGGGCATCTTTAGTTTGGATTCTATCCTGAACCATACGCCAAGCAAAAACAATCACTTTGGAAGGTGCCTTGCACTTCCACAGAAATTTGAAGAAGCCAGCAT
Organism: Pueraria montana var. lobata; assembly: GCA_026413185.1. NCBI lineage: Eukaryota > Viridiplantae > Streptophyta > Magnoliopsida > Fabales > Fabaceae > Pueraria > Pueraria montana. The sequence goes on from CM048655.1 coordinate 6,134,224, forward strand.
CTCGTGTGTCTTGCTGACCTTGTAGGTGTACTTCAGCATACACGTCTCTGACCGTGTACACATCTCCTCCATTACCTTTCCATACTCATCCATCTTCAGAATCCTTCTTTGGTGTTACAGAACCAATTAGTTGCATCAATTCTTGTATTAAGGTCGTTTCCAAAACCATGCATGACCTCCATTGCAAACTCCATATCCAATCCCCTCCGACCCACTCCCCCACATCTGCCACTGAGGTTTGTTGTTGAGTTGATATAAAGTGTAGCCGTTCAAATCTACTTCTAAGAGAATCTTCTCCCACCCACTTCTCGTTCCAGAAGTCAACTGAATTTCCAGAGCCCATGACCCTGTTGATTTTCTTCTCGAACCATCCGTTTTGCTCTCCCCCCTCTGTGATCTTGCCAATATCCCTCCACCACTGTGAACCTTTTTTACATTGTCGCATAGTCCACTTACCATTAATGTCTCCATATTTTGTGATTAAGACCTGAACCCACAAAGCCGAGTTTTCCTTGAGCATTCTCCTTCTCCATTTGCCCACCAGTACCTTAATAAAGACTTCAATATCTTTGACTCCAAGTCCTTCTCTCTCCTTTCTATGACAAACATTCTCCCATTTTACCCAAGCAAGTTTCCTTTCGCCTTCCTTCCCTCCCCAGAGAAAATTCCTCTGAATTGACTTTATAATTTGTGCTACCCTTGTTGGCATCTTGAAAAAGGACATGAAGAATAAAGGTACTGCGGACAAGGTGGAATTGATAAGGCATACCCTCCCCCCTGTGGATAGGCACCTGTGCTTCCACGGTGCCATCTTGCTCTTCATCTTCTCAATGAAAGGTTTTCATGTTTCCACCTTTCTCTGATCAGCGCCTACTGGGATGCCAAGATAAGTGAATGGCAGCGTCGTAGTCATGCAGTTTAGTAAGGAGGCAAATCTGAGAACAACGTTATCTTGAATTGCTATCCCAACTAATCAACTTTTGTGGAAGTTCACTCTAAGTCCTGCCACAACCTCAAAACTTCTGAGAATTCCCTTGAGGGTTATAATGTTTTCTAGAGTCGGTTCCATAAAGACCAAAGTGTCATCAGCGAATTGCTAAATAGAAATATGCAGCTCCCCCGTCCCCACCTTCGCCCCTGAGAGCCAATTTTTCTGAACAACTTCTTTAAAAAGTCTTCCCAATCCCTCTGCTACCAGCAAAAAGAGAAATGGCACAAGCGGGTGGCCCTGGCGAAGGCCTTTATAAACGTGAAAATGCTGTGTCGCGCCACCATTCACCAAAATCGACACTGACGAAGATTATAGGCAGCCCTTAACCCATACTATCCATTTTGCTGGGAAACCCATCTTGTTCATCATGTAGAATAAAAAAAACTCCATCTAACAGCATCATACGCCTTTTCGAAATCAGCTTTGAAAACAAGGGTTGGCCTCCTTTTTATTCTTGCTTCATGAATAACTTCATTACCAATGACTACGCTGTCCAGCATACACCTACCACCCATGAAGGTTGATTGTGTTTCAGCTACCACCTTATGAATCACCCTTGAAAGTCTCCTCGCCATCACTTTGGCAATGGTTTTATATAGGCATCCAATCAAAGAGATTGGCCTATAATCACCCAGACCCTAAGTTATGTCTTTCTTTGGTATCAATGCTATAAAAGACTCATTTGATCCTCTTGGTAATCTCCCAGAAGCATGAAACTCAGCCATCGCTTTCATAATATCCACTTTCATAAGACCCCAGAAATGCTTAATGAACCTGAAGTTGTAGCCGTCGGGACCCGGACTTTTGGACCCATCACAATCCCAAACGGCCCTCCTAACTTCCTCTTCCGAAAACATCTCCGATAGGGGGCCATAGTCTTCCTCATCCAACATGCCCATTGTTATACCATCGAAGGTAAGATCCAATTCCTCCTCTTGTGTAAATCTTTGTTTGAAAAATTTCATTACCCCCCCTTAACAGCAACTGGATCCTCTAACCATATGCCATCCATAAATAGTCCTTTGATAGTATTGGTTCTTCTTCGCCAATTAACCATAGTGTGAAAAAAATTGGTATTTGAGTCTCCTTCTCTAAGCCAGGAAATCCTTGCCTTCTGTGCCAGCAAAGATTCCTGCCTAGTCGACCATAACCAAAACTCGCCCACTAGATCTCCCTTTCTTCTAATATCCTCTTCCGACAAACCTTGTTGTTCTGCTTTTATGTCGAGAGCTTCTATTGAGTTCCTGATGTCAATACATTTCTCTTCCAGATTTCCATAATGGGTTCTACTCCACGCCTTCAAGTCTACTTTTAACCGTCTTAATTTCTCCAAGAAAACATATGCCCCCCAGCCCTGTATAATATGAGAATTATACTTGTCCTTGACAAACTCTTCAAAGCCCTTCACTGAAAGCCAACCGTTGACAAACCTGAAAGGTTTAGGGCCCCAGTTCACCTTAGAGGCCCTATGTAAACTGGACAATGATCAGATACGTCACACTGGAGAATGAATTGAGCACTACCCAGTGACAAATTAAACCAAGAAGGGGATAGAAGAATCTTGTCGAGTTTACTGCAAGCCTGCCCTCCACTTCTGAACCAGGTAAATTGTTTCCCAGCGGAAGGAGGTTCCAACAATTCCATGTTGTCAATGAAAGAATTAAATTCCTCTATGTCAACACTGCTTGCTGACCAGACTCCTGACTCCCCACGTTCTTCCTCCCAAGCACGCATAGCATTGAAGTCACATGAGACACACCACATATCATCGCTAAACCTTTGTTTCGCCTGCTGCAGCTCAGCCCAAAGCCTTCTTTTCTCCCCTATAGAGCAAGGAAATATATGTTGGTCATAATTCTATGTTGTTCTTCTTCCTTCCACCTGCCTCTAACCGCCAAAAAATCGTCTCCCCAGAAGACTTCCCTCTCATATCGAAATGTTTCCTACTCCAGATACAGAGCAAACCCCCTGCTCTATTGTCAGAAGGAATAAACCTCCAGTCAAAATCTGGGTCCCCCCATATTGATGCACATACACAGCTCTCTATGCTTTGTAGTTTTGTTTCCTGAACACAGAGAAAATTGATACCTTCCTCCCCTATCAGCCTTTTTAATGCCCTTCTTTTACACTTCCCCTTCAATCCCCTGATATTGTTTGACATGACTATCATGGAATCTCTTTTGTTATCCCCTCTACAGCACCCTCTCTGGTCTCCTGGTAGAGTGCCTTGTCCCTCAGCTCCATATCCACAAACCTTCTAACCACGTCTGCATCGTTTCCTTTATATGAGACACCAATATCCCTGCTTAGTTCCCATAGTTTTACGGCCTCCATTTGATCATCCTTCAGCCACAATAATCCATGGGAGCTAGATGGTTGTTGCTTCCCCAAAGTAAGAGAGAGAAAAATGGGAGGAAATAAATCTTCTAAATGTTGACACGTGTATCATTAGGGCTAAAAAAGTAAATTTGTTGGTAGTTTCAATTCTTATATAGTAATAGATGAAAACATGTATGTATATAATCTTAAAATATAATTATATTCTT